>JASUUJ010000160.1:0-717478 GCA_030449895.1 Citrus mangshanensis
CAGTGTGATTCGATTGTATTGCCATCCTCAGCATGATTCTTTATTTTAATTCAGCAAATAACTAATGCAGTCGAACAACGCTGTAAACTCATTAAGTTTTTTAATCAAAGTTATTGACAAGATCTTGGCTATTACCAAGATGAGTATGTCATCTATACACAAGTACGAAGATATGACTTCTCTTCCTATTATCCTCCCAATGGAAAAACAGTTGAGGTATTTTGTGACCAAGTTCTGCATCCCCTGCCTAAGTAGGGCAACTTTCGCTTTTCACACTGCCTCGAGCTTGTTTCACCAGTGTGCGCTTTAGTCTACAGTTTTTCCATTCCTTTCACTTTGAATCCTTCTCGGTTGCTCAAGAACATAATTTCATTTAGTTCTCCATTCAAAAAGGTATTGTTGATATCTACTATTGTAGTCCCAACTATAGTTGAGCTCAAACTAAGAGTACCTAATTGTGATTTACTTAGCCATTGGACCGGGCTTCGTGTAATCAACCTCGTCGTTTGGTTATAATCTTTGGTCACCACCCGCTAGTTCTGCCACCGCCCGATCTCTGATTGTGCTTACTTTGTAAACCCATTTGCTTCAGCCACCTTTGTACCTCTTGAACTTTCACTCAATTCCCAATTGTTACTTTCCAAAGAGAGCTTTGCATTCATCCAACATAGCATTTACTACATTCCTCTCGATAGCACTTGCTATATTTCATAGAACTACAATAACTCCTCAAAAAAGGGACATTTAGCTTACAGGATTCCATGTTTGGATCTCGTTACTATATAGGGTGTGTGTTTAATGGTTCTAATGGTCGCCTGTGTTCTATATTGACTTCTGTTGATTGCTCAGTCTGCGTCAGCTCATCCAATCGTTTTGTGTTCGATTACAAGCTGACTAGTCTTGACGGTGTTCGACGATTTTCAACATGTCGCATTACCCAAAGGGAGTTATGTTCACCCTCTGGGATGTTTTATGGATTATCGTTGGACGGTGGAGCCAGAAAGTGACACAAGGCATTGTGAGTCATTGATAAGCTAGGTTGACTACTTGTCTTGCTTTTCACTACAGCTCAAAGTTCTTATCACACTAAAGGAAACTTCATTCTCATTACAGGCAAATCACACACCAGCTACATAAACTCGCCTCTGTATATTTGTGACATTTGTATCCTTTGGCCGTAACTATACCCTATAAACACACATTTAGTGTATGGCATCAAGTTTATGTTGATTATAGGGTCTAAATATAGAAATAAGCACACCCAAAGTTTTTGTAGTTCGCATAATTTAGCCCATTGTTGTAAAGCTATATGGACCGAGATGACCCAGGCCTCGCGCGAGGCATCACGAAGAGCGCGTAGTGTTTCATGCCACCACAATTTACAAGGTTTGCTTGTGCAGCATGCCGAGTGCCGCTTTACAACGTGCCTAAGTGCTTCCTTCAACTTATTCATCATTGGACGACAGGACGGGTGTAGGGAATGCTCATTTATCTCCAATATTCCAAGAAACAAGTTAATGGTTCAAATTTCTCATACTACATTTATATAAACACTTTGATCCGCTTATTTACTGGCTTCTATCGATTCTTTTTGGCCAATAAAGGTTTGTGTGTTGTTTCTCGATGGCTGCTAAGTGGTAAATCCATGTGTCTGTGTGACACACAACAATACTGGTGCAGTACCTGCAACCTTTTCTGAAACATGACAGGCCGGACCCCAAAGATCCGGGTGAGCAGACCGCTCTGCACATGATTCAAATGTGAGCTTTTACAACCAGGATTTTTACTGATATTTACTTAGCGTAAAACTGCCAAAGATTTTCTTAACAAAGCAGTTAAATTTTACAATTTCAAATGTACTTCATAAGGGTCTGTTTCACAAGTGTGGCCAAACCTTCTGTAACAAGTCAGTTGATTAATTGACTCACACACAGGCTTAGGACCTCCTGTTACCTCATCAACACTTTCTAAAGATAAGCCCCACTTATCAAGCAAACAAAGACTCGATTTGCATTCTATCGCCGAAGACATCCCTTCCTGACTTCACATGCTATTCTTGAATTTCCAACAATCTAAAAACAAATTTCTCCTATATCAATTCCTTGAAGAAGAACATTCTCCAATTTGTCCTTAATAAATACAAGCCTTCATCAGAAATACAATCAGTAGTTTTATGGTCTGCTAGGCACAGAGATACTTAAGGTGTTTTTGTTACTCAGGAACTACAAGTACCCTTTAAGCACAAGATCATATTGAGTGGCCAGCATATATAGGCAAATGACTGCTCCTTCCACGGTGGTGTGTGATTTAAGCTTGTGTCCATTTCCACTAAGAGAAAGGAGTTTCCTTTGTACTCGCACCTTACACTGAGGTTGTTTGAGGTCATTTGCATAGCATGATTACTTGCTCCACTGCCTAAGTACGCGCTTTGGTTCATCATGCCCTTCATTTGTTGCCGAAAGGTTCTTCTTGGTTGACAGCCTGAGGCTTTGGCTCAAAGTCATCTTCTTTTCTTTCTCTCGTATCAACACTCATCACCGTGATGGCTCCTTTTTATGCGATTTGATAAAAACCTGCAAGCCAATAACGTCTTCGCCTCCATGTGGTCTCCTCTTCATTTTCCTTTATTTGGTCTTTCTAGCACCATATTGTTGGGAGGTCCAGCATTAGATTTGTGACTAAGGTACTGCTTGTGGTTGGTTCCTTGTCTCTCTATTGGGGTCCAGTTGTTCCTTCTTGCTTTGAGGCTACATTTGCTTCAAAATTGTTGTCATGAGTTGCATTCTCGCTCCAGCCCCAAGCCATGGTTCAACAACATAGAATACATTTCATCAAAGGTCAGTTCATGAAGTCTTGAAGTGAGGTTAACAACAATGGACTAAAAAGATTGGCCAAGGCCAATAAGCACATGAGAGCAAAGATCTTCTTCTGAAACTCGGCTTCCCGCCATTTGCACCATTTGCCAAGTTTCTCACTTGTGCAAAACTCAAGATAGTTTGTGTGTCTTTTCACCATGAAATTGCATCTTGAGAACTATGGATCTCGGCATGATTAGAGGCAAAACCTTCCAAGATGCACTACGCTTCTGTGAAGTTGTGCAAATGTGTCACAGCTAAAGGATGATATTCTCTGATATTGTAGGCAGCCAACTTGAAGAGAAGTTGGTCTTGTCGATGCCAATGAGTGCATATGCAGGTTTGCGTATGCTATGAATTGTTTCTCGCATCACATCCACTAGAACTTTTCTCGACATACGTATGTTCCATCAATGAAGTTTCCAGCCATTGCCATTTTAGGCAGAAAGTGTGCAAGACCAGATAATGTAATTTCCTCCGCTTCATGTAACACATGAAAACTTATGGGTACATGTATGTCAGGTGTGAGGATGATGATTCGCTTGTGTTGGGTGGGTAAAGATTCTTGGCTTGAGCTGTAAATGTTGTTGATCAGCACTGAGTTGGCTCATTTGTTGCTTGATTATCTACTGATTTTTAAAGCTCGATACCAAGATAAAAGTTTAGGGCTAGTAGCTTTTACACACCACAAAGAAAATAAAGAATCGAGCTTATTTTTTTCAGCCTGTAGATTCATATTGTTTGCATAATTCTTTATATAGAATTAGGTTCTCATGTTTTGGGCTTATATCAAGACCTAACATCAATGACTATCAATTTCCCATCACAAGACATTACAAAAGTTGTTATAACAACCCGACACTCGGCAGCTTGTCTTCTTATCTTTCGCTTGCTCGCCTGTCTTTATCAAGTCAGTGATATCTTGCCTTCAGCTTGATTACCATCCAATCCTGACCTTTGATGCTTCTAGCCATCCAACGACTGATATTCAAACATCAGATGGCTTGCTTAATTCAACAGATTCATGAGTTCAAGCAATGCCTTTCATTGAGGTATATTATCAAACACCAGCAGCAACTCTTGCATTACACATTTACTAACCCTGCCTCTGAAGTTGAAATCTCACTCTTCATTTGGAAATGTCTGAACTGGTAGGGTGGGATTATAGATTACTAGAAAGGAAAACATCTTCATCATGCCACGTCTTTCTTCATGGATACTGAATTGTCCTATCACGAAAACTGCTCAATTTCAGAGATTGTAAAGATTCCGGAATTGTCCTCTCTGAAGCAAGAACGTCACGGAGAAGGAGAAGGCTGGCGCAAGATATCTCATATTCCCACTTAAGAGGCATATGATGGAGGTCCATAAATAAAAATTCTCAAACGGCGGTAATTACGTTACGCCTGCAGGCAATTTCTTCCTAGCCGCCCGCTCTCTATTTCATTTGGGAGAATCCTTAGAAAAGCTTTTTTGTGACATCACATGTAATAATGTTGAAAACAAAATTATCATTGCAGCAGCAGTTTACATTAATTTTCATTGGTCTGCAAATCTAAACTATTTGGTATAAACACGCAGGCAGCAGGAGAGTTCAAATAACCGATCTGCTCTATTTTTTACAATGCATTCTTAAGTTCATGTGTTAACAGTAAAGGAATAGTGATGGCTGAATCTGCTTCTTTTGAATTCAAGCAGTTGAAGCTTGAAAATTGTCAAGTTATGGATGAATTGCTTACTGGAATACATGATGTCCGTGGTTGTTAAGGTACATTTGAAAACCCTCCTTTCTTCTCACGTATGTTTCAATGTTGGGTTGTAATAACGATTCTCTATCTCTCAGGTTATCATGTCCAAGGTTTTTAAAAGCTTGCGTAAATTTCAAATTAACCCCAGCAATGGCTGTGAAGGGACATATTCAATTCGGCATGTCTTGCCATCCACTAATGCTAGTACTGTGTTGTGTGTATATCTGTTTGCGATTAGTAAAAATATTTATTCTCCTCTCTTAATCTTTCTCATATTCTGCAGGAAGATTAACAGTGAAAATTATTCTTTAGGTATACAGTCTTAATTTGTACAATAAATTGTGTACAAAGTTCTCATTTGTTATAATGGGACTGAAATTTGCTATCATATCAAACTTTCAATTAAAATTCTGGTTTATTTGCTCACAGAGTGTTTGTTTGGGGCTGATTTGTCTGTATTTGTAGAAATTCATTTGCTGGTTCCAGCACAATACAAGACCAGAGCTCTCGGGGAAAAAAGTATTTTATTTTTCTGGTATTATGCCTTGTTTCTTCCTTTCATAATATTTGTCCGACTTTATGCTCTCATTCAGAGTGAAGCCTTTTCCAGGCATCTTGTGGCGCCAAATCTTTATTGCCATCAATGGATTTTTCAAATGAATTGAGGAAGATAATGTTAAAGGGCATTAGCTTCCCACAGTTGGAACATGAACCACAGAGAGTAAAATTGATCACTCGTAATAGCACTGGCTGGGTGGCTAATATACTAAGTCTGATATTCAGGCTTTGTTTCCATCAAATGTCCAATTTATTGGTATCCTTTTTCACGTTTCTTCTTCCATGTTGGTTAATTTGTATTATTGGTTTCAGTTCGGATCTCTGCCTCTCGTTTATTCCAGCTTTTCTTCCGAACCTTTTCCATCCTTCGCTAGTAGCTTTTTGGCAATGTTAAAATGCATTTGGCAAATTTTGACTGTCTCGAAGGAAAGCGGACAATGACAAACATCTAATGCCATTTACATGACATTTTTTTGGAATAAACTTTTGAGATTCCAGGAATAATTTTTGTATTCAAAACTGGTAATAATCTTAGATTTGCTTGCATCATCTTCTGGGAAAAAGATGTCTGTAAGAGTAAATTTACTTCATTGGAACCCTAACCTTCCAGCTGACTGAGGCTCTGTTGGTATAAGCTTTGGTCACTTTGCTGCCAAAAGATAAGTGCTTTGGTAAATAATTGCAACTTGTTTTTGCAAGGTAACTGATTATGGCTACCATTTACTAAAGCATAAGTTCTAAATAATATTACCAAACAGTAACACTCTGTCAACTTTCCCTTGACAGTTAGAACTTTGTTTTACAACAATAATGACTTAAAAATGATTTCATATTTGGTAATCCAGAGAAAAGTACTGAGACGCTGTTTATTGAACTTTCGAGGTATTTCGTAGAGTAGCCGGCAACTCCATGTTTGGCAATTTGGTTGCAAGGGAAAGTTGCCCATATGCACCACAATGCAAATTTTATGTTGCTCAAACCCGAGAAGGACCTTGAGTTTTATAGTACGAGCAAAAGCTATTGATAATTAATATAAAAATGAATGTATAATTTAATAAAATTATATTATATTATGTCATGTATTATGTTCAGCTTTTTTATTTTATCTTTTTATATTATAAGTCACTTTTTTAATATATATCAGTAAACTTATATTATACAATTTTATTACATTTTAATTATTTGTAATTTTATTATACTTTATTTAATATCATTTGTATATTGACATAAAATAGTTATTTAATATTATTAAAAATAGAATAATAACAAATTTATATTTGAATTCAAAGCAGACGCTTTGTAGAACTGAGCACCAACTAAAAGAAAGAAAAGAAAATATTAAAATATTATAATAAAATTGAAAATAATTAAAAATATATATTATGAATTTACATTTATTCATTAATTATTATTTTAAAGATTAATTGTCAATGATAACAGCTTCAAATCACTGTCACGCTTATCATCAAGTTAGATTTAGATGTCTATTTGAGTTTATTTTAGTACTATTGGGAACTTGCTGCTTTAAGCATTGCATCATATATGTTTATTAAAACCAAGGTCCCTTTCGCCATAGATCTAAGAATACCGGAAGATCTGTTTCTATTGAAACATAAAATTTTTGTAACTTCACTTATTTATCGCATCAAACAAGACTAAAACTATATCAAAACAAAATCAAAATGTTGTATCGGTGGTGGTTCGTAAGTGGTTGATGTGTGTCGATGATTTATTTTTATTTTTATTTTTGCAAATAAAAATAAATAATATGCACAATAATATAAAATATTAATAAATATATATACAATATCTATATAGCAATGGCATAAAATATTATTTTGACAATACAACACATCGTAATACCCGCATGTTGTAACATTAAATATATTACACATTTAATACAACGAACATAATACACCTACCATCACAACAATCAAATAAGTCATAATAAAATTTGGCAACTTGCATTACACTGAATTGCACTACCTAAAACATTGTTCTTATGCTAACCTCCTTTGCTATAATTTTTGTTGCATTACAATAGCAATAAAAGTCAAGCAATACAATGAAAGGTATATAAAATGTAAAACCAAGGGGAGAATAGGTTTAGCTTAATTGTATTAAAACATTGTTTTATTTTTAAATATAATCATTAATTTTTATTATTTATAAATTATATTAATTAATTTATTAAAATATTAATTAAATCTAAATTTATAAATAATAATATAAGATAAGTAATAAATCAAATATTTAACAAATAAAATGATAATATATTATTTTACTTTTGTTCTATAAAATCATTTTAATTATTTTACTTTATATATATAAAGTATTTAATGTTATTTAATCATTTATTATTTTCTAACATATTAATGTAACAAAATAAATTAAACAATTACAGAATATGACATTAATAATAAAAATTGTACTTCTTTAATTTAATAACATAATATAAATATTATATTGAATAATTATAAATATTATATTTTTTGAAATAATAGTATATTATTCAATATTATAATATGATTATACTATATTATTATTATTATTATTATTATTATTATTTATAGGTAAGGTATACAAAAATAAAGCCTAAATTTATTTTTATTACTATCTTCCCAAGTAGATATTAATTTACTAATGTAACAGATACACAGACAAGATTTTATTTGCAGACGTGTCCGTATAACACGGTATAGTACGAAAGATATTTTTAGTGGTATGCGATGGCAAAACACGCACGTACGTGGGCCGGGCCAGACTTCAGGCAAGATGTGTGCTCTTTAAAGCATGACATGATTAGATATTGGCACAACAATAAGACGATGAAAGGGCACGAATAAAGATACCTTCATCACCGGGCAGACGCTACGTACCGTAGCACCCATCAAAGCAAAAAGTATTATCAAAGTAAAACTTTTTAATGAAAAGTAAATATAAAATGTTATGATTTTGTAAATTAAAGTTTTAATATATTTTATTTGCATAGGCTTTTAAAATTTTTAAAATTAATTTCTAAGCCTTAGTTGAATTCTATCTGTTTTGCTGTTATTCTTATAATTTATTAAATGAAAATAATATCTTCTTTATAAAAATTATAAATATCATGATCTTATAAATGATAAATCAAAAAATTTATATTAATGTAAATGAAGTATTAATAAAGGTTATTTCATGCTTAACAATCAATATTTTGTATTTTTGTACTTGTGATTAGTCATAATCCACATTTTGTAGTTGTTGTGAATTCTTATATTTGTTATTCGAGAATTGAAATTTTTACTTTTATTATTTGGCTTACACCATATTATGATTCTTATGAACATTACAATTCTATGTAATTGTTGTTGTTATGGTTGGTTATTGTGAAATTAAACAGATGTTTAGTCGTGGAAATTGGTTAGTTCTACTTGATAATGAAATATTAATTGTCTCCTGTAAAAGCAATATTATTATTATTGTTGTCAGTTATTGGTATTGTTGTTGTTCTTTGTTAGTTATTATATTATTATACATATATAAGTGGATGAAGTTGATGAGGCTTTGAAAAGAGACGTCCCAGCACTTGGGCTTTCGAAAAGCAAGTTAAGCTAGGCATGTAGATGAGAACAAGGTTAATGGCCTTCGTGGGAATGAGCAGCTTCCGAGCCTGACGCACCCAGCGGGTGAGGTTCTTGTACCATGTGGTTATTATGTGTAATACCCTGCGATCCCACATCGACAAGCACTGGAGAGGATAAGGTAGGTTTAAAAGAGGTGATCCAATCACCTTCGCTTATTCCAAGGCAAGATGGGTTAAGGTTTTTTGGAGGTGTATATGGATGCTAGGAACAAATGGTGTGTTTGTTAAGGCCCAAAACGAAACAATATCTTAAGAGTCTCAGGTCCAGGTTAGTTGCCCCGGATATGACATTATGGTATCGTAGTCAAGCGACCATTCGTGTCCTCTTGAGCGAAGGTGACGGGCAGAACTTAATAGAGAACACCGAACTCTTGAATGGTCCCACTAAGTGGGGTGTAAGGGCACCGAGATAGATATCACACATTGGCAAAGCCGTACAGAGAGGCTTTGGGGTTTATATGGTTGATGATCCACCCTTGCCATAATTGGAAAAACGTTTTGGGGCATGAGCGCGCATCAAAACAAAACCACTTGTGGCTTAAAGCGGACATATCCTCACAAACTGGAGTTATACGGATGAGTAGTCGTCGTTTGCGTGCCTCTTCTCGGCCATGGTGATGAGAACAACTCAGAGCTAAAGTCTCCTAGCTAGGGGTTGTTGTTGTATAGGCAGGCAAATCCCTACATCGCTCGGCAAAGTACCGAGAGAGAGCTTGAGTTTATAAAGGGTGATTGACATTAGGCGTGAGACGCGTTTTTTCTTTCGGGTGGTATGGCGGCCTTAGAACAAATCGCGCGTGTGTCTTTGTTGAGCAGTTGTGTCAAATGTGCTATTGGTGTCACGTGCAGTGTACACAACAAGTAATTGTAAAGCGATGAATATTCAGATTCGTATCATGGTAATTGATGTTACTTGTAAATGTCAGCAATCACCAATAAAGCAACCAATTTGAACCGTTAACAAGCGTATAAAAATGGGTGTCTATCATAATTAGTGATCAGTTGAGAGAAATAAAGTAAGCAAAGCAAGAGAATGGTGAAATAAACTAAACTAAATGCGTTGTAGAATTAATTGAGACTACACATGGTAGTCAATGACGCAAACCTCTCCTTATCCCAGTTTTGACCTTTTTCATCGTTGACTCCAATTGTTAATTGTTACGCATGTCATACTAAGGCGGAATTAGGCGGACTTAATCTGCATCTGTTTATCCTCATTTGTCAGCCGTGATATTGTTGAACTCTTTGCTACCTTAAATATCAATATGCAATAACAAGTAATAATCTAATCTGGGCGACGATATGGATTTACGTAATCCTTTATCTCTCCACCCTACAAGGCAAAGTGGCAACCTACGTTTATGGTGTGTAATGAAATCTTTAAATTTCAAGTATATGCCCTTGATGGGAGGTTCAAGATAACCCTATCCAAGAAAACTTAACTTAAAGATCAGTATACTTAATAATGTCCGCTAAGAACGTATACTATTTGCATACGCCTATCTAATCCTAACTATTAAATGGGTGGTTAGTCATTGAAAATAATAGTTAGATGAACACCAATTGGCTACAAAATGCCTGACAATGACACTAACAACACGTAGGTAAGAACTGGAGTCCAAGAACCCATTGGATTGATTGCTTTTGTCACTCGGTAATATTTAAGAAAAGTAATATTCATCTAAATAAGTAAAATGTAAAAAACATAATATGTTGTTCACGATACATTAGAACACCAATAAAAGAAAGAAGATAAATATAAGTCGAGTAATAGTGAAGACAGAATTTGAATAATTTTGCAGATTCTCAATATTTAAATACACTCTTCAATCATCTTCTCTCTATCTACTACAGTTTAATGTACTTTCATTGCCTTTGTCAGCCCTTTCTATATAGTGCACGCCTGCTCCATATACCAGAAAAATAAAGTAAAAAATAAAAGTTCATAAAGTGGCACCAGTTAGAATTTTAGAAATATAGCTGAAATCGCGATTCTACGGTGGTCACTTCGCGCCTAATTTTTCCGCATTGCCCCGTATTGCTATAGAGATCACGGCTGCTCTAATATCCTGGCCAATACCGCGCACTTTCCCGACAAGTGCTTTTACCTTTTCGGCCATCTTCTTTCCTCCTCTCGCTCATCCTTTGTCTCCGCCTTCACTATCCCCTGCAAATTAAGACTTTCTAAACCTACAATTCTGCGTGCACATGCTTAGCACCACCATTGCTTTTACATTCAAACACTTTCCTATTAACTCAACTAAATGAATGTTTAAAATACAACGAAATGTAATAAAAACACCTTATTGTTCTCTAAGCCGTATGCTTTAAGTCTCAGTAAATTGATGTAGTGCAACCTTCTAGAGTGCAGGCCCCTTAGGCCCAAAGCACTTAACAATATCTTCGCTGCATGCAGTTGGGTCATCAACACATATAGTATAATAGATGACTCTGGGCACTCTTGTCTCCCGAGCGATGGCTGGGGGCAAACAAACCTCGAGCCGTGAGAAGGGGCGGTGAGTTCTAAAGGTGTATGTAACACCCCGGCTGAAAAGTAATCGGGAACAGATTTATGAAAAGTAAAGTACGGGACGGTGAGATGTCAGGGTTTATAAGCGGGTGATTCTGTACACTCCCTTAATTGGTGTGGGCATGCTTATTGGGGGTGGCTAAAGGGCACAGAAGCGAAAGCATGTGAGCTTCTTGCTTTAGGCCCAAGCGGAACAATCTTCCTGATCTCTGGGATCGCCGTGCCATGACAGAGCAGAGATATGTTTAGGTATCATAAGGTCACGGTCTGTCCTCTTATAGCATGGTTGGGCAAAACTCCTCTATGACACTAAGTCTCTAAAGGGGGTGTAGCATAACCACGCCGCACAAAATCCCGTCATCACAAAGCATGATATGCTAGGTTATAAGGTGATCCATGAAACAATTATGGCGAGAAAATTTTGTGATGGGCAAATTCTAGTAGAATAAAAACCGGGCAGGGCTTCGTGTGAGCGCGCCCAAAGTGGTGTATAACATATCTAGAAAGGTCTTGAGCTGAGTTATGACATTAAATAAATGATTTGAGATTTAAAAAGAAAATAAAATAAATAAAATAATATAAAATACCCTTTGAATATATTAAATTTAAAAAATATTATATATCTATAAAAGAGATATATAATAATAGTATAATATAAAATACTGTGGTGTTATACTCTCCCTTACAAGAGAATTTACCGGAATTTAGAACGTCACTTTATTCTTCAAAATCGAAAGTACTTCTCTTAATCTCTATTTCACATTCCACAAATTAGCTACCATGGGATTCGCGATGAACCTTTGAGTGTTGACTTTCTCCTAAAACTTATTCTTTCATCCAGAGATCTCTATCTTTTTGTCTTGGTTGCTCGTGCACATATACACAGGAGATCTGGGATGGGCGTCCGATTAATCTGGAAGACACGAGAGAAGAATGGCGGCACGTGCCAAGCACCCTACGCCACGGATGCACGCTGAATACACCACATTATGAAGTCTTAAAGGCTTGAAGTATGGCATGGTGGCCTCAAATCCGATACGCCATTGTGTCAGCCAATTCTCTCTAGAATCTGTAAAAGGCCCAATAATAATCCGAGTGGTTAAACTTACCTCCCCTCTGTGGAAAACTCACCTTTCAAGGTGAGAGCTTTAAGAAAAAATAACTAATCCCCAACTTGAATTCTGGAATTCTATCAAGTCTCATTGATCAACGCCTCTTCGCCATGGAGTACACGGAGTGATGCTCTCGTTATCAATTTGATTTTTTGTTCAGAGAGAATTGAACTAATTATGGCGTCCTGGGTCAATTTCTCTTCACCAACCCTGGCATCCCCAACGAATGTGACCTGTACACTAATCTTCTCTCTATATAAAAGCTTCAAAAGGCACTATGTAGTGTCAGTGCAGAGAGGAGCAGCTGAAGGCAAAACTCGACTCAATAAAGTATTTCCCCCACTACCAATTTCACTTAATACATCTCAGCAACACACTAAGCTCGTTAACGTATGTCCTTAAGAGTTTGGATAGGTCCTCTTTTTTTTATTGTCCATCGGTCTAAGAATGAAAGTGCAAAGGGTATTTAACCTTGGTTTTGTCCTGCTAAATTTACCTTCTACAAACTACCCCAAATATAGAGGTAAATCGTGGATCTCTATCCATCGAGACAATGACACTAGCACTCAGTGTGTAATCTCTCTTTATCTCATTGGTGAAGCGGGTTCAAGTCTGGATTTTTTATATTTTTTCATAATCGCTCGTTAAAATTCACGATTATTTTAAAATCACTAATCGCTGATTAATTCAAATTACCAAAATAATCAATATTAGTTAAATCAAATGCGATTCATCTGATTGCCCGATTATTCATTATGGGCTCCATGGGTCTATATTTGGGCTTTTTAAATTTAAAACCTTAAATTAATAAATCTCATAACACAAACGTAAAAAATAACAAACAAAAGGTAAAATATGTTCTCAAACAATGTTATTAACACACAAATAACAGACAACAAAATAAATCATAATCCCAAATCCCAATACTTCCTCAATTCTACCGCTTGTTTGTTAAGTTAAAAAATGGTAGCTCACTTATATAGCCTGCACTAAGTTACTATTAAAATCACAAAATATTAGAATGATTTCCAATATTTGGAAATTGAATAACCAAAACAACATATATAATGTATATGATATAGAGTAACATGTACCCTGCCAATACTCAAAAAGAAAATTTCAGAATTCGCTTCCTCTCGAGTGAGCTGTGGCTATTATCAGATTATACTAATAGAGGTTGAGAGCGCGTTTCTAATTTTTGAGTGCAATTAATGACTAACAAGCTCAATGCATGATGGTTACCACGAACTACAAAAGATCAAGAACATAACGCTACGGTCGCATGATAAATACCGTTCCGGCTTATATAGATGCACCTGAATTGCCAAAACACATCTTTGGCAATGCCGAGATAAAATCGCATACCTATGCCATTCAACTTCTTCCACCAGAAGTCAAAATATAAAACGGGCATTACCTGTACTCTCATTAGCGTGGCAAGTGATACTTTTCAACATCATTTTCGAACTAATGTCATCATTTGAACTTCGCTCATCCATCATTTTGAAAGATGAAAGATCAATCGACATTATGCTACTACTACACCAGCACTGCAGCACCACCACACCACCACCACCACTACTCCATCATGCATGTCACTTGGATAATACCGCAACAAACTTACCACCACTTTATTTATAATCACTCCCTGCACCAATATATTATTATATGCTTGTCAACAACTCCTTATTAGATTTCAATTCCCAACAGCTTCTAGGTAGATCATGACCCATGTTACTAAAAACAAAATGTAACAAACTCGAATTTACACTAGACTCAAGCACATTTACTACAAATACACATAACATGTTAACTCAGAACAAAGTCAATTACCCTAATATTTAGCAAACTTTTGTTCCGTTTTTTCGTGCCATTTTTCTTACACGAAATCATCGCTATGAAGTAGCAAGTGAATTTCAAATGAGTCATTGGAACTCTCGATATTTCGTATTAAGTAATCCATTGAAGTGACACATCGAGAGGCTAAAAATTTCAGAGCGTCATACAATAAAAACCGATAAAAATTGACTAACCTCTTGCATTTCCCTCAATCGTCATCATCTCGAGGTGGCCCCTCCCTCTCTTCTCTTCTTTCACACCTCATTCCTCCAACAAACCAATTATCAATATACATGCCATCATCTTCCTTCATCTCTATCAAATGCTTTTTCAAACACAACTGCTTTATTATCTGAACATCAAAATATGTTGAATTCATGCAATGTAAGCAATCCCAATACCATAAGCTCTCCATATGAGATTTTCTCCTTACTGCAACACATGTTTTAAACTTTTTGCAATCTTGCCGGAAGAGGATCTAACATACTTCCGCACGTTAAATAAGAATAGCTTCAGCTATTGAATTATTCACCTCCGCTAACCATCCATCTGTGCCACAATCAAATTTATTATGTGTGCCGAACAACCTCGCATGCATATATGTCTTAAACCGTTCTTAAAATCATTGAATTCTACACACTCCACCCCATTTACCTCTTCTTTCTTTCATTAAGTTATTGTTAGAAACTTTATCGTTAGCACTTGCATTGTCCAGCGTAATTGTGAGCTGACAACCTGCTCAATCCCCGATCAATCAAACATATCTCAGTTAGAGCTTCCCAATACCATCTCCTTTAGATTAAGCTATAAAGTGTGAAACTAAGAATTCTTTTTGTTACATGCCCAACTCCGTATCAATAAAATGAGCAGAAGAATGACCATGTATGTTAGCTGACATTTGAATTCCGATGTCCACGTATTCATGACTGACCATACACACCTGCAGCTCGCTTACCGCATACTGACCCAACTTTTACCCACAACTTCAACAACCTTTTTCACACTTGATACAATGGTCAAGAATATCCTTGTAGTCGTTCTTCGCGATGGCACATCAACATCTCTGGGCAACAAGTGTTGTATGAATCTCTCTTAAAACCCTTGACAGCCTCCACATAAGCTTTAAAACGGTAATTCCATCCCGACAGATCATCTTCACAAGTGCCATTCTACAAGCCTCTTGACTAAACCCGCCACTAAGTTTAACAACTCCATCATCTTTATCTTTTCCCTTTTGACGGAAAAATACTTGTTGCTTCGGATCCCCTTCAACCTTAACACCTTCATATGACCTACATCTATCCAAATGATTCTTTAAATTAGTGGTATTTCCTTTATTAGCGGTGAAGGTTTTACGGCAATGATGACATTTTCCTTTGTTTCCACAAGGTAGTTTGGTAAAATGAGCCCAAACATTTGATCTCAAAGGTATTTTTCTTTTTTTTTCCATCATCAACCTCCATGTCTTGCACTTCCTCCTCATCATAATTTTCCATTCTACATAAACACATGCAACAACATAGACATAAATGACAGCCATGAATGACTCACGAGTTCAAAAAAATATTTATATTTTTATACTATATCACAAGGTAAGTGGCCACCTAGAAAAGTGAGGAACAAATTATAAATATTGAATATTTAATAAAAAGATTATAATTATTGAATAACCATGCAAATTTTACAAAATTAAAAAGACTTCATATTACAACATTCATCTTAATTAACAGGTTATATTTTATTTGCAAATAAATATTTAACTAGTTGTAACCAACAAGCAACAACCAAATGGATCGCATATAACTTAACCATAATGAACAAATAAATAAATGATGCTTTATGAATAACTTTTTCATTCATTAATTGCATTTGTATTCATTTTGGCCAATCAAGAATATATATATTAAATTATTACATAAACTATCTACAAAAATCAAGATTATATATTATAAAAAAAATGAAAAGCTATGTAGAATAATTTTGACCTTTGAAAAGTGAAAAAAAACTGCAGAAAAAATTGACATGGGATGGGAGCACAAACGATGGTGGTCCCAAATTATTGGACCCTCATGACCAATTCCAATTGATGAACTATCTTTACCTGGCTTTTAAGCCGACGCTCGAACAAGGATGATAGATGATGATTGTGGGTCCTAATCAAGTCCAACAAGCGAATCAACAATTCAGATCCAGCGTAGATCCTGTCAATAATATGGCCACCAGTAGCAGCGGAACCCCTCTTCCTTTCCGTCCCAATCCTAAAACTGGCGGAGTTGTACACGTCGCTGCAAGTGTTTGCGGTTGAAACTTGAAAGTTGAAACTGATGGAATTTTTCTATGTGGTTAACTCCTGAATCAGTCGATTCTTGGTTTCAAACTTTCAATTGTCTTACGCCTGATGCAGGGAAGGAGCTTGGCTGAAGGTCACGATTTAGATTTTAGGCTTTTTAGGTTTTAGTTTTATCTTTCAAAAAAATTAGTTTTTTTAAGATTTCGGTTCGGTTTTGCGGTTTTTTTTTTTAAACCGAAAACCGAACCGATTAATTTTACTATTTTTTAATATTACTATTTCGGTTTTTGAGAAGAAAAAAAACCGCATAAAAACCGAACCGAACCGATCGGTTCGGTTCGGTTTTAAATTAATCAGCTTTTTTTGCCCACCCCTAATCTCATTTATAAAAAGTTGCCCTAGCTTCCATAACTTTTTCAGTACTCTTCATTGGCAAGAAGTGCACTGACTTGGTTAATCATCCTACAATAACCCATATGGAGTCCCGACTTTTCCTTGAATGAGGCAATCCATTTAAAAAAATCCATGGTGATATGCTCCCACTTCCATTTTGGAATAGGGAGTGACTGAAGAGACCCAGTAGGTCTTTGATGCTCAATCTTCACTTGCTGACACACTAAGCATTTCGAAACACAATCAACAATATCACCTTTCATATTCCTCTACCAAAAATTTTGCTTCAAGTCATGATACATTTTAGTGCTCCTAGGATGAGCACTAAGACTTGAGTTATGGCCCTCTCGCATATTCTCCTTTTTTGATCGAGCAATTATAATCTTTCACCAACTCTAACCATCTCTTTTGCCTTAAGTTCAATTCTTTTTTAGTGAACATGTACTTCGAACTCTTGTGATTTGTATATATTTCACAAGTTTCACCATAGAGATCATGTCTCCAGATCTTTAAAGCAAAGACCACAGCTGCTAATTCCAAGTCATGAGTGGGATATTTCTTCTCATAACTCTTTAACTGTTGAGATGCATATGCAATTACCTTACCATGTTGCATTAATACACATCCTAGTCCATTTCTAGAAGTGTCACTATAAATGAATAGCCACCACCACTAGAAGGAATTGTTAAAATAGAAGTAGAAACCAATCTATTCTTTAATTCTTCGAAACTTTTCTCATATTCATCATTCTATTCAAACTTGATGTTTTTCTTAGTCAATTTTGTTAATAGAGCCACAAGACTAGAAAATCTCTTTACGAATCGCCTATAATAGTTAGCCAAACCCATAAAGCTTCTAATCTCAGTAACATTAGTTGGTTTTGACCAATTCACTATGGCCTCAACCTGAAATACTAACTAGGCAACCCAAGAGGGGGGTGAATTGGGTTTTTAAAAATTAAGCTAAGCAAACCACACAACAAACCAATCTAATGCCTTAATAAATTCGAAAACAATAAATTCAATGAAAGCACAATAATAAATGAGCAAGGAAAGAGAAAGCAAACTCAAGGATTTTTACGTGGTTCGGTAATCCCGCCACGCCCACGCCCAAACCCGGCTTGAGGATTTCACTATCGATCCTTTCCAAGACTTCAAACGTTTAATTGACTTTCAATGAGAGATTATCTTCCAATCTCTTCACCCCATTTTCTCACTTTTGTCATAATTTGATGAAAATGTAACAATGAATCTCTTTAAGATGGATATACAAGTCAAGAACAAAGATGATTTAATAAATGATGAGCTGAAATTAAGCTCAATATATGTTGTGTCACTTGTTTATGCTTGCTTGGATTGCCAAAATGAATTGTTTTGAATTTATATAGTTTGAAAAAAAACCGTTATGCAATATTTTATAAACATGATGGACATCCTAAGTAAATGCAATATCATTACCACAATTTCAATCGCATTAACCAAATTGCCGCTATATGAAGCAACAGATTACAAATTTAAAGTTTGACCCCAAAACTTTATAAAATCAGTATAAAATTAAAAGTTTTCAAATAGCCCAATTTCAGAATTTTTAAATAATGCTTTGTCAATCCCAAAACTTTTTGAAATTATGATTTCACCGAAACTATGTGAAATTATAGAATGACCCAAAATATTTAAATAGTTTCAAATAGGTCCAAATTCGAAATTTTAAAAACAATATCGAAGGTTTTAAAATACTTTCATTTTAGTCCAAAACACTTTAATTCCATAACATCATTTTTCCATTAAATATGAAACCTTTATAATTTGAAAATAATAATTTATTTAAAAAGAAAATAATTTGAGCTTAAAAGATTAATCATTCTTAATCTTGTTTGTTATCATCAAAATCAACATTATGGAAACATATATGTTAACAATCTCCTCCTTTTTGATGATGACAAACATTTCATGTATTTAAAGAATGATTCCACAAATTGCTCCCCCTAAATATAATCTTCTCTTACAATTTGCCAATTAGCTAAATTAACAGATTTAAATACATGGATTTTTCTCCCCCTTCATCATCAAAAAGAAAACTTAATTGGCAAAAAAAAAGAGTAGTAAATTTTTATAAATTTGAAAACATGTATTCTTCTCCCCCTTCATCATCAAAAAGAAAACTTAAAGGAAAAGAATAAGAGTAGCAAATTTATTACTCATGTTTGTCCGAGTAGAAATTTCAACACATTCTCCCCATAACAAGTATTACCTCAAATACAAGTTTAGTAATATTACTCCCAAATTATTATAGGTCATGATAAAAGCCAACTCCATACACAAATCATCACACCAAAATATCATGAACCATTATTCCATCAATTACCAAATCAACAACTCATAACATAAACTTATCATATAAAACAACAATGTAATCAAATCATTATTATATCCCAAAATCACCAACAACACAAGAAAAAGTTACAACTGTAATCAATGTATAACCATGTAGAACCGTCTTTCTTCTTCACAAACAATACCAGAGCTCCCTAAAGAGATACACTAGGGCGAATAAAACCTTTATCAAGAAGTTCTTGCAGTTGAACCTTTAATTCCTTCAACTCAAGAGGTGCCATACGGTAGGGTGTTTTAGAGATAGGTACAGTGCCAGGTAGTAACACAATAGAAAATTTCATTTCTCGATCAAGAGATTAATTTAGCAGAATACAGAGCATTATCAAAGGGATTTCCAACGTCTGGATTATCTTCGTAAAATATCTTTAATGATTACAATTATTTTATAAATATTCCTTCTATGCTAGCTATACATAAATTTCATGCATTAATGACTATAGTTTTGGCCATTAGTTAGGATAGCAGTCATGGGCGGTCCTAATTAAGGCCAGGGGGCTTCACTTCTAGAACTAATAATTTTAAAAAAGCCTTCTAAAAATTAAATCAAAAAAAATTGGACACATTTTTCATGTAACAAAAGACTTATGGTTCAATAGTAAGAGTGTTATTTTGATGGTTTTAAAGTCTTGGTTCAAATCTCAAAACAATAGCCAGCCATAAGAACAACTCATACATGATCAAAATGTATAACCATCAAATGTTGATCAAATATATGTGGCTGATTCGCAACAGCACTTTCATGTTCATGATCCTAATGGCTTAGGAGAAAACTTATTCATTGAATTAGTTATTCTTGACAACACTAACACTTTTGAAAATATTTCAGGCGCAAGAATGCTTCAAATATAAACCAAGTAGAAGCCTCAGTAAACACACATAACATGATTACACGGCATAAATTGAAACAGAATCTAGCCTTGGCTAGTGATAGGACGCTGATCACTCAACATGCTCTTTTATTGACAGAACCAAAAACTTACAAATCAATACTCAAAATTCCATGCTAGTTTAAAGCAATAGAGGAAGAAATTCATGCCTTGAACACAAACCAAACATGGTCTTTTGTTCCTCGGCCAAAGGACGTGAATTTCATAGGATCAAAAAGGATCTTTAGAACAAAGTTCAAAGAAGACGGAATTGTGGACCGCTACAAGGCTCGCTTGGTAGCTCAAGGATTTTATCAAGTTGAAGGATTGGACTTTGAAGAAACTTTCAGTCCTGTGGTGAAGCCAACAACAATATGATTAATCTTTGGAATTGTCGTCACTACAAATTGGAAAATGAGACAACTAGACGTAAAGATTGCATTTCTACATGGTTTTCTCAAGGAAACAATCTTCATGGAACAACCAACAGGATTTAAAAGTCTTGAGCAACCTGACCATGTTTGCAAATTACAACATTCTCTCTATGGTCTCAAACAAGCACTTAGGGCTTGGTTTGACCGTTTATCTCAATTTCTTCTCCATATTGGTTTCACTTGTAGCAAAGCTGATTCTTCCTTTTTTATTTACGAAACTAACACAATAATTGTTCTTATGTTTGTTTATGTAGATGATGTAGTAATAACAGGAAACAACAATGACTTCATCGAGAATCTCATTCATAAGCTTATCACTGAATTTGCATTAAAAGATCTTAGGCAACTCCACTATTTCCTTGGCTTAGAAATAAAATATATCTCGGGTGGAATATTTAGTGCTTAATCAAAATATATGAAGGACTTGTTTAATGTGCCAAAATACTTAGCTGCTCTTAATTGAAAACTCTAATGGCCATAAAAGATCCACACAAACCTGGAAACAACAAGCACACCAATCCTACCGAGTATAGACAACTAGTTGGGGCACTTCAATATTTAACTTTTAGTAGAACAAATATTGTTCAAGCTATGAACAAAGTCTGTCAAAAATTTCAAAGCCCCACAATAGGCGATTTGAGTGCAGTAAAAAAGGATACTTAGATACCTCAAGGGAACAATGGACTATGAACTTTGCTTTATCTCTCAAAGCTCTCTAACTTTAAATGGTTTTTGTGATGATAAAGTAACTCAAGAAGCACAACAGATACCATATACGTGGATCTAATTCTATTTCTTGGTCCTCAAAAAGCAACCCACGCTTTCCAAGTCAAGCATTAAAGTAAAATATCGATCTCTGCTTGAACTACTATGAAAATAACATGACTTACTTTTGCACAAAGGATATTGGCATTCCCCTCTATCAATCACCACACTATTTTATGATAACCTTAGTGCACTACATATGACTATCAATCACCACACTATTTTATGATAACCTTAGTGCACTACATATGACTATCAATCCAGTGTTTCATGCTCGGTCCAAACATATTGAAATCGATTACAATTTTTTCTAAGAAAAAGTCGCACTAGGAGCACTCATCACAAGGTTTCTACCCTCTACAAAACAAATTGCTGAAGTATTTACAAAACCACTGCCAAAACAATCTTCTTTCAATTTCGATACAAGCTGGGAGTTCATTGCGCTCCACCCTTCAGCTTGAGGATGATAAGGAAAGAACTCAATCATCGGAAAATCATGGAGATTAATTTAGCGGAATACAGAGCACTATCAAAGGGATTTCTAATGTCTAGATTATCTCCATTAACTATCTTCTATGATTACAATTATTTTATAAATATTCCTTCTATGCTAGTTGTACATAAATGTCATGCATTAGTGGCTACTGTTTTGGCCATTAGTTAGGATAGCAGTAGCTTAAGTTTAGACCACTTGCTCTTTCAATCTCACGATCTGTCTTGTATAAATTCATGGTTTTAGTTTCAATAAAGGTTAACCAATTCTCTCATGCTTCAATTTTCTTTACTGGTGATGCATGTTTTTTCCAACTTTTGTTTCATTTTTCACTTTTTGATTGGCACCGAAACGACCACTACAAATTAATTTGAGAATATTATATTTAAAAATTATGTACTACATCAAGTTAGTGGAGTCCAAATAGAGAAATTAAACATGCCACAGTGATAATATATACACTTATATATATATATATATATATAGTCTTTCTATAGTGCCAACGTCATTTTTTTTTCATGTGGGCACGTTGTCAAACTGTGTGTGGTTAAATGGATTTGGTTTTTAATGCTATTAAATCACATGGTTTTATATTGTACTGAGAATGAACTCTATTAAGTTGCAAGGCTTAACAGGCTGCACTAACAAAAATGAGGTGCCCACACCTGAGAATGATCATATATGTATATATAAGTTGTCAGTTGATATAGAAAAGACATAGATTCACCTGTCAAAAATTATAATAAAAAAATTGTCTGGAGATGATTTTATATGAAAAGTGCTGATACTTACCCTGAGTCAAACTCCAAATGGGCTTCTTTGTTATATTTTCTAAACTTCTTATGGAATTGTAAAAATTATTCAAGGATTTACACTTAGCTAGCCTTGATTTTTTTATTAGCTCGATAATTTCTTCATCAATCTCTTCTACATCTTTTTTTTATAGAATTTTTATTATACTTTTATAAAGATCTAAGTGATTATCATATTTATAAAGAGCTATAAATTCTGAACATAGCACATGCATTTATAATTCTTTGTCTTTATTGACACAAACCAAATTTTTTCTTCTAACATGTCTGTATATATTCCCAATCTATTTTCCCATCCAAGGTATATGCCAACAATGATTTCACATAAATTTAACAATCTCTATTTTATTAATAACTTAATACTCTTCACTAATTGCATCTAAAAATTTATTGACTGATGTTTCCACTTTTATGAAATGGAGTTACAATTACCGTCTCATTTAATATAAATTCTAGAAAACAATTAAGGCCCAACATGCTTTCTTTTGTGCCAAATTGAGTTACGATATGATAGCTAGCCAGCTCTTGACTGAAATTTATTTGCCGAAACATTTCTGAAAGAATAACAAATCTGATCAATTTAATTCATCTCCGGTGCGCTTTAGTAGGACGAACAAGTCAATCGGGTTCTGAAATTTCTCAAATCTAGAGGCATTCTCTTCAACCTTTACAGTGAAATGGTTGAAAAACGGCTCTACGAATTCACTCCCGAAATGCTCCATGACGACTCCCTCATATACAGCTCTTACTGCTGAAGTGCGACATTTAGCGAGGAATGTTGATTGCGACATACGATCAGCCAGTTGCTCCATTCTCTCAATTGTGAAATATTTATTTGTTTTGATTATTGACTCCAGCTCCTTAGGGGTTGGGCGGTGATTAGGGATGTTGAAGGAATTGATTTTTTCTTCGCTGGTTATTCCCTGCAATATAAAAAAAAATTACTTTTAAAATTTAGAACAAGAATTTCCCCGTAATAATCTGAGTTTAGCCTGAGCGAAATTCACTTAAATGGTTGATGATTAATAAATAAAAAAATAAACATAGTTGATTTTCAGCCATACAATATTATTTTGCAATAAGCATAAAATCATTAAAATTTCATAAGAGTAACAGGAGAAAAGCCTATTTCTATAATTTAATACAATTATTATGGATTACGGTTTTTCATATTTTAAATTCTTACCATTTTAGCCATGTCCATGAGGCAAGATCCAAAAACATCATAAAATACACCAAGAGTAGTCTGAGACAATGGAATCCCATCGGGTACGGCAACTATAAGAATGAACATCAGGCCTCCAGCCACTAGTTCATGTGCTCTAGCGTTCAGAAATGACTCGATGTCATTCTTGAACTGAGCTGAATACGCTTCCGCTACTTCATTTACAAATCTTTTATTCCGAATACTTTCTCTATTCCTGGCCAGTGAATTTCCGCCCGCTATTTCTTTCGGAATCTTGGAGAGCCAATGCAGGGCATAGGATGAGTTTATAATATGTAAAGTTGACTTGGGAAACAAGCGATTCTGGAAAAAACCCGGCACACCGGCAGCAAAATATTTTGGTGAATGTGGAAGGGCTTTAAAGAGTGTGTTAAAGTCATTCTCGGGATGATCATTGAAGAACACTTGGAATTCTATAGTTGAAGGGTTTTGGTGATCAGCTTGTAAGAGTTTCAGCTCTATAGCTTCAATGATATTTTGCACAACAATGAAGGTGTTAGGTCCAGTTGAGCAGCCCAAGTCTGCTACTCGAAAAGTACTTGAAGTATCAATTTTCAGGAGCTTCAAGTCAAGCTTATCGGCTATGGCTTCATTGATCAGCTCCTTTGCACGTTCCATAACTCGCCCCTGTAGATATCGATTCAATCGAGTCAATTCTGTTTGCAAAGGGGCTAAATGAAACTAAAATTCTACTTTATTTAAATTTGTGCTTGATTATTTTTCTTTAATATTTGTTTTTGCATAGAATTTTACCTGGCCGCTAGAATTTTTTGCATAGCTATGAGCACCATCTCCACCAACCATGGGTTGTGCCATTTTCTCTTCTTTTTTAATTTCAGAGCGACGAAATAATAGTTGTGCGATTCAAAAATGCTTTTGATGTAGTTTCAAATTGCAATGGGACAACAACATTTTATAGATGTTCGTGCCAAAACATCGCTTGTGCCCATACACTTAAAATCTGTTGTATTGATAATAGGTAGTTGGATTGGAATCTTATTCACGTGAATGAGAAACAAAAATTTGTGGGGATAACAAGAATAAAGAAAATGTCTAATATTTTTTATATAAATTTTTTGAATACTTTAATTGCGTGGGTGGGCACGAGCAAACAATTTATTTATAAATTTTTTACTTCAAAATACCACTTTCATCGTGAGAGTCCACTATTAAATTGTACAAGATAAATAATTCAAAATTTGTATAGAAATTTTAATTAAAATATTTATGTTACAATATGCTTACTTTACATGTACGTAAACCCCATACTTAGAATTATCTTTCTCTCTGTTTAACTACTTTTCTTATCTTTAAACATTTTTTCGCGCATGTGCATCCTAGCTCCGGGGTTGGCTCTTGAGAATTGGTGTCCCAGAAATAAAATAGAGAATCACAGATGTACTAAACTTTTCCAAATGTCCACTCTAATGTTTGCTTCATGTACTTTCTGCTCATGATTCGTAGGAGTTAAATGCTCCTTATTATTTTATATTTTCATTCAATTAATCATGTAAAATCACATTAATTTAAAAAAATAATTTATAATTTAAATATTATTTAAAATTTTAGACAAGGATCCTCTCTTTATCTTTTTTTTTTCCTCTCTCTTCTTATCGCTTCTTATTTTATAAGTTGCAAAGATTAAGCTTTGTATTTGTATTTTTTACTTTATTTATAATAAGTCAATCTTCTTTTACTAGATTATGAAGATAAGGAGAGGAAAGGATAGCAAGAAATGGGGAGAGGATCCTAGTCCCAAAAGTTTTTAATTTTTTCTTTTTATTTTAGTGGATGCGAACAAAAATATCTGAAATGCTAGGTCTTTTCAACAATATATTTAACACATAATTTAATTATTTTTTATTAGTACGGTTAATTCGAACAATTTATGTTAGTCTTGGACTTTGCTTTTCCCTTTGCCTAACTCTTCCAATTGTTCTCATTCTATTTCATTGTCAATTTTCAAGCATGATATTGTTATAAACTCTCCCGTGTCATCATAATCATCTTCGCTTCAGAAATTTAAACTAATGAAACGAAAGAAAAAGAAAATGTCATGTGGTAATGATGTATTCTTATTTGATTATTCACTTTCTTTCCTATACTTAATTAATCATTCACTCGAATGGATGTATGTTCTGTTATATTGATAACGTATTCATTAATTTGGACCAAAATAAAACATGAAAAATGCTTGGTGAAGAAAGAAGAGAGAAATAAAGAAAAAATTAGAGAGAGAAATGGCAGGAGAGATGAGACAAAATTCTCTGCCTTTCTTCTCGCTTCTCTACACCTAAGACTACCATAAAAGACGATCATATTTCTGAGAAGAGGATGAGTGATAGATAGAGTGGACGATTTCCCAAAGCAGCACTTGCACTTGTTTACTACTTTCTTTCTTTTTTCTTTTTTCTTTTAAATTACTGGAGTATAATTTTTGGGAAACAAAACCTTTGAAGATTTAATGCAATTAATTTTTTTGTTATAATTTTGACTTTGAGGTTGTTAGCATGTTGTGGTGTTATTACTTTAACATTGTGTGTTTACTTAACTTTGTATTTACCTAGTGTGGAAATCATTGAGATTGCTGTGTTGAGGAGTTGTTGCTTTACAGGCATTGCTGATCATTTTCTGTATTTCTGCGTTTGAATTTCTGGGTTTATTGACTTGCTGGACATAATTCCAGGTGGTATTGTCGATTGATTGGTAGGCTAGACTCTGATTCAAGGAACATGATTTACTGATAATTTGCTTTATTAATTTCTTTTGTTTTTTTCTTTTAGTTCTAGATTTTTCAGCTAAGAAGTTATTATTTTAGTATTACAATTGTCACGGAATTTCAGTTCTTTTCAGAGATTATATATCTCATTATATATATATATATATCAAAAATAAATGTATTATGCAAAATTAATAATTAATAATATTAATATTATTAAGCCAAACATAAATTTAGTCCTGCAAAATTAAATTTAATAATCTTAATATGTAGGACAATACTAGTGTGCTTTAATTTCCACAACATAACAGATTTTTGTGGTCTGAATAATTGACGATCGATGAGTCCGCTCACAAGCTTAAACGGATCAGTCTACAATACATTTACTTATATTTGACCCAATTTTTTTATATATTATATATCAGCTCTTGGAAAACAATTTTACAGAAGGTATTCCATTAGGAGATTGTTATATTTTCTTCCTAATATGAAGCAAGTCCAAAGCATGATATTCATCTGAAGTAATTAAAATGATTATGGAACTGATTTAATTCCGTTTTCTCAAACAATGTGTATCAGATCTCGGAGTTTGTACTTGACCTAATAAATTAAATTTATATATTTATTGACGATTGTGGACTAAAACGTATAGAAGCACTGCCTACTTTCAAATGAAGCCATGAATTAATGAGGGTATCGCTTTTGCCTGCCAGATAATAAAAGTTGTCGGCAGATATCGAGGCATAGATCATCAACGTTAGGCTGTAATCATAAAATCGAAAATTATAATAAATAAATTGTCAGGAGATGGTTTTTTTTCTGAAATTTCAGTTGCGTGGTCCTGACCACATTCAAATTTTCCCGAAAATTCATAATGGATAAATATAATTGAACGAAATTAAATTATATAATTTCATTAATATGTATTATACAATTAAATATCTATTAATATTTATAATAAAAATATCTATTTACTAAGACAATTCTAAATAAAATTAATCTATTATATGTAACTTTAGAAGATTTATCGGTAAATTGCTCTAAGCATTTTGTTGTAGTTTACAAATATTTTGTTACTTTGTAAGAAATTTTACAAGTGCTGATGCTGAGCAGTCTGCATAATTTTTATGAATCAGAGAAACGGGGCAGATGCTATACAATTATTGGCGTGGTGGAGCAGAAAGCTAGCCCCTCTTTCAATTTCCAGCATAAAAGCTGTGGGGACTCCTTTAATTTCCAGCATAAAAGCATTCAAATTGACATTGACTTTAAGGGTAAAAATATTAAATATTTCATGAGTTCGTCTACCGTGCAACAGTTGCACGATACCACACAATTTTGTTTTTTTACAAAAATTACACTATATTATTCTATATTTTATAAGAAAATTGATTAGATACTATAAGTTACAAATTTTTATCTATAGGTCATTTTTTGAGATAAAATCATAAAATGACTTTTGAAAAATAATTTTACTGTTATTATTATTAGAGTAATGATACAGTCATAAAATTCTTGTACAAATTTATTTTATACAAACTGACGTGACATTAATTCATTGGTAGAATGAAAATATAAAATAATAAAAACAAATCATGTGGGCCAAGTAATATTTAATTCAATTAATCTTATCATGCCACATAAGTTTGTACAAAATAAATTTGTACAAGAGTTTGTGGCTATATCATTACTCTTATTATTATTACTTATTAATGTCATTATTATTATATTAATATTAATATTATTAAAATTTATTATTTTAATTATTATGATTGCTTTAATTAGTCATTATTATTATTATTTATTGATTTTATTACTGTCACTGTTATTAAAATATATTAAATTTATTATTGAATTATTATTAAATATTGTTAATATTATTTTATTATATTAATATTAATAAAATTTATTAATTTTATTATTCTAATTATTATATTAATATTAATGTCGTCATCGTCATCATCATCATTAAACTTTATAAATTTTTTTGTTTTGACTTTTAAGTAATGCCACTGTCATTATTATTATTTTACCTTAATTAAGCATTAAATATATTTTAATTATTTTTTAAATTTTATTATAATAAATAAAAATATAAAAATAAATTATACTGTAATATTATTTTATCATATCATATTATATTTATTTAAAAATAATTAATATGAAAATAATAATTTAATATAATTAATTATAAATTTAAATAATTTTAGTTTAATATTAGTACAAAATTAATGCAGTACAGGATAATACCAATTACCAAATGTTGTATAATATTATTATAATTATTATAATATACTGATAATGTAATATAATATAATATAATATAATACATGTTCATTACATAATACAATACAATATAATATAATATAAAATAAACGGATCTTTAACGCTTTGGAGCGATAATTGCCTGTATGATGTAGAAAAAGTAAAGATAATCGTGGCAGATCTTTTGCAATGGTTGATTAGCTATCATCACAAAGTTTAGGCTAATACAATAAAAATTAAGCAACTACCCTATATTTAAAAGAGCATTTAGAAACCAATAAATTTACTATTTAATTATTTTTAATCAAGAATAAATAATAAATTATCATTACAACAAGATTCATAAGCTCAAATATCTTAAAAAAAATGATAATTCTAAAGAAATATGAAGCTCAAATGCTTTTGAAATATTCTTAAAAAAATAAACTAACTTCCTTTTATATTATTCTTTGTTTATCTTTCTATAACTTTGTTGGGCTATATATATATTGATATTTTATAGGTAAATTAACATATTGTATGTATAAATAAACTAACATGTCAACTAATGCTAAAAACAAAAATGTAATAAAAAAGTAAAATTTTATAATATTAAAATAATAAAATTTTACAGCCTAAGACATTTTACATGTTTCTTATTTTAAAATTTCACTTTTTTTATTTTATAATTTTCTAAAGTATCAAGGTTAATAACCTATGTTCTTAATACATATTCAGTTTATTTATTTTACATTAAATATATATTATATAACAAAAAATATTATTTACATTTATCAAATTTTCATGTGTTTAAAAATTTTATGTGATATTACATTATTATATTTACACCATCAATCATTTTTATGATCAAATTAAGTCAATGGATCAAACTTTAAAAAATTTAAGACAACAGAAGTTATGTAAGTGAATATTTAAAAACTTTTAGCTTTTATGATTTTGTAATAAACAGTAGGGACTTAAGTGTTAATAACCAATTGAACACATTCTAGCCATTGATCCATTGGCTGAGTTGAAAAAAGACAAAATTTAGGGTACCGTGCAATTGTTGCACGGTAAGCGAACCCATATTTCATATAGTATAAGAACAATGCAAAAATAATTAGTATAGGTTTTTAAAGGGAACTGATATTAATATATTAATAGATTAATTAGTAAATACAGATTTAGATATACTATTGTCCGCACTAATTATAAGAGCCTGCCACTACTACTCTTTGATTATCTTCATTTTTTCCTGTAAGCCCGAGTGTTTTTTGTTTTATTTATTTATTTGTTTTTGCCTATTTTGTGTGGCTACTCTTTTAACTTTTTAATACTAAATTCTTATCTTTGAATGAAACTAGACTAACACTTCAAGTTCTGAGGTGAAATTGATAGGCGGTACAATCTATTGCGGAAGCACAGGGTTGAGCAATTACTAATACTGTGACTTCTAGAGAAATATAAATGTAGTGATAAACAAATGCAAAGAAAATAAGACACAATAATTTACATGGTTTGGCGTAATGCCTACGTCCACAGGTAAAAACTAGAAGATAATTTTACTAATAAATGGGAATTTACAAAAGTGGAAAGAACTCACAAAACCCACAACCCCAATACACTCAAATGAAAACTCACTAGAACACTCAAGTGGAAGCTCCCTCAAATTCTCTCAAAGAGCTCACTTGCAATTGCTCTCTACTTCTCACAAATTGGGATGCTTTACAAATGCATTATACTCCTCTATTTATAGGCAAAGCTTACAATATGAATGCATGAAAAAAACTTTGGCCATTTTCAATTTTAATGGCTTTGGTTTGACTTTTGGTGAAGAGATCAACATAGGTGTGCTTGAAATTTGCATGCTAGGAATTTGTCTTCAAATTTGCCTCTCCAAAGTTGAATGCATGCATGTGTATTTGAATTCCAATTTTGAATTTTTCAACAATTCTCTACCTCGACGAAGATTTTATCTAAATCTGAGTCGACTATCACTAAACCATCCTCTAGTCTCTGTCTTCTCTAACTATTTTCAAACTTGTAAGATATTGATCAAGTTTAGATCGTCGTCAGCACCTTAGTCAACATATCTACGAGATTCTATGCAGTATTGATTTTCTAAAGAAGAATCTTCCCCTCATCAACAATTTCCCGTAAAAAATGAAATCGTACGTCGATGTGCTTCGTACGCGCATGATCAACTTGGTTTTTTGTTAAATAAATAGCATTTTGACTGTCACAATACACATTAATGTGCTCCTGCAAATCCTAAGTTTTCAATGCGCGTAACCAAATAGCCTTCTTTAATGCCTCTCGTAATTGCCATGTACTATGTGGTGAATAAAGGCAGTTCAGACACTATAGTGTAGATACCAACCGATTAGCCTCAGCAAAAGTAAATACATATTCTGGTTAAATCCGCTTGTCCAAATTACCAAAGATAATTTAATCAACGCATCCGATCACACCCGACCAAGTGTATCGTCTCGTTCAAATAATAAACCAACATTTACGGTCTTCTGAATGTACCGTAGAATCCATTTCACAGCTTGCCAATGTCCTTTACTAGGATTATGCATATACCTACTCACTATACCAACTACATGTGAAATGTCAGACCTTGTACATATCATTGCATACATCGAGCTACCCACTGCATTTGAATACGGAACTTGTAACATGTATTCTCGTTCTGCATCTGTTGAAGGAGATAATTGTGCAAAAAACTTGAAATGAGAAGCCAATGAAGTACTTACAGGTTTTTTCTGCTCAATCATGTCAAACTGCTATAGTATCTTCTTTAAATATTACTTCTGAGACAAGCTTACTTTGCCACGAGCTCTATCTCACATATCTCTATGCCAAGAATCTTCTTGCCTTCACCTTAGATCTTCATCTCAAACTTTGATCGTTGAGTCTTCAACTTCTAATCTCATTTTTGCTCTTCGATGCTATAACATATCATCGACATACACAGAAATAAATGAAAGATCCTTCTTGTAGCTTGTGAAAATACACACAATGATCAAATTTATTTCTTGTGTACCTTTTCCCTTTCATAAATCAATCAAATCACTTGTACCACTGCCTCGGAGATTGTTTCAACCCATAAAGCGACTTTGTTAATATGTAAACCCAATTTTCTTTTTCTAGCAACCTTGAATCCATCAGGCTGAGTCATGTAGATTTTCTCTTCCAAATCACCACGTAAAAATGCAGTTTTTACATCAAGTTGAACTAGCGCAAGATCAAATTGCACAATTATGACTAGTAAAATTCAAATAGATGAGTGTTTTACAACCAGTGAAAATACCTCATTGTAGTCTATTCCTTCCTTCTGAGCGTAACCCTTCGCTACCAATCTAGCCTTGTATCGAATTTCTTTCTTTCAAGGAAATCCTTCCTTTTTTGCATATACCCATTTGCACCCAATCACTTTTTTTCTTTGAGCAGTATAACTAACTCCCAAGTTTTATTTTTGTGAAGAGATTTCATTTCTTCATTCATTGCTTTCTTCCACTGTATACTTTCTGGGTTACTTACAGCTTCTCTATAAGTGAAAGGAACATCATCATCTACAATTGGAAGTGCATAGGCCAACATATCAACAAAGCAAGCAAGTTTGAATCTCACAGGCCTCATATGCAATTGGAATCTTGTTACTGAAGGTTCCTAGTGTAACCTCTTTATCATCTTGATGGAGAATCACTATTCACATTATTGGTGGATCTAACTTTTCAAACTCCTGTAAAATGATACCTTGTCATTCTCTTGAGAATTTTTTTATTTCAACATGACTGATTCATCAAAAAGTTACATCTCATGAAAATAATCTTCCGAATAGGACACTAGAGACAGATCTTTACTCCACCAGTTATGCCCATGAACAATACTTTCTTTGCTCATGGGTCTAACTTAGATTCCTTTACATGATAATAAGCAGTGGAACAAAAAATATGTAAAGAATTATAATCAGTAGCGGGATTACCAGTCCACATCTCTATGGGTGTTTTGCCCTCAAATGCAGCTGATGGCAAATGATTGATCAGATGGCACGCATATACAAATCGCCTAAAAACCTTGCAATCCAAAGATTGGGACAACATACACCGAACTTTTCTAAGTATAGTCCGGTTCATGCTTCGCCACCCTATTCTATTGTGGTGTATCTTGAACAGTGAAGTGTCGCACAATGCCCTTATCTTGGCATATTTGAAGAAATTGATCATTCTTGTACTCACCACCATTGTCTGAGCGAAGTCTTTTGACCTTTCGATCAGTCAGAGTCTCGACCATTTTCTTCAATTTCAGAATATGCCCAAAACTTCATTTCTATTCTTCATCAAACACCCACACTTTTCAATAATCATCAAACAAAAACTAACAGTGCATACCTCCCAAAGAAGCTATTTTGGTAGGTCCCCACTCATCACTATGAACATAATCCAGAATTTTTTTTTGTATCGTGAATTGCTGAACCAAACTTTACCCTTGTCTGCTTGCCCCAAACACAATCTTCACAAAATTTTAATTTGTGAGAATTTGTACCTTTCAATAAGCCTTACTTCACTAAAGTCTGTAAAGTTTTTTCACCAGCATGTCCCAAACGCATATGCCACAACTTGGTCGCTTCTGAATCTGCATCTTTTCTAGAAACTGCTGATGCCGATCCAATAAGTGTACTTGGAAATAGTACAAGTTATTTCTTCATGCTCTTCCATCACGCGCCCAACTACTATACTTTCAACAATCCATCTCTCAAAGTGATTGTGATCCTTTTAGATTCTGGAACTCCTAATGAGATGAGATTTTTCTTTAAGCTTGGTACATAGCGAACATCCATCAAGACTTGGATTGAGCCATCATGATTCTTTAATTAGATTGTACCTATTCCCATGGTTTAAAGCATTGTCATTGCCCATAAACAACTCCATCATCTAGCTCCCAGAAAACCACGACACATATGATAAGTTTGAACCAAAATCCACTCATTTGAGTGACATATCAACGCTTGCATGCTTAAAGTCCGACTTACTCATCATTCTCTACATGCATCGAAATAGCCTTGTCCTTTGTAACTTAGACAATTCTTTTTTCAATGCCCTTTCTCATAAAAACACACTCATCTTTGGGTCTCCTTGACTTTTTTTTCCAGTTCTTGTGAATGACCTCTCGCCAATGCTTCTACAACTATATCTTTGTGATCTTTTCTTTTCTTTATGGTCTTAGTTTAGCACAATGTATACAAAGATAAAATGTGACATCCTTCCATGAAGCAAAGTGGTGGTGAGATGATCATATTCATTAGTAAGGAATTCAACGTTTTATATTCATCTTTTTTAAATTTCTCATCCAAATTTAGCAAATAATATTTTGTTGAATGAATTCACATGGTCATTCATTGACATGCCATGTGTATATGTGAATAGATAGAGTTTCGTTTTCATATAAAGCCTATTTTCAAGGCTTTTCTTCACATACTTTTCTTCTAGTGTCTCCCACAATTTCTTTGCCAATATCTCCCTCATGACAGAGTATTTCTGATCTTTAACCAGATATAGGCGAATAGTACCACATGCCTATCTATTGATCTTTATCCACTCATTGTCATCCATCATGTCAGACTTTTCTTCAAGAGTCAACATCCAACTCTTGCTGACATAAGACATCTAACACCTCACATTGCCACATACCAAAATTATTGGTACCATCAAATTTCTCCACTTCAATCTTTACATTAGTCACAGTAGTCCTCGCTGATGACGGAGATGACGATGCCTCTGCCATCCTTTTTTATTTCAAATGATCAGTTTGTTCAAAAACTATTTACACTTGAAAAAAAACCTCTATGATGTTTATTTCGCGTGAATAAATGTACCAGGAAAGTTCCCAGGAGAATGGAGGGGTCACAACGGTCCCACTTAAAACCTGCACTTTGCACTCTTATCACTGTACACGAACTTTCCTAAAATACAAAAATACACACTACTTACAATGACTATCTCAAGTATAATGGTCATCTATACCCGTATCAATAAACAATACTATATATGTGAATACACTATTTAAACATGCTCCAGATATAAATAATGTTGTATTAAATAAGTGTCAGTACGCCCAAGCACCAACCTTCCGATACCAATTGTTGCTTGAGGCGAGGTCGAGCAATTACTAATCCGCGACTTCTAGAAAATATAAATGTAGTGATAAAAATACAAAGAAAATGACATAATAATTTATGTGGTTCAAGCGTATATCTACGCCACGGTAAAAACTAGAAGATAATTTTACTAGGAATTTACAAAAGTGGGAAAAACTACAAAACCCACAACCCTAATACACCCAAATGCAACCTCACTAGAACACTCAAGCTGATGCTCCTCAAATTCTCTCGAAAGAGCTCACTTAATACTTCTCACAAATTGGGATGCTATACAAATGCATTCTACTCCTTTATTTATAGGAAAAGCTTACAATATGAATGCATGAAAAAAGCTTTGGCCATTTTCAATTTTAATGGCTTTGGTGTGACTTTTGGTGAAGAGATCATGCTAGCTCAACATAGGTGTGCTTGAAATTTGCATGCTAGAAATTTATCTTCAAATTTACCTCTCCAAAGTTGAATGCATGCATGTATATTTGAATTCCAATTTTGAATTTTTCAACACAATCAGCTTACAAGCAACATATTAAACTGATAATTAACACCCTTATGTTTGGTTGTCAATCATAGTTAGTTTAATTTATGGTCATTGTAGAAAACGCCAGTGACTTAAAGTTTTTTACATGCCAATTCCTTTTATTAAATCAATCAATTCCAAGTTGATTAAAATTACATATTTATTGACGTTGTGGACTAAAACATACAGAAGTGTTAGTTAAAGGAATTGATTGATTTTCATATCCCAAAAGCATATTCAATGACTTAAATTAAAGGAATTGATTGATTTTCACATGCCAAGCGTTATTCAGACAAAGAAAAAAACCTCTCAATTTGAAACAAAAAAATGAAACACAATAATGATACGATCATTGAGACGATTGTGTTAAAGAAAGTTTTACCCACAATCTAAACTATGCAATAATATAGGACATAACGACAAAACAGCAAGTAAAGGGAAGATTGTAAATAGAATAGCTAGAGAACGAACTCCGCTAACTGCCAGATTGTCGTTCATGAAACAGAGAGAAGCCAAGCCACAGGTGAAGGAGCTAAGTAAAGTCGCGGAAGTGAGAGAAATAGAAAAATAGAAAAAAGTAAAGAGCTTTTATTTGCAATTTGTCTTAGACATATTAATGGTATGGTTTTTTTACATTAAACTTTGTCAGTCACTTTTAACTTGGTATGCTAGGGAGTTGAGCTTCCCTCAACGCCTTCAACCTAAAGAAAAGTTTGTAATGTACGTTTGCTTATACACGTATTATTATTTTACATTCACATATCTTAATTTTCTACAAATCTCCTACATTTTGGGTCGTTCAAAGATTTATTGATCGACATGAGTCTAACCTCTCACGCCATCGCCACAAGTAAATCAATCTACACTTAACATCTGGGAAACAGACATGTATCAAACAAGTAGTATAATTAAGTAGAAATAAACTTTTTTACCTCTTTATGTGATTAAAAATGGATGTGCTTATAATAAATAAGCAAAAAAATAAACCAGCAATTCCACACAATAAACCTTACAAGAGATATATATTTTTACGGTAAACCCAAAATGGCAAACCACGAGACTATAGCACATGATATAATCTTTCCAATATAGCAATGACATTATAACAAAAACTTCTTCTCTATAATAAGCCACTAGAAAGGCCAAATACATCAAACATTTCTCTACAATCTTGGGCCATTATAGCAGTATGAGAATAAGAAATTCTACATCTTCTACCGCAAGCAGATTCAAGTAACAATCACCTAGAGGATAAAATACAAAAAATTAAGCAACTAAGAGATTTGTATAGAGGCGATAATGCTATCTTACACCACTACAATGATAGAAAATAAAATTAAATTCATCTTTCATAAGCTTAATCGAATATTCAAATTTTATATCCTGCAAACAAAACAAAAAATAAAAATATCTATTGTCTTTTTCTCCTCTCCTCTATTCTTTTTTGTGATTGTGAATCTTGTCAGTACTTCCACTTAAAGTTCTTATTTGTACATATTTTAAACCTAATTTAATAATGGGCTACAATACCCTTCATCTTAGCCCTTCTCATGTTTTGCAATTGCTTAACTACCACTATAAACTGGGCTCTTGTGCCACGCTCCAAACGCAGATTTTGATTCTAAAATCATCGCCCCTCCGCATTGAGACTTTCGAGGCACCTTACCAATCCTCCGTCATGCTTCGCGTACTTTTTTCTGCAACTCTCTCTCTTTGTAATGATTCTTGTTATTATATCGAACCCCATTCTCCTGCCAGTGTGAATCTCAATATGCAATTGTTTCTGTTACCGGCACGCGCCTGCATATCCAATGATGATGCCTGTCACATCATGCTGGGATTTTCAACGTGGTATTGATTATTTGGTCAAGTGAATGAGCTTTCGACCGTCATACACTTTCTTTGTCTTTGTACATGCAAATCTTTGTAGGAAATTTTTCAACATCCATAAACTTTCTTTACAAATTCTTAGTGATTATGCATATATACCCGCTAGTAAAAAGACAAAACAATATACACGACAGTAGAGTCACATTGAGCCACAATCGCTTTCCTCACAGCATGAGCAAAAATATTATGGCGGAGACTACTTAGAGATATCAAACATCTTCATATTCATATAGCGTGTACTTAAAGGCAACATAAAGCTTATCATCACTAGAACCAAAATATAAACATGCCTTCCTAAGTGTTCCAGAGATATCTCACGAGTAATCCATGTACATATCTCGTGCTTTGAGCCAAAATTATAAGAAATCCAACTCGACTGGAGCATTACAATGTGCGGCATGAAAGTAACATTCTGGTCTTATCAAACACATGCGCGTCATAGTAATTTAATTGCTGATAAAGTGATAAAGCGTTCTTTCATCTCTCGCTTCTTTCTCTTTCTCACTACAGACAATGCTACTAAGGCTAAGTTTTACAAAATGGTTCAGAAAGGAGAACAGCATTTGTCTTTGTCCAAGTCAAATCTTTTACAACTCCTTCATATGCATTTTAAGAACTATAACTTACATTAACGATTTTCTATTATGGAAATTCTATCATGTTAACTGCTTTTGCTAATCCAGTGTTTTCATCACAAAAAAAGACTCTGCTAAGTTTCTTTTCCAGACACCATCTATTAGCATCCTAGCCAACATTCAAAGTGCTACTACATAAAGCTAAAGTAACGATGAAATCATCATCACCAAACTTCTTTCACATAAAAGCGTAAAGGTTATAATGAGTCTTAATGGGGTTGCATGCATTCTCTATAAAAGAATCAAACATCTTTGTTTTTACTTATCTTCGTTCATGAGGCCATATAAACTTCTTCTTTAACTTCTTACATACAAGTCTTTCTTTACCTTTAGATGATCAACCTTGTTGTTCATAGAGCCTCTTCCTATCACTGCAGTAAGCAACCTATCTTTACATCGAAATACACTTCAAATTCAAGTTAGTCATAATCCTCAACTACGTGATAGAGGACATCTTCATTCAGAGAAAATATTTCTTCAAATTAACACCTTTCTTCTAATCGAATCCTTCACACCAGTCTAGTTCTTTTTTAATTTACTTAATAACCTAGCAATCGCGCTCATTCTAAGAATTAATCTCTTCCGTGCGTTTTAACCGCCACTTTCATCCTTTATGCAGATATAGCTTCTTCAAACATTCTTCTCCTTTCATCTCGTAAGCATTACATATTTACGTGAGGATATCTGTGTGTAACGCCGCCATTCTAGCTGGTTTCACCTCGGCTAATTACCTGTGCAGTGGATTCCCGGGAGGGTTGCTCAATTAGTCTCCGGCTAGATCATCATTATTATCTCTCCAAATTCTCCTATGATCATTATGAACTACGCGGTGGAGAAACTAAAGTTGGAATGACAGAATATTTGTGAGATGACTAGTACAGTCACTCTTCTCACATCACCTACTATTTGATCTTTGTGAACATAACATTCTGTTTCTGAATGGTCTTTCTGCATATTGGATCATAATTCATACTCAATTTTTTTGATATGTCCATAGCCCAGAAAACATATTCCTATTATCATCAAGCTTCATCCTCACCTTGTGATGCTAACATATGTGCTCTCCGTAACTAAATACTATTAAATGCTTATAAGAACAACTTTCATTCAAATCCCTCTGTGAGTACATCACTATCAGAGCCAAGGATAAAAAGTTAATTAAGTCAAATCGGCAAACATTTATAGCTTCCTAGAAAGATGAAACTAACAAAAGCATACACCGCAATTTCTTCAATTCTTTTGATCGCCATCCTTTCTACTATCATCTATTTTCATCAGGGCTTTAGCATAATCTTCTAAGTCTTATTCCATGAGAGTCTGCAATACTACTTAGATGGTCCTCTCAGATTCACTACCATTATCCAACATATTTTAATTTTTCTTCTGTCTTTTCCTAACATAAGTATTAAGAGCTTCAAACGTAGATAAGCACTTGGTAAGTTAGATTTAGCAAAACACACTTTTCTAGTCATCAAAACATAAATAAAGTACACTTTCATTATTAATCTACTTTGTATCATGCAAATATCACAGAATCAAATTGTGCACTGGGTGACTTCTAGATGGAAAAAGCTTTAAAAGCTACTATGTTTCTTTCCAATGGGTTGTAACAACATAAGTCTTTATGACATACCTATAAATGGGTAAAAATCCTTTTCTAGCAAGAGTTTCTAAACCTTTCTCACTAATATAACTGCCTTTTATATTACCTCTTATACAAAATCTTTACAGCCATATTTTACATCTTTTTCTTTAATTGCTTTTATCACATACGTATATTTACTTTTTCTCTTTAGCTAATACCAGGTTTCTTTGATGAGCTTCATTTTTCGTCTCAAATTAATTAGAGAACTAATATCACCGTCAAGCTTGCCTATAGAGATTAAATTAAGCGTAATGTCTCATATTGTTGTCCGATATCTTTAAGGGTAACTACCACACGCCAGAAAATACGGCACCAAAGTAAACTTAATCAATCATCCAATCATTGCAGAGGTGATTTACAAATTTTCATCATAAACAATATTCATATCACTATCAATTATTGCAATGTTCTATTAGCCATTTTTCCGAGCATCACCATTTTTTCGTCTGCTCTCTTTTCCACAATCTACACTCTCTTTAACGTGACATATTTTTCGACAATGAAAGCACTTAATGCTTTTTCCTCTCAGACTCTGGATTTTCCTAAAGGATTATCATTGTTCTACAGAATTTCTACTGGCTTCTCCCCCACTTTTGCCTCAAACAAGTCTGATCAACTTAAAGTGGAATTGCTTCAACACGCTTCTTCTAAATTCTTCATTCCACGACTCCATTGTAACTATCCAAGGCACTCGACTTGGCCCTAATTATTCACTGATGTACCTACTAATGCTTCTTAATCACGTCCAAAGAACTGGGTTATAATAGCTGTCACTCATTACCAATAATATTCATATAGTAGTTAACCACCGTCCAAGCCCTAAACTTCACTGTTAGATATGTTAGTTACATCACAGCTCCTCCTTGTATTTTAAGTTAATGCTTCACAAAGGAGAAATGCTGCAGTTTCAGCATCAAGGACACTTATATTACATATCACTTCCTTACATAATAGCTTTGCAGAGCAAAAATCTGTAATGTAATAAAACATAAGTTATTCACCACTTACACATTCAACTTCTTATCCATTTTTAAACCAAATGAGATCGTGATAAAAATATCAAAACATGCATCTAATAATATAAAATATAACATATATAACACTTAATTCATATTATCTACTATTGATCTACTTCTATCATTGTAAGTGAATAAAACTAAATAATATATTAAATCGTAAGCCGCATGTGACATTTTACGAATTTTACTGGCTAAAGATTTAAAATATCAATTATGTACTCCTTCGCTTTGAAAATTGGCAAGATTCATTATACATATTTGACTTGTTAAATACAAATAAACTCTTGAACAGATAAAATGAATTTTACCCTTTGAATATAGAATACTAATTGCCTAATATTATAGTTAATAGCTGTTTATACAACCATGAAAGATGGTATATTATGGGAATTGAGAAAAATAATTTTGTCGGGAAGGGCGCTACTGATATTTTTATAGATGTGTAAGAGTTCAGCTATTCAAATGGGATAAATTTATTTATTAAACTTTCTGATGTTCTTTTTATAAATTTCAAAGAAGGGCATAACTGGTGTCAAAGGTCAATATAGAAAAATAATAAAATGTGTGATTTTAATGCTATAGTAAAATGTTAATAATATTTATAAATGATGTTATTTCTAATTACTATGTTACTAACTAAAAATAATAATCGTTTTTCATAATAATTTAACAGCCATTTACAAACAGTGCATAGTTAGGGGAAGGCCGTGCGGCGCCGCGCTCACAAGAAAGGCAATACATACAAGAACGTGGTTGCGCGCGCGCCTTCATGTGTAAAGCCAACTATCAAAAAAACTTGCCTTCATCGATGAACAAGATTTAGTCTACATATTCCAACTTTGAAGCGCTGCATAAAACGTCATATCTATTTGAGCTTCAACCCTCTCTTTTTTTTGCTGAAATATTTGGATATTTAAGCAGAGTGCACAAAATAATAGATATGCAAACAAGTGTGGAAAGAAATGAACTCATTACTCACAAAACTTATATCCTTATATTTTTTTAATCCTTATGTATATTTAGCTGTGTTTGCTAATAATAAAATAAAAATAGATTTTTCATAAAAGAATAGTTATTCTCTTGAATTGACCATCAATAAAATCAATTTAAGCTAAAATCTCTGTTCTATTCCAGATTTGTTGAGCGTAAGTCAAAAAATGCTCAACTTTATCTCCCTCCATTTTTCCTTATCCTTTGCCATATGTAAAAATAGGATAACTTGTTTAAATAAGAGGGTAATTTTAGAGAGCTGATCCACAAGTTTAAAAATTGTCCCTCTAAATTGATTAATTACCCCCAAATAGTAATTTTGAATTCAAAATTATCCTCATTCAAGATTAAAAACGGTATATGTGATTTTTTTTTAATTTTCTAACGAAACAAAGATAAATTAAAGTTTTTGGGAATAAGGAGGTGATTTAATTCAAATCATGAGTCAGCAATCTAAAATTAAATCCTTAGTAAAAAAAAGAAACAAAAAAGATTTGGAAAAATCATGTCTTGTCTACGGAAAATTATTTATTTATTATTGTTACAAATGGGCTTCATTCAACTCCACTGTTAGTAAGTGACTTTTTAAGGTGTATATTTTGCGCATAGTGAGAGTCACTGGTTGTTGATAGGGTCTTGGCTGCACTCATTTTTTTCTTTTGTCTTAATTAAAGAAAATGAAGTGAGCATACTGTTTGAAAGTTTTTTTTAAAGAGAAATACATAAATAATTGGTGTTAGTATCAAGATTACGTGAAGAGTTATTGTACTTTTGTTTACAAGATTATGATAGAGTTATTGTAATGTGTTTTTACGATCACTAAGACTTCATTTTTACTATAATACCATTGAATATAGTAATTAGAATATTGATTTTAAATTTTTTAATTAATATGTTAAATATAATATATCCAAAGGGGACTAATAATATTAAATTATTTTTAAAATTTGTAAACACATTTAAAATTTTTAAATTGCTATACTGATAATATATTTGTATTTATGTTACAAAATACACGACCAAAATATTCCATGTTAATAATAGTAAAATTATTTTTTACATATATCAAAAATAATTTTAACTTTCAATAATTCTGATATTATGCTTCTATTTGTTAAAAATTATTTTAGTATAACAAAATAGTGCCTAATAGATTGTATAAATGCTTATATTTCTATCATTATAAATTCTCGGTCAATAATTTTGGTTTAAAAATGTATTGCTACTGGTGGTGATCTTGATGTTCTCTATTGAAAATTTAGGGTTTTTTATGACTATTTCTCTGTTGGGGTGTAAGTGTGCTTTTTCCTATAGTGGTGCATTGGCCTAATGCCGCACTATATTGTATCAGATATGTTGTATTGACATTAGCATTCTAGATTGTCTAACGTCAAGTAATGATGAAATAACGCTAAAGTTTACCGAGTCTTCACTATTTGTCTTATCAGATTTTGTGATTAAATTAAATTAAGTATAATTATTATTTAATTATTATTAATTTTAAATTAATATTATCTAAATTTAAATGATATAGTATGTTAAAATATCTATATAACCGCTTATATAGACAACTTTTCACTATTTATCTTAGTATTCTACTTTCAAATTTCATTTACATAAAAATAGAAATTATTTTAAATAAATATCTACACAAAGGCCTTATATCAAAGGCCTATACCTTATACTGATGAAAACTTATTTTATTGAAAATCTTACTGAATTTTTATTGCTTAACTTATTTAACACTATATGACAGTACAAACAATACATAATTATTCGCATAAGCCCAACATTACATTAAGGATCCAACAACGTTTGATCAAAGATTTAGCATACAATCTCTCATGAAAGCCTTATTGTGTAGCTAACAACGACACTATTGCTTGCTGCTTTTTGCAAAAATAATCATTGTGATGAATTCAACCTTATTATCATTGTCATTACCAAAATGTATCTATAACTAATTCGGTCATCAATCGCCCATACCAACGCATATAGATCAAAGCGGCTTGTTAGTAATTATCGTAACTCGACCCATCAATGGTCACTATGCATACAATACTCAACTAAATGACATATCATGATCGGATGCGGTACTTAAAATTTTCATACAATGCGAGCTTTAACATACGCCGAGTTTCAACCAACTAGTCCACCTAACATGACGATGTGGATAGATATATTATTTATTGAAATTTCATGCAATGTGATCTTTAACATGCTTATTGAATTCAACTAATCTACCTTAAAATTTATAGTGAGATCAAACATACACAAAAGTTAAGTATTGAATAAAACAAAACTTATTTGTCTGTAAGAAAATCCCAAATATCCATAAACTCGAAATAACTAAAAATGTCTACTTTATAAGAGTGATATCTAAAATCACACACTTCTACTACTAAATTGAATATCCTTTGAGACATGACACCCTCTATACGAGCAAATAAGCTTTATGAAACATCTGCGCGGCAATCACCTCAGTAAGCTTGCAGTTCGCAATGATAGGAGTTTGTGTGAATGTGCTCATGGGCAATTGTCCACTAAATCCTTTCTTTATTACAATTACAGAACTTGATGTCTAGAACTTCACGTCGAAGGTTCTTGTTGTTATTGGAATACTGATTACTATTGACTTATTATCATAAAATAACTTGCGCCTATCAATATACCATTTAATTATGCAACCTCGTGATAAAATTCCATGCATATTCCGTGATTGCATGCCGTAATATACTATGAACTGCCATCATAAGATGTTATAAGAGAATATTAACACTATTTCAATATACAACACCCTTAGCTAGTAGATAAATGTGCCTAATGTAGACTTTATACTATCTGACATCCAAAGAAAATCCTGAGCATATCCAATGATCTCAAGTTAACACAACATTTTATACATGAGCATGTATTCTTTATTCTCTATAAGTATCACAAGACCCTGTTTAGCCGCTTTCCAATAGTATACTTCTAGATTACTTAAATATCGCCTCAACATCTCGAGTGACGATGCAACCGGGACGTATAGAAACTAAGTATACATCGTAATTTCTATTACTAATGCATAATGAATCTTCTACATTTTCGTCCCAAAATCATTCTTAGGGTACTGATTGAGACTAAACATGTCTCCTACCACTAGGGTATCACTTGGTTTGCAATTGCACATGCCATATCTCTGAGACTTTCGATATACCCTTTGTAATAAGAATATCCTAGAGTGATTCGGGAATATCTCGTATACCCAATAAAAAGAGGCATCACTAAGATCTTTCATCTTAAAATTCTTAACTAGAAATCTCTTGACATTATGCAATAAGCTTATGTCGTTGCTAAAGCAAAATGTCATCAACACATAAAACTAGAGAAATATACATTGCTCCTACATAACTTATAGTATATACAATCAATGACTAAATTCATCTCAAAACCAAATGCGATGAAACTTAAAATACCATTCTATTCTTCTATTCTTTCCGACATCCCATCATTAGAAATAGAGTATAAGAAACTTAAAGAATTCTAGAGAATATGTCAATCTGGAAGGTCAACCACACAACTCTGTAAGGCAATTAAGAATTCACATTCTGTACGCTTTCACATAATTTATTATTGATTATTGATAATATAACATAAATGATCTTGATTTATAGGTGATGGTGTTCACCAAAAGTTTTATTGTTATAACAATATATACTCACTTTCTTAAAACTACTTTTATTCATATTTCTTTATCTTTATTAATTATTTTTAATTTTTCACTTATTGATAAATTCTAACTTTTTTCATTTTTTGTTTAGGAAATAGCTTTGAAAAGATAACAAACTTGTTTATTGGATAATTTAAAATTCAAGAAATATTGCTTATTTTTCATTTTTCATTTTTTGAAAAATAATAAACTTGTTTATTGATAATTTAAAATTCAAAACTATTGTTTATTTTTCATTTTGCATTTTGGTGTGAATTTTCTAGTTGAAATAGAGACTTTACATCTGCAAAGGCAAAGAAGTTGATTACTTGCGTAGGGTTGGCAAAATCCAAATCCGCATATGGATGTAAGTGCATTTAGATCCAAATTAGTATTTACATTTCTATATCCGGATCCAAAAATTAAAATTCAATAATTTCATATATAATTTAAAAGTTCAATAATTTACTTGGTAATATCAAATAAAATTCAATCATAATTCAACAATTAATAATTCAACATGAATAACATAGAGCAACATCATAATCTATAAATAAAATTTAATTTTAATAGATATTTTTAATTTATAATAAAATTCAATAATTTACCTAATAATATCAAATAAAATTCAATCGTAATTCAATAATCAATAATTCAACATGAATAACATACAACAATATCGTAAATCCACAAATAAAATTTAATTTTTAATTTGATTTTAATATTTATTTTTTTAATTTAAAATAAAATTCTAACCGGATTCAATATTTGGTTTTGAATGCAAGTGCATTTGAATCTGGATTTGAATCCTTATGCGATCTCAACTTTCCATATCTGATCTGGATTTTTAATATGGGATCCCGATTTTATTGCCATCCCTTGTGCAAGTAAACAATCTACATATTTATTCTTTTTTGTATTTTGAATGAAAGCTCTATTGTGCCCTAAAACGCCAAGTACCAAATTATTACTAAGAATTTCAATCAATCAAGAAAGAAGTGAATCATGTTCTGTTTGCATAAAAAATCACAGCGAAAAAAATGCTTGATCACATGGAACTATATTTACATTAGAGCTGGTAAAATAGGTTACTGACTCATGTTCAGTGCACTTGGACTTGGAACTTTAAATACTTATCCTGTACTAAGCCATATTTCTTTTTCTTCTTGCAGCATGGGTTTTTAAATAATCCTGAAGCATTTCTTCGGGTTTTACAAACTGTTCTACACACACAACTTATAGATTTGTCCTTTTCACAGCTGGATACGAACCTTTGTGACACAGCTATCCGAGTGATGGCTCCTGAACATCTTCAATTTTAACTCAAAGAGTAATCACTCAGTATGGGATCTCATCTTTGATGGCAAGCTCTTCTGCTTTTCCGGGTCAGTATATCTTAAATTCTTATTGAATTTGAGCTAAGATAACTGAAGAATAAAGATGAAAACTTATTCACTTGTGAAGCAAAAAAATAGAGCTGTACGATATACATTGTGAGTTTTTCTTTTCATGACATAAATGTGCAGGCCCTAGTGTTGGTTAGATAATCTGACCAGTGAAGATTTAGCTATCTGAAACATGATCACAAGCTATCACTTATAGCGAAATCTTTTCTGGTGTCAATGACATTCCTTGCTGATTTAAGCAACATTTCTTGCGATTAACTGACAAAAAGTGAATTAACAATTACTTTTGATTTAACCCAGTTTCTACTCTGTTGTTATAGAACTGGTTTGGAAACGTGGATGTCTATGTATGAGACTCCGTGGAAACTTGGGACCTTGGTGCCTCTTGTGAAATTATGATAGCAATGCGCCCTTAGTAATTTTTTTTTTTTTTTTTTTAAACTTCCATTAGACTTCTCCAAATGGAGCTTTGTAAGGCATTCAATCTTAAATGAACTGGTGTCTTCAAATAAATCAACTACTACAATATATAAAATAGTAGGCTTCTTGGTAATGGAAATGAAAAAAGGGCAATCTGACTGCGTTAACTAGAATAGCTAATGTCCTGAGAGTTAGACAACTGCATCTTTCTGCTGACTACTAAATGATTATTTTAGTCAATTAGTTTCCTTCTGATCGTTTTGTCTGTGGAATTTGATGTTTTCTTTTGAATTGTTATCATGTAAACCAGAATGGCACTGCGTGTACAAGTATTTGTTTCCAAGATGTGTGGCTGCAATTCATCATGGAGGAAGGTGAGAGCTTTCATTTTGTGATTCCTTTTGATATAAAATTAGAAGTGCAAAACACGACAAAGCTAATTTACAGGTTTGCATTACATGTTGTTCAATTTCAAACCAGTGGATCTACTGCAGCAGCACTACTACATGCAGGAATCCTCAGGTTCATTTCTAAACACTTTGTTGCTTTATGTACAATTTTCTTCTAATATATTTTTAGTACTGTTGAGAAATCTTTAAAGGCAGCCATTCATACCTAACCTTTGCAATTGAAGCACCTATATAATTCAACAAGCTCATGCATTTTTTATGGTGATAGGAATTCTTCTGCCAATATAATTAACTGCAAACCCATTTTTTTCTCCCTTTTTCCCCTTTAAATCTAATTTTCAGAAGGAGTAACTTTAATGAATATACTCCAGAAAGCTCTGAAAATATAACTTTTTTCCGGATATGTGGAGAAGGAAATGAGCTTGTTAATTGTTGATTAATTTAATTTGGAACTAAGATACGTACTGTGTTGTATCCATACATAATTTTACTGTATTGGTTGAAATGCTAAAGTGATCATCTTTGTTGCCCTAATGCTGGTGACACTCTTTCTGTTTGATGTTAGTTTTTTTATTGAATTTCAAGAGTGGTTTCTTGATATTGTCTTCAACAGAGATTCCTTTTCCCTAATGTTACCTTTTGTTGACGCCTTGTTTGCTTTACTATGTATTTGTTGTAAGAATCTAGGGATAAATTTCTCCTTTGATCACTTTTGCTGTCAAGTAAGGGCATATATATATAATTGCTTTCCGTGACAATCCCACCAACAGTGATTACATCTAGAACAGGCAGGATGGTAAATGAATATTTATTGTAACTTTCTGGACTTCATTTAGCTTGTTGAGTCAAAACATGGTATAAAAATGGTCTTTGCCAGAATATTAGTTCATTTGTGTTACCTTTATTTCTTTAGTTTTATTTTTGTGATAGTACTTGTATGCTATAATTTTGACTAATTTATTCGTCTCCTTTGTGGATTTTGGATGTCAGATACTATGTCCATTTATGCTGGACCAGTTCTACTGGGCCGAGAGGATGTTTTGACTTGGAGTTGCTCCAGAACCTCTAAAAGAAATTACTTGGTTCCAGATAATGTGGATGACACTAGCATTAAAGAAGCTGCAGAAGCACTATCACAAGCCATTCAGTATGCACTATCTCCTGGAGTCAAAGAATGTGAAAAGAGATTGCTGAAAGAATCTCTGTTGAGGTAAATGCATATTAAAGTTCTTTCTTGTTCCCAGCTTTATCAATGCTATGGCTTGTTGCCGCATTAAGTATCATTCCTTTTCGTATCTCATATCTGTGTTAAATTGGATTTTCTTTCGATTAAATTATCTTTTATACGATTTAATTGTCGACTAGCTGCTAGGAATTCGAATCTTATTCACTTATCAAATATGTCAGTTACTGAGTTTGAGTTGAATTATAGTAGTTTCCATATCTCTTTGTTCAAGTTCTTGTTTTTATTTATTTAATGAATTCGTTGAAGCCATTGCTGTCGGAATTACTGTAGCCTGCATCTTGTAAATTTTTAGGTTTACTATTTGTTCTGTGAGCTCCATTACTGAAAATAAATTTCACAAACTTATGCTTCTTTCAGGATGGAGTTAGTGAAGCTGTTAAGAATCTCAAGGAAGAGATGGGATTGTTCTAGTTAAGCTAACTTTGAAGAGATGAGATGTCCTAATCCGTCTTTTTGTTATTTGGTTTAGCCCAATTATGAAAATTCGTATTTATTTATTTATTTTTAGTAGTATCATTATTCTTGCATTTAAAATTGCTAATACAAAGGAAGTTAAAAGTCAAGGTAATGTTTAACAGAAATTTTATAGATCGCTCTTTAAAGTAATAACAGAAATTTTATATATCGATTTTGAAAGTAATGTCACACTTGCCAAGCAATATTTCTGGAGAAAGAGGAATTAAAATTCCAAACAAAATGAATTGGAATCGAGTTTCCGGTCCTTTTTGCCAAGTGATATTCCTTCCTGAACCTACTTCAGTACATCTAGTTTACTACCATACGTCATTTCTCCCAGAATTCACAATGCAAGGACAAGGCTGGTTGGTTTCCCTCAGCTTACATAGAAAGACAGGAGAGAGCACCAGCTAGCAAGATATCGGAAGCAAACTCATCACCGAAATGTGATTGCACTTCTTAATAAACTCATGCCAAGTATGTGTCTCTTCTTTTTCTTGTGTTATGTTGCTATTTCGTAAATAGAACTGTTAGCACAACAATCAATTACATAAGTGGTTAGTGTGATTGCTCCAATTAATGAACTCTTCTTTACCAGTAGCTGCAGCAATTGCAATCTTGGTTAATGCTTAGCTGCTGCGGCAATTGCTCCAAGTTTTGTGTGTGATTACATGCATTGTGAATTGGCAGAAGAAGTAACATGAGACCAAAAATTTAAAACATAGGTACAAAAATACATAGGGGAAGTCAATGGAAATCCGTTGGCAGAGGAGGTTAAGGGTCTATTTGAGATTGAGGTGTCAGAACTTTTTAAGTTACAGAGAAAAAAACTGCAATTACGAAACAAAAGTTAATAATATGTAGTAAATATAAATTTTAAATAATAATCAAAAATTATTAAAAATATAATAGATTTTATGATACAACTAAAAATCACATCAACATAACTTTCAAGCTTATAAAGAAGCTAAAACACACTTTAGCGTAGCTTTTAAGATACAGCCCAACCTCAATCCCAAACGCACTCGAATCCATATTGCTCTGCCACCATAAAATTCTGATATCTGGGGGTATTCTTCCTCCCAGCAGTCATAGCAATGGATTGTTTTCCTGAAATCACTTGCATCACCTTCACCTTCCACTTGAAGTAGTAATGATGTACAATGACGGTGACCCAAGAACAATGATTTGTCCTTTAATGAACCACTATTATTATCAAATTTACACCACTTCATCTCTGATAGATCAAACCTATGAAGAATATGGGTCCTGGAATAGTACTCTAGACCGTGCTATTAATAAACTATTGTTGCTGTCACGGCCTGATCCTGAGTCAATTAGATAATCAGAATAAATGAAATGTTCATAACCGATATGAGGATATGGAAGAATTTTCCACTGTTTGAGGGCAACGTTGAAAGCTGCGATCACAGAAACATCTAAAGAACAGTACACAAGTCCTTGCAGGTATAGCATACGTCCACAAATAACATCTCCATTTGGCAACAAAGGGTATCCTCTCTCAGTTGTTTTTTCAAATTCCTCAATATCAAACAACTATTCGATCCAATCACAGTCATCATCATCTGGAAACATGGTAAATGTCTCTTTATTAGTCTCCTCCATCCTCTCCATCCTCAAATTAGCCAGTGGGATAATTTCGTCGGTGAAAGAGTGTATAAGAAGAGTGAATTAGTATTATTCCATATAGAATGTGGATGTGGCAGTAATTCTCCTTGTAGAACAATTATCCAACCGTTCTTGGAGCAAGAGCCCTTGTTCTCTTATTCTTAAACAGCCCTTTAGTACTGGGCTTAACGGTGTACTCACGTTTGTGAAAGGGGCCGTAGAGAAAAAGACATGAATTGTGTTTATGTGAATGGTCATTGATGCCCAGCATCCATCAATTGACCAGCATAGTTAATAAACCCTTTATTTTATTTGACTGCTCTGCGCCAATTCTTGCACACTGCTCGGAAACTTGATCCACAAAGTGAAAGCGATTCTCTATTAAGCATATCATATCATGTGGAAGATTGAACCAATCTGATGATGAAAAAGGGTTTAATTTAATCCAACCTCAAATCTTTTTCTTCTTCGCAACATGAATAGCAATTGCGCAAATTCAATTTCAGTTTTAACAAATGATTTCTCTCAATGGGTTTTTAAAAGCACTCTATAGTAGACCACCGAGATTCCCGTATGCCAATAGGAAATTAGGAACCGCCTTCATTTTTTAATTCTTGGTGCATTTAAAATAGTAGCCGGCTTGCCGCATTTCTCTGTCAGTATAAAGAGATTAGAAAGGTTCCCGTTTGTAACTACGTAAAATTTGAATTACTTCACATTTTAGCATTCTTTCGTAATTAATTAATTAGTTTTCAATAAATTTATATTACTTTTTCCTCATAGAGGCATGATAAGATTTTGAAACCATGTGCGTAAATTGTAAGGTACTCTTTTGAAACCACGTGCGTAAATTCCAACACGAAAGATTATTAGTTATTTATAATTACGGAACAACTTGTCAAAAGAAGTCTCATGAACTTTAAAACCCTAATGAGCTATGGGAAGGCTTCTCCATCGCCACTGGCGAGCGATAGATTCACCAAAAAGACAAAGTTTAGGGCTGAAGGGGCTCATGGAGATAACCCTATGCCCTTATCCTACTGTGATATCGCCATGGAGGCGAATGCGGGCTCTGCAAATGGGGTTTTTGGCATGAGGGATGAGTGGGAACTGGAAGAGGAGGATGTCAGTTGTAAGGAGGACGAATCTATGCCCTATATTGCTTTCTCACAGAGAGTTCACGACCGACTAGCAAAACCTTGGGCAAACTCAGTTGTCGTTAAAACTCTTGGACGAAACTTGGGATATAGAGTTATCGAGCGCAAGAGACTCGAGTTCTACAATGGGTTTCTCCATCATTGACTTGGCTAATGACTACCGCCCTCGGTCCGTTTAACGAGGAGATGTGGAATATGCTCACCGAGGGGCCTTGACTATCATGGGGCATTATCTTTTTGTGCAAAGAATGGACGCCGGAGTTCGATGCTATCACGAATAGAGTTGATCGACAGGCTTGGATTCGCTTGTCCGGCATGAATATTCACTTTTATCATAAAACTATCATATGGCGTTAGGGCAAATTGTTGGCCCATTAAGATAGACTATCTCACCGCCGCAAAGAGGAAAATTTGCTCGCATTGCGCTTTAATTAGACCTTGAAAAGTTTCTCAATTTAATTTTGAGGGAAGAATCCAAAAAGTGAGTATGAAAATCTGCCCTTGATATGTTTTTACCGTGGGCAAATTTGGCCATTATCAAGATGCTTTGCCCACGGTGGTACTCACGCATGTGGAAGCCGAATCACAACTTCTTGCCCCGATGCTGCAAACCGGGATATGGTGGGAGGGTTCTAACCAAATGAGTCTAAGTTTAGATCATGGATGGTGGTAACCCGTAAACCTCACCCTCGTAGATTTTCAGAAAGGGTTTCTCCTAAGGTCTCGGTTCAGGATCAACAGGATCTGAAAGTTCAAGAGTCGCGGTTTGATGTTTTCGGCAAAGTGATGGATGAGGAAATTGCACCACAAAATCAGACAACACTGCAATCCATCAGAAACTCGAGCCTATAGAGAAAACCCCAACGCTTTAGCCCCAAAATCCAGGAGCATGAAAAAGAAACAAGTTAGTCACTTTATACGAAAAATATCCTACCAAAAAAATTTCAATTTCGTCAAACAACTCCATAACTGAAAATATCAACCCAAATAATCATAGCCGTGGCCAGACTTTCCAACCACATAGTCCTACCCTAGCCATGCAAGGCATGCACGCACATCTCAAGGTTCTTACCACATCTGAACCATGTGCCACCTCCGATGTTCCCTGTAGCTCTATGCATGGCATGCATGCCCATCCCAACATAATGGCTGTTTTCCCGAGGCCTGTTCATGTAACCCTCAACCCGTTAAACCACAGTGCAGTTTCTTTCCCTAACCTTCAACTGCAATTTCCTCATTCTTGGCCTCACCATGATCACTTGCCTAAGGGAGTTTTGGCCCAGAAGTTTGATAAAGAGCTCCCCGATGAGGAAGGAATGAATAGTCCTAATATACGGGGAGGAAATTTTAGGGAGCTCGATTCAGCAGTTGCGGGTAGGAGTTTGCCTTTAATTGACGAAGATAATTCAGGGTTCCCACACTTTTATGACGGCTGGGCCTTAGTAACTCCCCCGTTTTCCTCTAAAATATTTTTGTTATGTGTATTACAACTATGTTTTGGAATGCTCGAGGTGCTGCTTCACCGTCCTTTCGTCATTCTTTCTCTGCTTTGGTTAATAATTACAAGCCCATAATGGTGGTGTTAATGGAACCTCGCATCAGTGGTTCCAAGGCGGATAACTTCATCAAGAATAGTGGTTTCGACAAATCTCACCGAGTGGAAGCTGAGGGTTTTTCGGGCGGCATTTGGATCCTTTGGAAAAATTTATTTGATGTTGAGATAGTGGGGAATCATACTTATTTCATTCATCTCAAGATTTCAAGGAACAATAACTTACTAACTTGGATGACGGCAATCTATGCTAGTCCTAATCCAAGCATCGAGACATCTTTGAATGAGTCAAAGATTGCTCGACTTTCCGTGGTCCTTGGTCATGGGAGATTTTAATACTATTTTGTATAATTAAGAAAGCGAGGATCTCCGGGGCACTTTTTCGCCTTGGTTTCATAGTCACCGCATGCATGACCTTCCTTTCATGGGCCACTTTACTTTAGTCTCGCAACCTTTTCAAACGCCTTGATAGAGTTATTTGTAATGGAGATTGGGCTCGACTTACGCCGCTCTACTCTTCACCTTCCAAAGTTTATTTCGACCATCCTACTTTCTAGTGAAAGAGAATCTTAATCCTTCGAGAAACTTGATTCTAGGCCGCTTTCGCTTTGGCTCACGATTGATGGTTTCAAGGATTTTGTGGCCACTTCATGGGATCAAACGTCACCTATAATGGAGGTGGCCAATCTTTTTCTACTTAAAGTCATGGATTGAATAGCATTTTGGGAATATTTTTGTGGAAACGACGTTTAATGGCTCGTCTGGGGGGAATTCAGCGGGCCTTGGAGAAGTATACTTCTCAAGGGCTCCTTGAGCTTGAATTAAAGTTGAAAACCGAGCTTGAAGAGGTGCTTACTCAGGAAGAGATTTTCTGGCTTCAAAAGTCGCGCAAAGATTGGCTCATTTTGTGATCGTAACACTTCCTCCTACCATCGTAAAACTTTATCTGTAAGGCGCGAAATCATATTACCATTCAAAATAATGCGGGTACTTGGATTTATGATAAAGAGGAAATCAAGCATCATGTGATTCAGTTCTATTCATCCCTGTATTCTTGCGACTCGCCAAATCTTCGAGCATATCCGCATCCGAACTCTTTTCTTATTATCGATGATGATGAGCTTCAATATCTTCAGGGGCATGTGGATGATGATGAAATTAAAAGAACTATCATTGGCACGCACCCACTCAAGGCCCCGGGTCCGGATGGCCTCCATGCCATTTTCTATCAAACTCAGTGGGATACGGTTGGCTCATCTCTCACGCTAGTGAAAGATGTATTTCAAAGATAAACGCTGCTGAGGATCTAAATGCTACATTGCTTGCGTCATTCCAAAGATCGAGAATCCCTCTTCTTTGAAGTTGTACCGTCCTATTTCTCTCTACAATGTAGCTTACAAGACTATCACCAAGATTATTTCCAATCAGCTCCAATCGATTTTACCTCATCTGATTGGCCCCCACCAAACTAGCTTTGTTTCCGGTTGTCACATAACAGAAAATATTGTGATCGCTCAAGAAGTCATCCATTCCATGAGGAAAAAGACTAGTGCAAAGGGTTTTATGGCGATTAATGTTGATCTTGAGAAGGCGTATGATCGCCTTAGTTGGGAATTCATCAATGATACTTTGTGAAGCTCAAATTCCCGATCTTATTCGATTATTATGGCTTGCATTACCTCACCAAAATGCGGTTTTGGGAATGGTGAAGTGACGGATGAATTTTTACCTTCCCGTGAATTCGCCGTGTGATCCGTTGTCTCCTTATATTTTTGTTCTATGCATCGAACGCCTGAGCCATGGGATTCAGAATGCTGTTACGGCTGGTAAGTGGAAACCGATTCGTTTGGCTCGCAATGGTATCCCCTTTTCTCATTTTTTCTTTGCGATGATCTCCCCGTTGTTGGTTGAAGCTTCTGAGCAAGCTCAATTCTTTCATTGGATGCTTATTGTTATAGTTCAGAAGCTAAGGTTAATGTTGACAAGACTATGTTATACTTTTCCAAGAACGTAAAGGGTATAGACGTGGCTAGGATCTCGGGTCTTCTTAGTTATTCAGTCACGCAGGATCTTGGAAAGTATCTTGGGGTCCCTCTTTACCACACATGGATCACCAATAACATGTTCCAAGATGTTATTGATAAGGTTGAGAAGCGACTCTCTAGCTGGAATGCCTCTCATTTGTCTTTGGCCGGCCGCATTACCTTGGCTCAGTCGGTCCTTCAGGCTATTCCCATTTACGTCATGCAAACTATTTCTCTTCCGGCTGGGATTAGAGAGAAGATTGATAGGGCATGCAGGCACTTTATTTGGAGTGGCTCTTCACCTCATCAAAGCCTTAGCATGATCAGCTGGAAGGATATTTGTAAACCAAAGTCAGCGGGGGGGTTGGGGTTTAAATCTTTGCTATGATGAACCGTGCCCTTCATATGAAACTTGCTTGGGGTCTCATCTCTTCCCCAAATGTTCAGTGTCCTTGTTTCTAAATATGGGTCGACATTCACAATCCGCCTCTTATGCTTCCAACGCGCTATGGTTCACACTTGTGGAAATCTATCAAAATGCTGGAGTGATGTTTTGGCAAGTAGACGCGGTGTTTGGGAGATGGTCAATCCGCTTTGGTTTTGTGGGATCTTTGGGTGACTAGGGATGTCCCTCTTACAACTTATACAACCAACAATCTTCCTAGTAATATTTTAGACGACAAAGTGGCTGATTTTGTCAAAGAAGATTGGTTCTTGCTTTCTTCTTCTAACATCATTATTCGTATCGCATTCCATCCCCCCTACGATAAGGGCACGGATTCGTTGTTTTGGACTCACTCCAAACACTACCATTAGGCTTACTTGGCTTTTTTCGAATGATACCCCATGCATGATGACAAGCTTTGGTTGGAAGGGTCCCCAAAGTGTGAGGATTTTCTTATGGCAAGCATTTCATGATCGACTAAAAACAAAGGCCGAATTAGTTCGTCGTCACATCCCGGTATCAACCTCCTGCGACCGGTATGGGGCTGTGACTGAGGATGCTATGCATGTCTTACGGATCCGTGCTGCTGAGCGTTTTGGCTCCCGATTCTCCTAAAATAAACGACAGCATTTCTTCAATTTGCGGCTCCATGATTGGCTTCGCATTTAACTGGGATCGTTGGAGGGCTATGGAGTGTTTCTAATTGGGCCATCTTCTTTGGTATTGCTCTCTGGAGACTTTGGTTTTGGAGGAACCAATTCATCTTTAATCAAGTTTCTATGGATCCGAATGTTGTGTTAATGGATATTTTTATGCGCACTGCGAAAATGCATAAGATTCATTCTCATCCGCTTACCTCAGGACATACAAGGGTGACGAGATGGATATCTTGGAAACCTCCAGATTGGCCTTGGTGCTCTTTGAACACTGATGGTGCCCATAACAGGGAGGGGATTTCTACTGCTGGGGGATTGATTCGCGATCACATGGGTCGCTAGCTTAGTGTCTTTGGGATGATGATTGGCTCCTGCTCTGTTACAGTAGCAAAGCTTTGGGGTTTGTATCAAGGGTTGCATCTAGCTTGGAATTCTGGTATAAGAAAGCTTAAAGTGGAAATAGATAGTCGTTGTGTGCTGCAGTTGGTGACCAAGCCAACATTGGAAATCAATCACTATGCTCCACTAATTCGAGCTATCAAGGATTATCTACATATGGATTGGCAAGTTTCTATCTCCCATATTTACAGAGAAGCTTACACAGCGGATTATATGGCGAGCCTAGCTTTCTCCATTCCTCTTGGTCTTACTATTTACCATACTCCCCCATTGGGAGTTAGCCCCTTTTTGTTTAAGGATGCTTATGGGGTTGCCCATTCTCGCTCTGTTGTTCTTTAGCTTTTGCTTAGAGCCCTTTTACCAAAAAAAAAAAAAGAAGTCTCATGAGCTAGTGGATCGGCGCGGTATGGTCGATCACGTGATTCGTGCCATGCCTAACCTAAATTTGTTTTTCTTAGATCCAACATTGGCTATGGGCTGTATTTTAAAAAAATAAGCACAAAATATTTTTTTCTTTTTTAAGGGGGCTTGTTAAGTTGTTAGCATATTTTTTTAAGCTTAGGTGCTTTTTTAGCCCACATAACTTTACGAAAATTCAATAGAATTAAAAAGTTTAAAACTCAAGTTTATATTCAATAATAATAAATTAACAATAATAAGAGAATGTACTACTAACAACTAAATTAGACCCAATAGTATTAGAATTCATTTTTAGTACTTATCAATAACAACCAACAATTTCTTAAGGGTTAACTTAATTGTTAATTTAGACTTACATAGAGTCGCATACTTTTTTGTAATGTTATGATACCCTACGATTTTAAAGTTTTTTCTGGACTTTTTTGGACTTTTAAATCCCGGATTAGAAAATTCTATATATATATAGTTACACACATTTTACAAAGAAATGATAATACAAACCACAAACTCAGACAAACTTATCTTATAAACCGATTGATATTAATTCATTGGGAACGAAAATATAAAATAATATAAATAAATCATGCAAGAGATATTTAATCCATTTAATTCAATATAAATAAATCACAACAAGAGATATTTAATCAATTTAATTCAATATAAATAAATCATGTAGGCCAAGAGATATTTAATCCATTTAATTCAACCAATGCTTAACATCACATCAACAGATAAAATAAATTAGATAAGAGCTTTACTATATTATTACTCTTTTACAAATCTTTGACCATTTTTTTCTTTTTTTTCTTGTTTGTATTTTGATCCAAAAGGCCAAAAATTAAATTCCGCACTTTCGATTTTGTGTGTCTCTTTTGAAAACTTTAGCTGGTGGAGTCAATACAGCGAAAAACATTGAAGGTATTCAATTATTATTAGTCAACAAATGAGAATTTTTGGCAGGTGCATGTGTTGTAAAGATGTTTTTTGAAAAAAAAATAATAATGGGAACTTGACTTTATGTCCTTCTATACATTAACTAACTGCTGCCAAATCTTTAGAACTTCCCATCTCTGGTTCAATTATCACCACAATAAGTCCATTTGGTTTTATCAATTTATATCTTCTTGTGCTCAATCTTAAATTTTATTGGTTGGCTGTATATTCCCTGAAAATTTATTAAATTTTACCGAAAGAGAATCACTGGACTGATTAAGTATGTCTATTTTTGTGTTGCCCCACCTGGGTTAACTTGTAAGATCAACGTACGACTAGTCGACTACTGATGTTGATGGACGAGGAATTTGGAAAATGTGCCACTATCTTCGCGACCAAAGAATGGTTATTTCCACACTTGCGTTTTTGAATGGTTCAACGTTCAAGAATGCTTCAAGTGATAATGAGATTTTGAAGTGAGAGTTGGAAAATGTGAGGTCTTCAAGTGACATAAGATAAAATGATAAATGAAGGGAGAAGAGAAGATATTTTCAGTAAGTTGACGGAAAGAGACACTTCAAATTCGAAGGGAGATGTCATACTTGCCCAACGGAAAAGGTAAATTACGGTCGATTAACCCAAAAAAAAAAAAAAAAGAACTCTTGCGGATGCACCAACTCACATTGACCTGAAAGCGTAGTTCAACCTTGAGCTTATAACAAATAATTAATAAATAGATAAAATCTCAACGCTTTTAACATATACATTTAATAATAAGTTTATTAATAGTCACAATGTTAGGCAGGTATAATTTGGTCATGAAAACAAGAAATCTATCCTTTTTTTAAAAACCACTAACTGCAACAAAATATAAAAAACAATTAATGTAATTCTTATAATAGGAGAAATAGTACTCATTACCTCTAATAAAAATGGGTACCATCAAGTTTAGAATAAGACCAAATATTTTAAATCCTTAAAATTGATATAATCTAAAAATTAACATTGAACAAGAAGAAATCAAAATTCTAGCTTTGATCACATAATCGTTGAAAATCAGGACATATAATTAACATTTGTTTATTTTACTTTTCAATTACTTCTTTTCCTTTATTATTTGAAGAAGAGAATTGCTCTGTAAAAACTCTCACTATAATACATACGACTTAAACATTTTGTTTGAAATGAAAATTAACCTAAAAGCAAAAACTAGTAAAATTATCCTTTTAGGCAGAAGACTAATTAAAAAATAAAGCTACTTGAAACCCTCTTCATCAATTTCCAGTTGCCAAATCTTTATAGCTTCATATGTTTTGGTTCAATTATCACCACAAGTACGTCCATTTGTATACTAATCCATAGAGATCTAGTTTCGAGTCACGAACATGTATCGTCAGCAAATTAACATCTAATCACTTTATCAATTTGTGTAGTCTAATGCTCAATCTGAAATTCTATAGGTTGGCTGAACATTCCCTAAAATTAATTAAATTTACTGAAAGAGAATTATCAAGTGTGTCAAGTTGGAAACTCTCCACTCAAGTTAACGTGTTAGAGATTAACATACTCCTAGTGATGTTGATGGAAGAGGAATTTGGAAAATTTGCCAACATCTTGTTACCAAACAATGAGATATGTAGAAGTCATATAATTAGAATTTTGGAGGCAAAAGAACGTGGCTCTATTATTACGTGTATTTGGATATTTCCGCACTTGATCTGTTTTGAATGGCTCAAGCGATATTGAGATTTGAAAATGTGAGATCTTCTATTGACATAAGATAAACGAGGGTAGATGAGGAGATATTACCAGTAAATTGATGGAAAGAGACGTCTCAAACTTAAAGGTTGATGTCATATTTTGCCAATCACTAAAATATATTATTATACCATTAAGATAGTTATGGTCAATATAAGAATTAAAAAAAAAAAAAAATCTTGCAGATGCACTAACTCATTGGCCTGAAAAATAATTCATCCTTTAACTTATAACAATTAGTAATCTATAAAATCTTAAATCTATTAACATATACATTAACTACTAATTTTGTTCATAGTCGCAGCCTTAAGCATTATTTAGTAATCAAAACAATAAATCTATCCATTTTTTAAGACTATTAACTATAAAAATAAATTAATTAATATGATAATTATAAGAGGTGAAGAGAGAATTATTATCCTGATCAAGAAAAGTACCGTTAAGTCTAGAATATGACAGTCAATGGCTAAAAAAATTAACAAGCGTGTAATTCATGACCAAATATTCTAAATCCTTGAAACTAAGATAACCTAAAAATTAACGTTGAAAAAGAAATTAATCAAAACTGACACTTTGATCACATAATCAATGAAAATCAAGATATATAATAAACACGTATTTATTTTACTTTTAAATTACCATTTTTTGTGTATGTAAATGTTAGAACAAGGGAGTTGTTCTGAAGAAACTCTCACTATGATATATACAACTTAAACGTTTTTGTTTAAAATACGAATTAACTTAAAAGGACACAACTACTAAAATTATCTTTAAGAAGGCTTTATGCATAGAGAGTGGAATTAGTTAACAATTTATGAATTTAACTATTTACTTTAAGAATGGCTCACGTGATGTTGAAATTTGGAAGTGATTGTACGAAAATGTGAGATCTTCAAGGATCATTAGAGATATAGATATGAGGGGAGATGAGGAGACATTTATAGTAAGTTAACTGAAAGTGACGCCCAAACCTTGAAGGGACGTTATTTTTGCCAAGCACTAAGGTAAATTACCCCTTAGATCATTATGGTTAATAAATAAGTCTTGCAGATGCACCAACTCTATAGACCTGAAGAATCATTCATCCTTAAGCTGTATAACGGTTACTAAATGTATAAAATATTTTAGCATATATATTGAATAATAAAAATTTATTAATAGCTATAGTATTATATATGTTGAATTCTTCAAGGAGTTGATAGTTTTATTTTATTAATTTAAGTTAAGTTTATGGGCATTTTAGTTATTTTAAGCTAAAATGAATATTTTCATAATTGTATCACATAATTAAAGGCATAATTATATACTTTAAGATGGTAAAATAGTCAATAGTTAAATTCAAGGGAAAAACTAATAGCACGGATGCTGAAATGACGTCTTGAAATATTAATGGTTGAGTAATGATCATCAACTTATTTAGGTGTGCAATTAGGTTTTCGCTACAAAGAATGCACAATGTGGGGATTGAAATAATTAACATAGCAAAATTTAAGTTGATATCGGCCAGCGTTGCATGGAAAGAATAAAGTTGAAGTAGAGGCGAAGGCTAATTCAAATGGTAAGAGCACTGGCTCCTTTAAGGCCAAACAAATGGGTTGAAATCCAATTATCTTTTTAATTTGTAAAATAAAAAAATTTGATGTCAATTAAGGTAGTGTTTGTTTTTTTGTCTAAAATTTGAATAGATATTAATTAGTCAATTTGAATTGAATTGGATGTTTGAATCAATAATATATTTATTTTTTTACTAAATTACTAAAAAAATATTAAGTTGTTTTTTTAATTTAAAATCTGAAAATTATTATTTTTACAGTCTACCTTAAATTATGAATGTTAAATAAATAATAAATATTGAAAGAACGTAGTTGAGATTATATATTATCATAACATAAATCATGTTGAATTGAATACGATATTTTAAATTCTAAATTTCTATAAGTTAATTAATTTTATTGAAGTTCATGATGTGTTTCTATGAAAAATATTCATAAAAAATTATGAAGATAAATAATGCTAATTTGAAGAAAAATAAAAAATAAAAAATAAAAACAATAATAGTCTATCGCTATATTGTCATAAGTTATAAAGATGGTAAAATGTAATTTTTTAATTTTTATTTAGGCAAGGATGAAAATTAATTAATTAAATAGGGTATTTGGAGAATTTTCTTTAATGATATCTTTTTTTGGAACTTTTTAGATTAAGCAAAAAGCTAAAAGAATTTGATTAATAACTTAATGATTTAGTGACTGAAAATTTTCATTAAGTTGAAAAACAAATCGATTTAATGGCTTAACTGATCGAAACACTACTAGAAAAATGGTCTTTACTGACACTTGGTTTGTGACACTTTATTACAAAGTATCAGTATCTGTATACATATGGGTCATTTTCCGTGTTTAACACATAAGTATCACAAATTAATGATACTATGGTGTCTGAAATTTGGACATCAGAAATCCCTGACACTAAAGTATTAGTAATAAAAATAAAATAATTCTAATCATGTAACGGATGGAATTCGAATCGGGGACCTCGAACATCGAAACATTTAAGTTTAAGAAAAAGACCATCAGTAAAAGAAACTAAAATTTGAATCTCGTTCCAAACTGATATTTGAACCTAGCACTTTTCAAAGGCAAAACTTTTAAGTTTAAAATTGAAACCGTTTCGACTTTTGTTAGTTATGCTACCGAATTAGTAGATTATTATGTTTTTAATATGAAGAACTTGAAATGTATTGAGCGTTGAGTGAAAATTTTAGCGGTTTTGGCTGAAAATTTACTAGTAAATAATATATTTTCAGAAACGGTATCGCTTCACTTAGAAAAATAAAGATAAGTAAAACGCATCGCTTTATTAAACCCTAAGACCAAAATCGAAGCTAATTTTTTTCTAAGTCATTTACTCATCATTCTTTCACCACTCTTCTCCTTCTCTCAAAGCTAAGTAAACCAAACCCTAAAATCATATCCCTTACTGTAATCAAACTTTAAGTCGATCCCAACCAAGCTCGAAGCAGAGGAATTCATTTCTATCATGATTTGGTTCTCTCTCTCTCTCTCTTCACTACGATAAATTCGTTTATGAAGGTGCCATTTATTCATTTTTATTTATTTTTAATTATTATGTTCAATTTACAGTGCTATTTTCCTCATGCATGTTTTGTTGCGGTTTAACTATAGAATGGGTTTTAAAATTCTTAGTTTTTTTTCTGTAATCTTGATTGTTTATAATTTGGGACCTGGGAAAACCTAACAAAGAGGTAAAGGTAGCTAAAGTTGAATTATTGTACTAGAGTCTTTAACTAAGAGTAGTTTTATAAGTGCCTGATTCAAATCAGTTTTCTTTCCTCTCTTTCTTTAGTTGCCATGTCACTGGACTTTGAATTTCATGTACACTTTAACTGGAATTGATGGATACAATGTCAATGCAGATTTGGGTTTTTCTCCTTTTCCCCATTTCTCGAAATTGCATTTTAAATTTTGCATGTTGCTTTTAATTTTGGGCCTAACTTGTTCCATTTAATTAGCGCTTGATAAAGATACATATTAACAAAGGGTCAATTCATCAATCCTTTCCCTGTAATGCACTTGCTAGACTTAGTATAAATGCAATATCTCACATGCAAACCCTTCAACAATAACAAGTATTGTCCTTGATATTTTTTTTTATGTGATTTCCCTTATAGTAATTAACAATCTCGCTAAGAATCACAAAAGTTTACTGTAACAATGCCTTCATTTGGTAATTCTTTTAAATCACTCACTTTCTTTCAATTTCTATTATCGTTGTGTTCGAGTTTTACTTATACCGACATGTTTTAAATATTGACATGCATGGTTTTACTTTCGCTTTTGTTGCATAGACTCTTCCGAATAAAATTTTTATTCTAATATATACTTTTGTTTGTTCTAATATGAAAATGAAATTTTGAAAAATGCGGATGTGGCATGTTTTATCTTTAATGTGTACATGTAAGTTAGATTTGCTAGCTTGGTGAATATGTACATCTATGCTTTGTTGGCTTGTTGAATGTGTACATATATGCTCATTGGTTAATGCTTACATATATGCTCAATGCGTACATATATTTAAGTGACTCTAAACAAATAGAATTTAGATTTATTTTGCAATTTGTATTTTTTAATTTAAACCTAAAAGTTTGGAGTTGTTTGTGCAATTTAAGTAAACTTATTAAACTAACAACATCTAACAAATGAACAGGTAACAATACATATTATGGACAAAACTTGGATATTCTGTGATAGATTGTCTGATGAGTATAGTGATGGGGTTGATGATTTCTTGGAGTTTGCCATTCTTAATTCTGAAAATAGAATGTCAATTAGATGTCCTTGTACCAATTGTTGTAATATGGAGTTTTTGAGTCCTCAACAAGTGAGGCTACATCTATTTAAAAAAGGTTTTCTAGAAAACCATTTAGTTTGGAATTAGCACGGTGAGGTGGACCGGAAACCTATCTCTGTAAAATGCCAAGACTAGCCACAAAATCAATGTTTTAGATGTCCAGATTATAGTTATGTAGATGACATGGTTCATGATGCTTTTGAGCATTGTGATAAAGATCCTAGTTCTTTTAAGAATGTGCTTGAAGATGCTGAAAAGCCCCTATATTCGGGTTCAAAGCATTCAAAGTTATCGAGTCTAATGAAACTGTACAATATAAAAGGACTTTATGGCTGGTCTGATAGTGGGTTTTCAGTTTTATTGGAAGTGCTTAATGAGATATTGCCAAATGATAATAGTTTGCCTAAGTCCATGTATGAGGACAGAAAAATAATGAAGCTATTAGGCTTAGATTATGAGAAAATACATGCATGTCGAAATGATTGCATTCTTTATAGGAATGAGTTCGAGAATCTTAGTGAATGCCCAAGTTGTGGAGCACCTAGGTGGCAAATAAGAAAATATGGATAAAAAAAATTAGAAAGGGGGTCCCTAAAAAGTGTTATTGTATTTTCCTATAATTCCTAGGTTGAAAAGAATGTTTCAATCACCACAAACTGCCAAGAATTTAACATGGCATGAAAATAAAAGAATTAGAGATGGCAAGCTTCGCCACCCAACAGATTCACTATCTTGGCAGTTAATTGACAAGAAATGGCCTGATTTTGCCTAAGAGCCGAGACATCTTCGGTTCGCTTTATCATTTGATGTGATTAACCCACATAGCACACTTAGCACTACTTATAGTTGTTGGCCTGTTACATTGATAACATATAACCTTCCTCCGTAGCTGTGTATGAAGAGGAAGTTTATGATGTTGTCTCTACTGATATCTGACCCTAAACAACCTGGAAATGACATAGATATAACTTAGCACCATTGATTGAGGACTTAAAAACCTTATGGGATGTAGGTGTCGATGTGTTTGATGCTTATAGGAAATAAACTTTTAATTCACGAGCCGTGTTGATGTGGACAATTAGTGATTTTCCAGTTTATGAAAACTCTGTGTAAGGGTATTATGGTTTTCCAGTTTGTGGGATAAATACATGTGCATGTTGGCTACCGCATAATCGGAAAATGTCATATATAGGTCATAGGCTGTTTATTGAAAATTCTCCTAAGCCTTTGTCTGGTACAAAGATCTTAAACTTGGTGGCTGACATTGACACCAAATTTGGGAAAAAGGTCCAAAAAAAGCAAAAATCGGGTGAGGTTGAAGGTCACAATAAGGGTAAATAGAGGGTAATAGTAAGGGTGAGGGTGAGGGTGGGTGGGGAGATAGTGAGATTGAAGGTGAGGGGGAGGGTAATGGGGATGTAGCTCAGTTGCTGTACAAAAAGAGATCAATATTCTAAATGTAGCTCATTTGTTGTACAAAAAGAGATCAATCTTCTTTGATTTAGAATATTGGGAACATTTGTTAGTTTGCCATCAACTAGATGTGATGCATATTGTGAAAAATGTATGCGAGAGCATCTATGGCACATTACTCCATCAATCGGGGAAAACAAAAGATGGAATTAATGCTAGAAAAGATCTTACACATCCAGAGCTTAGAGAAAAAATTAACAAAGCATTGATTGTATTAGCTCCTGATGAACAAAACAAAGTCTTGCCCCCTGCCCCTGTACACTTTAAGTAAGAAGGAAAAAAAATGTTCTGTGAAACCTTGCAAAGTGTTAAAGTTCCTGATGGCTATTGTTCTAATTTTAGAAATATTGTTTCAATGGATGATTTTTGTCTTCACGGGATTAAGTCTTATGATTGTCATACCTTGATGCAACAACTACTACCATTAGCAATTCGAAATTGTTTACCTCAAAATGTCAAATCTGTCATAATCAGGTTGTGCCTCTTCTTTAATTCTTTGTGTTCTAAGGTAGTAGAGGCCAATTCTCTAGACCAATTGTAAAAAGAACTTACAATCACCTTATACAATTTAGAACAATCTTTCCTACTTGCCTTCTTTGATATAATGGTCCGTTTAACAGTCCATCTAATTAAAAAATTTAGATTATGTGGACCGGATTACCTTCGATGGATGTATCCATTTGAGAGAAATGAAACCTATAAAGGGCTATGTACGCAACCGATCAAGGTTGCATTGCAGAGTGCTATATTGGGAAGCACTTGAATTTTATCGAATACCTTTCAAATTGTAATTCAATCGACTACCTCAAGTTGTCTAATTGATTTTACAATCGAAAGGCCACTCAAGGTGCAAATATTAAGGTGGTTGATGGCCTACATTGGCGCAAGTGTGTTTGGTGAATACCCCTAAGATTCAACCATTCATAAAGTATGTGACTGAAAATTTGAACCTCTTTTTTGTTAATTTTTTTTTCAATTTTATTAATTATGTTGGTATAATTTTAGGGAGCATTTGGCTTTATTGCAATCAACACACCATCGTCAATTAAAAAAGCCTTTATGGTTGCCAACCGAGGACTCCCATACATTTACTGATTGGCTGAAACAAAAGGTTAGATTAACTTCATTAGATCTAATAAAAGTATCCAAATAGACACACAAACTTTTCTCTTTCAACTAATTATTGTGATTTTATTAATTGAACAATAGGTAACAACTGATAAAGCAAATAATGTAGCGGTTGATGAAAAAGTATGGTGGCTGGCAAACAAACCCCGCTCAAGCATGGTTACATATGATGGCTACTGTATTAGTGGTTTTAATTTTTCTACGAGAGATCGGGACAGCAACCGCATAACACAAAACAGTGGCGTTTATGTAGTTGCTAACACTTTATAGATTTCAAGTTCGAAAGACAAAAATCCTTATTCTAGGGATATGCCTTTTTATGGGGTTGTCAGTGAAATTTGGCAGCTTGATTATATGGGGGCTAAGCATGTACTTTTCAAGTGCGATTGGGTAGATGATAGAGGGGTTAATGTTGATGAGTTAGGGTTCGCTGTAGTCAATTTAGATCGAATAGGCTATAATTCTGACTGTTTCATTCTAGCTGGTCATGCAAAGCAAGTGTTTTATGTAAAAGATCGGTTAGATAATAGTAAATCAGTTGTTTGTTCAGTGAGCTCAAAATATAATTATTTAAATGAGGCCTTCTGTGATGGCATCGATGAGTATGCACCATTATCCAACAATTTTCCAGAATGTAAGTCAGGTTTGGATGATGAGGAGTTTGTGTAAGATTAGTTGTTGATGTTTTTCTTGTAAATATTGGTGCGGAAAATGAATAATCCAACTACTATGCCTTATTACCACTACTTCCTATAAGTCACCAACAAATTTGGTTTTTATTATTTTATTATTATATTGGGATATTAGATTGGTATCTGGTGCACTCATCCACTTTGATGTATTTGCAAGTTTGTTGGAGACATGATAGAAAAAAAGGAGCCAACATATGATCCAGATCTAGAAGGAAGACCAAGATGAAACCTTACAAAGAAGAAAGACATGCTGAAAGGAGCTAGTGACCACACTGAGGTTATGTACAATTCCCACGGAGTTCCAGTTGGAAAAAATAAAAACGATATGAGGAACTACATTAGGGTGATTGTATGAGAAAGAGTTCTAATTATATATGATGATTGGAGGAAAGTACTACTAGACATCAAGGAGACGTTATGGACTCATTTTCAGGAAAAGTTTAAGTTGAGTCTTAAGGCGAAAACCCAAGTGTTCAAGTGGATGGGAATTGCATTAAGGGGCTTTAGATGTAAGTTGGCCAATGAATATATTCTGCCTAATGCAAACAACTTGAGTTCACTGAAAAAGCCTCCTCTTGAGTATGAAGGCCTTAGAAAAGAGGACTAGAAGAGCTTTGTTGATAAGATTTTATCTGAAGACTTTCAAGTATGTTTAAAATTCTGTTAGTTAGATAATATTATTAATATCCACTTTGTGCAGGAAAAAAGTAAAGCAGCAAAGGAAAAAAGAGCAAAGAATATGTACAGTCATCACTTGGGCAGCACAGGATATATTGGGCTGTTGCATAAAAGAGTAAGTATAATAACCACTCTATACAAACTTATGACATTTTCAATACAAATAATAGGATGATTCATAGTAGTTTTCAATTCAATTTTTGTTGAATTATTGCAGCAGTTGGACTTTGGAGTTACTGAGCGTAAGATTGACCGCAGTGAAGCCTGGTTATTGGCTCATAGGAGAAAAGATGAAACTTATACACATGAAGTGCAACAAATGGCTGAGAGAATTGTAAGTTTCCACCACCACTATCATTATTTAATTAATTTATTTTTTTCCTAATTTTGATCAAATTATTTTTGTATTCTTTTGTAGAGTGAGCTAAGAAGCCAAGTTGAGCAGAGAACGTTCCAATCCCAAGGACCGAATGATATCCTAGGTGAAGCACTTCAAAAGAAGCCTAATGGAAGTCGGGTGCAAGGATTGGGTCAATTCATCACCCCATCCATGTATTTCAATGTTCCTGACCCCACGGAGTTGGCGCGAGAACGGAGAATGTATTAGGAGACTTTTCAGTTTATGCAAGCTCAATTAGATCAAATGAGTGCAATGATAAACGTCTGCAACAACACTGAAGTTGGCAGTTCCAACTTTCCTAACTCTAAAGGTGGTTGCAATGTTAAGATGGAGATAGATCCTCAATCATCCAGCAAAGTTACTCTAAAGTCAGTGACTAACAACCCCAAAGTCGGTGACCAAAGTTAGTCCAAAGTCAGTGACCAATGACCCCACTATTTGTCCAAAACCTGACAAAAACATCAACACACCTCCCCTGCCATTCCCTACACAGAATCCACCCCCAGTAGTTTGTGAAGCCACTTCAAAAATCAACCCAAGAAGATTTCCAAGATTAACTCCTTCAGAAAATTGGATGGCCGAAAGTCTCCTACAAATGTCGTGGTATATCTGTATGAACATAAATGAACAACAAAGGAACCCGTTGTTGTAAAACCAGTGACAGCAAGGAAACTGGTTCTAAGAAAGAATACCTGTGGAGCTATGAAAGCAAGAAAAGAGAACAAAAGTTCACAAATGAACATCTTTTCTTTGATGATTGAGAGCTCCCTGTCACGGACGATTATGATTGCCCATGATTTGAAGACTTTTGGTGTCTACTGGGAGAGTAGATTGGACGAGCAAATTTGCAATGAAGTCATTGAGTTTACAGAGCTCTCAAATTCTGTTTTGCAGATATGGATCAAGTAAGAAATAAAAAATTTGATTTATGTTTTTACTATGTTTTCTGATTTTGCAAATTGTCATTAATTTATTTCTTATATTCATGTCATGAAAGTTTTTTTTTTAATAGACACTTGTATGAAGAGATGGATAATGGCAATGGTGTTATTCCAATTCAATTTGGATGCATAGCTAAGTTACAGTCAAGTCAAGCAAGTTACCCAAATAGGTGTTCCTATATTTCAGATCTTTTGGACAAGATTCAAATAGCCCAAATAATTGTCTTCCCATATAACCCAGGGTATAGTTTATTTATTTTTTGTCTATTTTATTTTTTAACATAAATGATTTAAATTTATCTTGTAATCTATTTTTTTTTTTACTTGTTTGTTTAGTGGCCACTAGGTGTTAGTAGCAATTGATATGGTGAGACGAAAAATTTATTATCTTGATCCATTAGGTGATAATCCTGATGATGAGTGAAGCAAATGGTGAATGAGTAAGTTTAATTAGTTTTCTTAATTCTTTGTTAATTTTTTATGTTGTAGATTAATTTGTTGCATCTGTTATTTATTATTTATAGTGGGATAACAATGCATCAAGTGAAGAGTAATAAAAAGAAGGTTGTGCAGTGGGTCTCTGTGAAGGTATTAATGAAACAAAGTTATGATTTCCATTGTTACTTCATCAGTATATTTGAAACTAAGTTTTTTTTTTTTTAGTGTCCGAAACAACCTGGAACCTTTGAATGTGGTTACTATGTGATGAAGTACATCCAGGATATTATTCGCAATTTGTGCATTCTTGAAAACAATGTGAGTTTCTCCAGAACTTGTTTAATATTTTTTCGAAGAATGCATTGTGAAATAAATTTTCTTAAGTGAATTGTGAAGATGGTTAATGGGTAAACAGTTTGCTGCTTTATGCTTGAAACTAGCAATATAATCATATCTTGTGCTAGGGATGAGAGAAAGTGTTGTGTATGTTTAGGATAATCACATACACTTTATTTGCCATATTTATTATAGGTAAAAGCTATAACGCTATATACATTTTACTGAATGCATTCAACATGTTTGGAAAAATTGATGCCAATTTTTACTGTGTTCTACTATATATTTAAGGCACTTTAGTGTAAACCAAAATGACTGGAGCTATTGTATGTACAAATAGAATGCATATAAATCTCAGTGATCAGTGTTAAAGTATTATTGACTAATGATTGGAGCTGCTGCATGTACAGATAGAAAGCATATAAATCTTAGTGCTGAGTGTTAGAAGTAATACTGAGTAAAGCAAATAATATATTATAAATTATCAGCTTCTTAGACAGCTTTGGTAACCGTTGTTTGCTATGGTGATACAATTTATTTGCATGTTCTTCAGTTTTGATGTTAATCATAACAAACTTAAAAATATATGTTTTTATTGTGTTGTTTTATTTTAGGACAGATTCTAAAATATATGAATACATTTTGTTGCTATATTTTTTAAGTTCAAGGGCTATAATGAGTACACTATGGACGATCTTTCGCAACTTCGTGATCAGTGAGCCATGTATGTTGCAAAGTTACTTCTAGCATACAATAATGAGGTAAATTATATTTTTGCTTGTAAATATGAAAAAATTGGTTTTTCTAGCATAGCAACTAATTGATTCTATATACTGCAATTATAGGTGGGAAAGGTGAAGGGAAAGGCAAAGGTCAAAGAGTAGATGTACTGATTGTTTCCTACAAACTGTCATTATGTGTTCATGTAAATATTTGACATGTTTTCAAACAATATTTTAGATATTTGTATTACTATTTTATTTGATACCTATTTAAATGTTAGTAGGAATGTTATATACTTATATTTAATTATTCAAATTTGTACTTTAGTTTAATTTGAATAGATTTTCTTTGAATACCATTATTTGATTGGCAAAACTAAAAGAATAATGAAAATAATAGAGTAACAACAGTAATGTCAGCATCTTTTCTTTGAAGCCATTGACGTTAAAAAATTTTCAGCGTCATAATATTAGTGATGTTAGAGTATTACAAATTGTTGACACTGAAGTATTAGTATCCGTTCATTCTATCATGTCATCTCCCCACTGTAAAAAAAACTATTGACGTGTAATAATTGTTAGTAAATACTATCACTATAGTGTCATAATATTTGTGATACTATAGTGAAAGTAACTTTTAATAAGCGATCATTATCAGTAATTACTAATACCATAGTGTCATAAATCTAGTAATACTATAGTAATAGTAATCACTAACACCACTTACAATTGTCACTATTTTTCTGACTCCCAGATTACTGACACAATTAACAAGTGTCAGTGAAAGTAATTTCTAACACTATTCTAAAGTCAGTAAATGTCATTTTTCTAATAATGAAATTAAGTCAATGACGAAGTCATTAAGAATTAAAAAAAAGAAAAAAAAATAGCCCGAGGTTGTTTAAAAAGTGTGACATTAAGGGTGCGTTTAGCATACTGTATTACATTATTTAATGCAAAATGTATTGCAGTAAGCTATATTGTATTAACAATGTATTACTTTAATAATATTCAATGTTTGGTATTACATTGTGTTGTGCAAATTTTAATGTACTCGCAAGCGCACGAATCTATTGTAGTATAGACTAATGGTGACGAGTGTCGATCCCACGAGGAGGTGGATTTTAATTATATATAGAATTAATTTTGTAAATGGGTGGTTGGAATTGTGGTGGAAGTGATTTAAATTATCCTAAAATTGGAATTGAAATGGCGATAATAAATTCTAAAATTGGAATTGAAATTGCGAGAATAAATTGAAGAGAAATTCTATTAAATTGACGCACTTGGGTATCCGTATCAACATGCATCATGGGCTAAATAATCCGTGATTAATACCAATTAAATCATGAGGGGGAATCCACACCTCATGAACCACGCTCTAATCAATATGGTGCTTTATCGTGCCACAATAATAATAACCTTGTACTAGAGAGCCTGAAACCAAGGCAAGATTAGTATTATTTGTCGACGAAGTCAAAACATCCACAAAAACCAGAGGGAAGAGAAAATAAATTTACCAAATAAAGCCCATGACACATGTTGAGACTTCACCTTCAACCCAAGCTTGAAAGAAAATTAGCTACTCATAATTGAACTAGGCAAATGGGAATTTATTAAAATACGAAGAAAATACAAGATGGAGAAGGAATTAAAGAAAATGGAGTCCAAAAATGGATTCAGGATATCAAATTAGGGGGAGGCCCTTTTATAGATACATGGAGTAAATCATAGCCATCGGATTAAAAGCTTTGACGCTGATTGCGCCACGTCATCAACGCGGTGAACAGAATACTTTGACTTTGAACAAGAATGCGGTTTGACCGGGTGAAATAATCGATGCATGCATCGTGACGCGAGATTTTTCGTCCACTGATATGCTGCCACGTCACCATAAACAGTACATAAGAATTTTAGTCCAACAGGATCATGACACCTCATCAGTCAATGCTACGTCATCAGTCAATGCCACGTCATCGATCCGTCTATGTGAACAAAGTGAATGCAACGAGATGCATGTGAATAGTACCGTATATGTGAACAGTACCATTCTTCCTTTTATGCTCCTCCTAAGGTTTTCGACCGTCCTGAGTTCAAAAGTGATGTCCGTTTTTCCGTATGATCTCTCCTTTATTCTGAAATGACTATAATACCCCTAAAATACATAAAATACTTAATTAAAATCAAACACACATAATTAAATTGCAAGAAACTTAAATACATAAAAGTAAAGGTTATTAGTAAGACTTGAAATGTAAAATGATGATTTTCTCCTTTATAAATATACATTTTCTAACACTCAACACACCCCCCAACCAGCTTATTGCTAGTCCCTACCAAATGAAGCGAAAATAAAATTCAAATTCAAATTCAAATTCAAAATGATTTTTATTTTATTTTATTTAGAAGCACTCGTGTTTATTCAATCAGATTAATGATAGTAATCAAATAAAAGTATAAGCATTATCTCCAGTCTTAAAGAAACATCACACCCACATCAACCATTCACATGAATCAGCCCAGTAGACTTTGTTATAGCTACTTTCAAGAATGACATGTCAAACTCCAAAATCTCACTGGAAGTAGTGACACTCTCACAAAAAAATTAAACCCAATAAAAATAGTCACTCCAATGAATGATAATTAAGAGAGAAAATAATACGTGTGATATTACATGCTCTCACCAAGATGAAATAAATATGCCCTCAGCTTAGAAATAATATGATCTCAAGTCAAACAAAAATGCAAGTCAACCCAATTTATTTATCTTTTTTTTTTATTATTATTTTTTTATTATGCATCACTACATCTTTTTTATAACTAGCTTCTACTTCAAACTATAGTTCCCTAAAATCAAGGACTTTTATTAGGACGTAACGTAGGCTAGGGACATGGCTAACAAAGAAGGGAAATAAGGAAAACAAAGTATATGTTTGAGAAAAATGCAGAGATTTTTTTTTTTTTTTTTTGGAAGTTGCAAGGTGGATTTTACCTATTATTTTTTTTTTATTCTTTTGAAACAACAACTCTTGTTTTTTTTTTTTTTGGCATAACTTCACTGAACAAAATAATTATTTACATTTTTCTCAAACATAAATAGGTGATGGAACTTATAAGATATCGGGTAATACTCCAAATCAGAGTGGTTCAAGATGATAAGTTGACAAAGAAAAAGTTTTTTTTTTTTTTAAAGGCTCAAAATGGTTAACTATGGATATTTAATAAAAGGGATGGCTAGAAAGGCTCAAACGGATCAAAGATGGCCTTTCCATCGTCTTTTAGGGCTCTAAATAATCATCCATATCAACTAGTTAGATGGGCCTCCCAATGTAACAACACACATTTTTTCTTTTTTTCTTTTTTTTTTTTTTTTACAATTTTTTTTAAAGGGTTAACTCAAAAGAAATCTAGAGATCGTGTATAAAATAATAAACTGCTAAGCTGTATAGAGAATGGGCAAAAGGGTTACTTTCCAAGAAAATGATAGGCTCAACAACTCACTTGGCACTTATTTATGATATGTTCATTCCTTCAAGCAACTCATATTTCTCTCCGACATCAACATGTAGAGTAGCAAACATAATGTAACATCACTTAAGACCAAAGATAATACAAATACTAAAATTTGAAATTAATCATGTCATCCAATGTTAAAACAAATCACACAAAATTTTTTTTTTTTTTTTAAACAACATTCTACCCCCCAACCTATTCTAAACAAGAAAGGAAAATATGCATGTAGAAATGTGAAAATGATGTAGAAAAACTAATTAGAAAAGTTACACTTAAAATTATAGAAAAAGAAAATGATTTTTTTTTAAGAAGATGCGTTTCTAGAGGCACTACACTCCATATTCAGCCATCTTTGACTCAAAAGTTGGAAAATGTATATTTATAGAGGAGAAAATAAAAAGAAGAAGAAAAATGAACATCAAAACTTAATAAAGAAAAAGAAATTTTTTTTTTGTTTTTTATTTTTTTTTTATTTTTTTTTTTTCAAACAATGAAGATGCGTTTCTAGAGTAACTACACTCCATATTCAGCCATCTTCAACACAAAAAGTTAGCAACAGTTAGTTTCTACAACAAAAAATTAGTAAAAACTTAACCAAGATTTCACATTTGTCGACTATTCCCTCCCCCCAACCAGAACGAAACATTGTCCTCAATGTTTTAAAGGAAAGAAGTAGAGTTTAGAAGACATCACCTGGGTGGTGCAACACAGAAGAAAATATTTACAGGTGAAGAGTTAAATCTAATTTGTACTTCTTACTGCCGCTACTGTTACCATCATTATTTGGACGCTCCAACACAAAGGTTCAGGGGTTTGGCTCCGGTCTATAAGCTTGTAACATATCAAGTAGCTCATTAGCAGTGTGAGCACAAATAAAAAGTTTTTTCGCATGGGAAGGAATAAAGTAGTTTTTTATTGCATGGTTAAGAAATGCGATAAAGCCATCATAAAAGTTATTGACATTTAACAAACCGATGGGTTTCTGGTGGATGTGCAGATGGGCCCAAGATGCTAGTGTGATAAGTGCCTCTAGTGTTGCAAGATCTCCTGGAAGGAAAATAAAAGCATCAATGATTAAGCATTTCTTATTCTTTCTTGCATACCCGAGATGACTAACTCTTCTCCGATGAGTCGATGGTTTTAGAACTCTTGGGATGATGCCTAACACTTGACTTCCCGATAAAAGAGACCATTTTTGATAACCCTCGGTTACCTCCTCCATACACCAAGTGTAATTTTCTCGCTATGCTTCGCCAAGATCGATGGTCCTCAACGAACTCTTTATGTTTGCCATAGGTAAATCCAAAGCACACAAATGTTCTTGAATTGTCTATTTGGAGTAGCCATTGCGATACTTCTCAAAAACAATTTGTGAGTGCTTGACAAAAGATATCACATTTAAGAGTCTTGGTGATAGTGGGTCATGATTGTGTATGAGGCAATATGTCGTGTCAAAGAACGCGTAAAAAAGAAAACAAAGAAAAAAAAAAAGCAAACAAGAATAAAATTATTAAAGACAATAATGCAAACAATAAAACAACAGTGAAATAAAATAACAATAAAGTAAAAAGATATTTACAGGTAAGTGCGACTGTGGCTCACATCTTCCTCTGGTTTTACGTCTAGAAACGGCTTGAACACCCTCTATGGGTCGAGGATAGGCTTCCTATCCAGTTTTCTTATAAAAAACAGGTCGTTTATAGTCGATTCCCGAGACTATATCGCCCATGCTCTTTCGGAATAATGGCCATAATCGGAGAATCGCTCCTTGCACATATCCACCGGGATGCGTTTCAAGAGACAAGAATATCATCCAATGACTCCTTATTCAAGCCATCCCTAATGAATTGAATCTTATCTTCCTCGTTATCGACACCATTCCTAAAGAACATGGGTTTCTATCGCAACTCATTCTCGCACACTTATGACAAGCAACGAAATTCTTCGAGCTCGCGTTTTCTTGCATAATTTCCTTTACCACAACCAGGCATGTATGCAATAAATTTTGGAGGTAACTCACCGCCGATCGTACTTTAGCCTCGATTAACCAACGGATGTCAGGTATGTTATTCCTCATGAGTAATCGCATGCGTCGACCGAGCTTTATAGATCGTAAGGAGGGCATTCGAGGAAGTGAAGGGAATCGCTTGTGAAGCTTCGCTAGAATCTCGTTTATACTTTCGCCTCGTAATGTCGGTTATTATGGGAAACAAGTAACCGACTTGATTGTCACGAGTACCGTTATCCGCCACTTTACCGGGTAACAAACTAAAGCACACAAACAAAAAACAAATTAAAACAAACAAAGAAAATTAAAATCGTCCTCTTATTGAATTTACCTCAAGCTCCAACCGGATGTCGTAAACACTTCTCTCAATGTCTCGAGTTGGCTTTCTAAACCCTCAACGTAGGCTACTAACTCGTGGTTGTAGAGCCCAAATACTATGTATTTTACAAAATTGAATCAGCCTTTTGAGATGAGTTTTGACACGTTGAAGTGGTTTAAGAATGTTCGTGAGGAACGGTCTAAGAGACTCATGATTAACAATGATAAGAGAAAACTTAATAGTTAAACAAACACACTTATGCAAAAATAATTTCAATTAGTAGAAGAATAATATAAAGAAAGAGAAAATCAAATCAACGAAAGGAAAAAAATCAATTCAAATCGGTGGTCACTCAAATTTATTTCGGTGTCTTCTCCATGTGGTTGGTACTCAGATATGGCTTTAATCTTTGACCATTAACTTTAAACGTGACACCGCTCTTTGGATCCTTAATTTCAATTATGTGGAAAAAGCAGATGAACAATAAAGGGACCACTATCGAGAGCGTAACTTACCCGGGAATAGGTGCGAGAATTGAATAAAAGCACTTTCGAGTGAACGATTTTCTCATAATTTTCTTATCATGGAAGACTTTCATTCGTTGCTTGTAAATTTTGGCATTTTCATATGCGTCATTGCGAATTTCTTCAAGTTCTGCCAGTTGTAATCTTCTTTCTGAGCTGGCTTGCTGCATGTCAAAGTTGAATTTCTTGATGGCCCAATACGCACGATGCTCAAGTTCCACAGGTAGGTGGCAAGCTTTTCCATACACTAGCCTGTAGGGTGACATCCCAATCGGGGTCTTGAAAGCCGTTCTATATGCCCATAATGCATCATCAAGTCTTAATGACCAATCTTTTCTGTCTGGCCTCACCGTCTTTTCTAATATGTGCTTTATTTCTCGATTGGAGATCTCAACTTGGCCACTGATTTGCGGATGATACGGGGTCGCCACTTTGTGTGTGATTGAATACTTTGTCAAAAGAGCTTTGAATGCTTTGTTACAAAAGTGGGCACCACCATCACTGATTATTGCTCGAGGGAATCCAAAGCGTGAAACAATATCCTTTTCAAAAATCCTATTACTACCTTGTGATCATTGGTTCGACATGCAATTGCTTCTACCCATTTTGATACATAGTCAACAGCAACCAATATGTATTGATGGCCAAAAGAAGAGGGAAAATGTCCCATGAAGTCGATACCGCATACGTCAAAAATCTCAACCACTAAAATTGGATTTAGTGGCATCATGTTCCTTCGTGTAATGCTCCCCATTCGTTGACACCTATCATGAAGAAAAAGTGTAAGCGTCTCGAAATATAGATGGCCAATAAAACCACATTGTAAAACTTTAGTCATTTTCTTAGCACTAAAATGGCCTCCACAAGCTTGTTCATGGCGAATGAAAGGATATTCGAATTTCACTTTGGGACACATCGTCCTAACTATTTGGTCCGCACAATACTTGAACAAATACGGTCATCCCAAAAGAAATTCTTTATTTCGCAAAGAATTTAGCCTTATCTTGCTTGGTCCAATGCTCGGAAGTTTACCCGTAACAAGATAATTAACTATATCGATACCAAGGTAATACTTCCACACTCATTAATTGTTCATCCGAAATGACTCATTCAATGGTAATGGCTCTGTAATTGTGTCAAAATGTAGAGAGAGATGGTCCGCCACAACATTTTCTTCCCTTTTTTATCTTTGAATTCCAAGTCAAATTCTAAAAGTAACACCCAACGAATTAGTCTAGCTTTTGCATCTTTCTTTGTGAGAAGATATTTAAGAGCATGATGAATATAATTATTTTACAACCAATGAGATAAGATTGAAATTTTTCCAATGCAAACACTATGCTAGCATTTCTTTTCGAGTTGAATAGTTCAACTGCATCATTCAATGTCATACTAGCATAGTAAATAACATGAGGAATTCGATCAACTCTTTGTCCTAATACTCCTACATAATCGGATGCATCACACATGAGCTCAAATGGTAAGCTCCAATGATGGGTGATGATGTCAACAAATGCTTTAATTTTTCAAACGCAACAAGACATGAATCATCAAAGACAAAGGTACATCCTTAGCAAGTAGATTGCATAAGAAACTTTGCTAAAATCTTTAATGAAACGTCTATAGAAACCAGCATGCCCAAGGAAAGATCTTACTTCTCTGACTGTTTTGGGTGAAGGAAGATTAGAAATGAGATCCACCTTGGCTTTGTCAACCTCAATACCTTTGCTCGAAATGATGTGACCGAGAACAATACCTTGTTTTACCATAAAATGGCACTTCTCCCAATTCAAGACTAAGTTCTTCTCACATCTCAACTAGCGTTAGATGATGTAAACATTGATCAAACGAGTCACCAAAGACAGAAAAGTCATCCATAAAGACTTCAAGGAATCGTTCAACCATATCAGAAAAAATGCTCAACATGCATCGTTGAAATGTGGCAGTTGCATTACATAATCCAAATGGCATTCTCCTATATGCAAAAGTGCCAAAAGGGCAAGTGAAAGTAGTTTTCTCCTGATCTTTTGGGATCTCGATTGTATCCGAATAGCCATCTGAAAGCAATAAAATTCATGGCCTGCTAATCTATCAAGCATTTGATCGATAAATGGTAAAGGAAAATGGTCTTTACGTGTGACAGAATTCAATTTTCTATAATCAATGCATACACGCATCCTGTAGTCACTCTAGTTGGTATCAATTCATTATCAGCATTGGTAACTACTGTGACTCGACTTTGGGACAACTTGCAGATCGCCCATGAACTATTAGAAATTAAAATAATACCTCTAATAGCTTAAGGACTTCAGTTCTTACAACTTCTTTCATGTTAGGATTTAACCGACGTTGCATTTCCCTAGTAGATTTAGCATTTTCATCAAGGTGAATGTAATGCATGCAGTCTACTGGATTTATACCTTTTATGTCTTATGGTCCATCCTAATGCTCCTTTATGCTCTTTTAAAACATCCAACAACTTACCTTTTTGTTCATTGAGGGATGATGAAATGATTACCAGCAAAGTACTTTCTTCCCCCAAAAATGCATATTCCAATGTGTTGGGCAATGGTTTGAGCTCAAGTTTTGGTGATGATTCTGATGATGGGATGAGTTTCTTCTCTGATGGTGCTAGTTGTTCAACTCTTGACTTCCATTGATTAGTGTCCATAGATGGTGCTGAGTCAAGTAGGGCGTTGACCTCTTCGACCGATCAATATCAAAATCAAAACCAAAGTGAGTTAAGCATGTCTGTAAAGGATCATCACTAAGGTTTGAAATAAAAGTGTCATCAACTAATGCTTCAATTAAATCCACATCAACAATTCCATCATCTGCATTATGAGGTTGTTTGGCAATGTTGAAGATGTTCAGCTCCATAGTCATATTGCCAAAGGACAACTGCATATTTCCATTGAATGTGAGCATCCGCAGTTGCCAAGAAAGGTCGGCCTAGAATAATGGGGATGTGCTTCCTTGAGTCCTGTATTGGTTGAGTGTCAATTACAATGAAATCAACAGGAAAATAAAACTTGTCTACCTGGATAAGCACGTCCTCCACAATACCACGAGGTATTTTCGTGGACCGATCTGCAAGCTGTAACACCACTGGAGTTGGGTGTAATTCTCCCAGTCCAAGTTTCAAAAATACTGAGTAAGGCAACAAATTTACACTAGCTCCTAAATCCAACAAAGCATTCTCAATTGTGTGGTTCCCTATACTACATGAGATAATGGGGGAGCCTGGGTCTTTGCATTTTAAAGGAATTTTATGTTGGAGTATAGAATTAACGTTTTCAGTTAAAAATGCCTTCTTTTGAACATGCATATTTCTCTTTTTAGTACAAAGGTCTTTAAGAAACTTGGCATAAGATGGAACTTGTTTAATAGCATCAAGCAAAGGGATGTTAACACTTACCTGTTTTAAGATTTCAAGAATCTCACCTGTGGATTTTCCCTTCTTGCCTTTAGCTAACCTCTGGGGAAATGGAGCTTTCGGAACATATTCTCGTGGGTTGTTTTCGTCTTTCTCCTCCGGTGATGAGTCGTCAACATTTACAGGTACAATTTGATTTTCTTTTGTCACCGGCATCTCCACTTTGTTGTCGACTTCTTTTCCTTTTCTCAAGGTCATGACTGCTTTGACCTCTCCATGCTGCTGTGGTGAACTGGTACTTGCTTCATGTACTCCTTTAGGATTAGGTACTGGTTGACTTGGAAATTTGCCTTTCTCACAAGAAGCAAGTTGTCCCACCATCTTCTCGAGGCTTGAAACCGATTGGGCTTAATCAAGCCCGCTCTCAACTCATTTCGTAGTCCATCAATAGTGCGATTCTGTTGCTCAATGGTAGAATGAGTAACATTCTTGAGATTCTGGAATGAATCCTCCCATGGTCTGGGTTGAGAGTAATTCTGGTTCTGATTGTATGGTCTAAATGGTGGCTGAGAGGCTTGAGGATTTTGAGGAATTTGTTGCATTGGTCCATTCTGTTGGAATCCTTGAGACCATGAAAAATTAGGGTGGTCTCTCCATCCAGGGTTATATGTGTTGGAGTATGGGTTGTAATTTGATGGTTTTCTCATTACACTTATGGCATTGGCTTGATCTGGATATGAGTCAGGGTCATGTGATTCTGTTGATTTAACAGTCGATAACGATGCTATTTGTCGAGCAAGACCTTCAACCATCTCCTTGACTTCTTTGATTCCCGAGGTTGACTCGCCAATGTGAACCTCATTCACTCCTTTAATCCTTCTAGTATTCCTGAGTGATCGACTCCGTTGTTGGGAATTGTCCGCTTGTCGCTGGAAAAACTCCCAAATTTCTGATGCACTTTTTGACATTAGCTCTCCTCCACTTGTTGCCATTAGTCATTCTTGCACATTCGGCAATAATCCCTCCAAAAAGTATTGGCATTGGTGCCATTTCTCGTACCCATGATGTGGACACTTCAAGAGTAGTCCATTGAATCGCTCCCACGTTTCGAAAAATTGCTCGTCCTCTCTCTGCGTAAACTCCGAGATTTCCCTGCGAATAGCATTTGTTTTATGCACTGGGAAATATTTATTCAAAAATTTTGTTACCATTTGTTCCCATGATGAAATGCTATTGGCAGGCAATGTATTAAGCCATGAACGAGCTCTATCTTTTAAAGAAAATGGGAATAATCTGAGCTTGACATCATCATCTGAAAAATTCTCATATTTAAATGTTTGACAAATTGCATGAAAATCATTCAAATGATTATATGGGTCCTCATTTTCTAAGCCATAAAATGTGGGGAGACAATTTAGCACACTAGGTTTTAGTTCAAAACTCCTAGCAGCTACATTTGGGTATCTTATGCACGATGTGCTCAAATTAGCTAAAGGACTGAAATAATCCTTAAATGGCCTCTCCTGTGGTTGCAAATCCATTTCAAATTTATTTTTAATGTGCTTTTGTGTGCGAAGTGTTTTCTCAAGTTCAAGGTCTATAGGTTCAAGATTAGGTAATAATGACCTACATGCAAAAACAAATAAAATAAAAATAATGATGGAAACAAAACAAATAAAAATAAAGATGAGAACAAAACAAATAAAAATAAAGAAGAAGGAGAAATTACGATACTAACCTTATTGCGCAATTACAACCTTTCTATAAAAATACACAAAAATAAATACGTGAAATTAACTAAAAATTAAATTAAAACTTAATAAAGAAAATTAAATTAAGATAAACAAAAATTACAAAGAAAAATAAATCGAAAATTAAATTGCAGAATTGTAAAGAATAGAGAAAGAAAAGAAATACTAACCTCTAAATGCAGATCCACTTTTTTCTATTTTTTTTAATAAAAAAAATACAAGAAAGCAATTTAAAAGAAATTATGCACAAAAATTAATTCTATGAATTAAAATTACTTACCTCCCCGGCAACGGCGCCAAAAACTTGTTGTGCAAATTTTAATGTACTTAATCTAATCATTGTAGTATAGACTAATGGTGACGAGTGTCGATCCCACGAGGAGGTGGATTTTAATTATATATAGAATTAATTTTGTAAATGGGTGGTTGGAATTGTGGTGGAAGTGATTTAAATTATCCTAAAATTGGAATTGAAATGGCGATAATAAATTCTAAAATTGGAATTGAAATTGCGAGAATAAATTGAAGAGAAATTCTATTAAATTGACGCACTTGGGTATCTGGATCCGTATCAACATGCATCATGGGCTAAATAATCCGTATTAATACCAATTAAATCATGAGGGGGGAATCCACACCTCAGGAACCACGCCTAATCAATATGGTGCTAAAATAATAATAACCTTGTACTAGAGAGCCTGAAACCAAGGCGATTAGACAAGATTAGTATTATTTGTCGACGAGAAGTCAAAACATCCACAAAAACCAGAGGGGAAGAGAAAATAAATTTACCAAATAAAGCCCATGACACATGTTGAGACTTCACCTTCAACCCAAGCTTGAAAGAAAATTAGCTACTCATAATTGAACTAGGGGCAAAATGGGAATTTATTAAAATACGAAGAAAATACAAGATGGAGAAGGAATTAAAGAAAATGGAGTCCAAAAATGGATTCAGGGATATCAAATTAGGGGGGGGAGGCCCCCTTTTTATAGATACATGGAGTAAATCATAGCCATTTGACGCTGATTGCGCCACGTCATCACCACGCGGGTGAATGTTTGACCCGACTTTGAACAGTAATGCGGTTTGACCCGGGTGAACAGTAACGCGGTTTGGTTGACAATAATCCTGCATGTGACGCGAGATTTTTCGTCCGATATCTTTGCCACGCCACCATAAATGACATAAGAATTTTAGTCCAACAGGATCATGACACCTCATCAGTCAATGCCACGTCATCGGTCAATGCCACGTCATCGATCCGTCTATGTGAACAAGTGAACGAGACAAGTACATGTGAATAGTATATGTGAATGCATTTCTTCCTTTTATGCTCCTCCTAAGGTTTTCGACCGTCCTGAGTTCAAAAGTGATGTCCGTTTTTCCGTATGATCTCTCCTTTATTCTGAAATGACTATAATACCCCTAAAATACATAAAATACTTAATTAAAATCAAACACACATAATTAAATTGCAAGAAACTTAAATACATAAAAGTAAAGGTTATTAGTAAGACTTGAAATGTAAAATGATGATTTTCTCCTTTATAAATATACATTTTCTAACACTCAACACATTGTATAGCATTATATATAATAATATTTTTTAAATTATTATTTATATTAAATTAATTTTTAATAATTATTAATATCTTAAATGTTTTTGTTCTTATTTTCTTAAATCTATTATTTAAATTTATAAATAAAATATAATTATCCACCGTTGACCACCACAAACCACCCCCTCTGATCACATTTTGGCATCTATTGGTATCATTTTTTCACCATTGGAATTATTATCACCAAATCTATGCAACGATACATGTATCACCAGAAAAGAAGCTTTCATTAGCTGCAAATATATGGTCAAATTTTCGAGATTCCAAATTTTGACCATAGATTTATGGGAACGGAAGCTTTCATTTGATCAACAGAAATGGTCATGTAGACGCCTAAATTTTTAAGGGATATTAAGACCCCCTTTTGACTATAATATCCTTTTGACGGAAGCTTTCATTTGATCAATAGAAATGGTCATGTAGACGCCTAAATTTTTAAGGGACATTAAAATCCCCTTTTGACTATAATATCCTTAGTAGATAGTAACTAAAAAAATTGATTTAAATTTTTTTAATGAATATAAATATAATCTAGATAGTTTAATTTGTCTAGTGGAATAATAATATTATATTTATTTTAATATATAAAATATTTTTAAAATATAAATTATTATATTTATTTTAATATTATATTTCTATTTATTATAAAATATTAGAGTCAATTTTTTTGAGTTGATAGAACCAAATCGTATTTTAGTCAAAATGGGATTTTAGAATCCCTTATTGAAAATATGAGGATTTATATAATCATTTCTCAAAACCTTGAGATTTTATTCTTAAAAATTAATTTGCACACCTTAATTCCGAGGGGGTTGATGGGTTTCGATAATAAGGCAAATGCAGCATTAAGTCTTGTGTGATGCGCACCGTTTGAACCAAACATGAAATTCTTTTCAATCAATACGAGGGCGACCAATTGTCCTATGCAATGTAGCATGCCAAACATTGACCTGTTAGAATTGATAGAGTAAATGAAAGTTTGCTTAATAAAGCCTGTTAGAATTTGATTCCTTTGAACTAATCATAATATTAAATATTGTTAAAGATCTATAAAGTTATATATGTAGTAGATGAAATGAGAAGCAGGCTTAGGCTTAATTACCTTGAACATAAAAAATTCCTTTGAATCCTATATAATTCTCTTAACGAAGATGGAGAAGATAAGACACTACAGTTGAGGTTGAGTTTGTTACCATTTAAGCCGAGATGCTTCAACTTACTCAAACCTCCAAAATAATAATGAATCTATTTTGTAACCGTTTATATTTTTAATCTTGTTCCAGCTAAGTGCAATTAATCTAATTGTGCAAAGAATACAATTTGAATCGAATCTTTCAGACCTCACAATAAAGGTAAATTTGATCACTTTTAAATGAAAAAATGAAAAATTATTTGCAATTAGAGTTTTCTTTTTCAAATGTATTTATAAAGTATAAGATGAAAGTATAAGACCAAATCTTTTTTAAACAAACTCGTTAATCCAACGACTTTAATTCCAAAGGCCTTTTCATTTGTTCTAATGAACTTATCAGTGATGGAGCAAGGCATAACAGAAGTGCAAATTGATAGGGTAGGAAAACTATATTTCATTTTAGTACTGAACAAAACCAACACGATTAGGCGTAAGCCCTAATCGAAGCGTGATTAGATATAGATCTAACCCAGATGACTCAATGATATTTTTAATAATGCATAAAGCAAGATTAGATGACGATCTAATCCAAACGACTCTACAAGAGAGATTTTGATAGATAATCCCCAAAGGGAATTATAAAGAGGGGTTTTATAGAATAGTTGAATCTGAACTATGAAAATAATTACAAGACCTCTCTATTTATAATAGATGAAACTCACTTCCCTAAGTTAACTTAAAAAGGGAAACTAAACCACAACTATAATGGAAATAAAAGATACTTCCCTTAATTAACTAAATCTCATACCTTAATTGACTCTAATCAAAATGAAAAGTGCTAAAATAATAAAATACCATAATTGACTCTAATTAAAATAGAAAGCCTCAAAATAATAAAATTCTAAAATTTTAAAATTCCTAAATTAACCAAAATTAACTTCCTACATTAATCAGCTGCCTCAAGCACCTTTGATCAAGATTATCAAATCCTGTTCCATTGCCAACTCTAGCAAACTACTAATCGCTACAATTAAGCCGATTAACCACCTTATTTAGAATAAACATAATTTTGGGACAACAAGTGGCTCATCACCTTAATGAAGCTGCCAACTACTTCAATTTTTAGAAACCTGTATAGACAAGCAGTTCTTCTTTCTGTTCATGGACCGCCGGGTACTATCCGCTTTTTATGTCAACTTGGATAAGTTGAGTTATCTGGTTGTATGTCATCAAACTTCATATCATATGTTTCAAGAAGTCGGTTGGGAAAATGACCATGTGTACTAAAACTTTATATGGATTCCAACCAATCCAAATAAAATCAAATAATCACCTCTGTGTATATGGGAAGCCTGTCTTCTTTTATGTGTGTAAACCAAATAGGATATTAGGAACTCACGATAGTGGCTTTCAGATCTTTTCATCTTAAAAAAAAGAGAGGAATTTGAGGGCTTTGATCACATTCAAGTTGTTACAAATGATATATGTGATATGAATATCTGCTTACAATTGTTGTTCCTTCGAGTGTGCATGTTTCACGCTGTTGAGCATCATATTATTAGTCCTTGAAAGGGTCATGCTGATGAGATAACACCTAACACAGTTGAATATTGCATTGCTCGATTATTTGTTGAGAGTGTTTGAAATGAGTTGAGAAAGTGTTTGGATTCTAAGAAAATAGAGAGAAAAGATAAAGGAAGAAAAAGAACGAGAGAGAAGAAAATGATCACAGTTTTTATTGAACCAAAAACTAACTAAAACAATTATAGCTCATCTGTTTATACTAATACAATTATACATTTACAAGATTCTGGAATATTCACGCACATAACTACTAATCACTAATTCTGTTACAATATGGTTTTGCTATGTAACAAACTCTGGAATATCAGCATAACGTCCTCTACCACATCAGCATGATTCTTTTTTAAGCTACTTGTTGCACTACCAAGCTTATCATACTATGCAATCCTTACTCTCTGTATCAGCTTCATCAAAACATATTCTAAAATCCCCCTTCAAGCTAAAAGGTCCAGGAAGAACTTTTAGCTTGCTTATAAGATATTGAAACTGATTATAAGTGAGAGCCTTTGTAAAAATGTCTGATGTTTGATATGCACTTGGAACAAAGCAAATACTAATTTGTTTAGCTAAAACCTTCTCTCTAATGAAATGAATATCCAGTTCAACATGTTTAGTTTTAACATGGTAAACTGGATTGTTAGCTAAGGCAATGACCCTTTGATTATCACACCACATTATAAGTATGTCAACTGACTTGAGTTTCATTTCAGAAAGTAGAGCTTGAATCCATATTACCTCTGATGTTGCCAAAGCAAGACCTCTGTATTCAGACTCTGTACTTGATCTAGAAACAATAGATTGTTTTTTAGAAGACCAAGATATCATATTAGAACCCAAATACATAGCATACCCAGCTACTGATTTTCTACAAATGTTTGTTTTCAGTATATAATGTACCGTTTTGAAGCTTGTAACAAGATGAAAAAAACTCCGTATAAGCCATTTTGCCCCATGGTTGAACAAAAAATTAAGTTTCTTTCCTGGTCATTTTCTAGTTTTAAGATTCTTTCTTATTTTTCCTGATTCTTCTAGGACTTTTATCTTTTTCTAGAACTTAGACTTTAGTGCCATTTGTTCTCATTTTCTTATTTTAGTTAGGAGAATTTAATTATCATATTAGATTTTGGATTTGCTTATTTTGGTAAATTCGCGATATTTGAACTTGTTATAAAAAGGGTTCAAAACTCTAGTTCTATTCAGACTTTTCAATAAAGCTTACCATTATTCAAAAACCTTTGTTTCTTCTGTCAAACTTCATTCAATGTTTTTGTTTTGTCATGGCCTCTCTAGTCATTTGTCATTAAACAAGCCTTTGTCATAATGACGCCTATTATCTGAGTTCCTTCTCGTCCTGTAACTAAGGTTATCTCATCCTCTTCTTAGTTCTTTTCGCACCGGACATATCCTCTATTTTTCCATTCTCTTTTTTCTTCTTCTACACATTTAGTTTTTTACATCCATTTTGCCTGATCATACACCTTAGCATATATTGAAAAACCTCTTACTATATGAACTATTCTACAACCAATTGATTCTCAATCCCTTTTTTAATCTTTGCATATCTTGCTCACTTATGCATAAACCTTCGAAATTCATGACTAAGAGGTCACACAATTCTTTGAAATTTCCTGTGCTTCCCCTTTCTTAGTCTTCAATAAAATTCTCGCGCCTACCTTTCTAGAGTAAAGCAAAAAACCCGGCACTTCTATAGATCATTCAAGCCTTTGATCTTAATTATCTTATTAAACCTCTCCACATGGTGATTTGGGTCAATTTTTCCTCCATAAACCAAGGCTAGAACCACATACTTGAGCGGCAAAGCCACTGCCATTACCTCAGGTGTTAGCGGAGATTTGTTGTCAAACAACAATTTTCCTACTACTTTCTTGCTCTTTGCCTTTGCCTTTAATGCCTTTAGAGTTTTTTGAGATCATACCATTTGCTGCTTAATTGCAAAAATGTTAGGGATCCCAACATTTAAGGCCCAACTTGAGTCCCAGTGCTATTTGTCATTCATCTACTGAATGATGGATTTCACAACTAGTAAAATTACTTAATTATCATGTAATCAATGAATGCCACATCTAGGGGTATTTTTTAATACCCACTCGGTCTAGACCCATATTGGACCTATGATTACCTAGCCCAGAGATGAAGCGGGGCTGGTCATGGACATCACTTGATAAGCCTGGAACTCGGTCTAGAACTCGAGTTTTGTTGAAAAACATATTATAAAATATATATTAGTTTAAATAATTATATTTATTTGACCCATCTATTATATTATGTAAAAGTTTTAAATATTTAAAGTTCATATTTTCATGTCCAATTTCATACAAATAAATTTAAAAATTGTAAAATTACAAAAAAATTTAAAAAGTGCACATATATAATATTAAAAAGTATAAAATCCGATATAATAATCCGAATTAAAAAATCCGGCTCGAAAGCTCAACCTGGGTGTCAAAAAAATATATCTGCACCAGATCCAGGCATTCCATAACCAAGCCCGGATCCAGGCATTGCCATACCCAAGCCCGGACCCAAGTTTTGCCAACCCTTACCACATCAGTTAGGATTCAAATTGGAACTTAAATGTTGAGTTACCTAGCATTTTTCTTTCAATTGTCCATATATATTCACGAGCGTTTAATTAATCTATTCATCAATGTCTTTTTCGATCGTGAGGATTCGTATTCATAAAATTCAAAGACCAATGCATGTGATTATCGTGAGCAAGTTCTCATCGACCTGATGATGCATTGACAAACCACGGAGTCGAACTAATGGAGTCAAATTTGGCAACCAAATTTTACTATATAAGGGTCTTCGCTAGTTACCGAGGAGCTGCCATCTAATAAGAGCAACCGAGATCTAGAGCAACAAGGCAGGCACTGAAAAGTAATCAAAACTCGTGATAGAAATTTTCTTAGTACAGTTCTATGTGTATAATGTATTTAACTTTTGATGTTTTAATATTGGACAGGTACTACTAACAAGAAGTCTACAAACGGTTGCAAAAGTAGCAAAGCCTAAAATGGAAAGGGCACTAGAAGTACTAGTACGGGCCAGAGAAAGCATCAAACCAGCTTACCCAACTCCTGAACAACTGAGAAATTTTAAACTTTCCCTCATGGACCAGATCACTTTTCCGGCCTACGTGAGCACCATTTTTCTGTACAAAGCAGACGGTAATGTGAAAGCTGACCAGATTTCGCAATGTCTCAAGTCATCCCTTTCAAAAACTCTCACAAAATTCTACCCTCTTGCTGGGAGGGTCAAAGACGATTTCTCAATTGAATGTAACGACGAAGGGGCCGAGTATGTTGAAGCTCTTGCAAACGGCTTTTTGTTTGAATACCTACAAAAGCCTGATCAGAATTTATTACGGGATTTTCACCCGTTTAACTACGCAGAATCTCCTATAGCAAGCAACGGGGGTCCAATGATGCGCATACAAGCAACTTTTTTCAAATGCGGGGGACTGGCAATCACAGTTTGCTCTTGTCACAAGCTCATTGATGGAGTCTCATTCGGTATATTTGTTAACAGCTGGACCGCCACAGCTCGTGCAGATACTAAGGAAGTGGTTCCTAGATTTGTTGCATCTACGATTTTTCCGGCAAGTGAATCCTTCGTGCCCTTACCTTTACATATTTCACCAGTCCAAGCAAACAGGTTTGTATTTGATACAAAGAAAATTGACGAACTCAAGGCTAAAGTTGAAAGTCAAACCGTGCCTAGACCATCACGCGTCGAGGCACTGACTGCCCTGATTTGGAAGTGTGCAAGGGCGGCGTCAAGATCAAACCTCGGGTATTCAAGACCTTCTTTGTCAGCACACGCGATTAACGTGCGTGCCGTGGCCGAGCCGCCCTTGCCTGACAACTCTGTGGGTAACTCCGTGGCGTATCTGATGGCGCAGGCGAGTGAAAAGGAAATTGAAACACTGCAAGACTTGGTTTGTTCATTAAGGAAAGCAAAGGCAGAATTTAGACGAAACGGTCTCAAAACCTTGCTAGAAAACAAGAGTATATTCGATATTCCGGAGTCAATTAAAGACAAGTTTGAAAAAGATGAGATCGATTTCTACACTTTCTCCAGTATTGTTAACTTTCCATATTATGAAGCAGCAGATTTTGGATGGGGAAAGCCAGTGCACCTGACTTTTCCAAATTATTTGGTGTCAAATTTGATTATGCTAATGGACACAAACGATGGTAAGGGAATAGAAGTATTGGTGACTCTGAGCCCCGAAGACATGGCCTTTTTTGAACGTGACCAAGAACTGCTTGCATTTGCTACTACAAATCCATCAGTACTTGTATATACGAACACGAGCAAACTATAAGATGCCCGTCCGCTTATTTAGCCACTTCGATTATATTAAAGCCTTATGTTTATGTAATTGTTTATTAATTAAAATAAGAAATTAGATATTTGTGCATGCCTCAATGGTAGTTCTTTCTACTATTGAGCCTATCTTGCACAAATTTATTTAAAACGCTAGTGAAATTGGACATGAGATCAAGCCGGCAACCATTTCAAGAAAAGAACAGTAAAACCATATTTCACAAAAGCCGCCCATGTACGTGCATATCCTATTGATTTAGTTGCAAGTAAATTAACTATTAAATTATATATTATTTGAGTACAATATAAAAATAAGATTTTTTTTTTATAATATATGATTGTCTAAATTTATCGAATTGTTAATTTAGCATACTAGTCCTAAAATTGTCAAAAATTATCATTTAATCAATATTATTGATTTATTTTTTATATTCATGTATCAATATTTAAATATTTATTATTATACGAGGAGTAATGAAAAAGCCTAGAGATAATGACTTGAAAGAATGGTTAGTGATTCTCAAAATGGATATTCTCCATAAATATGAATAATATACGCCGTAAAGAAAAGAACAATAGTTTCTAATTAAATAAAAAGTATATTAAAATATGGGTGGTGATATTTTCATTTCTCAAATTGTGCATACGCACCATACTTTAAAATATAATTATAAAAAATTCAAACCACTTTTAATAATTTCATATAAGAAAATTTCAAGCAATTAACTAATTAAAATTTCCTTATATATATATAACCATTCTCTTATGTGGAAGTGATTCACTATTACACCACTGGTTTAATAGAACAACCAGAATCTATATAGTGTGATAACGAATCTACACGAAATGACTTTAGGAATCCACACCTAAGAATTATTTTATATATAGATAGGGAGGGTTATTTCAACATAAATTTTTTATCCAAAACTTTAACGTAAATTTTACTAGTGAAGATAGTAGTAAAATTTCTTAAATTTTACTCCAATTGTGACGAAGATAGTAATTGACCTTTCGTTGTCGTTTAAAATATCAATTATGCCCTTGCTTTGGGAAAATTGTTTTGCAAGATTCATTATACATATTTGGACTTGTAAAATACGAATAGAACTCTGAACAGATAAAATGAATTTTACCCTTGAATATAGAATACTGATTCCCTAATATTATAGTTAATACCTGTTTATGCTGCCAACCATGAAGATGTTTTATTATGGAAATTGAGAAAATAGTCTTTTTGTCAAGGGCGTTACTGATATTTTATAGATGTGTGTAAGAGTTCAGCTATTCAAATGGATAAATTTATTTATTAAATCTTTATAAATTTCAAAGAAGGGCATAACTGGTATATTAAAGTTCAACATAGAAAAATAATAAAATGTAAGATTTTATGATTATTTAGTAGTAAAATGTTAATAATACTTATTGCACCCGGATGTTATTTCCTAATTACTATTTTACTAGTAAAAAAAATAATTATTTTTCATAATTTTTGTAACGTTTTCATTTATAAGCAGTGCATAGTTTAGGGGGAAAAGAGTTGAACTATCAAAAGAAAAAAAAATTGTCATCATCGGATAATTAATTGATTTATTTATAAAGCTTATGAACACGCCATGTCTATTTCAGCCGACATCTTTTTTTATCGAAATATTTGCATATTTAAGTACAGTGCAATAAAATCAAAAAATATAAACAAGTGTGGAAAGAAATGAACACATTACTCAAAAACTTATATCCTTATTTTTTTTAATCCTTACGTGCTTTATTGAAAGTTTATTAATAATAAGAATAAAAATAGATCTTTTTCATGAAAGAAGATTATTCTCCTATGAATTGACCATCATCAAATCACTCTTTATTTTTGAAAATTTCAATTTATTCTTTTTTGTTAAGAAGACCAAAAAAAAGATCATCAACCTACCTCCATCTTTTCCTAATCCTTTACACAAAAAATAGGATAATTTGAGATTTTAAAAAATAAAGGGATGATTTGAAGATAGTCAATTCAAGAGGGAAATAGTCTAAAATTTACCCTCTCTTGAATTGGTTAATTTCAAATTGTCCATTTATTTTTTAAAATCTCAAGTTATCTCTCATTCAAAAGATTAAAAAAGGGGTATGTTGATGAAATTTTTTTTTAAATTTTCGTCACAAAAAGTGAAGGTAAATTAAGGTGTTTAAAAATAAGGAGGTGATTTGAATTCAAATCATGAGTCGTAATCTAAAATCAACCCTTAAAGTCAAAAAAATGAAAAACAAAACAAGATTTGGAAAAATCATGCATCACGGAAAATAAATTATTTATTATTGTCAAATGAGCTTCTTCAACTTCAACGTTATAACTTTTAAGCACATAGTGGCCGACTCCTCTGTTGATGAGGTCATTTGGAAAATTAGTGGTTCCGTAATCATTTTCTTTTTCTTTTGCCTAATTAAAGAAAAATAAAGGGAGCATTGTTTGAGCTTTTTTAAAGAGAAATATACATAAATAATTGATGTTACCAGACAAGATTATGTTAGAGTTATTGTACTTTTGTTTACAAGATTATGTTAGAGTTACTGTACTTTTCTTTCTTAGGGTTATTATCAGAAACCTCCCCTGAGGTTTAGCGTATTCTCAGTTTGAGAGATTGTATTCTCGTATTATCAGCCACCTCCCCCGACGTTAATAACCTGTTTGTTTGACCGTTTATTGACTGATAAAATGACAAAAATACCCCTATCGTGGGAAAATATCTTTCTGTACACAAATTAAGAGAATTGTGCTTTGATAATAACATGTATGCTTTGGCACCAAAATGGTCAATAAAAATACCAAATCATCCTTTGGACTTTCTAAAATGACTTGGATGAATTAAACAAACAATTACAATTTTTTTAATTATTGGATAAGATGTGAAATATTGAAGTTAATACTTGAAATTGACTGCAATTATTACTGACATTATTACCGTTGCCTTTAACAGTTATATTGCCAATACCAGTGGCTATATAACCTGCCATAAATAAGCTAAATAAGCAGCATACACTTTGAACTCAAACTGAAGAGAAAAATTAGCTTTCATTTCACTTCAAAGGCACCAACCCAACACTATCAATATCACTTCATCTCCTTATCAACCATCTCTGATATATTCATCAATCAATTAAAAAACTCAGCATTATTCAAAGCTGGAACATTCTTGCACATCAATAGAGTCACAAAGTTCAAAAAATTCTGTTCGATCAAACACATTTTATGAGCCAGCTTGGAGGAATGTAGTCAATGGCAAGCTCGTTAGGTTCTCAAACAAGATATGCAAATGCTATATGAGAGCTAATTTGAAAATTTCAGAATCCGATGACAATCCACATATGCTTTACTACCGTTGTGCCAAAAAAAATGGTTGTGGATATTTTAAGTGGTGGGCACTAAATAGAGATGATTTTAACAATGGAGCTTTATTTGAAAGATGTGTGTCAACAGATGTATGTTATGCGGTACTATCTAGAATTGAAAATGACGTGAAGACAATGAAGACCATAGTGGAGAAATCATGAAAATCTATGAAGGTTGCAACTGTTGCTAAGGTTATGGTTGTATTCAATGTGTTATTCTTTCTTTTCAATGTTGTGATGTACCTTATGTAGTGTGTCACCAAGTCTAATGCTTTCTAAACTAAATGTTCCAGTGATGACTAAAATTTTATTTGCTGCTTTGTAACTCAAATGCAATAGTGTTTTCTAAGTGAAATATATTTATAACTCTAATTTGCAATGAAACACAAAGTCAATCATGCCATTCATATATTTAAAAAAAAAACTAACTGAGTTGACCTATTATCAGCATCCAAATGTGTTCAAGCAAAAAAGAAATTATGACTACAAAGTAAACAATAACAATTTCTGAGCATCTGTCAAAGAACATTCACACATCTAATCATGTGATATTTCAATATCACTTGTAACCAATCCATCAACAAATAAAACTGAACTTAAAAACATCAAGCAACCAAATGTAGTAATATGATATTTCAATATTAATAAAATCCAGCAGCAACACAAGTGTTAGCTGTCACCAATGGCTGTGAAACAATCAGCCAATACAACATCAACAGCAGCCCATATTTACAAAAAAATCAACTTTCAACAGTTTGTTAAGTTTTGACTTAACTGAAATGCTTTGTTAATGGTGTGAGTATTTTCACTATCACACAGTTCACAAAAAAAGAACAAAAAGACTCAAACCTATCTATATGGTTGAGTAAAAGATGATACAACATCTATACAATTTAAAGCTTATACAGGTAATGTGAAGTATCATCTCATCCCTCCAAAAATTTGTAGTATGGGATTAGTCTGGGCTCTGTCATTACTATACAAAAAAATTTCTTACCACCAAAGCTGTTGCTGTAGTATTTATCATCTACAAGCTCTCTATGATTGGGTTAATTGTCCTTCAATAATAAAAATTTGTATTAGCAAGTATGAAATAGTTTATAAACAAATAAATTAAGAAAAGTGAGTTGCTGAATCAGTAAATTCAAACCATTATCATGTACAAATTCTTGCGTTCCAGATTCAATGACAGCTGCTGCCTTATGTTGATTCTGGGCTCCTGAGCTCTGTCCTCTTTCACTATTGATCCCCAATCCATTTCCCTTGAGTTGAAGTGTAAACAAATCATGAGATTATTAAACAAAAATATAAGCCGAAATTTAAATAAAGAGAACTTCAAAACTTATAATTACACAAAGTAACCTGTGTTGACTTTAAATTTTTCTTCTTTGTCATTTTTTTTGAACCCTTATCAACTTTGCATGTCCTCACATTATGCCCCCACTCTTCGCAATTACTGCACCTAACACTGGAACTCCTCTTGAATGCCCTGTTTTCATCCGCCTCTCTTCTCCTCTTCATTTGAGGCCTTCCAGCAGTTATAATGATTATAGGTGGAAGCATGTTATCATGCAATTCAGGAGGCCACCTACTTTCATCAGGCACTAGATAGTACGGATGCTTATAAGTCTTCTTCAATGCTTCATTCTTCAATAAAAAATGCACAAAATCATTGGCGTTGTACCTCATAGCATCAATGCAACATAGTGCATGAGCACAAGGCAAACCAGACAATTGCCACTCCACACAATCACACTCATTGGCCTTTAAATTGACAACTTTTCTCTTGGAAACATCCTCCATAACTTCAAAGGTATCATTATGCCCAAATATAACTGACATGGACCTGGACTTTACCCTCCCATCTAGTATTCTCCTCCAACTTGTTATGGCGGTTCATCTTGACACATGACACCTCATACCTTAATGATTCATCACCTTTCTTCTTATCTCTTTTACCATCCTAACAATAACCAATCCCCTAAAATTATTGATCCAGTTGTTGAATGACTCTGACATGTTGTTAATCACATGGGAGCACTTTGTGTGCGTTGGAAATCTATGCTTAGCCCAGCAACAAACTGGAATCTGCATCAGCCAATCATGTGCTGCAGAATGAATATTATTCAACTCAGACATGTAAGTGTTAAATTCTGCTAGGTTTGAAATTCTACAAGCTTTCCAGAATGAATTACATAATAGTACACCATGAAATTTATGCTTGAAGTTAGCATATATATGCCTACAACAATACATTTTCAAAGATTCAGGAAACACTATCTCCAAAGCATTTAAAATTCTGCCTATCACTCATGAAACACAACCCACTACCATCATTATAGCCTATCTGCTCATATAATTTATTCATAAAGTACACCCAAGAGTTAGTATTTTCACTCTCAACAACACACATTGCTAGTGGGTAGATACCATTATTAGTATCTATACTAACTGTAGACAACAATACACCTTTATATAACCCCTTTAGATGACAACCATCAAGCCCTATAAATTGTCTACACCCCTCAAAGAACCCCCTCCTATTTGCATCAAACATAACAAAGAACCTTTTAAAATGAGGGTTTTGCCCACCACCTAACCAATCTCTATCTATAGTTACAGTTGAACCAGGATTAGAGACAAGAATTGCATGCATATACCTGTATAGTTTGGTATAGCTGGCCTTATGGTCCTGCCCTAACAATTCCAATGCCTTGTTCTTAGCCCTATACAACCGCTAATTACTGCATTTAATACCAAATCTCCTAACAGCTCACTTGCAATTACTTCAATGTTTAGCTGAGGGTTGGCTCTAAATAAATGAAGAAATGTTGCAGCAATCCAAGTTGAATTTGCTTCGTAGTTATCATTACCTCTAGCACAAATGTGTTCAGGCCGGAATGTTTTGATTTGAAAGTATTTACCATTCCAATTTGGACTTGCGTGAACCCTCTAAGTACAACCTACTGCTGCACATGCCAGTGTGACTTAACTCTTTTCATTTTTTACCCTTTTCAGCCTAAAACCATTTTGTATCGCAAAAACTTTCACCACCTTCCTAAACTCATCCACGTTCCTATACATTGCTCCAACCCTCAACATAATCCTTTCCCTATCTATATTGAACTCAAAACCCCCTAAATTGGCCTCATATCTATTACATACATTCTAAACTTCATCATCTGACAACATATCTGAGTTTGAACCACTATCGTCTGCTGATTCGTAGTCATCTAAACCAACATCTCAAGTATTATTATTTCCAGCATCATCCCCACTATCACTGTCCACCATTTCTTCACACCCTACACAGTCATCAACAATTATATTCTTGGCTAACCCATCTCGTACAACCTCAATTAGCTGCCGCTTTTTGAATGAATCTTCTACAATAACACTACTACTCTCAAATTCTGAAGTTATTACGGCTTCATTCAAGTCAGGCACTAAAATTTCATTTACTTCAGCAAGGTCAAACCACTTAAATTCAGCCTCTTTATCCAACGAAACATGGAATTGCTCAACTGGGGATCTGAAACCATAATCTCGTGCTGCATCAACATAGTTCTTAGGCTCTCTACGAATGGTAGCCCCTGAATCTAATTCAGTTCTGATTATGAGCATAGCCCACACATATGACTTGTCCCTTAGCTGCTTGAAGGTAGCTTGAAGTTCTAAATCGTTGTGCAAAAATTCCTCAAAATTCTGCCACGGAAGCATGACTCGAAACTTCACTTTTTCAGCATATCGTATAGGTTTCTCATACATCATATCTTTGATTTCGTCCCACAGCTTTTTTAAAGTATATTGCTCAGGGATTATAGACCCAACTTTAATTACTTCACTATCAACCACAGCCTTAATGTCCAAGTAAATAAGGATGAAAAATGAACCAACGAGAAGTAGTTACTAAATGTTCGAAACAAGTTCCAAAAAAAAAATTTGGCCACTTTAACAGTACACATACGAAGCAATAACCATTACATCATCGTTTCAGAGCATGAACCAGTGAGGTTATGGGTTTTGCTTTTATAAAAGGTGTGCTTATTTTCATACCTTTTTCGTGGCTCAGACGAGCTGGGGTTGTTTGTGGGTCGACGACGAAACTCACTGGTCAGTCTTCTTCCACCTGGCAGTCGTGATTCAGTCGTTCCTAGTGTTGGCGTCTTCGGGTTTGTTGTCATTGTTTCTTGCTTATGACACTCTTTCTCTACTAAAACATAACATAGATGGAGAAAATGGATGTAATGTTGTTCTCAGTAGCTTTGGTTTGAGCTGAGTAGGGAGATGCCCATTTCTCTTTCTTTTTTTGGTGGATTGATAACATCTTTTGGTTAAATGCTTGCTTCTAGTTTTTACTCAATGGATATGAACGAACATCAAACCATTTTGTGGACTAAAATGGTGAATCCAAAACTTGAGCATGTGAAACGGCAGCGTGTTGTTAGTGTTTTATGAGCTCAGGCATCACGAGCTTGGCATGTGGATTACTTAAGGTTGAAACGGCAGGGGCTTGTGACGTTTTGAGCAAAGACTTAAGTTGAGCATGTGGAGTGCACGTGAAGAGGGAATCAAGTTAGTTATCAAGCTGTTAAGTACAGGTGGCAAGAAGCTGTGCATTCTGGAATTGATATCAGCTATTATATAAGCTGATTAACAGAGCAGCTTCAACATGGATCTGAAAGCGTGATAGAGAGAGTTAAGATACAAAGAAAGCCTAGTCATGATCATTGTAGCTAGCTCTTGTATTGCGGTGTAAAGATTGCTTGAATCATCAATAAAGCTTCTTCTGTTGGCTTCTCCCGTGGAGGTAGATTGTGCTCCTATGCACATTCGAACCACGTAAAACATTTTCTTGTTCTGAGTTTTGATTAGCTTCTAATTCTGGTTCTTGGTATTTTTCTGATTATAACCATTTACGTTAAAGGTGCTGTAAATTCTTCAAGTGATATTGTTTGGGTTCTTAGCATCTTGATTGGTCTGGTTTGTGATCTTGGGCAGTGTATTGGGTTGTTCATCATTTTCTAAAGCACCCAATTCACTACACATTTTTTTTTTTTGGTGGAGTGTTAATATCTTTTGGTTAAATGCTTGCTTCGGTTTTAAACCCAATGGATTTGAACAAATTTCAAACCATTCTCGGAATCCAATGTGATAATTTAAAGTTTGTTAGAATTTTTTATTATTAATGAGTTCTATTACCATTTTATCCTCACCAACTCAAATTATACTAAACGGTATACTAACGTCAGGGGAGGTGGCTAATAATACGTGAATACAATCTCTCAAACTAAGAAAACGCTAAACCTCAGGGGAGGTTTCTGATAATAACCCTTCTTTCTTACGCCCATCAGAGAAAAATTTTGTTCCATTCCTAAGGTTTGAGAAAATTGAGACATCAAGACCCTTTTTTTTATTATAATAATCTTTGAATATGGTAATTAGAACATTGACTTTAAATTTTTTGTAAATAATATTAATATAATATAATCTATTTAGTGGATTAATAATATTGAATTATTTTTAACACTTAAAATAATATTAAAATTTTAAATTATTATATTTATTTTGATAATGTATTTGTATTTATGGGTTAAATAGATTTGACGATTAATAAAAATATCTCCCCGTTAATAATACTAATATTATTTTTTACATAATATTAAAAATAATTTTAACTTTAATTAATTTCTTTTGATATTATGCTTCTATTTGTTAAAAATTAGTTTAATATAATAAAATATGTCTAATAAATTGTAAAAATGCTATATTTCTATGTATTATAAATTTTGGGGTTAGTTTTTTGGGTTTATAAAATTGAAGGGTATTATAGTCAAAAAGGGGTCTTGATATTTCTTATTGAAAACTTTAGAGTCTTTTGAGTATTTCTCTAAATATTAGAGGTATAGGTGTCCTTTTCCCAAAGGGTTGTAACATTTCATTCTAACTCTTCAATTTATCCACATGTACAAATCAGTATATATTGATTTGATTATACAATCTCATTAGAAGCTGTTCTATTTCACCAAATTCTAAGAGTCGTAAAGCTTTTAAATTATTCATCCTTATATAGTACTCTATAATATCACAGTCTGGCGCTGCTAACTAATAGTGGACCTAAAAATAATTTTGCATTAGCTCCCATTTATTTGATAGTCAACAACTGAGTCATATAAACAATTAATTTTAAATTGATGTATGTTATAGATGTTGTACATGTAGCAATATTACAATTTATATATTAATTATGATATTACCCAAATATTGTTTATCAATTTTAAATGTTTATATTGGTTGGCGAAATAAAGATATAATGGAGAAACAAGATAGTTTAGTAATGGCGAATTCAAGAACTCCTGCCGAGAAGCCAACGACTTATTATTTTGCACAGCCTTGATTTTCGGCTCCGAAAACAATTTCCAGAAAAGGTCTGTTTTTGCAATTTGTTTTGAAATTCTTTTAATGTATCTACATACTGTATAGAATTAGGATTAATTATTATAAATTTTGTTTATCAACCACCAATCATCCACTTGAATTTTACTTTAAATATAAATTATAAGGTAACACAATTTTTTTTTTTTAAATAATAGAAGCAAAGAGAATTTTTCTGATAGACGAGTGCACAAATATTTTAGAGCATGACATTAAGTAACAACCATGCATATGCCTAATTTCTATATCACTCAGGAGAAATATTCAATCTCCCACAATCCTTTTAAAGAATGCAAGTGTTATTTAAAGTTTCACCTTCGCTTGATATGCTCTGCAATTATTTATGAACTGGCTTATCGATCCCCACGAGTCAATAATTGTAGCATCTTTCTACCCTACTAACTGTGGTACATAATTATAAATATTCACAAGATATGTATGAATCAGCACAAATTTGTATGTGGTCGGGCCGGTCTACGGATGATTTCAGTGTTTACTTTTCCGTAATCTTATATTAGGGTGACGATCTATTCTTCTTGTATAAATTTAATTTTATATAAAATGATATGACATAAATTTATTAGTTAGATGAAACACAAAATAGCAAATGCAAATCAAGTGGATGAAGAGGTATTTACTCCAATTAATTTAATCATACCACACTAATTTATACTAAATAAGTTTATACAAGAATTTATTGTTAACTCTTTACTCTACAAAGAATTCTCAAGATATGTATGAATTTTTGCACAAATTGAGTATGATCGAGTTGCAAAAGATGATTTTTGTGCGCTTAATTAATTTTTTGATAATTTTTTTTCATGCATACATTTTATAGTAATGCAGGGTTAATATTTAATTATACATCAATAATAGCTCAACAAAGTGCTAACATGACTGAAGATGAGATCGATCAATGGTTGGATCCGAAACCACATGAATCGGTGTTGTATGTGACATTTTAACGTAAATTTTACTATTAAAGATTTATAAATTTATAAACAATGAGTTTCGAAAAGAATTCTCCCCTGCCGTTTCCGGGTGATCGCTCGACCAAAAAAGCCAAATTTAGGGCTCAGAGGGATGATGGTGACAATCCTACACCAAGATCCTTTTGGGACAAACTAATGGAATCCCATAGGAGTCTAGAGGAGGAATTCCTTGGACAAGAGGAGGATTTGTCCTTTGAACCTCCTGATATTGTACTAGCAAGTGCAGACAATATTCCATCTATTTCTTTTTCCGAGAAAATCCATGCTCAATTGATCAGACCATGGCAACATGCAGTTATTGTGAAATTATTGGTATGCCCCATTGGGTAGAGAGCCCTTTGCAATCGATTGAATACCCTACGGAGCATGGCCCATGCATTTTCGGTTATTGACTCTAGAATAATTACTTCCTTGTGCGTTTTAAATTAGCAAGTGATGTTGATTATGTATTGACACAGGAACATGGACAGTTTTGGGGCATTACTTGGTGGTGCAACGGTGGTCTCCATCTTTTGACTGCACTAAGGAGGAGATAGACTCTGCCATTGTTTGGATCTTGGATCTGACCTCCTGTTATGGCACTCCATTACTATCATAAACTGATAAAAGGATTCTTCGTACGTTGGGGCAACTAAGAACAGTGGTTCGAATTGACTATAACACTAAATCGGCTACAAGTGGAAAATTTGTAAGAATTACAGTGGAAGTGGCCTTTAACAAACCTCTTGTGTCCCAATTTTTCTTGGATGGGAAAATCCAAAAGGTAGAGTATGAAAGCCTTCCCCACATATGCTTTCTGTGTGGAAAATATGGTCACTTTCGTGAGCTTTGCCCGGAGCGCTCCTTAGATGATAATAGTCAAGGAGTTGAAGTTACGACTGTCACCGATGCAAACTCAAAAGCCGATGCGGCTGTTGGTATCAGGAGCACTAGTAGAAACAACCCGAAGTTTGGCCCATGGATGGTTGTGACTAGAAAAGGCAAGAATCGAGGAGTTAAGGAAAGTGCAAATTTACGGGATAATGGGCAAGGTAACTAGAGTAGTTTTGGTAAAGAATCTCAATGTGGTATTTTGGTTGAAGAGATTGATAAAATACAAGAGGAATATCCTAAGGGAGATACTCCATCGGCCTTGAACAATCACGTGAATTGAGTAACTTCTCATGAAGTTCTTCGAATGTGATAGGGGTGACCCTGGCTTGTACAGCTCGAGCCAGCTCCTTATAGTCATCTCCACAGCCTCTAGAATTTTTTCCGTAAGATCATCTTCGTCATAAGGTGCGCCAAGAAGCGTAAGCGCGTCTGCCCAAGCCTTAATATTTTGGAGAAATTCTGTAATTGATGCTGACCCTTTAGTCATTTGTCTAATTTGGCTTTTAACTTGCTTAATACGTCCTCTAGTCTCTAGAAGGCTTTGTATAGGTGTTGGCAAGTGTTATCCACGCTTCTTTGGATGTTTTGGCATTAGCCACAAACGGGATGATGATGGGTGAGATGGAGCCAATTATGGCATTGAAGATCAGTTGATCCTGGAAAACCCAAAGTGAATGAGCTGTATTCGGGGTAGCAGTGTTGTCTGTTATTGTAGCTGATGGCCACCCCCTGACAAAGTGGCTAATGCAATTACAGAGTAGTTGGAGGATGAAGATGATGGTGATGACACTGATTACATGGGAGACAGTGACTCTGAACTGGTCTCGTTGGAGGGCGATGTGTCCCTGGATGAAGAGAATGTTATGGCGGCGATCCAAGAGGCTACTGAGCCTTTTGCTTAGGGTCTTTCTTTTTTTTTCCTAATTTAAATGGTTGATTCAATTATGTTTTGGAATGTTCAAGGGGCCGTTTCTCCAAATTTCCATCGGTCTTTTTTGACTTTTGTGAAAACTTATAAACTGTTGATGGTTGCTATCTTTGAACCTCGAATTAATGGCATAAAGGCTGATGATTTTATCAAAAGAAGTGGCTTTAACAAGTCTCATAGAGTTGAAGCCATTAGTTTTTCTGGCAGTATTTGGTTGCTGTAGAATGATAGCTATGATGTGGATATTGTTTCAAATCACACAGTTTATTCATTTTAATATATCTAAAAATAATGTGTTCTTTTCATAGGTTACGACTATTTATGCTAGTCTTAATCCATGCAAAAGGAGGGATCTCTGAAGCCACTTAGAGAGGCTGGCTACTACAGTTTAGAGGCCATGGCTCGTGGGAGGGGACTTTAATTCTATTATATATGCTTGGGAAAAAAAGAGGGGGCTCTTCATATCGAAGTGGTGTTTGTGGGCTGTTTAAAAATTGGATGCACTCTAATAGGTTATACGACCTCCAATTTAAAGGGCCTAAATTCATTTGGTCAAGGGGCACTCTAGCTAAACATTTAGATAGGGCAGTCTGTAATGAAGATTGGATGGCTAGATTCACTGACAATATTTTCCTTCACCTCCCAAAAATTGCGTCTGACCACAGACCTGTCCTAGTGCGTTTTGAGAAGGCCGAGGAACGAGGGAGACGGAATAAACCTTTTCGGTTCCTGGCTGCATGGCTTACTGATAAAAGCTTCGGAAATTTAGTGAATTCTAGCTGGGGGTTTGATGACTCCTATCTTGAGGCAGTCCAACGTTTTACAACTAATATTTCTCTTTGGAATAAGAACACCTTTGGAAAAAACTTTCAAAAAAAGCGAAATCTTCTAGCTCGAATTAGAGGTATCCAGAGAGTTCTTGAGACTTGCACTAAACAGAGCTTTGTTCGATTGGAGTTAAAATTAAAAGTAGAATTGGAGCAAGTTCTTACTCAGGAGGAATTATTGTGGCATCATAAATCAAGAAAGGACTGGATTATGTATGGGGATCGAAATACTGCTTTCTTTTATAAAAAAACTCTTACTCGAAGATGTCGGAATAGGATTAATGCAATTCAGAGTGATACTGGACAGTGGCTGTATAATATAACAGATATTAAAGCTCATGTTGTTCGATTCTTCTCATACCTATATACAAACGATCAAGCAACCTTCATACAATGCCCTTTTGCAGGTTATTATCCAACCATTGACATAGCATGTCTGCCCTCGCTGAATGCCCTAGTGGATGATGATGAGATTAAAAACACAATTTTCAGCATGAAACCCCTCAAAGCTCCTGGCGTCGATGGCCTCCATGCCATCTTCTACCAATCCCAATGGAACATTATAGGCCCTTCTTTCTGCCATTTTATCAGGGAGATCTTTAGGAGTGGAGATATTCCTGTTGGGAAAATATGCTCTTTAAAAGCATATGTGTTTATTTAATTGTAATAAATATTTTTTCTGATTAATAAAAATAATGAGGTATTTTATGCAAATATCTTAATTGCATTAATATTTTTATTAAAGTCCATTTAATCATATTATATGTATTTATGTGATCATGTGGATTATAAATACAAGTTATCTTATGATTAAATAAATTTAGTTCGCAGTTGATAAATAAAGTTGGGCACTTTATTTAGGTATAAACTATAATAAATTCATTGAATGATTTTTCTTAATCATGTATGAATTTATTGATGTAGTATGACTACATTGAACAGGATCACATATGAGATTTAATTAACTTTGTAATAAGCTTATTAAATCTCATAGGCATTGATTTTACTGTAATCTTAATCTTGAGTTAATTATGATTTCATGATTGTAATTGTTATTCCATTTGAGTTACGAATGGGCATGACACATACTTGTAGTCTAGATTACCTGGAATCTTGGTGGGAGCATTTATAAGTATTGGAGTTATAGATTAACAATATAGAATTTGCACAACACATCTCTTGATGGGTTTTCGACACTTGATCATAGAATTCTCTGGCAAAAGTGTGTCTACATATTTAGTATGTTGAAAATAATCATTAGAGAAAACCAGTAAGTATCAAGGAACAAGATGTAATTAAATTGATTGGACAGTTGAGATATCAATTTAATTAATGATGTGGTACAAAGGATTGTGCAGTAAAGAAATTAATGTGACTTGGGACGAATTACTATTCAAGCATACAATTATGGAGGTCAATTCCAATATTTTAGTGGAGTAGAATTGGAATTAAATAATTAGGCTAGTTTAATTACATGTCTAATTGTTATAGCCACTATTGTATATTCCCAAATGATCCCCGGGTTAGCTCATTTAATTGATCTACTTTAATAAGTAAGATAATATTTGCAAAAATATATCATTTAGTGGGAGGCTCCATTTAATTAGATTTTATGTAAGGGGCCTTATATTATTTTACAAGGTGGGTCCCCTATAGAAAAAGCAAGTAACGTGAGTTTTTATTTTTAATTGTTTGGAGCTTAGGGTTTTATTTAAAGGAATATATAAAGGCTTATTTTAAAAGAAAAAGAGAGCGACCACTTTATACGATCGGAGAAAAAAATTTATCTCTATTGTTGTGAGAGAAAAATTTTCGTCTAATTACTTTTGTAGTGATAAAGCGCGCGTCAGTGCGGATCGAGCACGGAAGATCATTGGTGACGATTCGTGATTTATGCGTGGTGGTGACGGATCGTGATCTAACAGTGGTGGTGGCGGATCGTGATCTAAAAGCCTAAATCACTTCAACGGAAAAAGCTAAATCAGATTTTCAAGGTACGATTTTTAGATTACAAATTCTTATATATTATATGAGAGCGATCTTCAAAAGGTTTTATAAAAATTTAAAAACCTCACTTTTCCCCAACAATTCCATCAAAGATCAATAGGACATTAGTAGTTCTTATCCCAAAGACGGACCATCCCACCTCTTTAAGAATGTATCGGCCTATTAGCTTACGCACAGTTGCTTATAAGACTGTGAAAAATATTATTGCAAACAAGTTGAAAGCTATCTTGCCAGAACTCATTAGTCCCCACCAAATGAGTTTTGTGCCGGGTCGACACATTATTGAAAACATTGTCGTGGCACAAGAGATATACATTCTATGAGAAGGAAAACTGGAAGCAGGGGGCAGATGGCTATTAAAGTATATTTGGAGAAGGCTTATGATAGGCTTAGTTGGGACTTTATTCAAGACACTCTCCTTGAAATAGAACTTCCCACTGATTTTGTGCATATTACAATGAATTGCATCACCACCGCTCGGATGAATGTTCTTTGGGAGGGAGAGTTTACAGATGATTCCCTTCCATCGAGGGGAATAAAACATGGGGATCCCATATCTCCTTATATTTTTTCCCTTGCATTGAGAGGCTCAGCCATGGAATCTGTCATGCAGTAAATACGGGGGAATCCAAACCGATTTGGCTTGCTCGGCATGGAATCCCTCTTACTCATCTTTTTTTTGTTGATGACCTCCTATTGCTTGTAGAGGCTTCTTGTGATCAAGCTAATGTTCTAAATACAGTACTGGATGTCTTTTGTACTAGCTCTGGAGAAAAGATCAATAAGGCTAAAACTCATATATTTTCTTTTCTAAAAATGTTTCCACAGGTACAGCTAGAAAAATTGGTCAGATGTTGGGTTTCTCTGTCACGGCTAATCTTGGCAGGTATCTTGGAATGCCTCTTCTCTATTCTCAGGTGTTTAAGAATACTTACCAAGGCATTGTTGATCCTGTAGAGAGACGGCTTTCTAGGTGGAATGCGTCGCATTTGTCTCTAGTTGGCAGAATAACTCTTGCTCAATGCGTCATCCAAGCTGTACCCATCTATGCTATGCAAACTACAAGTCTTCCCGTGTGTGTTATAGCTAAAATTGATCAAGCTTGTAAAAATTTTATTTGGAGTGGAGCTAACCCTCAACGGAAGATGAGTCTTGTGAGTTAGGATAAAGTTTGTCAACCTAAGAGCTGTGGTGGTTTAGGCTTCAAAAATCTAGAAGTAATGAATAAAGGTTTGCTAATGAAAGTAGGGTGGAATCTTATTTCATCCTTTAACAGCCTTTGGACCAGAGTATTACTTACAAAGTATGGGTTGAATAAAGAGAACTTGCCATCAGTCTTGCCAACGCGAAATGGTTCATACTTGTGGAAGTCCATTGGTAAAGTATGGAATGATACAATAATGGGGATTCAGTGGAATATTGGAGATGGCAAAAAGGTTCGTTTTTGGTGGGACTGCTGGGTTACAAAGCTCAACCATTGATTGTCCATGCTCTAGCCCCAATTCTTACTGATATTATTAATAAGACTGCTGCTGAGTTTGTTGATGCACAAGGTAATTGGAATTGGTTAAGTTTCAGCCACCTCCTCCCCAACAATATCCTTCTCCGAATTGCTTCATTTCGGCCACCAATGGAAGGCTATGGAGAAGATCAGAATTTTTTGGTATGAATCTAAAAAAGGAAAATTTCACTGTAAAATCAGCGTATGGTGCTCTTTCCAAAGAGATTAAGGGCGAGGATGATCAAATATGGAGAGCTGTGTATGGCGTTGGAATGGTCCTTAAAGTATTCGTGTTTTCCTTTAGTTGGTGTAGCATAATAGATCTGAGATTTCAAGAAGACATGTTCAATTAGATAGCATTTGTGATCGTTGCGGCAATGGAGATGAGAATACTTTGCATGCGTTACGGGACTGCATGGTCGCTAGGAGATTTTGGTACGCCATCCTCCCGATACATCAACGTCAATATTTTTTCTCTCTAAACTTGAAAGACTGGATGAGCTATAATTTGACGAACTCGGACCAGGTTGGATCAGATTTTAGTTGGAATATTTTTTTTGGGGTAGCTATATGGCGTCTCTAGTTTTGGCGTAATAAATTTTTATTTCATGGCATGACTTGGGATTGTGCTACTATGATATCTAAAGTCAAGATAAAAGCTACAGAATTTCAACGGATTAGTACCACACCTATGGGCATGAATAATTGCTTGGTTGCGAAGTGGATATGTTGGACTCCTCAATTCTGGCCTTGGTGCAAGTTAAATACTGATGGTGCTGCAAAAAAGACAGGGGAAACAAGTGCAGGCGGTCTTATTAGAGATCATAATGGGGCTTGGGTGACCAGCTTTGGAATGAATATTAGATCGTGCTCGGTTACAGTAGCTGAGCTTTGGGGCCTCTATCAAGGTTTAAATATTGTTTGGCAAAATGGGATCCGATGGTTACAAGTTGAAGTTGACAGCCTTTGTATTCTCCACCTAGTCACCACTCCTATGATCACAACTAATGAGTTCTCTCCTTTGATAAGTCAATTAAAGATCTCATTAGTCGCAACTGGCGCATTACCATTAATCATGTTTATAGGGAGGCTAATTTTGCAGCGGACCTTAGCAAACCATGCCCTATCTTTTCCTTTGGGTCTTCATTTGTTCACAAACCCTCTTCCTGGCATCATTGCTTATCTTCAACATGACATGTATGAGGTAACTTACCCATGTTTTGTTTTTCCTTAACTCTTTTTAGAGCCCCTTTGTATAAAAAAAAAAAAAATTCATAAATTTATAAATTTTACTACTTTTCTGTCAAAGATAGTAATTGACCTTGTAGTTGTCATTTAAAATATCAATTATGCCCTCTCTTTGGAAAATTAAAATTGCAAGATTCATTATACATATTTTGACTTGTAAAATACAAATAAAACACTGAACAGATAAAATGAATTTTAGCCTTGAATATAGAATACTAATTGCCTAATATTATAGTTAATAGCTGTTTATGCTGCCAACCATGAAGATGTTTTATTATGGGAATTGAGAAAATAGTCTTTTTGTCAAGGGCGTTACTGATATTTTATAGAAGTGTGTAAGAGTTCAGCTATTCAAATGGATAAATTTATTTATTAAATCCTCTTTCTTGATAAACTCTTTTTATAAATTTCAAAGAAGGACATAACTGGTGTATTAAAGCTCAACATAGAAAAATAATAAGATGTAAGATTTTATGATTATTTAGTAGTAAAATGTTAATAATACTTATTGGGCCCAGATGCTATTTCCTAATTACTATGTTACTAGTAAAAAAAAATAATAACCGTTTTTCATAATTTCTGTGACGCTTGCATTTATAAACAGTGGATAGTTTTTTTGGGGGAGTTGAACTATCAAAAGAAAGAAAAAAATTGTCATCATCGGATAATTAATAGATTTATTCATATTATTCCAAATTTAGCGTATGAAAACATCCCAACTTTAGCGTATGAAAACATCATGTCTATTTCAGCCGACCCCTTTTTTTTTTGGCTAGAAATATTTGGATATTTAAGTAGAGTGCAATAAAATCAATAGATATAAACAAGTGTGGAAAGAAATGAACTCATTACTCACAAGCTTATATCCTTATTTCTTTTTTAATCCTTATGTACATTTATTGTAAGTTTGTTAATAATAAAAATAAGAATAGATTTTTTTTCATAAAAGAAGATTATTCTCCTTGTGAATTGACCATCATCAAATTACTCTATATTTTTAAAAATTTCAATTTATTCTATTTTTGTTAAGAAGGCCCAAAAAAAAAAAAAATCATCAACTTGTCTCTATTTTTTTCCTTATCCTTTACACAAAAAATAGGATAACTTCATCTTTTAAAAAATAAGAGGGTAATTTGAAGAGAGTCAATTCAAGAGGGAAGTAGTTTAAAATTTGCCCCCTCTTGAATTGATTAATTTCAAATGGCCCATTTAATTTTGAAAATCTCAAGTTATCTCTCATTCAAAAGATTAAAAAAAGGGTACATTGATGATTTTTTTTTTCATTTTCCTAAAGAAACGTAAAGGTAAATTAAAATTTTTAAAAATAAGGAGGTGATTTGAATTCAAATCACGAGTCAATAATCTAAAATCAACCCTTAAAATTAAAAAAAAATGAAAAACAAAACAAGATTTGGAAAAATCATGCGTCACGGAAAATTATTTATTTATTATTGTCAAATGGGCTTCTCCAACTTTAACGTTACAACTTTTGAGCACATATTTTGCCTATAGTGAGAGTCACTGGTTGTTGATAGGGTCATTTGGAAAGTAGTGGTTCCGTAATCATTTTTTTCCTTTGTCTAATTAAAGAAAAATGACGTGAGCATTGTTTGAGCTTTTTTAAAGAGAAATATACATAAATAATTGGTGTTAGCAGACAAGATTACGTGAAGAGTTATTGTACTTTTGTTTACAGGACCTTTCTATGGTACAGGTTCTGTAACAAACATCTCCCGTCATCCCACCATCCGATTTTCTATTGTTTATAAAATTATGATCAGTTATTGTACTGTTGTTTCTTACGAACATCCGAGAAAAATTTTGTTCTATTGGTGTAAACGACCTTTTGTAAGGTTTAGGAAAAAAAGATACCAACATCCATAAGGTTTGAGGAAATTCGGAAATTAAGACTCACTTTTTTTACTATGATACTCATTGAATATAGTAATTAGAACATTAATTTTAAAATTTTTTAATTAATATAAATAATATAATCTATCCAGTGGACTAATAATATTAAATTATTTTTAACATTTAAAATAATATTAAAATTTTAAATAGCTATATTTATTTTGATAATATATTTTTATTTATGCGTTAAATAGATTTTACGATTAATAAAATATATCCTTGTTAATATAGTAAAATTATTTTTTACATAATATTAAATATAATTTTAACTTTAACTAATTTCTTTTGATATTAGGCTTCTATTTGTTAAAAATTATTTTAGTTTAATAAAATATGTCTGATAGATTGTAAAAATGCTATATTTCTATTTATTATAAATTTTCGGGTCAATTTTTGGGTTTTTAAAATATATTATGGTCAAAAGGGAGTCTTGATGTCTTTTATTGAAAATTTTGGATTCTTTATGACTATTTCTCTAAATGTTGGGGTGTAAGTGTGCTTTTTCCTATGGGTGCATTTGGCACATTATATTGTATTATGTTGTATTGTATTAACAATGCATAATGTTTAGTCTTCCATTTATCTTGTATTAATTTTTTGCGATTAATTTAAATTATATATTCTATTATTATTTAATTATTATTAATTTTAAATTAATATTATTCAAATTTAAATATTTATTATAGTTATATTAACGATAACTGCTTATATAGACAATTTTTCATATTATCTTTAAGTATTCCTATTTCAGCCCATCAAAGAAATAGAAATTATCTTTAAATATCTTTATATCAAAGGCCTACACCTTATTTGATACATGAAAGCCCATATTATTAAAAATCTTAATAGATCACTTTTAATTAGGTTTAACCTTATATGACTATCCAAACACATAATTATTCATAGATAAGCCTAACATTACATTAAGGATCCAACAATGCTGGGTCAAAGATCTAACAATCCCTCACTTGGGCTATATGTGTAGCTTAATAATTATGCTTCACAAAAATAACTGTATGAGCTCAACCTTATTGTCATTACCAAAATGTATGTATAAGTAATTCAGTGCATCAATCATACCGACATAGGGTCAAAGCGGCCTTTGTTGCAATTATCATAACTTGACCCATCAATGGTCACTATGCCAATACAACTAAATGACATTGATCATGATGTGGATGTGTAGCATGAAAATTTCATACAATGTGAGCTTAACATGCCTATTTCCAACTAGTCCACCTTAACGTGATATAGATATATAGCATGAAGATTTAATGCAATGTGATCTTAACATGCTTATTTTCAACTGATCCACCTTAAAATTTAGTGAGATCAAACCATACCAAAAGTTAAGTCGTGAATAAAACAAAACTTTATTTTTGCAGAAAATAACCCGAAATATCCATAAATTGAAGTAACTAAAAAATGTCTAATTTATAAGAGTATACACTTCTACTAAAACTGAATATCCTTTAATGACATGACACTCATACGAGCAGTGTGCTTATGAAACATTTTGCATGGCAATCCCTTAGTAAGCGGATTCATAATTATGGAGTTTGTGTGGATGTGCTCTATAGACAATTGTCCAATTTAAATCCTTTTTTTAACAATTAGTAACTTGATGTCTAGACTTCATCAAGTTCTTGTTGTTATTGGAATACAACAGTATTGACTTATTATCACAAAATAACTTAAGAAGTCTGTCAATATACCATTTACTATGTGCAACCTTTGTGATTGCATGCTTCGTAATATATTATGAACTCTGCTGCCGTCATAGAAGATATTATAAGAGAATATTTAACACTATTTCAATAGAAAACACTCTTAGCTAGTACATAGATGTAGCCTGATGTAGACTTTATACTATTTTGACATCCAACAAAATCGGAGTCAGTATATCCAATGATCTCAGCTAACACAACATTTTATACATGAGCATGTATTCTTTTATTCTCTTCAAGTATTGCAAGACCAGTTTAGTTGCTTTCCAATAGTATACTTCTAGATTACTTAAATATCAGCCCAACATATGAGTGTCGTATGCAAATCAAATCGCATATGAAACTAAGTATACATCAGAATTTCTACTACTGATGCATAATGAATCTTCTACATTTTCTGTCCTCAAAATCATTTTTAGGGCATTGATTGAGACTAAACATGTCTCCTTTAGCAATAGGGGTATCACTTGGTTTGCAATTGTACATGCCATATCTCTTGAGACAGTTTCAATATACTTCTTTTGTGATAATCTAAGAATAACCTGAGAGTGATTTGGGTATATCCGTATACCAAATACAAAAGAGGCATCACTAAGATCTTTTATCTTAAAATTCTTAACTAGAAATCTCTTGACATTACACAATAAGCTTATGTCGTTGCTAGCAAGCAAAATGTCATCAACATATAAAACTAGAGAAATATACTTGTTTCTACAGCAATTATAGTTTATACAATCAATGACTAAATTCATCTCAAAATCAAATGTGATGAAACTTAAAATACCATTCTATTCTTTATATTATTTCTGACATCTCATCATCAGAAATAGAGTGTAAGAAACTTAAAGGATTCTCTATGAGAATATGTCAATCTGGAAGGCCAACCACACGATTCCGTTAAGAATTATGGATTCAAGTACGCTTTCACATAATTTATTATTGATTATTGATAATATAACATGAATGGTCTTGATTTATAGGTGATGGTGTTCACCAAAGGTTTTATTGTTATAACAATATATACTCGGCTTCTTAAAACTACTTTTATTCATGTTTCTTTATCTTTTATTAATTATTTTTAATTTTTACTGATAAATTCTAACTTTTTTTTCATTTTTGTTTAGGAAATAGCTTTTGGAAAAGATAACAAACTTGTTTATTGGACAATTTAAAATTCAAGAAATATTGCTTATTTTTCATATTTCATTTTTTGAAAAAATAATAAACTTGTTTATTGGATAATTTAAAATTCAAAAATATTGTTTATTTTTCATTTTTCATTTTTGGTGTGAAATTTCTAGTTGAAATAGAGACTTTACATCTGCTGCAAAGGCAAAGAAGTTCATTACTTGCGTAGGGTTGGCAAAATCCAAATCCGCATCTGGATATAAGTGCATCCAAATCCAAATTCGTTTTTACATTTTTATATCCGGATCCGCAAAAATTAAAATTTAATAATTTCATAAATAATTTAAAAGTTCAATAATTTACCTGGTAACATCAATAATTCAACATGAATAATAATTCAACATGAATAACATGGAACAACATCATAATCTATAAGTAAAATTTAATTTTTAATTTTTAATTTAATTTTAAAATATATTTTTAATTTATAATAAAATTCAATAATTTACCTAATAATATCAAATAAAATTCAATCATAATTCAATAATCAATAATTCAACATGAATAACATACAACAACATCGTAAATCCACAAATAAAATTTAATTTTTAATTTGATTTTAATATATATTTATTTATTTTTAATTTAAAATAAAATTTAATCGGATTCGAATATCTGGTTTTTTGAATGCAAGTGCATTTGAATCTGGATCCGAATCTGTGCATATCTCAACTTTCCATAATTGGATCTGCATTTTTTAATATGCGGATCTGGATTTTATTGCCATCCCTATCCTTGGCACAAGTAAACAATCCATATATTTATTCTTTATATTTTGAATGAAAGCTCTATTGTGCCCTAAAACGCCAAATACCAAACTATTACTAAGAATTTCAATCAATCAAGAAAGAAGTGAATCATGTTCTGTTTGCATAAAAAAAATTCACAGAGAAAAAAATGCTTGATCAAATGAAACTATATTTACATTAAAGCTGGTAAAATAGGTTACCGACTCATGTTCATGTCATGTTAGCATCATATTGTCTCAAATTTAGATTATTCTCAACTCAACTTATTTAATAATCATGAATCAAAACCCAGCACATATAATAAATGAGTGACTTGACCTGCCCATTTAATAATCAAGTAATCAGATTACCTAGAATGACACAATCCAATGCCTCGTTAAGTACGTATTTAACATGATTTACATCAAACATTAAATATTCATTTGAGCCAAATTGCACTTTTTCACAGGGACAAAGGCTTCCTATGACCAGAGGAGGCCACAACATCTACAGGCTTTGAAAAAATTTTGAAATTTTAAAAGGAACTATTAAAAATTAAGTATAAAATATTGATTTTCCTACAACACAATTAATTTGTAAACTTTATATATAGGATGAAAACATAATTTTATATTTTGCATAATAAAGTGGCCCAATTGTTTGATTTTTATTTTGTCAATTGTTTTTTATTGTGACAAAATGGCAAATAACCTTTTAAAAGTTTGACAAAATTTGGGTATAGCTCTTTGATTTTATTTTGTTAATTGCTTTTTCATTTTATTTTTTATCTGTAACAATAATCTCAATCAGTGGCGGTGCCATGAATTCAATCTAGCAGGCACTAAATTCAATTATTATTATTATTTAAAAATGGTGAGGAATAAAATAAAAATTCATTAATATATTCAATTCAATATTTTTATAATTTTCCTCAACGTGTTTTCATATCTTGAAAATATTGAAGAATATCCCCCTCATCAAAACTACAAAATATATCTTTTCTATATGAGCGATTAGTTTCTCCCATCCAATTTCATTGACGATTTACAAAATTCATAGCTAAAAATGTCATTTTTACTATAGTTGTGGCAACCAGTAAAATCAATACTAATGTCACCATTAGATAAATTAATAAATACAATTTTTCCTTTTTAGTATAAACAATTTTTCTTGTTAGTTAACCAATCCCCTTTTGATCCTAAAAATTTGTTATCAAAATCCATATCCATGTAAATATCAAGTTGAAGTTCGGGTACCATAAGATCCATTGAAGAAAAAACGATTAGATAAAATTCACTAAGATGACTAGTTTCTAGTTTTTTTTTTTTTTTTGTGCGAGGAGAGATAGGGCTCTAGGAATTTCAAAATAACAATATTTCTTTGTGGGTTGGAGATGTAAAAATAAATATCTAATTGTTTTAGTTATTTTTATATTTTTATAGGAGCTTTTATGGTAAATTAAATTTAAAATGGTACAAAGCCCTTGCTACCTCCAATTTAACGCCGCCATTGGCCTCAGTTGTTAATCAAAATCCCCATTACTACAACTAGTAGAAAAATTCCCAAATTCCTGGCAACTACATCATAGCTATGAATGGAAAAAAAAAATCTAAAATCAATTCCCTATTAATACTTTAAGTTTGAACTTGCCCCCTCGGATATTTACTCCTAGCTCAGTCCCTCCTCTTTTATGTATCTAAATATTATCATGCATGGATATTATTAAATATACATATCTACCAAAATGTTATACATTTATACCTTTAAATTTTAAGTCTATCTAAAATCATAGAAAATGGGATACCATATAAATATAATCCTTCATATGGATTAAAGAGAAAAATAATCATATCCAATATTTGAGTTTTGATAGCAAGAGGCTACAATTAGTTTTTGCTAACCGTTTAACAATCATGTTATTAACCAGATAAATGGGTCAAGAAATTGGACCCTAACCTAACACGGAAAAAATTGTATCAATTTTTATAACACAAACTTATTTATTTGCAATTGAAAATAACACAAGAAAGTAAACGAGTCATGTCAAATGTTTTTAGTTCTAATTTACAACATCCATTTGAAAACCCTAGCTACACAATGTAGCAGTAAGAATCCAACTGAATATAAACGAAATATATTGAGATAAAAGCCGAAATAATCAAAAGATCAATAAAAGTTAGGAAAAAAACAAAAACTCAAGAGCAGATCTTAGGTTCAGCCGTGATGAGAAAGCGATGTGAAAATGGCTGTGCCAAAAAGGCTACCATCATGCTTGCAGCAGAAAAGAGAAAGGGTGATGAAGCCAATATATAATTAACTTCCTTGATAAGTACAAAAGAAAATCTCTTCTCTGTATAACGTGAAGCGAGGATACTGAAGAACATTAGAATTTAAGTAATGGAACCAGAAAATAGTGCAAGCATATATCTGAAATGGCAAAAATTATGAAAGATGGTTGATCCAAGAAACTATTTCTCCTTCTTTCACTAAATTCCTTGTTTACATTGTTTGACAAGTTCATCAGTCTCTACTCATTATTTCTTGCAATAATTTTATTAGATTGATTGATTATTAGACTCAGAGTATTTAATTAGATGAATGCTCATTTAATCTTTATTTTTTAAAAAAAATATTAATTTTAATTGTAACATAGCCCAATAGGACTATTTTAGGACATTTTGAAAACCAAATAGACGTTTAATCTAAAATATAGAAATAAAAAATATTTACCTTAATAAATCATTCATAATATTTTGACATGAATAATTGTTTCATTATATTAAAGTCGAGTGTTTTTCTCTCTTTTTTTCTTTTTTCTTTTTCTTTTTTCATTATTTTAGTCGTGACCTTCGCGTTCATCGTCCACGATAGACTTTTGCAAGAGGTATTACAAAAATCAATGTCAGTTCACTTGCCAAAATACTTGGGTCGGTATATTTGCTAATTTAGGCCTATTATGGGTCGGTTTATCTGCTAATGTACGCCGTGGGTCCCTTTTTTGCGAATAAACGCTGGTGATCGGTCGGTTAATATGCTAATGTACGCCTAAACTTGCTGGTATACGCCCCGTGTGGGTCAGCTAAATGAATGTCCGTTCGGTTGACTTACTAATATATTTGTGTCTGTATGTTTGCTGATGTAGGCCCATGATGAGTCGGTTAATATGCTAATGTACGCCGTGGGCTCCTTTTTGCTAAGACGCCAGCGATCAGTCGGTTAATCTGCTAATGTACGCCCAAATGTGCTAGTGTGAGTCAGATAAAATAGCACTTTTAAAAGACTCATGCACCTAAGGAAGAAACAAATAAGCAGCCAGCTAGCTCTTCATCATTTCATGGAGGAACTTGAAGAGTTGCGTTACGAGATCCATTTGATACAAAGCTGCCACTTCCATCTTCATCATCATCATCACCACTTCAATTCTTCAAGGTACACTTTAATTTACTACAGTTTTAATTTCTCCTTTTTCAAAAAAAATATTAAAGCTGTTTTAAAAAAATTAAAAATAAAAACAAACTCAATCCCCACTCACAAGCTGACCAAAAGTCCCTTGACATTTCATCTTCTCTTCTTTTTTAATATCCTTTTTGTTAATTGCTTTACTATTAATATCATAAACATTCACTATTCTAAAAACTTTTGGGAGTAATTTCATGTTAACAAAGGAATAAATAGTGACCAAAATGAAGTTTACCCAATAATTAAATAACTCTTCAATTTAATTACCCATCTTTGCTTCCTAGTTCCCTCTCTTATTGGTATTTTGCCTTTGCTCACAATTATGGATGTGTATTAATGATTTTTTACAGCGGTGAAAAATATGTATCCTCAATTTCATATAATAAAATTTTCGGATATCTCATTCCAACCCTTGTCACAATTGTGGGTGCGAATGTGCAAGGGACAACTAAGCCATTGATCGAGACCCATAAAGTAAGCTTGTGCACTTTTCTGCTGGCCACAAACTTCTATTGTATTGCACTTATAGCTGATTACAAATGTCAACGAAATCAAGCAAATTCCTCACAATTTTGGGGCCTTATTGTTGTTATCTTCGGATCTCTTTCTGCTGTCTCATTGATATCTACATTTGTTCCACACTCAATTGGTGATACCATTTTATACATTTTCTATATTAGCGCTACTATTATCATTGTTGTGCATCAGTATGGGAGATTTTTATGGATGCTTGTCATTGGCTTTATCAAAAAATCTTGAAGCCAATTTTCTTAAGCATCTTGAATTGGTATCGAGCTAATAATGACAACTTCTCTTCGACAAGGTGGCCACAAGCACCGGTTTAACGGGGACCATGAAATATATATTTGAGTTTGATTGAGGGAAAAATAGGAAAGGCAATAGAGCGCCACGTGTCAACCAATGGAATGATGCCCGGCGTGATTTGAGGTACCCCGCATAATTAGAAGTACCCCACATAATTAGAGGTACCCCACACAAATAGAGGTACCCCACACAAATAGAGGTACCCCACACAATTAGAGGTACCCCATATAAATAGAGGTACCCCACACAAATAGAGGTACCCCGTATAATTAGGGTTACCCCACGTAACTCGAGGTACCCGACAAAACGGATGCAAGAGAATCCTCCGAAAATATCCGTCATGAGAAACGTCTTCGCCTCCTAAGAGATATTATTCGATTTTGTCAGAATTGGGAATTAAAAACGACGCCCTAGAAGGAGGGACAGCCGCCTGTGACCTCTGCCAAAAGTGAAGGACACTGTCCTAAGGATAGTGGTCCCCAACCGCCTACCCGACAGATACTGCAGAGGTACCCTGGACCACTCTCCAGCGCGCGCCACGTTTCCAAAAGATGAGATACGCCGCTAACATGCAGATAACGGCCCAAAAATTATAAAGAGGTAAAAGGACATTAAAAAAGTGCACGCGTGGCGGTGATATATAAATACGCCTAGGTTTCATTCTCCAGGAGGTTCTCACTCACCATTAACACTCACACTCCAAAAAGAGGTTTTCTTCAACCTTAAACCCTAATTTACAGAGGCTGCTCTTTCTAAAAAGCTTGAGTTTCTAACTTGGCGTCGGAGTGTGACTTCACCTCTAACCTCTATTTCATTGTTTTGCAGACAGAAACTCATTTTGGAAGGACACCTCTCTTGTTTCTGACCTTCCACCATTGTTACCACTCTTTCTCTCATTCTCACCTCCCCCAAATTTCAAATACACTACACCGCACACAATAAACTAGTGAGGTACCCCGTCTCCCCCCAAAAATATAAATTTATTGTTCTAGATTGGTTTGGCTTTTCCTACCCCAAAATCAGTTGAAAACAGAGTTTATATGTTGAATTGTTATCTCAAATTTGAGGCCGAAGCACAATGTCGTTTGTCTTGTGGAGGGCTCGCTAGTTCGTCGTTTGTTTGTAAACGATCCATCCGTCTTCTTTCAAATTTGTGCAAAATGATGTTGTCGTTTTACCAACCTAGGTGTTGCAATTGCACATGCTAATTGGATCACTCTTGATGGTTGGACTGATCTAAGACTGCAGCATTAGGCCCAACTAAGGCTGGAGTAGAGCCCAAACTTGCTGGCCCAAATCAATTAGCATTCGTTGCGTATGCAGTTATAAAGGGTTATCGACTTTTGACGTAAACAATTATTTAATTTCACTGTAGCCTCCTTTTTTTTTCCCCCAACGTTCCACGAACGTTCCCTGCGGAAAATTTTACGACATTTTACATATCTGTGCAACTGGAGAAGAGGGAAAATTAGAGGAATAAATTATCATTTACTCTTGAGTTAATTATCCAGTTAATTCTCGTACTTTAAAGAATTACTTAAAAACTTTTCTCTTCTTATTATTTCTTTAACTATTGAATCAATAACATAAATAGTGATCAAATATAGAAATAAAAATTATGAGTGGACTTTATTGATTTCTTGGATTAGATCATACTAGACTGAATGATAAATAATATTTTCTTTTATTTTAAATAATTATTAAACATGTTTATGTTAAACTTTATTTAATAAAACTAAAATAACTATTTGAATACAGTAGTATAATTGTCTTGAAATTATACTACTAATTGTTGAATTTAATAGTTAATATTGTGGTAAATTAATAACTGAATAACTTTTGTTTTTAACATTCAAAACTAATTTAAATATATTATTGAATCAAAATTTTGATATTAATCTTCAATAAAATACATGTTAAAATAAGTTGATGAATAAATTTTGATATTTAATATAATATAAAATTCTAGTTTAAATAAATTAGGCAACTAATTTTTTAAATTTAATTAATAATATTAGATTAAATAAAAAGGGAACGACAGGTAAAAAGGGTTATATCCTAAACTCATGATGAAAAGAGGATTATTAAATTTGGATTAATGTTTAGACTAAATAGCTAGTGCTGATAGCCAAACATGACTTGGCCCTTAAGTGAGTTTAATCTTTTGGTCCTTCAGAAATAATCTTAAGTGGAGGAGGGTGCATCTTCCCATTCAACGGCGCCTTAATCCCTCAAGGTACGTCAACTTTCCTATGCATTTTTTCACTTTGGTTTGTTTAATGTCTGTTTTGATTTTTTTTTCGGAGCTAGTCTTCAATCATGTGACGCTGCAGTCCTCTGTGAACGAATAAACGAAGCTAAATTACATTCTTAATTTCATTTTTCCATAACAAAGACCATAATCTTGGTTATGAGCATATTGTGAATTTGTGATCTAGCTTGAGAGGAAAGGCTTGAACTTAAGGGTACCTTGTTAGAACAGTGTATGAGGTTTGTTCACGCATTAATAAATAATCTTGAATTATTAAAAGCCTTTTTTATTTTTTCAAAAAAATTTAAGTTAAATTTCCAAAGATCGTGGCCTTTTTAAGTCCAGCAAGCTCATTTTCTCTACTTTTGGGTTTTGTAGAATTAATAATTTTCTCCTTTCCTTTTAATTCAGCCCACTAATATAAAAGAGGTTCGTATGCTGCTGTGGTTTATGTTGCTGTTGTTGTTCCTGCTCTGTTTCTCCAGAGCATGATGAATAATATTATTTAGTTATTATAATAATAATAATAATAATCAATATCAGATTCAGATACGCCCCCGGATGATTGATAGATGATAAATCAACACCCTTTAATCAAGAAATATCACAAAAAATTAATCAAGAATAAACACAACAACTGATCAATTCCAGAAAATGCACTCAACGGAACACAAAACAAGCTTCTCGCTTTAACAAACATGGTTCGCCACCATTGTTCCAGAGATAAATGTGGAAGGCATAAATAAGTTTTAATGGTTTTGCAGTGATCACAATTTTTCATTCCCCCAATTTTGAACCCAAACAAATAACCCTTAGCTTATAACATCGCTTTCCCTCTCTTTACTGCTGCTTCTGCTAACCTCTCCAAATACCCATATTGATGGTTTTGCAGTGATGTCAATTTCATTTCCTCAATTCCGTACCCAAAAATTTCCAAATCTACGGGGCACAACAAAGCTGTTGATGGAGACTCATAGAGTAAGTTTGTGTGTGTTTCTTACAACTATAATCATCCACTATATTGCATTTATAGCTTATCAGAAATCTCAATGCAATCAAGCAAATCCTTCGCAGTTCTAGGGCCTTATTGCTATTATCTCTGGATCTCTTTCTGCAGTCTCATTGGTCTCCACATTTTTCACTTATTCAGTTGTTGAAATCATTTGCTACATTGCATTGGGTTGCGCTGCTATTATCATTGCTGTGTGTCAATATGGCAACATGTTTATGTATATTTGTCGTTTGATTTATCATGAAATTTTGAGGCCATTTTTCTTCAACACCATAGTTTCAAGCTAACATTCATCTATCCAATGGCTAGTAGTGCAAATGTAAAAGTTTAAATCTTTACAATATAAATTTATATTTAAAGAAATTGTGAATACAAGGGAGAGTGTTGTAAATATTGTAGAATCCGAAGATATGGATTCCACATTTATAAACAAATGAAAATGACACCTTTCACCCCATTGTTCTATATAAACATGAGCATTACCTAGGTTTTGTAGTATAGAGAAAAATGAAGTGAACAAGAAGAAGCCGAAGTTCTTCTCTCTGCTAAATTCTCTTCTTGCTTTCTTCATATGTTTCTTTATTTCTTTTATTAATTCATTTCATTAGCTAATTAATCTATTCTATATGGATATGTAAATTTGTAGCAAAACAAGATATATGGCTTCATTTTTAATTTACAGGGGGGTGTAAATTATAAAATATTAAGACAGTAAAAAAACTATACCTAATTAAAGGCGAAGGCAAAGGATTTGTTTTGGGCCTTTGGAACCATAAGTTATTTTATTATTTTTCAGATTTTTTCCCCCTGAGTTTTTATCTTTCATTCTAGAACATTTCACTATCATTTTTGTTGTTTTCATTATTTCAAGTATTATAATTTTACTAGATATTCTTTTATGTTAAATAATTTAGAATTTACTTTTTTCGGCGAATTTGTGTATTAGAATTTAACATAGAAGAGGGTAAACCTTAGTTACGAGACTGTCCATTAATTTGGTAAAATGTTCTCTTTCAATTCGTGCATTGATATTTCTTTGCTTATGTTTTGTGTTATTAGAATAACCTTGAGGCAGCCGTGTTTAAAGCTTTAAACGGTTAATTATTTTTGGGTAAATACATGTTTTGACAAATTTAAAAAAAGTGACACATGTTTTAAAAATATTCAAGTGGATGACAAACCATTAACTTTGCCATTAACTTTAACGTAAACAGTAAATTAATTACAAAATGAAATTTTGGCCCCTAGAATTAATTATAAAATTATGTTTCTGCCCCTATAACAGCTACAAAATAATATTTTTATCCCTACAATTAGTTACAAAACATGTTTTTGCCCCTACTAAATTATTTTTTATTTTTAAATAATAAAATAATAAAAAATTTCATCTAAGTGTAATTACGGGACTTTTTTTTGTTAAATCAAACAAATCTTTTTTAAAAATTTCTTGTTGAATAAAAAATTGTCATTAAATTTAATAAGAAATTTTTGTTTGATTCAACAAGAATTTTTTTTTTAAAAAAGTGTATAATTTAACCAAAAAAAGCCCGTTAATTACAATTAGATGTAATTTTTTTATAATTTTTCTATTTAAAAAATAAAAAATAATTGAATAGGGGTAAAAACATATTTGTAACTAATTGTAGGGATATAAATGTCATTTTGTAACTACTATAGGGCATAAATGTCATTTTATAATTAATTCTATGAGCAAAATGTTATTTTTTAATTAATTTACTTTTTACATTAAAATTAACGGTTTGTCACCCACTTTAGTATTTTTAAAACATGTATCATCTTTTTAAAATTTATCAAAACATGTATCACGCAGAGGTAATTAACCCAACTTTAAATCACAGACTAGTAAATTAAAAAAATAAAAATAAAAAGTAAAACATAAAGATTGGCTAGTGAACCAATCACTATCAAAGCCATTATTGGAATGCAATATTTGACTGAAATGCCATGTGACCGCCATTTTCCTATATTGACCATAATCTTTTTTTTGTATCACCTGCCACGCTTTCCTCTTTATGTGTCACATAGCTCATGTATTTTTATTAATATTAAAATTCATGAACCCAAAATTTGACTTTAAAATGGAAAATTTACAAATATGGGCATAATACTTTTACGTTTTTCAAATTTGACCCCCAAAGTTTTCTCAAAGAACATTAGTTAAATCCCAAATTTGAGGACCAAACTACCCTCATCACTCTCACGTTTCTCTTACGCCCAACTCCTCCCTATCTCACCAAAATCTCATCACCGAAATCCCGTATACATCGTCGGCGGCGAAGATCGGCAACGGAGTCGGTCAAAGAACATTAGTTATATCAAAGAACATTAGTTTTCTCAAAGAACATTAGTTATATCACGTTCAAAATCTTCGGAGATCTCTAAAATCAAAGACTAAAATTGATAACCCTAAGGGAATTATTACTTTTTTTTATTTGTGTTGCGATTTTGGCTGTTGTTGTGTTTTGTTGTTGTTGTTGTTGTTGTGTTATGTTGGTTGCGTTAGTGATGGATTGAGTCTTTGGGCTGTTGTTAGTGTTTAATGGCGGTGGTGGGTGAGATGCGGTTGAGATACAAGTGGGAAAGGGCAGGCTAGCACGCGAGATACGTGTAGGCTGGCGAGTGCCAGCCTGAGCGCATGAGCGATAGGTGCATCTAGCACAAGTGCGGATGCGCACCTTTTTTTTTTCTTTTGTTGATAATTTATTAGCATGTAATATTTTGTAACTTGTACTAGAAAAATGGCCAAATAAAAAATAGCATTGCATAATCCACCCTAACTGAGGAAAGAACCGGGAATGACGAAGATACCTTATGGTGATCACTTTCCCGGGCGTATCACGAGTATGTGCAAATTAGATGTCATTGTTAATGCCATCCAAGAAAAATTAACAAAGCAACAGTTGAAACTGTTCAAAGATGATATATTTGGGCATTTCCTCCAGTGTCGAAGCTATCCGTTTAGTGGCGTAATGGTCCATAATATATTGCTTCGGCAAGTGTCCCATGGTGCTAGAAATGACAAAAATCAGTTATGGTTTATGGTTTCAAGTTGGCGACCATTTGATACGGCTATCGATTAAAGAGTGTTGCCTAGTAACGGGACTTTGCTATGGCAAAGATGTCGTGCTGACAAAGCATAAAACAATGCATATGTTACTTAAGAAGTATTTTGAGGGTTTGTTTCGCAAGATAAATCTTGGCCAGTTTGAGCAAAGATTTATGGACTTAGATTTCAGGGCTATGGATGACACCGATGCACTAAAAATCGTCATGTTTTACTTTACTGATAGAGTACTAAATTGAAGAAAAGATCATTATCAAATTAATTTCAATTTGCTTAACGAGGTAGATGACATAGATCACTTTCGAAGTCGTTTGTGGGGTCGTTTGTCATGGGAAATGATATATGAAAGCCTTGATAATGCATTGAACGGAAAAACCAATAAATTTAAGAAAGAATGCGCAAAAAATCCCTCGCATAAAATTGAAAAATACAATATTTATTGCTTTATGTATGCAGTGCATGTAAGTGAAGAATTTTTTTTTATAACTTAGCTTTATTATAATGAATATTTAATGAAACATTTTTTGACTTTATATCTTTCCTTGTTGAAGGCATAGATTTTTTAAGCGATTTGAGGACTACCATTATAGTGGGTGGTGAAAATTAAGAGGAAAGGTCCTCGGATCGTGCGATGGAAGCCTATTGCTTCTTCGAATATAGACTTCGGTGAAGTCTATTCATACCTCAACGAGCATCTTGTAAGTAATTTATATGTATGTCTGTATATAATTGTTAAATACTCGATGATTATACTAACTGAAAATTTGGTATTCTTTACGACAGGATGATAGAATTTTACAAACCATCAAACCAGATGCAAAGGAGAGAGCCCACAAATTATTGGAAGAGTGTCGAGGATTACGTGTCATATATGTCAAGTTGGGTCTGTAATGTGGATATCCTTTACAACATTATTTAAAAGATAAAAAAAATTGAATTTTTTTTGTGGTATTAATTATTTTTCTGTTTTACTTGTTGCATCATCAGCCTTCAATCAACGCCCCATCCATTACAGGGACAAAAGAGGCGGATCATAACACCACGAGCCAAACACAACTGCAGCAGAGCCCCATTGAGGATGACTTTGCTGGCGACAACCATTACGAATCTGCAGACGATTCATATGGCACACATGAGCCGGAGGTTACTTCTGAACCTAAATGATCATTTTGTTTCATCACATATAACTAACTTTAGCATTTTCTCATTACTTTCTTATTTTGTGATAATAGATAAGGACAAAGTTCCTCAATGATTATTTCGCTCAACAGCTGGACATAATAAAGTGTTTCATTCACGGCGAGTTCGAACTTTCTATTAATGAACCGAGGTCTAGAGACGCACAAAAGTATAGAGAAGCGGTCTTGGGGTTTATGGCTTCGTTTGGGGCGGGTTCTTCCGAGGGTGCATACGGTGATTCTCTGATTGGCCACTCGTACACGGTGAGTAAGTTTTACATGCTTCAGTTATGTTCTTTTGGTTTCAAAGCTGAAATTACTTTAATACATTTATCTCCTCGAATCGACAGGCCCCGGATGGCTATGGTCTGAACACTGATGCTGGCTACAATACGAACACTGATGCTGGTAATGATGATGATCACACCTCCATGTCGTTGTACAGTCTCTATAGGGACATAAGTGGTGACAGTGTATAAATATTCACGGAGGCACCTCCCGGCGTTAGTAAGTTTGGATGTCCATATATACCGTTGTATATCTTTGGCAGTCCTTACTTGATTCCTCCTTTCAAGAGAGTTAGCAACTGCAGGCCTCTACCTGCACTCAAAATTATGGACTATGAGATTGATGAAAGAATGAGTGTGGATATAAATCCGCTTAGGGGACTGGAAGATTCAAGGCTATGTGAGGAGTTTCATCAATGGTTTGCTGGCAGAATTTTTGTGGATCGCCCTGTCCAACAGTCCCAAAATTTCTTAAAAATTCTCATGGGCAATGCTTCGATGGGGTGCCTTGGTGACGAGGTAAGTGTACTTAATGGTCAAAACATTAAACTATTGTTCATCTTTCAAGTGGGAACTCGGGGGCAAATTACCTCCACAAATTGACCCACGGCTGCTGGAATTAGAAGGGAGAGAGAGACAGTGACCCACGGCTACTAGAATTGATTGGGGGAAGAGAGTGATTTGTGACCCACGGCTACTGGATTTGGATGGGGGAGAAAGAGAGTGAGCTATTTGTTTTGCGCTGGATTTGGAGGGGGGGAGAGAGAGTGACATGTGTCTTTTGTGCTGGATTTGGAGAGGAGAGAGAAAGTGTGACCCGTGATCCACGGCAACTGGATTTGAACCAGGGAGAGAGAGAGCCGTTGACAGAACGTGGTGAGGAAGAACGAGAGATTGATGGCTTGGTAAAATTTGCGGTGCAAGCCATGAGGGAGAGAGTGAGAGCGCGTGTGTTGTGAACGATGCTGCATAGTGGCAATATATAGTTTCATCAAAAAACTGCGTTAGGTGCTATATGTGAGGTTAAATGTGGTGTGAATCTCATTTTCGACACTGAAAACATATGATTAAGGTGTTATTTATTTTTTGTCTGAAATCTGAATAGACCTGAATTAGTCTGAATTTTGAATAGAGCCTTGATTCTCAGATTCAACTGATTTTCTATTTGGTTTTTAAACACAATGAATGTGTCAAGGGCTTGTGATTTTGCTGTTAAAGGAAACAACCATGTGTATCTTGTTTTGTCATCCACAAAAGATATGTAATATTTATGTCCATGGGTTGATGGAATATGTGTTGGTCCCTACAGGTCACTGTGGATTAGTTCTAAGGTTGTGCTGGTTTTAGCTTCAATGCTTTTGAAGTTAAGTTTTGATTGCTTTCCATACTAACAAGCATCACAAAATGAAGGAAAAATGTTTTTATTGATGTTGAGTTGATTACATGACAATAGAGTATTTTTTCAGAACTGACAAATTTGGATGCCCCAACCTAAGGTGCCAAAGGTCCATTTCATTAGTTCTAAGATTCCTACTGCTTGTTTTGTTAGCCTTACTAGACTCAGCAACACTGGTACCTTCATTGGTACCGACAGACTCATTACTACCAGCACTGAAATTAAAACACATCATTGACATAGGATTGCAAATGCAACTTATTGACTCAGGTTTGGAAGATAAAGTAACGCAGCAGCATATGTGACCTTGTTGCCACTCAAATGAGTAGGCATGCATAGCAGCTCGTATAGTCCATCTCTATTCACTCTTTTCACCAGAAATTTCCCTTGGCTCTTATCCTTGATGAAGCAAACAAATTTATGAAATTTAACATCAATATCATTATCATGAAGCAATTTAGAAACACTAATAAGGTTTTTGACAATATCAAACATACACAGAATATGGTTTAGTTTGATGTGTTTGTGTAGATTGTAAGTGGGTAGTATGGAATAACCAATATGAGAGATGTGAAGTTTATTACCATTACCAACAGTGAGCTTATCATTACCTTGGTATTCTGAGTTCAAGTTCATGTTCCCAATGGCATTGGTTACATGATTTGTGGCACTACTGTCAAGATACCAGGCATTGCTGCTATGTCCTTCTGCTGAGGCCATATATGCTCCTCTTCTCCTATTTGGCTATGGCACATAATTTTTCTTGAACCTATGCCAGCATTCAGCAGCTGTGTGACCCATTTTGAAGCAAATTTGGCATGGACCCTTTGACTCAGAGCTTTCATTTTCTGCAACAGCCTTGCCTTTGCCTTTGTCTTGAACATTTTGATTTCCCTGACCAGGGCCACCATTTCCAGAGCCACCACCAGGGTTTCTAAAGACTATCTCAGGTTGTTTTTTATTACCAAATCTTTCACCATTGCCCCAGTTCCTTATACCATTTCTCATTTGTGTGAAGTTGGCCTTAAGTGACCCTGTGTTGAGATTTTGTTCAGTCCTAGTTTCTTGGCTGAGGAGCACGCCATACACCTCTGATAATGAGGGAGTTTCTGGCATAGAATTAATGTAAGTGACAATAGAGTCATATTGAGGTCCTACTCTAGCTAAGACACACATAATGAAGTCCTCATCACTCATATTATTTCTAGTTGCTCTAAGTGTGTTTAAGATGGTTTTCACTCTGGAATAATAGTCAGGAATTGTAAGAGACCCCTTTTTGGTGGTTTGAATATGTGTTCTCAGGTATAGAACTCTAGCCCTTGTTCTTGCACCATATTGATTGGCAAGAGTTGTCCAAACTTTACATGAAGTAGAACAATCCACTACAGTGCCAAGGACACCTTCATTGAGTGATGAGAGCAACCAACTGAGAAGAATGTGGTCTTGTTTATTCCAGATTTGGTATTCTGGATTTGGGGTGGTAATAGTAGTTTAGTTAGGTCCAGGATTAGTTAAGCATCTAGGGGAACGGGTATGGCTCCCATCTATGAAGCCTTCAAGCTCGTTTGCTCTTATGTTGGAAACCATTTGTGATCTCCAGAGCATAAAATTATTCTGTGTTAGTTTGATAGGATTAGTGAACACATATGTGTTGCTGGTGATGTGTTGTGTAGGAGATGGATTCATTATGGTCATATTTCTGGTGTTATTATTTGGATTCTAGTCATCAACATTTTCTGGTTGGTTTTGATTCAAGTCATTTGTTTGATCTTCTAGATTTTTCAGTGTTTAATTCATGTTTGTTTGTGAATTTCTACTACTTTTGATAGCTTAAAGTTGCTCTGATACCAACTTAAATTCTGATGAATTGCTTAAATATTCAAGCAACAGAGAAATAAACATTCTTTTTATTAAAATCACTCGAATAGTTGAATATACAAGAAGTTCATATATTTATACTAGAGTAAAGAAAGTGATTGCTTGCTCAAGGAGTTACAGAAAATGAATAAAAAAAAAGTTACAGCTGCATTAGCCAATCACTGAAAACCTTTTAGAAATTACAGCTTGCAGAGTTCACGTGTAGATATTCCTCAGTATACCAGTTCTGCCAGCTCATATGATACACCTCACCTTCCTCATCACCTAGTCTCTGGAAATAGTTGCTCAGGTGGCATGCCAACATGGCCTTGGGGTCAACTGTTGACTCTTCATAATCTGAATTCTCAACAGGGGCTCCTCCAGCCGCTATCCATCCCCTGCTAGGTATGGGATGACATTACGTTAGATTTCATTGAGGGTTTACCGATGTCGCAGGGCAAGAATACCATCTTAGTTGTGGTCAATAGACTCAACAAATCAGCCCAATTCATGTCTTTGTCTCACCCATTCTCAGCAAAGACAGTGGTAGAACAGTTCATAGATGGCATTGTGAAGTTGCACGGCATGCTCAAATCCATAGTTAGCGATCGGGATCCAATCTTCATCAGCAAATTTTGGCAAGAGTTCTTCAAGATGTCAGGCACGCAACTCAAAATGAGTTCGGCATATCACCCCCAAACTGACGGCCAGACAGAAGTAGTCAATCGGTGCCTCGTGCAGTACTTGTTTTATTCATCAATGGCCGCGTAAGTGACATGAGTTCCTTCCTTGGGCAGAATACTAATATAACACTACATATCACATATCCGCTGGCATGACAATGGGAGCGTCATCTGTGAATGAAGTTGATAAAGCTTTAGTGGCAAGAGACGAGTTACTGTTGCAACTCAAAAGAAATTTGGCAGCAGCTACCAACCGAATGAAACAAACGGCAGTTAGGCACCGACGAGATATGGAATTTTAAAAAGATGACCTGGTGTTTTTGAAGCCACAGCTGTACTGTCAAGCTTCGGTTTTTAGGCGAGCACATTAAAAGTTGGCAAGTAAATTTTTTGGTCCCTATTGGGTTATCAAAAAGATAGGATCTGTCGCTTACAAGCTACATTTGCCGACAGGAGCTCGAATTCATCCGATGTTTCACGTGTCATTGCTCAAAAAGGTAATGGGTGAGATAATCGAATGCAGCGAGGAACTTCCCCCCATAGATGATGACAGTGTGCTTGTGCTTGAACTTGATGGAATTATTGATACAAGATGGCTGAAGCGTGGGGGCAAGCTCATTAAGCAGAGTTTGGTACATTGGAAGAAGTTACCGCCTGAAGAGGCTACATAAGAGGACACGTTTGTGATTCAACAACAATTTCCATTCTTGGCCCTTGAGGACAAGGGTCCTCTTCCAAACAGGGGCATTGATAAACGGCTGAGGAGGTCAGCTAGGGCTTCCAAGCCTAATAACAGATATGTGGACTTCGTTTGACCATGCATGTTCATGCATGAACTTGATCTCACGTACTCGTCACATGCATATCCATGAAAGTCTAGTTTAAACGTGATGTTTACGTATGAAGTAAAAGTAGCTGAGCAAATAAAAGGAAGACCACGTCAAGGGGTTGTTGCAGATTGCACGGTGGAGCAAATCAAGTTTGATTTATTTTCTGTTTTCTAGTTGATATTTATTAATTGCTTTATTTGATTTAAATTTATTTGAGCCGAGATTATTGGCTACAAATCATGAGTAGTCTTTGTATAACTACTATAAATAAGCTTCAGCTATGAGGAATAAGGCATCGAGTAATTATTCAAAGAAACTATTGGTTATTCTTACCATAAATAGAATAAGTATCATCATTGTTATCGTGTTTTGATCGGGACCTAACATTGGTATCAAAATAGGAGCTAACAATGTCAACCAACAAAGAGCGAATTGAACGTGCCAAAGCGGAGCTTGGTGGAATGCAAAATAACATACAACGAATGGAACAAGGCATGAACGATAAATTCCACCACATAGAAGCGATGATTAGCAAACTGATTGAGTCATTCAGTCTATCTCAAGGAGTTGCGAACCAACAAGATCAGGCAGGATCTTCACGTCTAGGCCGTGGGGAGAATGAAGGGGAACGGCAATAATTTCCTCCACGAGTAGACAAGCTTGCATTTTCGTAATATTCAGGTGATGATCCTACATAATGGTTTAACCGTGTAACTCAATTTTTTGATTATCAAGAGACTACCAATAATCAGCGAGTTGTGTTAGCATCGTATCACCTTGAAGGGGAAGCCAACCAGTGGTGACAATGGAAGAAGGATAGTTGGTGACGTGGAAAACCTTCGTTGATGAACTGTGGGCTCGTTTCAGACCAACACAGTGCGAGGATTTTGACGAAGCATTGCCACCGCTGCGCCGCCGTGTTACTAAGCAAACTTACCAGGGGATTCTAGATAAAGTGGATCAATGGCTTTCGGGATGGGCTGCTTCTCAACTATCTCTTGCAAGGCGGATTACTCTCACTCAATCCATCCTCCAAGCAATTCCCATTTATGCTATACATACTACGAATTTGCCGATTAGTATCAAATCTAAACTTAATCAAATTTGTAGACGTTTCTTGTGGAGTGGGAATGATGATCTATGTAAAATGAGTTTAATTAGTTGGCATAATATATGCCAACCGAAATTGACTGGTGGCCTAGGTTTCAAAAGGCTGGATATTATGAATGAAGCTTTGTTGTTGAAGATTTCTTGGAATTTAATTACTGAGCCTGGTAAGCTTTGTGTCCAAGTGTTAGCAACAAAATACGGAGTTTCTTGCTCGGATATTCCACATTCTATTCCCACTCGATACGGCTTTCATTTGTGGAAATCTGTGGGTCAAGTCTAGAATCATGCTAAGTGGGGATTACCTTGGAATATTGGTAATGGTATGAAAATCAAATTTTGGTGGGACTGTTGGGCAACGACATTTTACCCCTCTTGCGGCTTTTGCCTTACAGCCAATCCCTCTTGATCTCTATGATTTTTATGTTGTTGATTTTGTGTCCATAGATGGTTCTTGGAATTGGCTAAAATTTAATAGACTTCTACCCCATAATACAATGATGCAAATTGCTTCAATTCACCCCTCTTTGGCTGGAAATGGTGTATATCAAGTCTACTGGGCAACTTCATCACAAGAAAATTTTACAGTTAAATCAATGTATGATCTTTTGACTCAGTCACAATGGAATGAAAGGAATAATTTATAGCGGTTGGCTTGGTCATAGAAAGGTCCGCTGAGTGTAAAGATTTTCATTTGGTTGGTGCTTCACAATTGCTTGAGGACTCGAGAAGAATTAGTGTCACGCCATTTAAACATTGATCCTTCTTGTGAAAGGTGTGGATATGGATTGGAGAATACGATTCATGTCATTTGTGGTTGTCCTTTCTCTGAAGCGGTTTGGTTTCGGTTGCTTCGGGGCCATAATCATCATCATTTTTTCGAAGCTAACCTTGTGAACTGGATGTCAAAGAATGTGCAAGATTCGAACAATTTTCCAGGTGGCAACCTTTGGCATGTCATTTTTCATCAAGGAGAAATTAGATGAAAAAATCTTAGAACTGCCGAAAATTCGATCAGAAGATCAACTTGTAGATATTTTAACGAAGACCATTTCAAGAAGGGCATTTACAAAATTCCTAGACAAGCTGGGTATGCAAGACATCTATGCACCAGCTTGAGGGGGAGTGTTGAATAAAATGGCATTGAAGAAAGTTTTTCAAAGATATAATCCGCACTTGTCAAAGGGATAACCTGCACTTGTCAAAGACACGATCCGCGCCGAACGGATTGACACATTTCCTTCTGTATTCACATATGTAATCTTTGAAAAAAATGTAGCATCTGCATCTATAAATAACTCTCAGTGTATAATGTTTTATTTTATGAAATGAAAACAAGTTTCTTCATTATTGATGGTAGATATGAACTGAAGAAAGGATTTCGAATAGATTGGCATGCAGTATCTACGTTTGGTGTTATCCAGTAATTGTCTGTGATTGATGGTAGAAATCTGTAGGTGGCTCAGAAGCTCATTGGAAAACTCTGACTATGTGAGAAGGATTTGCAGACTGTTTAAGTCTGGTTCAATGTTTTTTTATCAGAGCATGCCAATCTAGAAGGATTTGCCTCCTCGTCTATCTCTTTGTTGCTCATTACCATGAGCTACAAGGGCTGAACCATCAAGATCAATCTTTGGTTCTTCTACTCGCTAAACATTGTCGTGCTGTTAACATTGTCGTGCTGTTTTTCTGCCACAACCATACCGAAAATCAAAACCATTTACTATGCTTCACAGTGATGTGTGGGGCCCTTCTAGAGTGGCAACCTTTTCTGGAAAACGCTGGTTTATGACATTCATTGATGATCATACTAGAGTTGGGTATTTTTGCTAAAAGATAAATCTGATGCTGAAAGTGTGTTTAAAATTTTTTATACTATGGTACAAACACAATTTCAGACTCAAATTAAGATTTTTCGGAGTGATAATGGCAAAGAGTTTTTTAATCATGTGTTAGGGAATTTTTTCGATGAGAAAGGAATTATATATCAAAGTTCTTGTAGCAATACTCCACAACAAAATGGAGTGGCTGAAAGGAAGAATAAGCATTTCCTTAAAGTTGCTAGGGCCTTGAGCTTCACAACTAAAGTTTCGAAGTATCTATTGTCTAAAGATTGTTCATTAGTTGAGGAATTTGTTGTTTATTGTATTTCAGTGATTGGTACTTAACAACATTTTGAAGGAGAAATTACTGAGTGATTAACGATTTTTTGCCTACTTACAGATGTAAGGAGCATGGAAAGTGGGTAATAGAGGTACTACTGTTTGGAATGCTTTTACAACACTGAAGGTTTCAGATCTTTCTTCTTTTTTCTCCCTTTCTCTGATTTTTAACATAACCAAACATCTTTCTACATGTTTTCATTCAATGAAAAAGGGAGGCAACGGTTAAATGCCCTTCCAAAAAGCTATTTTTTCTGCTGTTTATATTTCTAGTTTTGATGTCATGACGGGTAAATTATTGAGACTAATTAGCCTGTGCCTCTACTAATGCTGTGTTCATGACTATTTATAAGTTATCTAAGACTAATCATTTTTTTCATGATGCAAGAAACTTAGGGAGTTTGTGTTGCTGCCTATATGGAATATGAAAAGTAGTTACTGAAGATTTATAAGAAATTTGATGGGGTTGTAATTTTTTGGATGAAGAAAGCTATATTAAATAGGTTTGTATAGTTTAGAATGTGAAAACGACTATGTAAATTTTAATTTTTAAAAAATAATTGAAGCAGAGTAATTTTAAATTGTTAATTTTTTTTTCTTTTTACTCGTGCAAAATATGATGGTTCATCAAAGGCCGATATAATGTGACTGTTATTATTAAAAAAACCGTTTATTTTTATTTACAGTAATTTTAAATTGCTATTTTTTTCTTCTACTCATGCAAAAGATGACGATTCTTATATAGGAACAGTCATTAATGGCTGATATAAGATGCCTGTTATAATTAAAAATCTTCATTATTTGCAGTAGTTACATAGTCTTAATAATGGTTTTTTTTTCGTAAAACCATCATTAAATATACTTATTTAATGGCAATTGTGAATAAAAACCATCATAAAAATTTAATGAAAAAATGTAATACATAACTGTTATCTAAATAACATTATTAAATGTATTTTTTTAATAACGATTTTTTTACAACTTATGTAAATACTGCAAATAATGATTGTTCAGTGTAATAGCCGTCATCGTAAATATATTTTTAATTACAGTTAATGAACCCCCATAAAAAATATATCTTTTAATGTTGCTGCCCCGGTTTTAAAACGTCATCGTCATCTTATGTCGTTTAAATATCATTTGAATTATGTATTAGCTGAAATAACCACCTCCAATATGAGCACATCCGCCTAATTGAAACAAGAGACCAACAATGTTAAAAAGCCACCTAAACCTACGCATTTAAGAGTACTGAACATACCTAATGGTTAATCACCCACTGCAATTGGCACGACCGACACTAGACCAATAATTTCAAAAAGACAATTGAAAACACCCGCAACATCAAAAGGACAATTGAAAACAACAAATTCTACTAACAAAATACTAAGAAAATTAGAAACAGGAACAACATAAAAAATGCACAATTGGAAATAATAATGTCAGAAAAAATTTACAGTAAAAAGTGTTGTTTTACTTAGAGTAGTCACCACTCAAAGGTAGGAGGAGGAGAAAATTGCATATCGGACGAGAGGGTGTAATCTCCTTTAAGTTTTTTCTCGTCTTTTATCTCTTGTTACTACCTTGATATCTGATTTTAGCATTAGAAGGTCTACATGGGTCACACCTCAACGACCTTAATGGGTTATTATTTTGTAGAATTCTAACCGCTGAACTCTTTACTCTCAACAATGGTAATCTCGTGTCCATTCTCCAAGTAAAAACAACTTTTCCTCAAGTCTTAGGTGTGGCCATATTTTTAACATCAACAAATAACTAAGAAGAGGTAGGCTAATTGTTGAAGCACGCGTTAACTCATATGAAATATATCTCATAAATTGAGTTAATATAATGAACTAATTAAAGATTTCAAATGACAATTTTTTTCTTGCTACAATGTGAGCATCGTTACTAATTAAGTTCTTATTTAAAGAATAATGTAATAATGTAAAAAATATTTATTAAGAATTGTTCCAAAAGGATATCGTCTGAGATGTTATTCCCTCTCTTTAAATTCTTCTACAATCCAAAACCATATTTTAAAAAAAAAAAACTAATCGTATATTTTGTGCAACTCTTACTTAATGCTTTTTTTAAATAATTACTTATGTAGTATTATTATTATTTTATTTTGTCTAAAATCTGAATAGATTTGAATTTGGTTGAAGTTTGAAATGGTCTAAATACATATATCTAAATGACATGTTTATTTTTTATTTTTTTAATATCTGAATATGAGTGTCAAGTTGTTTGTTTTTCAAAAAGAAAACATCTTAAATATGATATTACTTCATAAATATTAACAATATTTATATTTGTTGGCTAAGCACATGACAAGTTATAAATGATTTTTTTATTAGTAAAATTTTTTTGATAATATTTACCTTAATAAAACATGAAAAATAAAATATATTTCAAACACACGTATTTTTTACATTGATATGTGATACTTATAATGTTATTTTTAGTATATTATATTGATTTTTTTTAATCACATAAGTCAATTAATAGTTGTTTAATCATTTGAAATAAAATTATTGTATTAAATAGAATTCAGAATCTATTATAAAAATAGTAAATGTAAATACAAAGAGACGGAATTATTATAAAATACACTCACCTAAAGTTATATTATGTTTAAAATTCTTATTCACAAAAAAAAGTTAAATACACTTACATAAGAAAAGGGATAAATAAAAAATAATAAAAGGATAATTTATATAGCAGAAAATAAATTTATATAATATGGGTACTAATAAGAAAGAATATTAAAGTTCTATTTAAATGTTTTGTCATTCAGATAAAAGTCATAATATTTAATTTTTTTCATTCAGACCTAAACATCTTATAATCAGACATAAGTGATAAAAAAAACAAAATAAAAACTATAAATATCTAAAAATAATTAAAATTCAGATTTCATACAAAAAACAAACAACCCCTTAGTGCATTTGATATCAAGGTATGGATGTATAAGTTCAAACTAGTTTTGATTTGTATTGGTTGTTTTAATTTATTGGTTGTTTTAAAGTGGTGGTAATTTAAAAAAACAATTTAAAGTGATGACAAAAATTTTTCAGGATATTTTAACTTTGGACTTGTTTGGTAAACATTCAAAGTCTGAAGTTTTATTAGTTTTAGACTTTTTATTTTAAATTTTATTTGTTTATTTTTTGAAACTTATGTATGATTTTAAGATATTTTCATCTGCATAGAAAAAATGAACTTTTGTGACTTTTATTCTAATGGAAAAAGGTTGAAATGAGAAGCAGGTACTGTATCCTATATACATCTCTACTAAATACACTTATTTCTTGAAGTATTAACCTAATCCTTTTATTCGTTTTGACTTATAAGAACATAAATGTTAAATAATCTAATAATGTCACTTATATCCAGATATTAAAAAAATATACTTCAGTCAAATTTAGACTTATTTAGATTTCATACAAAAGAACAAACGCTACCTTTGGATATTTTAATTAAAGTGATTGATAATTTTTTTAATCACCCTTCTGTCTAATCTTTCATTGTAAGAAGAAGTCCTTAAATTATTTATTGCATCAGGTAAATAAAACTTTATTTTTGTATTATTATCTTTTGACTATTTCATGAATTGTAAAATATAAATGACAATAAAAAGTATTGATGCCTATGATTTTCCTATTATATCTCTACAAAATTTTTCAATCAATTATAATTTTCATTAGCACTGTTAGTTGATTGATAATTACACAAATAGAGTGTCAAATACTAAATTTAGAGGTTTTTTCATATTATTTTTAGCCAGATTATATTCTAACATTTTCAATATTATATTGTTTCTTATGTTATTCCTATTTTATTGACAAAAATTTTTATTGAATGATGAAAATTGATATTTTACTAGTTAACTAATTGGTCAATTAGTGGTGTTGAAAATATAAAAAATGAAAGATTTTGTAAGAATATAATAATAACATATTAGACAATAATATTTATAATAATCATTTACAGTCAAACGATACTAACACTTTATTTATTTATTTTTTTGGAAAAAGTATTTTTTCATATTTTTTATTTCACCTACTCGCCAGATTTTGGATAATTTCTTGCCTGCAAACCCGAGAAGATTTTAGAATTTGTAAACGGGGGTAAATTGGTCATTTCGACTAAGCCCATAATAATTCAAATTAGTTGCTGCATTCACGGCCTTCGGTACCGTGGGTGATGTTCACCGTATCGCTGTAAATGAATGTCTCTATTCTTATTTTCATAAAATAAATTGATTTATGTTATTTTAATTATAAATTTTAATTTTTTTTTTGTTTTGTTAGCTTTAATTTGAAATTAATTGTCAAGTGCAGGCCATTGCTGCAGCTTTTGCTTCTGATCAAAGGCAATACGATGTGTTTCTAACAACTCATTCCGCTCACGAGGTTTGCTTCTCTCTGCGCTCTTTGAAGCTTTAATCTGAATGACTTAAGCAGTTGATTAATTGATTGATTGATTTATTTAGAAATCGAACTAAGCATTTCGAAAAGTGGATTTGTTTTTGGAAATAGTTAATAAAATGCTTTTCCAGAAAGCACTTTAATGCTTTTCAAGAAACTCGTTATTATTGGATGTTTAGCAATATTTTTTTATTTGATTTTATCATTAATGCTAGCTGACTCCGTTGGTGTAATTAGTTTGTATTCCCACTGATGTATTACCATCTGCATGACATTAATTGATTTTGTTATTTACTATTTTTCTAATACCCAATCAAGGATGGCTGATAAGCTGCCACATCAGTAAATGATTATGTCAGATATAAATACTTTTTGGAAGATTTTCCAATATGCACCTGATGCTCCGTAAACGTTTCTTCATCTAATAAATATAGGTTCTAAAATGCTTCTGATAATTCATCACCATATTGATCAAAAGCATGCTTATAATTGATTATGGATGTTGTCCAAGTACAAAACTTGTGATTTTAGCATATAGCCAGTGAAAATTATTAGCAAAGCTTTTTTGATTGACCTACATGAAGTTGTAATTAGAGGATACGTAAAAATATAACGAAAAATGTAATATGAAAAAATATTACATATATAATGATTTCGCTTAATCTACATAGTGTACTTTATTTGCAAGATACCTATTTTCTTTAGGTAGTGCATTGGCATACTCGTATCGTAAGATATCATGTTTTACATATGCTGTATGGTCTAGGTCCTTAATAGAGCCTATTGCTGGTACATACACCACTGTTGCAAGGATTTATAATTATAATTATATCTTGGAGCAGCCTCGCTGCAGAGCGAAAACATGGCTATAACTGTGAAACATAGGTGGACACTCTGGACATGGCAGTTTTGCAAATGTTGGAGAGTAGAAAGAGGTTATTATAGCTTCAGAGTGAGAAGATTCAAGGTTTGGTTTTGGACATAGACACATGTTTTACATCAGTTGCTTTATGTAGCTTTTAGAAAGATAAGAGCCATGGGTGAAGATTGCTGAGAGGATTGGCAGATAGAAATAGGGTGGAAAAGTGTACCTTGAGCCTAATCATTTTTTATAGAATTGTATATTAATATGTACCTGTCAGTTGCAGTTTTTTTGTCATCTTCAAAGCATATGACTTTTTGCTTTTTGGTGTTTTTTTTTTTCCCTTCTGTTGAAAATGTAAAACAAGAATGCTATAAATGTAAAACACATCCAATCAATTAAATTTTTATTAAGAGCAGGCAGGTGCATCCCTACACAACTACTCAGTTGGGGCCTTTTGGATTATTCCAAGATTTTTAAAATTCTTATTTCAGATGAGCCATTTGCATAAATATGAACCATATCATATGTAGGTGCTGTGTCCATGTCTCCCAGAGTATGCCATGATGATTGTATTATATGTAATCCTTCGGTAATAATTTAGTTTGAAGTGCATCATGTTAGATTAGTTTTTAATTAATCTAATATTTAGGGCCACACATGAAACAAATAAAATGTATGTGCTATTTTTTAGTTAGCCAATAATTGAGTGATCTATTTAATATTAATTGAATAACTAAGGGTATAATTGTTGTGGGTTAAATACATAGATACAAGAGTTTTAATTATCACTTTAATGAGGGGCTGAAGTGATAATAAACACATGATAACTACTAAACGGTTTTTTTTTTATTAAAACCGTTGGTTACGTTATTTTAAAAAGGAGGTTATGGTCCTCAATCTTTCTTAACTCTTAGTAATTCTAAAAACTCTCTCAACAAGAATTCTTAATCAAAGAGAAGAGATTAGATTGAAAGACCATCACCAAAATCAAGAAATCTTTGTACAACAACGATGGATTCAGGTATATTTCCAAAATTATAGTACTCAATAATTTTAATTTGGATTCTTATGAAGATTTAGGAAATAACACATCCTTGATACTTAGTTATGTTATCCTCCAGTAAAAATAAGAAAAATATATGCACTAATCTATTTATATCATTTATTATATCTGTGTACAGGTATGGATTTAGCAAAGAAATTGTTGAATGCCCTGGTATGTCATTGCAGATCTTTGAACCAGGTGTTAATTGAAAATATAGTTATGAATTTTGAAGGGTTTTTAAGCTAGTTCGTATCTGTAGATTATTTCTATTATAAGTTTTTTTGTGAATATGCAAGAGGGAGGAGTGAGCTGCAATATTTTATAAATCCTACTCAAAATTTCTAAATTGGCAGTAAATACCAGAGACACTCACATGCATTGCATATATAAGCTTAGGTGCTAGTTTTTGCTGCAATAGTAAAACCCTTGAGTTGACAGGTGTTGGACACATCCCATTATTTTTTCCACTAAATTCAATATTGAGTCGAGTAACATTCCCCCTTCTCACAACTCGTTTGACTACACACTCTTGCCTTTATTATTGTCATGTCCTATTTTGTGATTAAAACCAAATGAACTATGAATCCATTGTTTTTTATTTTTAAATTTATTATATTTCTTTTATTCTCTTTTTTCCCTTTATTTTTAGTATGGTCTATGATCACTCTTTTGAGTGTCTACGAATTTAGTTATATATAAACTAATTTTTGTAAGTTGGCCAATTTTGCTTGATTCCATAAATACAGTTTGTTTAATCATGAATTTTCTTATTACTTTATTTTTGTTTATTTAGTACTAACTTGGAATAATAATCATATTTTTAGCTGGTATTATTAGTATATTTGAAATTATAAATTTCATTATTTTGTTGAAATTAAAGCATCGACTTGATTTTATGATAGTTTTTGAGTGGCTAAAAATAAGTTATGTATGAAAGAGTAAGTACATTGTTGAGCTAATTAAAGTTAATTTTCATAATATCGTGATATGTTTATTTATTATTGATAATAATATTTTTCCCTTATATCTTTCCAAACTTTTTTCCTCTCTCAAAGATTTTATATCGACGACCCTAGTAGGAGCATGACGAAAATAAGTTTTGTGAACAAACCTTAAGACTCAAAAAGATTTAATATTCAAAGAACTCTGATCCCCTCCCAAAAAAATAAAAAATGTTGAATGAATAGGTCATGCTCAGGAAAGCTACAAATTGCCTTTCCCTTTATTGCAAATGATATTATTCTAATAATGGCTAATTCACCTTTGTCTATTTTTAATTACCTTGCTAATTAGCACAATAACAGATCTCTGGCCATGGAGTGCTTGGGTTGGTGGCATTTGGTTTCTCCCTAATTCGTGGTGGTACTCATGTAAGCAGTGTGGAGAGCTTTCAGCATTTTTGTTGGATGCAAACAATAGATTGTGTGCATCTCACATTGGGTTGCAAGCTTTTATGGACACTGCTAATTCGATGCCACCTATTTTTGTCGGACTGAGCCGTTTTGCAAGGCAGGTTCCTCACCTTGATCTCCTAATTGTATGTAGTTAAACTGTTTTAATACCTTTTCATACTTTCCCTGTACCTTTGTAGTCCTTATATTGCTTTTTATTCTTCCGGTTCCTCAAGGTATTTTTCCTTCATTCTTTTACTAGAAACATTAAAAGTGTAATCCCTCTAAGCATAGCCTATTAAAAAGTGTCATGCCTTTGTTTGATGGGATAATTTCCCCTTAATTGGTGCACTTGGACTTGCAACTTTAATTACTTATCCTGTACGAACCACATTTCTCTTTGCTTCCTGGAGCATGGTTTTTTTAAAGAATCCTGAAGCATTTCTTTGGGTTTTTCAAACTGTTCTCCACACAACTTACGGATTTGTCCTTTTAGCAGCCAGATATGAAACTTCAGATGCAGCTATCTTGAGTGATGGCTCCTGGAACATCTTCAGTGTTAACACGAAGAGTATTCACTCAATATGGGATCTCTGTCTTTGATGGCAAGCTCTTCTGTTTTCTGGGTCAGTATATCTCAAATTCTTAATGAATTTGGATGCTAAGAAACCTGAAGAATAAAGATGAAAACTTATTCACTTATGAGGCAACAAAACCAGAGCTGTACAATATACATTCTGAGTTTTTCGGTTCATGACATAGCTGTGCAGGCCCTAGTGTTGGTTAGACTATTTTACTGGTGAAGATTTAGCTGTCTGAAACATGATCTCAAGCTACCACTTATATTGAAATCTTTTTTGGTTTCAATGACATTTCTTGCTGACTTAAGCAACATTTCTTGTGATTGGCTGACAAAGAAGTGAATTAACAATTACTTTTGATTTGACCCATTTTCTCTATTCTGTTGTTCTAGACTGGTTTTACAAATGTGGATGTCTATGTATTAGACTTGTAGAAACTTGGGACCTTGGTGCCTTCTTTGTATTTTTTTTTTTTACCTAACTTCCATTAGGACTTCTCGAAACCAACGGTATAATTTTGATTTACATTTTACTCTCTCTTTCCTATTCAATTAATTAATATTTAATAGATTTATATTACTTTTTCCCGCGCGCCAATAGTGACCATAGCGGTGGCAACTTTCTGGTTAATTAAATTTATATTTTCTATTTTTGCAAATTAGTAAAATAAAAAAGTGATTTTATTAAATTGTTTATATCATTACTTTAGCTTTTATTAATATAAAATTAATTATCTACAAAATTAAATTGGTGAAATAAAATTCTAAATAATCATGATTTGATAATATTAAATAAGTTAATAAAAGATTAAAGGGGTAATTTTGGATATTTTGGCTTCCAATAGAAGAAAAATTTGAATTCATCACTCTTTGATTTGAAATTTAAATTCCACATTATAATGTATATTCAATTCTAACAGAAATTAAATTCTTATAAATTATGGTCAATCAAACATAAAAAATGACATAGGAATGAAAATTACTTTCCTCTCCCCCTTCCTCTCCTTATTATATATATTTAATGCATGTACGATAAGGGTGTATTTATTTTAAATAATCATTATGTAAATGATAATTATATTTAATTTCTACACATATGTCATATATGCATTAAGTGTAATACAACAAAGATAATACAAAGAAGAGATGGAATTGTGCTAATTAAGTTACTTTTTAATTAGATTGGGGGTCGTGGTTTAAAAATTTTTAATTCAATTTGGGAGTTTACTTTTTCCAACTGTTCACTCCCCATATAACCAATTAATTTGTTTATTCTAGAGTAAATTTATCATTTTGTTGACAACAAATGTTAGAATGATAAAATTTAAGCAGTATCATTCCTTTTGCTTAGTGTGCGCAGCTTTTTGCGTTGATAAAATTTAAGCAGTATCATGCCTTATTGCTTAGTGTGCATAGCTTTTGGGCGTTGTATCTATACTATGCATAGCTTATTCCGTTTTATCTGCTAATAAATAAAAAGGTAGCCTACACAAATATCCATTAAACAAATAAATTATTTGGTTGTTGGAATTCGGACAAGGTCGATAAATTTACAAAATGAAAAGTTAATCACTAAATTAAACTCATTTTGTGGTATTTGAAAATTATAAATAAGGCAAAACGGTTAAAAGGTCTGAAAAAAGGTTCATAAGGTTCAAAATCAAAATAACTAAACTTAATAGATAAGATATTAGATAACTAGAATTTAAAAAAAAAAAGATATTAGATAACTGATTATTTGGATCAAAGTTACTCGATTTATTAAGGCTCTTGAGCAATAGTCAATTGGGTCAAATACTAAAGAACTGGTCAGTTTGTTTTTGGTTCGACTGAAGAACCAAACTAGACTAACAAACCCTCATTTAAAATTTCCAAAAATATAAATAATTCAATGTTGTGTTTACTTATTAAGGTGAAAGCAAAGCGTGTGAATTTCTCTAAATCCAGCATTTACTTACTCATTTAATGAAATGAATAGTCACTCTTGCGAGTCTCACTTATTCTTGGGATGATGAGTGGGATTTCCACTCATGAGGGACAATAGGAGAGGGAATCACTCCTAGCTCTTCCTTTTTTACCCTATTGTTATTAAATATAATATAATTAACAATGATATATTTATTTATTTAAGTAATATTATTAAATAAATTATTTAATAATATTATATTTATAAAAAAAATAATATTAAACTTATTTAAATATATAATATTATTGTATTTAGTTAAAAATAATAATTTACATTGATTCTAACTTTAAATTACTTAAAAACTAATATTTATATGTTCATAGAAAATTAATAATATTACTATATACTATCTTTATTTGAAAATACAATAATATAATTTTTTATTTTAATAGTATTATATTTATTTAATATTAGTAATTAATAATAACAAAGAGTTTATTCTAAGAAAATTTAAATTTAATATTATATTGTTAATAATAGTGCTTTCATTTGTGTTGCTTTTATCAATAATTTTTAATATATAAATTTAAATATGTAAATTGTTGTATTTATTTTAATAACATATTTGTATTTATTGTAAGATTCTAAATTTATATTTAGGTTAAATATATTTTACAATTAAAAGCATTGTTAACATAAATATTTCTTTATTGATTTTGATGATAACAAACTTGATTAAGATTTATTAATCTTTTAAAAGCTCAAAATAGTTTTCATATATTTTTAAATCATCATTCTCATTTTATAAAGGCGTTATATTCTATGAAAATATTTTTGGTTATTCTCATGTTAATGGTTTCAAATTGAAAAAGCTTTGAGATTTTTTATAATAACAAGTATTGCTTAAAATCTTGAAAATGGACCTAATTGACAAGTTTTATAAAATTTTGGGCCATAGTATAAATTTATAAAGTTTTGGGTCAAATGGTAATTTTGTAAAAAAAAGTACATTGTAGCAGTTACTGTAGAAAATGGCCATCAGACATCTTGATAACGGCTCGCCAACATCGAACAGAATTGAAGATTAGTCTCTGGACACTAACGGCGATCCGACATCTAGATAACGGTGATCCGACATCGAACAGAATTGAAGATTAGTCTCTGGACACTAACAGCGATCCGACATTTAGATAACGGTGATCCGACAATTTGAAAATTCAGTCCGACGGTCATATTGACCAGTCAAACAGCGATCCGACATCTAGTTAACGATGATCCGACAGTGTGCAGAAAGTCAATAACGACTAGTTTTCAACTCCATCTATAAATAAACTCATTCAAATTCAAATAAGAGTTGATCACAACACGACCATTGAGCTTATATTCGAGAATACAATCTTCATAGAGCTTTAAAACACATTCTTATTTCATCTATTCACACATTGGGCATTGATTTGTAATCTTAAATATTATGTGAGAGAAAAATGATTTTTAATCTTTTACTTTGAGTGATTGTAAGTGTTAGGATACACTTGGGTTAAGAGATTGGGGATAATCTCTTGTTGTAAAGGTTCATTGACACCTTGGAAGTCAAGTGTAAGCATTTGAAGCCTTGGAGGCTTGCTTAGTGAAATCCCCAAGCCCGGAAAGCTTGGAGGCATGGACGTAGGCGAGGTTGGCCAAACCATGTAAAAATCTTCATGTTTGAATCTCTCTTCCCTTATCTTTTTATATTGTAATTGATTTAATTGTTATTCCATTAAATTCATTTTAGATTTGCATGGTAATTTGTTTTAGAATCAAATAATTTTTTAGAATCCCAATTCACCCCCCCTCGTGGGTTGCATACTAGTATTTCATTTGGTATCAGAGCCTTGTTCTCTTGTTAGGACTTAATCGTCTAGAGTAAAAGATCCATGGCAACCCTAAATGACTCAACCTTTAGAGAAGGGCAATCCATAACTAGACCACCGTTCTTTTACGGTAATTACTATGCATATTGGAAAACTAGAATGAGAATCTATTTGCAAGCTTTAGATTATGAAATTTGGGAAGTTGTTTGTAATGGTTCATTCATGCCTATGTTTAAAGATGAAATAGGACATAATATTCCTAAACCATCAAGTCAATATAGTGAGTTAGAAAAGAGAAAAATGTCCTTAAACTCCAAGGCAATGAATGCTTTGTTCTGTGCTCTTGATAAGAAAGAATTTCATAGAGTATCTAGTTGTGAAAGTGCACAAGAAATATGGAATAAACTTAAAGTTGTCTATGAAGGGACAAATCAAGTTAAAGAGTCTAAAATTAGTAGATACACTCGTCAATATGAATTGTTCCAAATGGAAAAAAAAATGAAAATGTGTATTCTATATATACTAGATTTACGGACATAGTGAACACCCTAGGAGCTTTGGGAAAGATCTTCTCAAATAGCGAGAAAGTTAAAAAAATCATTAGGTCACTTCCAAAAAAATGGAGACCTAAAAGAACCGCTATTGAAGAGGCCAAAGATTTAAATACTTTACCTCTTGATGATTTAATTGGTTCTTTCATTTCATATGAAGAAGATTTGGCAGCAGTAAAAGGGCACGAGGAGAAGAAGAAAAGCATTGCTCTCAAAGCTTTAAAATATGAGAGTGATAGGGAGAGTGAACCGGATGATGAAGAGTTGGCCATGCTAGCAAAGAGGTTCAGAAAATTCTTCAAGAAAACCGGAGAGCGAAGAAAATTCAGAAACTTCAAGAACCAAATGGAGAAGAAAGAGGTAATCACATGCTATGAATGCAAGAAGCCTGGCCATATAAGATCGGAGTGCCCACTTATCAACAAACTCAAGAAGAAAGCCATGGTTGCAACTTGGGATGATAGCGAGGAAGATTCAAGTGATGAATAAGGGTCGTAAGAAGTATCAAACCTAGCGTTTATGGCAATAGGAGAGGATGATGATCTCAATGAGGTAAGTGATCCCACCTATGATGAATTGTATGATGATTTTAAAGAATTGTATAATGAGTTGATGAAGATTGTTAAAAAGAATGTATGTCTTAAAAAGGAAATGGCAAAGCTTAAAGTAGAGAACAAAACATTGCATGATGAAATTGCATTATCAAATGAGAAACCTAGCATCTCACATGAGCATTTAGAATCACACAGATGATTTGAAAAATGAAAACGAAATGCTTAAAAAAAAGAGCAATGAGTTGAATGAGATTGTTTTGAAATTTACAAATGGGCAAAAGATGTTGGATAATATGCTTAACTCATAAAAATGTGTTTTTGATAAAGGAAGACTTGGGTATAAGCCTAACTTGAAGCAAAAGTATTATAAGAATTATTTTGTTAAAGCTACCTCCACAAGTGATCATAAGATTGTTTGCCATTATTGTAATCAAGATGGTCACATGAAAGATAGATGTCTCGTGAAAAGGAATGCATATTATGGTGTCAAATGTATTTGGGTTCCAAAAGGAACCGTTGCTAACTCTCAAGGACCTAAAAAGCTTTGGGTACCTAAAACTTGAGATTTTCTTTGTAGGGCTTAAAGAAGAAGAAAAATAAATGGTACTTGGACAATGGTTGCTCAAGGCACATGATCGGAAATTATGCATGGTTCTCAAGCTTTACCAAAATTGAAAATGGTGGAAACGTATCTTTTGGAGACAACTCAAAAGGAAAAATTCTTGGAATTGGAAATGTTGGTAAAGTTTCCTCAACTCTAATTGAGAATGTATGTTTGGTTAAGAACTTGAAACACAACTTAATTAGTATTAGTCAATTATGTGACAAAGGTTATAAAGTCATCTTTGATAAATTTAGTTGTGTTATTGAGAATTCATGTGATGGCAAGATCTTATTTGTTGGGAATAGATGTGGTAATGTTTATATCATTGACATACAATGTGCATCTACTCTTGATAAATGCTTTTCGGCATTGCATGATGATAGTTGGTTATGGCAAAGAAGGTTAGGACATGCAAGTATGGATTTGATTTCAAAAATTTTGAAAAATGATTTAGTTAAAGGTCTTCCAAAAATTGGTTTTCAAAAAGATAAGATTTATGAAGTTTGTCAATTTGGAAAAAAAATCAAAACATCTTTTAAAAATAAAAATCATATTTCTACTTCAAAACCACTTCAACTTCTTCACATAGATTTATTTGGGCCCTCTACATATGCTAGTTTAAATGGCAAATATTATGCATTTGTGATAGTAGATGATTATTCTAGATATACATGGGTATTATTCTTAGCCAATAAGAATGATTCTCTTGATGCCTTTAAAGTGCTTTGTAAGAAAATACAAAATGAAAAAAGGGTATGGTATTGCATGCATTAGGAGTGATCATGGAGGAGAGTTTGAAAATCATGCATTTGAGATTTTTTGTAACGATTTTGGCATTGAGCATCAATTTTCATCACCTAGAACTCCACCACAAAATGGAGTTGTTGAGAGAAAAAATAGATCCAATCAAGAAATAGCTAGGACTATGTTGAATGAAAATTCATTGTCTAAGTATTTTTGTGCCGAGGCCTTCAACACCACTTGTTATGTTTTAAATCGTGTGTTGATTAGACATAACCTTAACAAAACTCCATATGAGCTTTGGAAATATAGAAAACCCAATATTGGTTATTTCAAAGTGTTTGGATGCAAATGTTCTATTTTGAACACAAAAGACAATCTTGGTAAATTTGATCCAAAATCTAATTTTGGTATTTTTCTTGGATATTCAAACTCAAGTAAAACTTATAGAGTTTATAACAAAAATACACTAGTTGTAGAAGAATCTATGCATGTTACATTTGATAAGTCTAACTCCTCCTCTGCGGAGAAAAGAATAAATTATAATGATGCAGATGGAGAGTTACAAGAAGAACTATCAAAGGATAAACAGGAGAATGCATCACAAAGAAATCAAGGGGATGAACAAGAAGAGCAAACAAATATGGAGCAACATGAAGGTACTTCTCAAGCACTCCCCAAGGAGTGAAGGTATGTTTCTTCTCATCCTAAGGATGTAATTTTAGGAGATCCCTCACGAGGTGTTACAACTAGATTAGAAATACTTGTGAGCATAATGCATTTATTTCTCAAATTGAACCCAAATCCTTTGCGGATGCGGAAAATGATGAATCTTGGATTATGGCAATGCAAGAGGAGTTAAATCAATTTGAAAGAAACAATGTGCGGGAATTAGTCCCTAAACTGGAACATCAATCTGTCATAGGTACAAAATTGATATTTAGAAATAAGATGGATGAATCCGGTGTGGTTGTAAGAAATAAAGCTAGATTAGTGGCTCAAGGTTACTGTTGAGTGTTAGAAAATGTATATTTATAAAGGAGAAAATCGTCATTTTACACTACAAGTTTTACTAACACCCTTACTTTTATGTATTTAACATTCTTTTGACTTAATTTCGTGTGTTTTATTTTAATTAAGTATTTTATGTATTTTAGGGGCATCATAGTCATTTCACAATAAACGAGAGATCAGGCGGCAAAACAGACATTACTTTTGAACTCAGGACGATCGAAAACTTTAGGAGGAGCATAAAAGGAAAAATGGCAATGTTCACATGTACGGTATTATTCACGTGTACAGTAATGTCTACGTTACTGTTCACGACACTGTTCACATAGACGGATCGATGACGTGGCATTGACCGATGATGTGGCATTGACTGATGAGGTGTCACGATCTTGTTAGACTAAAATTCTTACGTACTGTTGATGGTGACGTGGCAGCATATCAGTGGACCAAAAATCTCGCGTACTATACATGCATCACACAGGATTATTTTCAACCAAACCGCGTTACTGTTCAACCCGGGTCAAACCATGTTACTGTTCATCCGCGTGGTCAAACCGCGTCTTCGATGACATGACACAATCTGTTTTAATCCGATGGTCATGATTTACTCCATGTATCTATAAAAAGGGGGCCTCCCTCCCTAATTTGAGAGCTCTGAATCTATTTTTGGGATCCATTTTCTATAATTCATTCTCCATTTTGTATTTTCTATGTATTTTAATAAATTCTCATTTTGCCTCTAGTTCAATTATGAGTAGCTAATTTTCTTTCAAGCTTGGGTTGAAGGTGAAGTCTCAACATGTGTCATGGGCTTTATTTGGTAAATTTATTTTCTTTTCCCCTCTAATTTTTGTGGATGATTTGACTTTTCGTCGACAAATAATAATAATCTTGTCTAGATACCGCCTTGGTTACACCGGCTCTCTAGTACAAGGTTATTATTATTTGGCACGATAAGCCCTTAGCACCATATTGATTAGAGTGTGGTTCATGAGATGTTGATTCTCCCCTCATGATTTAGTTGGTTTTAATAAAGAATATTTAGCCCATGGTGCATGTTGATATGGATCTAGATACCCAAGTATGTCATTTCAATAGAATTCTCTTCAATTTATTCTCGCCATTTCAATTCCAATTTTAGAATTTATTCTCGCCATTTTAATTTAAGTTTTAGCATATTCCAAATGATTTCATCACAAATCCAATCACCCATTTACAAAATTAATTCTACACACAATTAAAATCCACCTCCTCGTGGGATCGACACTCGTCACCATTGATCTATATTACAATAGATTCGTGCACTTGCGAGTTCAATAAAATTTGCACAACAGTTACAACCAAGAAGAATGAATTGATTTTGATGAAACATTTGCACCTGTAGCTAAACTAGAATCAATTAGAATGTTGTTGGCATTTGCATGTTATAAAGATTTCATTTTATTTCAAATGGATGTGAAAAGTGCTTTTTTGAATGGTTTTATAATGGAAAAAGTGTATGTAAAACAAGCCCCTAGTTTTGAAAATGAAACATTTCGAAATCATGTTTATAAGTTATTTAAAGCTTTGTATGGCTTAAAACAAGCACCTAGAGCATGGTATGATAGGCTTAAGAATTTCTTGTTGGAAAATGATTTTTCAATGGGTAAAGCGGATACTACTCTCTTTGTCAAACATAAGGACAAAGACATACTTGTTGTTCAAATTTATGTTAATGATATTATTTTTTGTTCTACTAATGAATTGTTGTGTAAAGAATTTTCATCTTGCATGAGTAATGACTTTGAAATGAGTATGATGGGAGAGTTGAAGTACTTCCTTGGGCTGTAAATAAAACAAAATGAGGAATGAATTTTCATAAATCAAGCCAAGTATGTAAAAGATCTACTCAAAAGATTCAGTATTGATGACTCAAAGACAAAAAACACTCCAATGAGCACAATAACCAAACTTGACAAAGATGAAAAAGGCAAAGAAGTGGATATCAAAATGTATCGAGGTATGATCGGATCTTTACTTTATTTAACTGCAAGTAGACCCGATATCATGTTTAGTGTATGTTTGTACGCAAGATTTCAATCTTGTCCCAAAGAATCTCATTTGCTTGCTGTTAAAAGAATTTTCCGTTATTTGAGTGGAACCATAGATATTGGTGTTTGGTATCCTAGGGGAACTCATATAGATTTAACATGCTATTCGGATGCGGATTTTGCCGGCTATAAAGTTGATAGAAAAAGCACTAGTGGAACTTGTCATATCCTAGGTCACTCACTTGTTTCATGGTTTAGCAAGAAACAAAATTCTGTTGCACTCTCAACTATCGAGACTGAATATATAGCCGCAGGAAGTTGTTGTGCATAAGCTCTTTGGATGAAACAAACACTTAGAGACTATGGTATTAACCTAGAACAAATTCCTATTAAGTATGATAATACTAGTGCTATAAATCTTTCAAAGAATCCCATTTAACACTCTCGAACCAAGCATATAGAAATAAGACATCATTTCTTGAGAGATCATATTCAAAAGGGAGATATTGCATTAGAATTTATTTCTATAGAAAAATAACTTGCCGATATTTTTACCAAACCTCTTGGCGAAAAACAATTTTCAAAGATTCGGCATGAACTTGGGATGATGAAATTTTTGCATTAACATCTTGATTCATGTTATTGAGTCTATTAAAATTGATTGATTTATAATTTGATGTTTTAATATCTATGGAATGCTCAATCATGATATACATGTGAAGTGTGTGTATTTTTTAAAAATGTATGAATTAATTATTGAAATACATACATGTTCATGAATTATGCATTGAATTGGCACTTAAATCATTTTGGATCAATGAAATGATCTTGAAATGCATTAATTTTTGGCCAAATACTAAAATAAATGTGCGAAATAATACGTTGTAGAAAACAGATTGCCGTTATTTCAATAAACGACTAACCGTTTTAGGGCAGAAACAATGGGAAGCATTCTGGAAGCTATCGGTTCGCCGATAACACATTAACGGCTCGCCGTCTTGATGGAAAATTTTGGGGAGCTCTCTGGACGTTGTCAGCTCGCCGATATCTCTATAACGACTCGCCGTTCTCTCGCGTAATTGAACAGTCCTTCGTCTTCTTCGTCATTTCGTTCTTGCTCTCTCTCTCTCTCTCTCTCTTTCTCTCTCTCTCTCAAACCCACGACTGACAGTTCGTTTCTTTCTCAAATCCACCATTTTTCTTGCTCTCTCTCACCAAATTGAACCATTCGAAACCTTTCTCATCTTGTTTAGAATCTTTTTAACCGATCAAAACTTGTTCTTGATTCAAAATTTGAGAAATCCCAAAATTCAAACCCTAGAACCAGCCACACTTCTCTCACCAAAATTGAACTGAATTCCTTCCATTTTCAATCACATTTCAACTTGTCGTTAGTCTCTCATCTCTCAAACTCTATTTCTACCGATCCAAATTTCTCCAAACTCATCAATGGCAGAAAGACCCTAGAGGCGTACCCGAACCAAGCAAGCAGCTCCAAGCAATCCCAGCTCCTCTAGGCCTCTTTCTCAAGACTTTGACAGCCTACATTTTCCAAATGGTCAACTGGCTCAACGGTTTCACGAGAAATTCATGGGAAAAGCGGTAACTCCCTCATTCTATATTGATATCGATGATTTCTCTGATATTACTATACGTGGAAGAACTTTGCCTCAAATGCTAAGACAATGGGATGAAGCTTTAGGCATTGAAGAATGAGTCTATGAAAACTTAGTTAAAGTGTTTTACTGTAATATGGAGATTTCTGTTAATCGAAAGGATAGAGTCGTAACACATGTTGGAGGTGTTAGGATTGAGTTTGACATATTTGAGCTTGATTGTATTCTTGGAATATCCTGTGAAGGGCTAAACTTGTATACTGCTAGAAAAGAGCTTCACTTTAATCAGTTTAGACACATTGAGGGCGTTAGGAATATCTGTAGACGTCGCGATCTCTCTGACGAGGTCTACTCATTGTCCTTTCGGTCTTAATTGTTACCTTTCCAAGTCAGTATTCTTCACAGTATTCTCCAGTACATGATTACACCTAGGCATGGACATGCTGATGAGGTGACTAGATTAGATGTAGGTTTACTTGACTCTCTCATCCGAGGAAGGCAAGTGCATATTTCATTCACAATTGTGCGCCATATGCTCTCTATCACTGCTGTAACTAACCGATCTCTTCCTTATAGTAGCATTATTACTAAGATTCTGTGATACTTTCATGTTCCTTTGACCGAACCTGTATATGTTGAGACCAAAAAGCTGGGTAGGGAAATAATCTCGGGGATTGGTTTCCATTTAAAGCAAGGCAAGTGGATCAAGGTTACCTCCTCTAAGAATGAGGATACTTTGGTAGCTCCAGATGATAACCGCATGCTCAATGATGTTTATTCTGAGGATGAGTTACCCGACTTTTATCTTGGCGCTAGACCACGTGTCCCTCGCAGAGCAGCAACAGCAGCAGCTTCCTCTCAAGATGACGAGCCAGTCGAGCCCGCCGTCCCTCCTGCAGTATCGACCGTTCCTGTGGATCGCTTTCAGTAACTTTTTGACAAAGTGGATATCCTGTCCCAGCACCAGTAGCAGCTTCAATCTGACTTTGCAACCTTTCGGCAGCAAATGTTAGATCACCAGATGGAGTTAATTGCTGGCCAACGCTGCATTCTTGGTTAGTTTGGTTATGACCCTGGCAGTTCTTCTTCACAGCCTGTCTTAGTTTTCTGCCCCTCTGTTTTTCACACAAACATTACTCATTTCATGTTGTTTGTTGTGACACTTATCTTTGATTCTGTTTGTGATGCTTTTATGATTTTTTTGTTGTTGGATATTTGGACTTTATTTATGCTTGAGTTGATTTTGATGATATCTTGATTATATTGATGATATGTTTGACTGTTGGAATGGAGGTTGGTTGATAAGTTGGTACATATATATCTGGAAGTGTTTTTTTAACTATTTGTATTGTTGAGGATATGTTCATTTTTAAAGGGAGATTTTGCTGAAATTTTTCCAACATGGTTAATCTCAGAACTTCGCTTTTTTCGTGCTCATTTCTTTTTGATGATGAAGGAGATAATTTATCAATTCAATCTATTATGTTTAAAATGTTTTATGAGATTAAAAATTGATGGACACATATTTAGGGGAAATTAAATTTCTTAAAAAATTTTACTTAGGGAGAGCACATATTTAGGGAGAGCAAAATTGTACAAATATATTCTTGAACAGTTTGTCATCATAAAAAAGGGGAAGATTGTTAACATAAATATTTCTTTATTAATTTTGATGATAACAAACTTGATTAAGATTTATTAATCTTTTAAAAGCTCAAAATAGTTTTCATATATTTTTAAATCATCATTCTCATTTTATAAAGGCGTTATATTCTATGAAAATGTTTTTGGTTATTCTCATGTTAATGGTTTCAAATTGAAAAAGCTTTGAGATTTTTTATGATAACAAGTATTGCTTAAAATCTTGAAAATGGACCTAATTGACAAGTTTTATAAAGTTTTGGGCCATAGTATAAATTTATAAAGTTTTGGGGTCAAACAGTAATTTTGCAAAAAAAGTTCACTGTAGCAGTTACTGTAGAAAACGGCCATCCGACATCTTGATAACAGCTCACCGACATCGAACAGAATTGAAGATTAGTCTCTGAACATTAACGGCGATTCGACATCTAGATAACGATGATCCGACATCGAACAGAATTGAAGATTAGTCTCTGGACACTAACAGCGATCCGACATCTAGATAACGGTGATCCGAAAATTTAAAAATTCAGTCCAACGGTCATATTGACCAGTCAAACGGCGATCCGACATCTAGTTAACGGCGATTCGACAGTGTGCAGAAAGTCAATAACGGTTAGTTTTCAGCTCCATCTATAAATAAACTTATTCAAATTCAAACAAGAGTTAATCACAACACGACCATTGAACTTATATTCGAGAATACAATCTTCATAGAACTTTAAAACACATTCTTGTTTCATCTATTCACACATTGGGTATTGATTTGTAATCTTAAATATTGTGTGAGAGAAAAACGATTTTAAATCTTTTACTTTGAGTGATTGTAAGTGTTGGAATACACTTGGGTTAAGAGATTGGGGATAATCTCTTGTTGTAAATGTTCATTGACACCTTGGAAGTCAAGTGTAAGCATTTGAAGCGCAGAGCTGTGAAATCCTCGAAAGCTTGGAGGCGTGGACGAGGTTGGCCGAACCATGTAAAAATCTTCATGTTTGAATCTCTCTTCCCTTATCTTTTTATATTGTAATTGATTTAAGTGTTATTCCATTAAATTCATTTTAGATTTGCAGGATAATTTGTTTTAGAATCAAATAATTTTTTAGAATCCCAATTCACTCTTGGGTTATCTTGTATTTCAAGCATATCTTATGCAATAATAATGTTAAAATTATTATTTTACATAATATTCGAAATAACTTAAATTATAATATTTTATTTTTTATTTATTGTAAATTTTATTTAATATAATAACTTATGTCTAATAGATTGTAAAATATTAAAATACTTTTAAATATTGAAATTATTTTTAAATTTATATATTATTACATTTGTTTTCATATTATACTTCTATTTATATAAAATATTAAAATTAGTTTTGAATTAATAGAACCAAATGATATTATCGTTAAAAGAGGATTTCAGTGTCTTCTTTTTTTAAACTTAGGACATTTCCCAAATGTTGAGTGCGTAGATATGCTTTTTTGTCTATATCTATAAATCTGCAAAAATTCACATATCCTTAAAAATCTGTAAATCACCAAGAAAAGAATAAAATTTTTATGATTTAATTCCATTAACTTACTCAATTTACATATATTGATTTAATGAAATCAATTTATTTTTCATGTATTATACTATAAATGTATTTTTTTTTGTTTAAACAATATATTTATTTGGATCTTATTTAATTTTGAATTTAATTTGCTGTTGAAATTATTTTTACCTTAAAATTTGTAAATTGGATGTAGACTATGTCAAATCCGCATTGGATCGATAGACATATGGATTATATTTGGATTAAATTTTATAGATTCGTAAATTAGACTAGATTAAAAATTTATATTTTATAAAATAATGGATCAGATATGGATTATGATTTAATTCTACAAAATCTAATCAACGAACACTCATTTGAGTAGTGTTAGAGATAAGTTTAGGTAGCATTTATTGTTTAGATTGGAGTGGAAATCTAAATGAGTGAAAATTTTGAGATTAGGAGTGTAGTGTGGAAGAAGGAGTAGGAGTAGATTAGTTATTTACACTAGAATGTGAGTGTGAAATATGAATCAAAAATTAAAATTCTATTTATGTGTTTATTTCATCTTGGATTAATAATAAATTGTTTCAAATTATAGTTTTATCTTTATTTAAATAATTATTATTTTTAATTACAAAGTGAATAAAAAATATATTTATAAAATGAACTATTTTTTATTATTAATTTTAATTATATAAATTAATAACAATTTTGAATATTCTTAATTATATAAATCATAATCTTTTATTAATTTTAATTAATAATATTTATTAAAAATCAATTTCTGTCTCACAGCTCACGCCTTCACGCCTTAGTCTCACACGCCAGTTCCATTTTCAAGTTTTCCACCGCCGTCACTCGTCAGCCACACCGTTAGTCTGGCGGCAGGCAGCCGCCGCAGCAGAACGTCGCCGTCGCCTCCAATCTCGGGCCGGTCGCCGGTAAGATTGTCGATTCTCTTTTTATTTAATATATATTTACTGTGACTTAAATTTTATTTTTCCTTAATTATATATTTTGAGTTGGGATTACTAGATTAGGGCTTAATTTTTGCAGCAGCTGTTTGATTGTTTATGAACTGTTAGCTGTTAATTTTGACCTCAGTTGTTAGTTGCTAATTTCTATAATTCTATTGTTAGTGTAATTGGGGAAAATTGCAAAAACGTTAATTTTTGTAGTTGTTCGTGGATTTATTTACAAATAGATAAATTATGGTGCTGTTATTACCCTATTACTCGGCTTCTTCAGTGTGTAAGCAGTTCTTCTAAACCAATATGTTTACGTGGCCAGGAAATTTTGTTCCAATGAGAGGAGGTCTTAATTCATGGGATCTTACAGCAATTTGATGCTGGGCTGGTATGATTCCTTATTCATCCCATTCAGGTGGCTTACTGTCTATGGATAATTCGAAAAATTATTTATTTCAAATCGCAAAAGTGTTTAGGTGGTCTTTCTACCAAATGGATCTTCTGATTTGGGTCTGAAAATGTCACTTGACAAAAAAGTTTAGGCTATGGGATTGATTTATTGTATTATTGCTATGTTAAATAATCTCTAATAGTTTGTGCACTTTTTGTTTTCTTTGAATTTTGTTGGGTGTGCTGTAGTGAATGCAGATTGCTTTTTTTTTTAAAAAAAAAAAAATTCCTGTCAGATGTCTACTTATTCAAGTGTTCAAAACAACACTGCATCTGAAACCATTCAGTCTGACTGTGAAGATTGCTTATTTCAGCATGAAGTTCTAGCAAATACTAATGGCAATGAAACTTTGAAGTTTCTTTTATTTGTGATATTGTGGTGTTTTGTTTTTTTGTTGTTGTGGAATGTGATTTTGTGATTTGTAGCGGTGTTTTATTGTTATTGTTGTAGATTTATAATTTGTAGTGGATTTCTAAACTACGTGTGTGGACAGGAGTTTATTGTTTTTCTGATTTGTGGACTTTTGATAGACTTTATTATGTATATCTTGTCCAATTAATAGTTTTATGAAGGTGAAAACTTGAAACAGTAAACTGGAAAGTCCAGACAAAATAGAGCCATAACTAACCCGAACTGAACTGAAGTTTATAATTCAGTTGGGTTGGTACTGAACTTCGGTTCACATTCGGTTTAGTTTTTAAGATCCAATCAGTTTCGGTTCCATTTTGGTGCCGAACCGAGCCGAGCCGGATAATGCCCAGCCCTATTCCAGTTCATGTTCAATTATTTTCCTTATTGAGTTCTTATTCGGTTATTTTTATAAAGAAACTGATTTTAACAGGTTCTGTTTAATTTGGCAGTCTTTTATAATCTTTATTCTGCATTTCGTTTTTTAATAAAAATTCGTCCAAGCTCTTACACTTCTCCAGGGACCGGTTAGTTAATCCCCCAGATTGTTTCATCTTAATTTTGATTTTTAAACCATCATTATTAGGAATTCATTCTGTTTCAGTACAATGAAAGATTTGAATTTTGTGTCGACTTGTTGATTATTCTACCATTTGCATTTGATTTTGGTATTATTATTATTATTTCTCTCTATTTACTTGTTCTGAAATCAATGATATTGAGCATCATCTCAATGTGCTGATTGTTTTCTCTTCCTTTCTTGCTGAGTGGATGAATCTGAAGAGAAAATTATTCTTATTTGCAGTGAGAGATTTGGATTCATGGCTAATCAGAAGCATAGAATTCTGATGGTCTCTGATTTTTTCTATCCCAACTTTGGTGGTGTGGAGAATCACATATACTATTTGTCACAATGCCTGCTAAAGTTTGGCCACAAGGTTAGATCATGCTTTACAATCTGTAGATTTGACATGTTGAATGCTAGGTCCATATAATTGTGGCATCGTACAGAGAGAGAAATGAGGAAACTATTTGTAGAATAGTTTGCTTGGGTAAATTAAACAAATAGGAAATGTTTTAAGAGAAATAAGATAAATTTTTTTCCTTTTGTTTCTTCCACAAATTGGAAATAGAGAGAGAGAGAGAGAGGGAGCGAGCGAGGAAGGAAGAGGAAGCTTTTGGCTACAAAGTTTCTCCTCAAACATGTGCATGAAAACTTTGCTTTTGTTTTTATACGATTATAGATCATTGCATGATAAACTTATTAAATGCTTATTCAGGTGGTGGTCATGACTCATGCTTATGGAAATCGTTCTGGTGTGAGATACATGACTGGCGGCTTGAAAGTTTACTATGTACCATGGAGACCATTTATTATGCAGAATACACTGCCAACCTTCTATGGGACACTTCCAATTATAAGGACAATCCTTATTCGAGAAAAGATATCATTGGTGCATGGGCATCAAGCCTTCTCAACTCTTTGTCACGAAGCTCTGATGCATGCTCGCACAATGGGATATAGAGTTGTGTTTACTGACCATTCTCTTTATGGTTTTGCCGATGTTGGGAGCATCCACATGAACAAAGTATTGCAGTTTACTTTGGCAGATGTGAGCCAGGCCATTTGTGTTTCGCACACAAGCAAAGAAAATACGGTGCTACGATCAGGCCTGCCACCCCAAAAGGTTTTTGTAATACCAAATGCCGTGGACACTGCTATGTTCAAACCTGCCCCAGAGCGTCCCGGTAGTAATGAAATTATTATTGTTGTTATTAGCAGATTAGTTTATCGCAAGGGTGCAGACTTGCTTGTTGAAGTCATTCCCGAAGTCTGCCGATGTTATCCCAATGTGAGTTAAATTATTATTATTATTTTTTCTTTGGTGCTCTCATTTGTAGACATGGCACGCACGCAATTGCTAGATATCAGTCCATCATTTTAGTTTCCTTTCAAATAAAGGCAAAAGTGCTATGTAGAAGTTAAACATGACATTATGGAATGTTTAGTTTATTTGCAACTCTAGTCTAATTTGGGAATGCGTGTTAAGGTTCGTTTCATTGTTGGAGGGGATGGACCTAAACGTGTGCGGTTGGAAGAGATGAGGGAGAAGCATTCTCTTCAAGATCGAGTAGAAATGTTGGGGGCTGTGCCACATGCTCAAGTACGTTCAGTCCTGATTTCTGGTCATATATTCTTAAACAGGTTAAATTCTAATTGAATGTTGGATATATCTTTTTCTTCTCATTTAGTTGCTTAATCAACTTTCAGCTAGCCACCTTATTTTTATTCTTTTTAAATTCTCTTGTCTGATTTTACTTGTATCTCGCATACAGTTCCTTAACAGAAGCATTTTGCATAGCCATATTAGAGGCTGCTAGTTGTGGATTATTAACAGTCAGCACACGTGTGGGAGGCGTCCCTGAGGCATGTATTATGAGATGCTTTTGCTATACCTGGCCATTTTTGTTAGTAATAGTTTAGAATGACATATTAGAATTATTTAATTTCTGAAAATCCTTAGCAGGTTAGGAAGCTGATTTTTCTGACCTCTGCTTATAGGTTTTACCGGATGACATGGTTGTCCTTGCTGAACCAGATCCTGGTGATATGGTACTAGCAATTAGAAAGGCAATATCTCTACTTCCGAAGATTGATCCCCAAGTTATGCATGAGCGTGTGAGTAAATTATTCAAATGACTTGAATATTTTGATATTTGGACTATTTGTGTAATGCTAAGGATCCATTGTGCCTTGCCAGATGAAAAAACTCTACAATTGGCATGATGTTGCCAAAAGGACAGAGATCGTGTATGACCGTGCTTTGGAATGTCCCAATCAAAATCTTGTAGAACGACTCTCGCGGTATGCTATTGAGTTTTCATCTGTCTAGTTGATACTCATTCAGTAATTGAGTAATAAGTTCATCATATGAAGTTAGCATGAATACAGTTGATTTGTTATGATGACTCTGTGGTTAATCTTGCTTGAGAACATTTTAATTGGGGGAATTCTGATCTAAACTTACTACCATTTGTTTTGTATCTCATGGGCAATTTTGTATTGTCACAAATGTTAATGTAGTTCTTAAATGAAAGTCCCTATTCAATATTTAATAGTCCTGGACCGTAAGTTGTTAGTATTTCTCTTTTATACCTTCAGGTGATCTAGGTAATGCTTGGTTCTTTTCTTTTTTCTTGGTATAAAGTTTTGGTGGAATCAGTTTATGCTTTTCAAACAGTCTTCAGCTTGCTGATGCCATCATGTTTGTTAGGTACCTCTCGTGTGGTGCATGGGCAGGCAAGCTTTTTTGCTTGGTTATGATCATTGATTATTTGCTATGGCGTTTCTTGGAATTGTGGAAGGTCGTGTTCTCACTTTTCTAATTTTTGTCTTCTGCCGTTACACATTGATTTTGTCACACATATGAAGCTCATTCTTTTGTGCATATTATATCAGCCAGCAGAGGACATTGAGGAGGTGCCCAATATTGTTCTACCCTGTCAGTCAGATGGAGAGAGCTTGAAGGAGTGCAGCAAAGACCAGTGCTTAAGGTGATCTTTTCTTAAGGTTCCAAAAGAACTACAAAAAGGAAAGAACTGAATGCTTAACAAACTAGATTCCTTCCATAATCATTTATTTTCCTTGGTCCGAAGGGAGAGGGGTTTCTGGAGTCTCCCAGGTTTGCCTACGCAATTGGGGCTTCCAGTGCTGTTTCATTAATCCTATCCAAAAGTTGAGCTTGAAAATTTATAGATGCACTCTTTACTGTGTGACTCACAGTGATAGGTTAGTTTCAGGCAAAATTTTGGGCTTTCATCCAGAGGAATTAATTTTTCTTATTCCTTGTGATCTGTATAGTATTGCTTGTGTAATATAGTTTGAATGTCAATGAGCTTGGTGGTAAATTACTAATTGCGCCACAAAAGAGACTGAAAGGCTGCTGATTGTTGTGCTTCGAGTTAATGTGAATGGGTGTGATAAACATTTCCTACGTTGCTTTCTATAGGTAACAATTTGTGCAATTACTGTATTGATATAAAAGGAACTTATAATATCTCAGACACAGGATTTCTGCTAACAATACTTCTCAAATAGTCAGTATGAAGAGCCTTTAATTTCTACACAAGTGCTTGCACCAATTCTAGATCTGTGGATCGATGCATATTCATCGGTTGATTAAATCTCAAGTGTGCATTTGTTTGAATGCATTAATTTCACATTGCGCACACCGTGCGAATGTAATTTCCCCTTTGGCTTTATCAAATATTCATCAACTTTATTTTTAACCGTGGGTGGTTCCAATTTTTGGCAACTGAGTGATGGTAAGAGAATTTATGTGGTCGACAAATAACACTAGCTCTATTAAATTAAATTGATGGCAGGGCGTCCCCTTCTTTACATTCTCTCAATTAAATGTATAAATAATGCCAATGAACTCTTGTCAAAAACTTTAAGCTTATAAGTGAAGGTCCAAAAAAGTATTTTAATCTTTAATATGTGCCCTCGTGCAATATGAAAGGCATGTGATGTGGGTGAAAGAAGACCACAACCACCATGACGACAACGCGAGCACTATTTATTGAAATTATTTTGAATAATATGAAGATTCAGGCAGGAAAGCACCAGAAGATTGTCTATCGGCTGTGCTTTGGGTCTTGTCCAAAGAGATCCCCATTTCCTCATTTTTTCTTCATTGATCGCAGTTGGGACGGCCTTTTAGGTAGGGGTGTTCGCGGATCGGATTTTACGGATTGGACATCAATCCATATCCGATCCATGATTTTGCGGATTATAATTTTTCAATCCAATCCAATCCACGGATTGATAAAATTCAATCCAAATCCAATCGTCATGCGGATCGGATTTGACTTAATCCATATCCAATCCATACGTCTGCGGATCGGATGCGGATTTGACTCAATCCATATCAAATCTACCATTTTGCGCATTAGTTTTCAAATTAAAAATTTTTAGTTTTCTCCAACTAATGAAATAAAAAAATCTAATATAAAAATAATTTTGCTACCAATTAAATTTAAAATTGAATAAAATTTAAATAAATTAATTATTTAAATAAAGTTAAAATAATACATTGAAAGTTTTAAAATATAACACATCGAGACTAATTATTCAAATAAAGCTACAATAATACGTTCAAAGTTTCAAAATATAACACACCAAGCTTAATTGTTCAAATAAAGTTACAATAATACATTAATATAACACTGAAATTATTTGTTCAAATAAAGTTACAATTAATTGAAATGGCGAAGTTTAGGAAACCAAACACAGTCTGATCCTTCACCAGGGTTGTTGTGCCTGTCGAAAAATGGTGATTATTGAGCCGTCCACGATGGGAACCAGGAGAAGCCATACGGGTGGCGATCTTGAAGGTTGTGATAGTGAAATTGTTCAGCTAGAACCAGTGAATGTGAAGTGGTTCGATGGACTTGGGAAAGAAGATGGCTTGCTCTCGCCAGGATCGCACGGCCGATGTCCTTCAAATCCGTGTCAAGAGTGTATCCAATCAGTATTGAGTGTTGCTAGTGTGTGTGACGGCGGGGAAGCTTAGGGTTTTTTGTTTGCAAATTGTTAGTGACTTGACGTCATATTACTTTACTTTTGGGTGACTTTGCAAATTGTTGGTGACTTGGCGTTATGTTACTTTGCTTTTGCTAGTGCGTGTGATTTGCTTTTATTTTGTTTTACAATTTTTACAAGTTATATTTGTATATTTGATTATTTAATTATTTTTCATTTTATATTATTATTGGGTAATGGCTAAGATATGTTATAGTGCTTATGTAACTATGTAATGTCACATTTATAATTTTTTAATTAAATTTATAATAATTTTTTAATTATATATATATATTTTGCGGATTCACGGATTTCTGCGGATTTACAGAAGTAAATCCACATCCAATCCATCGATTGCGGATTTTTAAATTTTCAATCCATATCCAATCCACCAATCCACGGATCGGATTTATACGGATCGGATTGAGCGGATCAGACGGATTGAGCGGATCGGATTGGATTCTGAACACCCCTACTTTTAGGGTAAGTGTCCAGCACAGTCCAACTTTTTACGGGGGTCGATGGACAGGTGTACCGATATTCATTTTTAATAGGGTAAAAACTTGTTTAGTCCCTATATTATGAGCTTAATGTTCATTTAATCCCTATATTTTTAAGAATACCTTAAAACGTCCTTATTATTAAATATTGATAGTTATGCCATTATTTTTTTTTAGCATGCTTTTACAATTTTACACTCTTACAGTAATGTTTCTTTTTTAGATATTAATAAAAAATTGGATTATCAAATTAAACCCAAAAATAAAATAAAAAACAAAAAAGATATATATTAATTTTCGTGGAAGCTCATGTGTGTCAAAAAAAAATTAATTTTGTAAAAAATTAAATTATCAATTTTTTTTAAAAATTAATATTTTAACTTCTCAGCAGAGTGTTCCACAAAAATTAATATCTATATATATTATTTTTATTTTATTTTTTGGTGTTAAACTGGTAATTTAATTTTTTTTTAATAATGTTTAAAAAAAAGAACATTATTGTAATAGGATAATATTGTAAAAATAAGTCAAAATGAACAAAAGGTAATGGCAAGGATGTCAATAATTTAATGATAGGGATGCTTTGAGGTATTTTTAAAAATATAGGGACTAAACGGACACTAACATCAAAATATAGGACTAAATTTTTACCCTTTTAATACTTAGAATTGTTATGTAAGGCACTTCAAGATACGGTTAGCAAAGTTCGGATCCAAATCCGAATATAGGTGTATTCGGATTTAGATATGTATTTATATGTATACAATCATATCGCATTTAAATCTGTAAAAAAATATGCAGATCTAAATGCGGGTAATATCCACAATGGATGCGGGTAGATATTCAGAGTATATCCATAAAATTAAAATTTAATAATTTAATATATAATTTAAAAATTCAACAATTTACTTAGTAATATGAAGTAAAATTTAATCATAATACAATAATTAACAATTCAACATGAAAATTAATGTATTTAATTAGAGTAATTAAAGTAAAGTGAGTAAACTTATGTGAAAAAAATGAGATTAAGCATTTACATTATATTGAAAATTAATGCATTTAATTAGAGTAATTAAATGAATCAACAAAGAAAATTAATCAAAATCAAATTAAATTGAATCAATAAGGAAATTAAATTGAGCCAACAACCTTTTGAAGCTTAAACAGGTTTGCACTAAATTAAACTCATTAAATAGAATCAAACAAGCAACCACAATACCAAATTATTAACTAGAAAAAGAAAAAAGCCATGTAATTAATAGAAACAAAAGAAAATTAACAGAAACAAGAGAGCAAATTACAGGCAAGAATGATCCAACCAGGCGAGGCTTGGATGACGGTGACCTATGCAGCAATAACGGCGTGGCTTTGTGATAAAGAACCAAAAAGATCAATGAGAGTACCCAAGCCTAACTACAAGTATGAGGGTTATGCTTGAGCTACGTAACCCATGCAAGCCTTGCATGGCACATTCAAGACATGTATCACGTGAAGTTTGTGTGTGGATGCTCACCGGAGCAATAACGGGTGGATTACCACGTCAAGTGATCATTGCAGATTTAGCAGGTAATCAAATCTTGGTTGTTACATTTGATTTTGAATTCTGCTGCGAGTTTATAGTTAGGCGATATTATCCTTAATTTTATTTACTAGATTTGAGCCAATAATCTCGGTTACAAAGCAAAGTATTGTTACGCTTGCTGTTATAAATAAGCTCTAGTACTGAAATAAAAGTCATGGAGAAATTATCTTAAATATTTGTTTGTGGTCGTTCTCACCAAAAGCAGAACAACTATATTACTTGCAATTGTTAGCAAGCATCTGATTGGGACCATATCACTTTGACGACGGCGAGGCGTGCAATGTGCAGTGACAGCAACGTACTCAGGTGAGGCTTTGACGCGATGCTGAGGCGAGGCTGCGAGGAAGACGACAATTGGTGGACAGCGTTACAAGCCCTTCAGATTTGGGCATTAGGGTTGAGGGCTACGCCTGTTGGTGAGGTACCGTGAGGCTTGAGTGTGCGTGGAATTGGATGCAATGGTTAGGGACTTAGCCATTTAGGTTAGATTTTTTTTAATTTAAGTTAATATATATTTTTTAATTTAATTTTTAATTTAAACAAAATTAAACCAGATTCAGATATTCGATTTTCTGAATGCAAGTGCACTTGGATTCGGATTCGTGTGAATCTTCATTTTTTAAATCTGGATCGGTATTTTTTAATATGTGGATCCGGATTTTTTTATTGTCATAGAACAATACCTGATTCCTCTAATTGAACTAGATTAAACTTGAAATATTCGCGAATCCTTGTTTATATGACTTCGAGTGTGTGCTGGCAAGGGATACTCCGATGCAAATCAGTGTTTGATTTTTGAGGATTTTATCAAGAACAAAGTTTCTCTTAGCTTAATTTTTGAGAACTTCCCCCGATTCTGATTTTTTTTCTCTTTCAAAGGCTTGATGGCTATGGAATAACATTCCTGAGCTACCATTTGGTCCTTGTGGATGTTGACTGTGCCTCGTCCTGTTACTGAAATTTTGAAATTTTGAAATTTTGAAATTTTGAAATTTTGAACAATAATAAATAACTATTCACGTATTTTTTTAATTATTTATTATTGTTCAAAATTTCAAAATTCAAAGTTTGATATTCAAAGTTTGAATATCTAGAATTTTGAATTTGATATTCAAAGTTTGAATATCTAGAAGTTTGAATTTGATATTTAAAGTTTGAATATCAAGACACCCAATCTTGACATTCTCCCACTTGGAGATTTGATTGAGAACCAATCAATCTCCACACTATCCTTCTTGCCTGGCGTAAGCGTAATTTAAAGCTTTTATTTTTCTTTCAATTTCATTTTAGCTGCGTGTCTGTTTCACTCACCAATTTCCTAACAACCAATGGTGCATAGCATTTCTAAAGGTCTCTTTTGTTGAGTTTCATGTTCTTAAATGCTACCAATTTCCTAACAACCAATGCTGCATAGCATTTCTAAAGGTCTCTTTTGTTGAGTTTCATGTTCTTAAATGCTTCCCATTATAAGATCTCCGCACTGCTTCCTCCATCAACTAAAGTGTGTTCGACATAAATTTCTGGAATAGACAGACTGATAACGAGTGGGTAGATGTGGGGAATATCAACGCTTTCAATATCATTCCCAGAAAAGTGACTGGGGCAAGGTCTTCAATTATGGACATAACAGCGGGAACTGAGATCTCCAGAATCCCGCATTTCTGTACGTTCTTAGCCCAGACATATTGAGCTCTCCACTGTTCCCTATATTCCTCTGTTACCGGGCGTCCATGGGTAACCATAGAATGAAGCTCGTTAATAGGTAACGGCATCAATTTTCCACATACTTGTACCATTTCCTGATTCTCTGGGTCTTCTAGGAGATCTTCGATCGACCCATGGAAGGTGTTGACTACATCCAGAGGTTGGGATAAACTGTTTTCTGAGTTTATCTCACTGGAATCGTCTAGAAGTTCTTCTTCAGATGAGTATACCCTGAATCATAGTCTTATAAAGCTCCGTGAATCAATGCCTCCATTGTGGGCTTTGTAGGCTTGTTTTCTGAGTCCGAATTCTTATCTCCTATTTCTGGGGCATTCGGGGACCTAATCTGGGATCCGGGTTTAGCTTGTACTTCTGAAAATGGCCTTGTCAAAGGATGTGTTCGATCTGAATCCTCAACGATCGGCATTCATTACTGGTGTGGCCAATGTCATGCATTATGGAATGCGCAATGCTTTTTCTGGATTTCGCTTTTCCATTGCCATTTTGATTAGCTTAGGCGTCTACAATTGTCTCGATTCCCTGTTCTCTTGCCAAATCTGAGAGACTGGCATGTTAAGCGGGATCAAGCCACTGTCTTTGAATTTTCTTTCTTTGCAGTGGCGGCCCTCATTTGAGCTCGTAATACCCGGAAGATAGTTCATTGGAGCCATATTGCGCCCTATCATAGCAGTATAGCGCTACTGTAGTGCCTTATCTCTTCAAGGCGGATATATTCCTCTGATTTGATGTTTACCCGCTCGATCATGGGGTATTGCTTCTTGATTAACTGTTTTTCATACTTGGTGTCCCCTCTTACTGCGTTTCCGTATGCTTAGCAGCGACGTGTGTGTCATATTTCCCGATCACGATCAACTGGTTAAATCAGGCCAAGAAATCCCAAACTTTATCATTGGGCCCTTGTTTAAGAGAAAACAGGTCGGAGTGGAATTCTGTTCCTCCCGATTTCGGTTGTATTATAAGAAGAGCAGCGTGCACAACTCCTTGAAATTGTGAATGAAACATCGTTGTAGGCTGCGAAGATGCAAGATTTTTTTAGTAAAATATTTATAAGATATTTTTAGATTTTGTTTGGGATTGAGGTACTGAAATTTTTAAATTAAAAGTTATAGCTGCTATAAAAAAAATGTAATTATGAAACAAAAATTAATAATATGTAGTAAATATAAATTTTAAATAATACTTTTGATAAAATTATGAAAGATATAATAAATTTTATATTATACAAGTGTAAAATCATATCAATATAACTTCCAAACTACAACAGTTAGTGTTTACTAAATACTTTAGTGCTGTATCTTTTAAGTTACAACTGGCTAACCTCAATCTCAAATGCACCCATAGTAATATAAAGGCATAAAAATATTTTAATTTTGTCATTTAATTTTATTCTTTTCCTATTCAAAGATTATTTGGAAAAGTAGCGGTTCTGTTTTAGTTCACAATCATAATCTCAATAAAATTTTATTCTAAATCACAATAGTACATGTTATTTTTATATTAATCCTTGACACATTTTCTTATAATCTCATTAAAATCAATAGTACTTATATTAGTCCACAAAATTAATTTATTCAATTAACAAAAACAATCAAATTCTTATGTTTGAATAATTAATTAATTAGAAAAGTAAATTGTTTACTCTCACGATGGAGTCGACTCATTCGTGCCTTGAATCCCCTGATTAGGTATTAATCTTGACTGTTTTACAAGATTCAATAAGATGAATTTAAGGGTCTCCTTCTAACTCGCTCTCTTTCTCTCTGAAAGGGAACAAAAGAATGGAGTAGTTTTGGAGCTATAATGGCTTCACTTTTTCACTCATATGTCTGAGTGTCTAGTATCAAAGAGAGTGAGAGAGGGAGATCGTAGCAGTGAGGTGCATTCTCAAGGCAGTTGGTAAGGAAGTAGTTATTGTGTCTACCATCCATGGACACAGAAGAGTTAATAAGAAAGTGTAAAGCTATATCTATCCAAGAAGGCAGTGAGCGCAAGCTTTCTATTAGAAGCAAAATTAAGGAAAAAGGAGGACACATAGTGGCAAACTCGCTAGTAGGGAAGATTTTAATAGCAAGAAGTATACACACGGAAGGAATTAGAACAGCTCTGATGCAAGCATGGAGGACAAATAAGGAGGTGAAGATTGAAAACTTGGGAAATAATGTCTTCTTTTTCAAGTTTGGCTCGGAGGGTGATAAGAGGAAAGTGATGGCTGGAGGGCCTTGGCATTTCGACAGGGCCTTGATTGTACTGGAGGAACCCAGGGGAATTAGGAAAATAAGGAAACAGAAATTCACACATGCAACTTTGTGGGTTCAATTTCACAATGTCCCAATAGGGTGTATGGAGCCGGAAAGCATCCACAAGCTAGGAGAACTAATTGGAGATGTCTTAGAAGTAGAAACTGATGATGAAGGTGAATGCATCGGCCCATATGCAAGAGTCAGAATCTCTATTGACATAACAAAACCTCTACAGAAAATGGTCTTCTTGGAGCTTGAAGAGGACGACGAAGTGGAGCTACCAGTGTTGTATGAAAGACTCCCAAACTTCTGTTTTTGTTGTGGGCTTAGAGGACATCAATTCAAAGAGTGCGAAGCATACAAAGGGCAACCAAAGGACAAATTGCCTTATGGAATGTATATGAGGGCGTTGTCCAAAGCTGAAAAAACTAAACTGAACCAAGGGCGAGAGAGGTGGAATAGAAGATTTGAGCAGACCACCAATGGCTGCACAAATTCTGAACATCACGAAAGAAACCAAGAAAGACAAACGGGTATAGACCAAGGTGAAAATGGGTCGGAGTCACACCAACCCAATTCGGGTGAGAGTGAAAGGCAAACGATCAAGAATAGCGAACAATTAATGCTGAGCCGAGATCAAGGCAATCCAAGAAAAAAGCAGCCGAAAAATAATTGACAAACCCAAGGCTGATGGGAATCAACAAGAGAAAGCGGGAACAGAGGATTTGGAGGGAAACAATGGAAAGTTGGCGCCCAATTTAGAGTCAAATCAAGGTGTAAATACAAGCCGAAATTCAGACAAAGGCAACCCAAGCCTAGACGAAGTAATAGACAACGGGCCAAGTAAAATCACCCTAAGGCCCAAAAGAAGAAAATGTAAAACACAAGCTAGAAAGGCACACATCAAAGGGCACGTGAAAGAGAGACCAAATACAGGGAATATGACAAGTGGTGAGTTACTAAGAGCAAGCCCAAATAAAAAAAAACCACGACTCCGAAGCTCCTATGAAGTTGTAGCAGATAAAACATTTCGTGCCATTTATTTGCTTACGGAAACAAATCTAGCAGAGATGAAACATGAGGAGAGGAACCAATTAAAATTACTGAAGTTACAGTTATATCGGCGACGGCTGAGGACCAGCCCCGCCGACAGCCATGATAGTTTTAAGCTGGAACGTCTGGGGGATGGGGAATGACCGGACGTTCAAAGCTCTACAAAAATTCCTCCATTTGTATAAGCCGCAATTGGTCTTCTTATGTGAAACAAAACTGTCGGTTATGAAAATGAACAATGTGGGTAAAAAGCTGAAGTTAGAAAGTTGTTTTGTTGTTAGCAGTAATGGTAAAAGTGGAGGCCTAGCCATGTTATGGAGTCAAGACATAAAGGTGGACATTGTGTCTTTTAGTGACCACCACATTGATGCTGAAGTAGAGGTGGAAAATGGGAAGCATATGAGATGCACAGGGGTATACGGGCATCCAAAGGCGAGCCTGAAAAAACACACATGACTTTGCTTCGATGGCTGGCAGGTTTGTCTTCCTCCCCGTGGCTTTGTTTTGGAGACTTCAATGAGATATTGCACTTGAATGAAAAAAAATGAAGGAAATGATAGAGATGCCAATTGGATAAATGATTTTAGAAAGGTGATAAGGGAGTGTAAGTTAAGGGATTTGGGCTGTATAGGTCACCCTTTTACGTGGTCTAATAAAAGATTTAGCCCGCATTTTATAGAAGAAAGGTTAGATCGATTCTTGTGTAACGATGATTAGACTCATACCTTTCAAGATCATGCAGCAAAGAATTTAATCACGTGGTGCTCAGACCACAACCCGGTGATAATAGAGGTGATAGGCAGAAATAAGGGAGCAGGCTACAGCAAACGGACAATGTCGAGATTCCACTATGAGGATATGTGGAGTCCCTACAAAGAGTGTAAAGAAATAGTGAAGCAAGAATGGGCACAAAAAGGAGCTTGGGTGGGGAGCAATCCTGCCCAAACTTTTAAGAAAGTCAGTAGAGATACGCTTGCTGAGCTGAGGTGCTGGAGTCGGAAAACTTTTAAAGGCAGCAAGGAGAAGTTAGATAAGCTGATGAACAGAATAAAGGAGATTCAGGATCATGGTAGACAGCATGAATGTGGAAAGGAATTGAAGAGCATAGAGACACAAATCCATCAACTCCTGCTAGATGAAGAAATTTTTTGGAAACAGAAGTCTAGAGCAAATTGGCTTCGAGAGGGTAATAAAAACACAAAATTTTTTCATCTTAAAGCGTCATCCAGAAAGAGGAAGAATAAAATTTGGGGCACAGAAAATGAGCGAGGAGATTGGACTGAGGAGAATGAAGAAGTTGAAAAAGAATTCTGTGGGTACTTCACGAAGTTGTTCGGTACTTCCAACCCCACCCAAGCCCAAATGGAAAATGCTCTAAGAGGAATGATGCCTAAAGTAAAACCCGAGATGAACGAGTACTTATGCCAGCTGTTCACAGAGGAGGAGATTACGGAGGCTTTGGTCCAAATGTGCCCAACCAAAGCTCCAGGACCTGATGACCTACCCGCTGCCTTTTATCAAAAGCATTGGACAGCAGTCAAGCAAGGAGTAATCACCACTTGCCTTCACATCCTCAACATAGCAGGTATCATTGCTCCCTTGAATCACACCTTTATCGCTTTAATTCCCAAGACAGCTAAGCCTAGGAAAGTTACTGATTTTAGACCCATAAGCCTTTGTAACGTCATATATAAGATTGTCACCAAAACCATGGCAAATAGGCTAAAAACTATCCTCCACACCGTGATCAACTCATCCCAAAGTGCCTTTATCCCCAATAGACTAATCACAGATAATATTATTGTTGGGTATGAATGCCTTCATAAAATTAGGCATAGCAAAGGTAAAACAAAAATGGGGTAGTAGCGTTGAAACTTAATATTAGCAAAGCCTACGATAGAGTGGAGTAGGCCTTTTTGGAGCAGACAATGAACAAATTAGGCTTCGATGAGAAATGGATAAGATTAGTAATGGATTGTATTACTACTGTTTCCTTCTCTGTAATCATAAACAGGACTCCAACGGGCATGATCATCCCTCAAAGAGGCTTGAGACAAGGATGTCCCTTGTCCCCATACCTCTTTTTAATATGTGCAGAAACTTTTTCCAATATGCTGATACAGGCATAGAGGAATAAGCAAATACAGGGGCTAAAATTTAGCCATCACATATCCATTTCTCACTTGTTGTTCGCAGATGACAGCTTGATCTTTTCCAGAGCATCACTCAAGGATTGTCAGCACCTAAAGGACATATTTGATAACTACTCTGTAGCCTCAGGACAGATTTTCAACTTCGAAAAGTCTAGCATGTTTTTCAGCCGCAATGTCCCGGAAAATCTGATTTCAGCTATCAAGAGGGTATTCCAGTTCAACGTAGTTTCGAAGCATGAGAAGTACTTGGGGCCACCCTCTATGATCGGAAGGAATAAGAAAGATTTTTTCAATGAGGTAAAGCTCAAGGTGCAGAGTAAGGTTTCCGGATGGCAGCAAAAAGGCTTCTCAAGCGGGGAAAAAGAGACTTTAATCAAAGCTGTGGCTCAAGCAGTTCCAACATATGCGATGAGTATCTTCAAGCTTCCAACGGGGCTGTGTGATGGAATCCAGCAGATTATTGCTAGATTTTGGTGGAGCAACAAAAAAGAGAAGAAGGGCATCTCCTGGATGAAATGGGAGAAGATGAGCCAAGCTAAAAGTAGAGGAGGCATGGGGTTTCGAGATGTTACAAGCTTTAACCAAGCCTTACTAGCAAAGCAAGGATGGAGGCTAATTCAAAACCAAAGCTCGTTGGCAGCTAGAGTGCTCAAGGCAAGATACTTCAAAGAAACTGACTTTTTGAACGCCCCAATGGGGTCAAACCCATCGTACATTTGGAGGAGTATAATGTGGGGAAGGCAAGTGATACTAAAAGGGTATAAGTGGAGAATTGGCAATGGAAAAAACATTTCAGTCTTCAGAAGCAATTGGATCCTAAGACCATCTACCTTCAAGCCTATCTTCACACCAAATTTGCCACCCGAAGCCACAGTTGCAATGCTGATAGATAATGAAAACAAGTGGAAGCTAGACCTGATCTAGAGTATGTTCTTAAAGGAAGATGCAGAAGCAATCCTAAGCATCCCACTGCCAAGAAGGAAAAGAAAAGATCAGGTGATCTGGCACTACGACAAAAAAGGAGAATATTCGGTCAAGAGTGGTTATCAAGTGGCCCTCAACATGAAATTCCCGGATCCGCCAGGATGCTCAAGGAGTAACGGCAGTAAATGGAGCATTATTTGGAAGCTTTCTCTCCCTGAGAAGATAAAGATCTTTGTTTAGAAGGCAACGAAAAACTTATTGCCGACAGCTGAGAACCTATGCAAACGTGGAATTGTCCAGGAGGCTCACTGCAAGTGATGTAGAAATAGAGTGGAAAATATTTTGCACGCGCTGGTGACATGCAAAGCAGCAAAAAATGTCTGGCAACGTTCCCCTGTGGCAGATGCAGTCCATGAAATAGATAGCTCAGACCTCTTTGGAGAGCTGACAAAACTTCAGAGGAGATTAAGGAATAACGATTTTGAATTGCTCTTGGTTCTGTTATGGATCATTTGGTATGCTAGAAACAAGTTTGTGTTCGAAGGAATGAAGATAGACCCAGGGATTTCAGTGGCAAAGGCTGAAGCAGTAAATGAGGCATATAAAAGAACCCAATTCCCAGAGATGCTAGTGGGAAAAAATTCGCTAAGGCAAGAACAAAACAAATGGGCTCCCCCTCCCCCAGGATGGGTAAAAATCAATGTTGATGCAGCCATTGATGCTAAGAGCCAATGTTCTGGATTAAGGGCTGTAATTAGAGACCCCTCAGGAAAATGCTTAGATGCAGCTGTTAAATCGGTCACTTTCAAGGGTGATGTTCTGTTTGCAGAAGCAAAAGCTGCTGAATGGGGCACTTATCTTGAGTAATTGCATATAATTTCATTTCATCATAACAGTTTTATCAAAAGCAATTTTATAAATCTTTTTGGAAAGCTTTAATCCTTATTTATCTTTCACATATTTTCTTTGTAATATGAGGTAAGTCATGGACCATAGTATGGTATTTATTGTAAATAAAATCATTATGAAACTGATTTTATTCTTTTTTTTTCACAAACAAAGTATCTAGCTAACTGCAAATATAATGAATTACTATTACCATTATTTGAGTCGCTCTCTAAATTAGATCTTGGAGTCTGTCATATCATAATAAATTTAACGACATAATGGCTTTTGATTTTGCCTACCTGATAATAAAAGTTGTCTGCCATATAGACAAGAAATGGATCCATACGTTAAAGCAAAATTAAAAAATACAAAAAAATAAATTGCTAGGAGATGATTTTATCTGAAATTTCACTTGCATGGTATTGGCCACATATAAATTTGTGATGAAATTCATGACGGATTAATATAATTGAACGGAATTACTCTATACAATTTCATAAGTATGTATTATACAATTAAAAGTCTATTGATATTTATAATAAAATAATATATCTACTAAGTACTAGGATATATATTTGTGGGGAATGATAAATGTAGAGAATTACAGTAATAAAGGTGGAAGTGGAACTTTATAATAATTAATTAATGTGTTTACAATTCTGTAAGTATAATAAAATCATAGTAATAGGTAAATTGTAGAAAATTAATGTGTACTTCAAGGCACATTACAAATGTCGCTTTCCTAAAGATATTATTTGTCCCACCAATTAAGTGATGCATATAGGCTAAACAAATATACCTCCAGGATACAATGAATCACTTATTTGTTTGCTTGCGTTTTTCATGGATGAAAGCAAACTTGAATACTTTTGAATATTGCAAGCTTTCTGAGAATCAATATATTATTCCTGTAGTAAACAATATATTAGATATTTAATGCATATAGTATAGATGTTATACAATAAAATTTGTTTCAGGAAAGAGGGTTGAGAAGAGAGTGATGTAGTATCATTATTTCCATGTTTAAAAATTAATTCTAAATTAGCTATAACATGCAATCTTTTAATATTCGCATGTCCTAAATGAATATGTTACAAAAATAATGAGTCAATCATGTAAGCAGAAGAAACATTAATTTTATTAATATTGAGCTTGAACATTCCCAAATACATGTATCCTTTCCCAATAAAGGTACCACCCTTAGACAATGTAAATTTGCTTTGACTCAAATAAGGTACCACCCTAATATAGACACAAGATTTTTCCTACCTTTAGATACATGATAAACATCAATATGAGTTAAAGTTTTTCCACAAGTGAACTCTAGTTGCACATTCCTTCTAATTGTTGCAATGGAGGAATTTCCCATCTAAAGAACACTTCAATCATCCATTGCTTTGTAAGATGTGAAATGGCTACGATTCTTGTACACATACTTGATTGCACCGGAATCTATTCACCATGCATTATCATGTTCGAGAATATTAATCTCAGATATTATGGCCATAAATTTTGTCCCCAAAATTTGTGTTCGAACACTTCTTTTCTTTCTTAAGAAGTTGACAGTCTTTTTTAAAGTAGCTAGGCTTTTCACATTGGTCACATGTACACTTCTTTTTTTATTCTATTGGTTTGATTCTATTTGGAATCAAACTTTTGCTTTGTCAGTCTTTTTTAAAGTGGCTAGGCTTTTCACACACTTCTTTTTTTTTTTGTTGGTTTGATTCTATTTGGAATCAAACTTTTGCTTTTGGTTATTAATGCGGGCATTAGACTGCTTTAGCTCATTCTCCTCCTCCACAACATTAATTTCAGAGGACATAGCAGTCTGTTCCTCAAGACTATTAAGTCTAAGTTTCTATTCAATATGAAGACTTTGCCAAGCCTTCCAGGCTAACTTCCTCTTTGTTATATTTAAGACTTTTTTCATAGTCTTTTCAAGAGGGGGGAAGTTTATCAATAATTGAAGAAATAATAATAAACTTATTACTTTTCATGTTGTGTTAGTTGAATTGATCAAGAATGCAAAAAATCTCATTATATTGTTCAATCACAAGTCTATTATCAATCTTTTTAAAACGAAAAAAAATTAGAAGTCAAGAATTTCTTACTTGTGGTGTCTTCCATCATGTACTTAGACTCCAATAAGTCTTATATTTCTTTTGCTGTGGATTTTGTTGTGGTACTTATCAAAACAAAGTACTAGACATGTCATTGTAAATGTGTCTTATGCACACGTAGGCATCTTGCTTCCACTTTTGCCATACTCGAGTTTCTCATTCTCACGTTCTTCAGGCTTTGATATTGTAAGAACATTAACAACATTGAGGCTTGTCAACAAGAAATGTAATATTTTTTTGCCAACGTATAAAAGTTGTGACCATAAATATTTCTTTGTCATTGATTTTGATGATAACAAATTTGATTAAGATTGATTAATCTTTTAAAAGCTCAAAATAATTTTCATATACTTTTAAATCATCACTCTCACTTTATAAAGACTTTATATTCTATGGAAATATTTTTGGTTATTCTCATGTTATTGGTTTCAATTGACAAAGCTTTGAGAATATTGATAATAACAAATATTTTTTCAAATCCGATAAATGGATTTATTTGACAAGTTTTATAAAGTGTTGGGTCATAGTATAATTTTATAAAGTTTTGGGGTCAAACTATTATTTTGTAAAATAGTTTATTGTAGCAGTTACTGTAGAAAACGACGATCCAACATCTTGATAATGGCTCGCCGACATCGAACAGAACTAAAGATTAGCATGTGGACACTAACGACGATCCGATAACTTGATAACGGCTAACCGACATTGCACAGAATTGAATATTAGTCTATGGATACTAATGGCGATCTGACATTTAGATAACGGTAATCCAATAATTTAAAAATTCAGCCCAACTGTCATATTGACTATTTAAAACGGCGATCCGACATCTAGATAACGGCAATCCGATAGTGTGCAGAAAGTCAATAACGGCTAGTTTTCAGCTCCAACAATAAATAAGCTCAATCAAATTCAAACTAAAACAATTGCAACAATTATTATTGAGCAAAGTGTTGAGCATACAACATTCATTGAGTCTTAAATTCTTGTATTCATCTCATTTACTCACACTTTTAATCCTCATTTGTAATCAAACACAGTGTGAGAGAAATTTATTTTGTAACATTCTTTAAAATCAAATTGAGTGATTGTAAGTGTTGGGATACACTTGGATTAAAAGATTGGGGATAATCTCTTGTTGTAAAGGTTTATTGACACCTTAGAAGTCAAGTGTAAGCATTTGAAGCCTTAGAGGCTTGCTTAGCGGAATCCTCAAGCTCGGAAAGCTTGGAGGCGTGGACGTAGGCGAGGTTGGCCGAACTACGTAAAAATCCTCATGTTTGAATCTCTCTTACCTTATCTTTTTATATTGTGATAAATTTATTTGTTATTGCTTTAAATTCATTTTATATTTGCATTGAGTTTTGGTTTAAAAATTGTATAATTTTTTTTTAGAATCCCAATTCACCCCCCCCTTTTGGGTTGCATAACTAGAATTTCATTTGGTATCAGAGCCTTGTTCTCTTGTTAGGACGTAATCGTCTAAAGTAAAAGATCAATGGCAACCCTAAATGACTCAACCTTTAGAAAAGGACAATCCACAACTAGACCACCGTTCTTTTACGGTAATGACTATGAATATTGAAAAACTAGGATAAGAATCTATTTGCAAGCTTTAGATTATGAAATTTGGGAAGTTGTTTATGATGGTCCATTAATGCCTATGTTTAAAAATGAAGAAGGAGATGATATTCCTAAACCATCAAGTCAATAGAGTGAGTTAGAAAAGAGAAAGATGTCCTTAAACTCCAAGGCAATGAATGTCTTGTTTTATACTCTTGATAAAAAAGAATTCCATAGAGTATCTAGCTGTGAAAGTGCACAAGAAATATGGAATAAATTTGAAGTTGTCTATGAAGGGACAAATCAAGTTAAAGAGTCTAAAATTAGTAGATACACTCGTCAATATGAATTGTTCCAAATGGAACAAAATGAAAATGTGTATTCTATGTATACTAGATTTACGGACATAGTGAACACCCTAGGAGCTTTGGGAAAAACTTTCTCAAATAGTGAGAAAGTAAAGAAAATCATTAGGTCACTTCCTAAGGAATAGAGACCTAAGAGGACTGCTATTTAAGAGGCCAAAAATTTAAATACTTTACCTTTTGATGATTTAATTGGCTCTCTTATTTCATATAAAGAAGACTTAGCAGTCGAAAAAGGGGGTGAGGAGAAGAAGAAAAGTATTATTCTCAAAGCTTCAAAATTTGAGAGTGATGAGGAAAGTGAATTGGATGATGAGGGGTTGGCCATGCTAGCAAGGAGATTTAGAAAATTCTTCAAGAAAACCGGTGAGCGAAGAAGATTTAGAAACTTCAAGAATCAAAAGGAGAAGAAAGAGGCAATCATATGCTATAAATGCAAAAAGCCCGGCCATATAAGATCAAAATGCCCACTTCTCAACAAACTCAAGAAGAAAGCCATGGTTGCTACTTGGGATGATAGCGATGAAGATTCAAGTGATGAAGATGAATTGCATGAAGCATCAAACCTAACACTTATGGCAATAGGAGATGACGATGATCTCAATGAGGTAAGTGATCCTACCTATGATGAATTACATGATGAGTTGATGAAAATTGGTAAAAAGAATGCATGCCTTAAAAAGAAAATGCTAGAACTTACAAATGAAAAGGATGCCCTGGAAAAATGGAATAATGGAAGATAAAAGAATTAGAATTAGAGAATAAAATGTTGCATCATAAAACTTTAGCTCTTAAAGGTAAACAAAGCACTTATGAACATGAAAAATCACATGTGGATGAGTTAATGAAAGAGAATGAAGTTCTTAAGAAGAAAAATAATGAACTAAATGAAATTGTGCTGAAGTTTACAAATGGACAAAAGATGTCGGAAAACATGCTCAATTCACAAAAATGTGTTTTTGATAAAGGAGGTATTGGATATAAGCCAAACTTGAAATAAAAATATTAGAACTACTTTGTGAAAAGTACCTCTATTAACAATCAAATTGTATGTCATCATTGTAATCAAGATGGACACATGAAAAATAGATGTCCAGTAAAAATAAATGCATATTATGGTGTGAAATATATTTGGGTTCCAAAAGGAACCATTGCTAACAGACACGGACCCAAGAAGTTTTGGGTACCTAAAACTTAGAAACTTTTTCTGTAGGAATCAAAGAAAAAGAAAAATAAGTGGTCCATGGATAGTGGTTGCTCAAGGCACATGACCAGAAACTATGCATGGTTTTCAAGTTTCACTAAAATCGAAAATGGTGGATATGTTTCATTTGGAGATAACTCAAAGGGAAAGATTCTCGGAGTTGGAAATGTCAGTAAAATTTCGTCAACTTTAATTGAAAATGTATGTTTAGTTGAAAACTTGAAACACAATTTGATTAGTATTAGTCAATTGTGTGACAAAGGTTATAAAGTTGCTTTTGATAAATCTAAATGTATTATTGAGAATGCATGTGATAACAAGATTTTATTTATTGGAAATAGATGTGGTAATTTTTATACCATTGACATAGAATGTGCATCCACTAATGATAAATGTTTTTCGGCATTGCATGATGATAGTTGGTTATGGCATAGAAGACTAGGACATGCGAGCATGGATTTAATTTTAAATATTTCCAAAAATGATTTAGTTAAAGGTCTTCCAAAAATTGGTTTTCAAAAAGATAAAATTTGTGAAGCATGCCAATTTGGTAAACAAATCAAAACCTCTTTTAAAAGCAAAAATCATATTTCTACTTCAAAACCGCTTCAATTACTTCATATAGATTTATTAGGACCTTCAAGGTATGCTAGCTTGAATGGAAAATATTACGCTTTTGTAATTGTTGATGATTTTTCAAGATACACTTGAGTATTATTCTTAACTAATAAGGATGATGCTCTTGATGCTTTTAAAGTACTTTGTAAGAAAATTCAAAATGAAAAAGGGTATGGTATTGCATGCATTAGAAGTGATCATGGAGGAGAGTTTGAAAACTATGCATTTGAAACCTTTTGCAATAATGTAGGCATTGTGCATCAATTTTCATCACCTAGAACTCCACAACAAAATGGAGTTGTTGAGAGAAAGAATAAGTCAATTCAAGAAATGGCTAGAACTATGTTGAATGAAAATTCCTTGCATAAGTATTTTTGGGCCGAGGCCGTCAACACCGCTTGTTATGTTTTAAATCGTGTGTTGATTAGACCTAATCTTAATAAAACTCCATATGAGATTTAAAAAGATAGAAAACCCAATATTGGTTATTTCAAAATTTTTGGATGCAAATGTTTTATTTTGAACACAAAAGATAATCTTGGTAAATTTGATTCAAAATCCGATGTTGGTATTTTTCTTAAATATTCAAACTCAAGCAAAGCTTATAGAATTTATAACAAAATAACTCTAGTTAAAGAAGAATCGATGCATGTTATATTTGATGAATCTAACCCCTCCTCTATGGAGAAAGTTGTTGTTGATAATGATGCAGATAAAGACTTACAAAAAGAGTCATCAAAAGATAACCAAAAGGATGCATCTCATGGGAATCAAGATGAGCAACATGAAGAAACAAATGTAGAGCAAAATGAAGGTACTTCTCAATCACTCCCCAAAGAGTGAAGGTATGTTTCTTCTCACCCTAAGGATGTCATTTTAGGAGATTCCTCACGAGGTGTTACAACCAGATCATCACTTAGGAATACCTGTGAGCATAATGCATTTATTTCTCAAATTGAACCCAAATCCTTTGAGGATGCGGAAAATGATGAATCTTGGATTATGGCAATACAAGAGGAGTTAAATCAATTTGAAAGAAACAATGTGTGGGAATTAGTTCCTAAACCAGAACATCAATCCGTCATAGGTACTAAATGGGTATTTAGAAATAAGATGGATGAATCCGGTGTGGTTGTAAGGAATAAAGCGAGATTAGTGGCTCAAGGTTACAACCAAGAAGAAAGAATTGATTTTGATAAAGCATTTGCACCCGTAGCTAGACTAGAATCAATTAGAATGTTGTTGGCATTTGCATGTCATAAAGATTTCATTTTATTTCAAATGGATGTGAAAAGTGTGTTCTTAAATGGTTATATTATGAAAAAAGTGTATGTAAAACAACCCCCTGGTTTTGAAAATGAAAAATTTTCAAATCATGTTTATAAGTTGTTTAAAGCCTTGTATGGATTAAAACAAGCACCTAGAGCATGGTATGATAGGCTTAAGAATTTCTTGTTAGAAAATGATTTTTCCATGGGTAAAACATATACTACTTTCTTTGTCAAACATAAGAACAAAGACATACTTGCTGTTCAAATTTATGTGGATAATATTATTTTTGGTTCTACTAATAAATAGTTGTGTAAAGAATTTTCATCTTGTATGAGTAATGAATTTGAAATGAGTATGATGGGAGAGTTGAAGTACTTCCTTGGGTTGCAAATAAAACAAAATGAGGAAGGAATATTCATAAATCAAGCCAAGCATGTAAGAGATCTACTCAAACGATTCGATATTGATGACTCAAAGACAAAAAATACTTCGATGAGCACAACAACCAAGCTTGACAAAGATGAAAAAGGCAAAGTGGATATCAAAATATATTGAGGTATGATTGGATCTTTACTTTATTTAACTGCAAGTAGACCCGATATCATGTTTAGTGTATGTTTGTGCGCAAGATTTCAATCATGTCCTAAGGAATCTCATTTGGTTGCTGTTAAAAGAATTTTTCGTTATTTGAGTGGAACCATAGATATTGGCCTTTGGTATCCTAAAGGAACTCATATAGATTTAACTTGTTATTCGGATGCCGATTTTGCCGGTTACAAAGTCGATAGGAAAAGTACTAGTGGAAATTGCCATTTTCTAAGTCATTCACTTGTTTCATGGTTTAGCAAGAAACAAAATTCGGTTGCACTCTCAACAACTAAGGCAGAATATATCGCCGTCGGGAGTTGTTGTGCACAAGCACTTTGGACGAAACAAACACTTAGACATTATGGCATTAATCTTGAATAAATTCCTATTAAGTGTGATAACACTAGTGCTATAAATCTTTCAAAGAGTCCCATTCAACACTCTAGAACCAAGTATATAGAAATTAGACATCACTTCTTGAGAGATCATATTCAAAAGGGAGATATTGCATTAGAGTTTATTTCTACGGAAAAATAATTTGCCGATATTTTTACAAAACCTCTTTGCAAAGATCAATTTTCAAAAATTCGACATGAACTTGGGATGATGGCATTTTCACATTAACATTTCTACTCATGTTATTTAGTCTAATGAGATTGATTGATTGATTATTTGATGATTTTGCTTTAAGTGTTTAAGCATGATTAATAAGTGAGGTGTTTATATTATTCATTGAATGTGTGTATGAATTAATTGTTGAAATTCTTATATGTTCATGAATTATGCATTGAACTGGCACTTAAAACATTTTGGATCAATGAAATGATCTTGAAATGTATTAATTGTTGGCCAAATATTAAAATAAATGTGTGAAATCATAAGTTGTAGAAAACGGATTGCCGTTATTTCAATAAACGGGTGACCGTTTTTTGGGCAGAAACCTTGCAAGTATTCTGGACGCTATCGGTTCGCCGACATTTCACTAACGGCTCACTGTTTTCATGAAAAATTTTGGGGAGCTCTTTGGACGCTGTCAGTTCGCCGACATTTCACTAACGGCTCGCTGTTTTCATGAAAAAATTTTGGATAGTTCTCTGGACGCTGTCAGCTTGCCGATATCTCTATAACGGCTCGCTGTTATCGCGTGATAAGTGAACAATCTTTCGTCTCCTTCTTCATTTCGTTCTTGCTCTCTCTCTCTTTCTCTTTTAAACCCGCAGCTGTACCTGTTTTCCTCTTTCAAATCCATCATTTTTTCTTGTCATTTTTCACCAAATTAAAGTATTAAAAACCATCCTTATCATCTTTAGACCCTTTTTCACCGATTAAAACCTGTTTTCACTTCAAAAATTGAAAAATCCCAATTTAAAACCCTAGAACCAGCCGCACTACCTTTGTCAATATTGACCCGAATTTCTTCCATTTTCAATCACTTTTCAACTTGTAATCACTCTCCCGTCTCTCATACTTCATTTTTACCGATTTAAATTTCTCCAAAATCATCAATGGCAGCAAGACCACAGTCACAGAGGCGTGCTCGAACCAAGCACACTGCCCCGCGACGTTCCACTCCAGGCCTCCCTCTCAGGACTTCGAGAGCCTCCATTTTTCCAATGCTAACTCTCTCAGCGATTTCGTGACAAATTCATGGACAAACCGGTAACTCTCTCATTTTCTCTTAACATTGCGGAGTTTTCGGATATTTCAATTTGTGGTAGTAATATTACTCACATGCTTAGTCATTAGAATGAAGCTTTAAATATAGAAGAACTTGTTTATGAAAATCTTGTACGTGTATTTTATTCTAATATGGAACTCTCCTCTTCCCGACGTGTTGAAATTTATAGTTCCGTAAGAGGAGTTTGTATTGCGTTCAATGAGGCAGAATTATGTGGTATACTTGGAATTCATTATGGAGGCTTAGACATTTACACCACTAGAAAAGAGCTTGAATTTAGTGATTTCTATGATGTGGATGGCGTACGAAACATTTGTAGGTGTCAGGATCTTTCCGATGACCTCTGCTCTTTGCCCTTTAGGTCTCAACTTCTCCCTTTCCAGGTTCGCATACTTCATATCATTCTCCAACACATGGTCACCCTTAGACAGGGCCATACTGATGAGGTAACTAGGCTTGATGTTGGTTTATTAGATTCCCTCATCCGTAGATGGCATGTGAGCTTATCTTACACTATCCTTTGTTATATGTTGTCCACACCTAAAGTGACCAACGGATCCCTTCCATATGGCAGCATCATTACTAGGATTTTGAAAATCTTTAAAGTACTTATCACTGAGCCTGTTTATCTCGAGACCCGAAAGCTCGGTCAAGAGATTATGTCTGCGATTAGATTTTTTAAGAAGCGTGGGAAGTGGGAAAAGACAACATCCTCTAAGAATGAAGACACTTTTATTGCTCGAGAGGATGACCGCATGCTAAATGATGTCTATTCTGAGGATGAGTTACCCAACTTCTGCCTTGGGGCTAGACCGCGTGCCCCTCGCCAAGTAGCAGCAGCATCTGCAGCAGCTTCTTCTTTGGATGACAAGCCAGCCGAGCCAACCGTCCCTCCTGTAGCATCTTCTGCTTCTGAGGACGGCTTTCAGCAGCTCTTCGACAAGGTGGATACACTCTCCCAGTAGCAGCAGTAGCGTCAATATGATTTTGTGACTTTTTGGCGGCAGATATTAGATCAGCAGATGGAGTTACTTGCTAGACTGCGCCGCATTCTTGGTCACCTTGGCTATGATCTCGGCAGTTCCTCTTCACCGCCCCCATCTTAATTTTCTGCCCCTATGATTTTCACACAAACATTACTCATTTCATGTAGTTTATTGTGGTACTTTTATTTTTTTATTGTGCTTGTGATGCTTTTATGATGGTTTTATTGGATATGTGAATTTTATTTATGTAACGACCCGCCCCGACCTCCACAGGACGAATCTTACTGATAGATGCTTAAAAATAAAATAATAATAAATAATAATAATCCTTTTACAATCCATAAAAATTATATCCTTGAAAATACAAATATAAAACGCAAACTGGAGCGGAAGAATTTAAAATTCATGCCAAACAATCTAATTTCTCCATTCAAGTCCTTCTCGACGATCATCATGAATCAATCCTGATTTACAGAAACTGAATCACAATAAACTATAATGAGTACGAAACACAGTAAGTAAACCAGTTTTGCATATACCAAAATACATACATACATATAGATAGTGCAAATGAATGACGTGCCATGATATTCGAAAACATCGTAAAACAAATCATCGAAATCTCATTATGTCTTTCTCAAACTTTCACATTCTCTTTCAAACCACTTACTTGAGCTACCTTCATTCGATTACTGCTTAGTAGGACACTCCCTTAACTTTCATAACTTTCATAACTTTCATAACTTTCATACTCTTTGGGCTTCTCGTCAATGCATCCTTCGCCCACTTATCTCATAACTATATAAACATCTAGAGTGTCTTCCACTATGCTAGTAACGAATTCAAGCATCCAAGCTAAAACTGTAAAACAATCTTTCTTTTTACAAATTCCATTTGGCTAAAATTCACTTTTTCATTTTATAGAAAACGTAATGCATTTCGTGCTCATGCCAATGAAATATTCACACATACGTATGCCCATGTCCATAAACACACATAACAACACATCATATCAACACATCGTATAAACACATGGGCAGAGCATATAAATCAATATATGTACATATATAAAAATAGGCTTTCCAAACATGTCAAACATATATATTGTTTATTCTGATTCATTTAGAAATCTAGTTTACTTACCTCCTAGTATCCTCGAGTAACAAATGCACATCGATATCATCGGCCTAAAAATAAATAAAAATACTCTCATAAGAATAAAATAAAACCATAATCATAAACTCCAATATTCTCAAATTCCTCAATATAATCACATTCCATACTTAACCTCAAATAATCTTAATTTAAATCATAAATCATCAAAATACTCATAATTCTTGAAATTACGAAATTACCCTCAAATATCAAAATTACCAAAATGTCCTTGAATTCAATATTACCAAAATACCCTCAAATATCAAAATTACCAAATTAACCTCAAAATCATAAATTACCAACTTTATCCTCAATTTTAGCAATTACTAAAATACCCACAAAATATGAAATTACAAAATTGCCCTTAGATTGTGCAATTATTCAAATACCCTTGCCGGTCAACGGTCACCGGAATTCAACCGACAGTAACAGGAAGCTCAGAACTGAAAGTTCAAGCCACTTTGAGTCCAATGGTGGCGGTGGTGACCTCCCACGCGCGATGATGGCTCCAGATCGAGCTCCCAAAGTCATGAATCCTTCAACGACCGATCAATGGCAAAACGACGTCCCCGGCGTCAGTGGTTAGTCAGAAATGGCAGAAGGAACAAAACCTAAGTGATGGCTTCACCGAAAGCTGGCGAAATCATGGCGAATCGAGGCGGTGATTCCGCGGAACTTCAAAGCTTCGATCGGTGGCTTTCCGATCAATTTCCAGCGGCAAGGACGGCATGGATACGTTGCTCGTCTCTCAAGCTTTAAATCGGTACCAACCTTGACCGGAACGGTGGCCGGAAATGGGAGAACCGACTGGGTCGGCCTCGCGGGTCGGGTTAGATCTGGTTCGGTTTCTCCTCTCTCTCTCTTCTCTTCTCTCTTTCCTTTCTCTCTCTCTCTCAATTTATAAGGGTGGTCAACAGGGTCAAAATCGGGTGTGGGGTATTACAATTTATGATTTCGTTGATTTTGATGACATTTTTGGTTATTGTTCATGATTATGATGAATTTGTTGGAATGGAGGTTGGTTGATAAGTTGGAATGTATATATGGTAGTGTTTTAACTATTTGTATTGTTGAGGATATGTTCATTTTTAAGGGGAGATTCTGCCAAAATTTTTCCAACATGGGTACTCTCTGAACTTCTCTTTTTTACTCTTCTCACACTCATTTCTTTTTTATGATGAATGGGGAGATAATTTATCAATTCAATCTGTTCTGTTTAAAATTTTTTTTATGAGATTAAAAATTGATGGGCACATATTTAGGGGAAGTTAAATTCTTTAAATATTTTACTTAGGGGGAGCAAAATTGCACAAATATTTTCTTGAACAGTTTGTCATCATCAAAAAGGGGAAGATTGCTAACATAAATATTTCTTTATTATTGATTTTGATGATAACAAACTTGATTAAGATTGATTAATCTTTTAAAAGTTCAAAACAATTTTTATATACTTTTAAATCATCACTCTCACTTTATAAAGACTTTATATTCTATGGAAATATTTTTGGTTATTCTCATGTTAATGGTTTCAATTGAAAAGGTTTTGAGAATTTGATAATAACAAATATTGTTTCAAATCCTATAAATGGATCTATTTGACAAGTTTTATAAAGTGTTGGGCCATAGTATAATTTTATGAAGTTTTGGGGTCAACTATTATTTTGCAAAATAGTTCCCTGTAGCAGTTACTGTAGAAAACGGCGATCCGACATCTTGATAACGGCTCGCCGACATCGAACAGAACTGAAGATTAGCCTCTGGACACTAACGGCGATCCGACAACTTGATAACGGCTAACCGACATTGCACAGAATTGAAGATTAGTCTCTGGAAACTAACGGCGATCCGGCAATTTGAAAATTCAACCCAATGGTCATATTGACTATTTAAAATGGTGATCCGACATCTAGATAACGACGATCCAATAGTGTTCAGAAAGTCAATAACGACTAGTTTTCAGCTCCAGCAATAAATAAGCTTAATCAAATTCAAACTAAAACGATTCCAACAATTATTATTGAGCAAAGTCTTGAGCATACAACATTCATTGAGCCTTAAATTATTGTATTCATCTCATTTACTCACACTTTGAGTCTTCATTTGTAATCAAACACATAGTGTGAGAGAAATTTATTTTGTAACATTCTTTAAAATCAAATTGAGTGATTGTAAGTGTTGGGATACACTTGGGTTAAGAGATTGGGGATAATCTCTTGTTGTAAAGGTTTATTGACACCTTAGAAGTCAAGTATAAGCATTCGAAGCCTTAGAGGCTTGCTTAGTGGAATCCTCGAGCCTGGAAAGTTGGAGGCGAGGACATAGGCGAGGTTGGCCGAACTACGTAAAAATTCTTGTGTTTGAATCTCTCTTACCTTATCTTTTTATATTGTGATAAATTTATTTGTTATTGCTTTAAATTCGTTTTATATTTGCATTGAGTTTTTCTTTAAAAATTGAATAATTTTTAGAATCCCAATTCACCCCCTCTTGGGTTGCATAAGTAGAATTTCACTAAACATGGCCTCTATTTATAAATATACTTGTGCCCTCCATTTGGATTGTCATTTTTCATGATACCCATTCATTTATGGTCATTGGATCAAGATTTGATTTTAATCAATTGTCTAAATTGGTCCATCACCATTTCAAATGAAATGACAATATGAAATGATACATTCTTAAGTGGAAAGATACCTTTTACATGGGACAATTACTTGGACATGTTTTTATAATAAAACATCATTTATTTTTAAATTGTTACAGCACTAAGATTATTCTAGGTTAAGTTAATCTATTTTATATAACTTCAGAAGGTTCATCGGTAGATTGTTTTAAGTTTTTGTCGTAGTTTACAAATATTTTGTTACTTATAATGTAAGAAATTTACAAATGTTGGTGCTGAGTAATCTGCATAATTATTATGAATCAGAGAAACAGGGCACATGTTGTACAATTATTGTTGTGGTGGAGCGGAAAGTTAGCCCGAGACGGTGACGGCTATTGGGATTTCTTTAATTTGCAGCATAAAAGCATTTACATTGACATCGACTCAAGGGTAAAAGTTAAATATCTCATGTAGCATAAGAAGAATGCAAAAATGCTTGAATGAGCATTCTGACTGAATACACAAAAGCTACTTTCCCTTGGGCACTTTCGCAACAAAAGCAAATGTAAAATTTAGCATTTAAATCTAGCACCAAATGGCTGATGCCATCGTTTCCATCTCTTGGGGAAACTGAATTCCTCTACCTGACATTACAGTCTGGAGAGGCTCTTACCTCAGGCAACTTAGGATAATTTAGGTGGTTGTTCAGGGCCTCACATTTAACTTAGGACCCCATTATAAATGAAGGTTTCTAATTTAATTCCTAAATTATGGTTATTAATTATTGATTTATATTTATTATTTATAACTGTATTTTCCATAAACAAACTATTAGATTCTTACAAAATCCCCTTTTAGCAATATAATTAACAATTTTAATCCATTTATTTTCTCCATATATTTCATTTAAAACTCTATAAAGACCACACCTTTTTTAAATTATTATCCATTAATATCTTTTTCCAATAAAAAAAAAACACAAAACCTTCATTGCTTTGGTGAAAAAACTACTTTCTCTACCTTACTTTTTGGATAAGGAAGAAAAGAAAATCAATTGTTTTACTTTCTTTTGATCATTGTTGCTCAAAGCCTCAATCCATCAAAGTTAAATTTCTCAAATTTTTAGGTTTTATCTTCCGATTCTCTTATTAATTAATTGTGTTATTTAGGTGTTTTTGTTTCTTTGTAAAAATATTATTCTGCTCATAGGTTGTTTGCTTTTAATTATCTAGCATAATTGTTTGCATGATTACTCGTTTCCTTAGAAAAAACAAAGTCTACTAAAAACTATGCATCATGATACAAAAAACTTCATAAAAGGAGAAGAATAGAAAAGTTAGCTTAATCTAAAAACGTGCTATTGATAAAAAATTATTTAAGATCAACCATGTCATAGGAAAGATTAAATAGGTTAACTATATTATCTATTGGGAAAAATATATTAGCAAAATTAGAATATAAAAAGTTGATTAATAATTTTGCATCTCGGAAAGGTAGAGAAATTTATTTTAAATAAATAAAACTTTAATAAAATTAATACACATATTTCACCTCAAATTTTTTAGAAGGTCTAATTAAATCAATTTATTTAAGACCTAAAATATGATTGAGCCGCCTTGAAATTGCAGTAAGATAGAAAAGTGAAATAGACAGAACACTTGCTCATACGTAAAGATGCGACGAATTTGAGAATATTTATTATTATGTGCCAAATTCCTAATGTGTGGGAATTTAAAAATGTTAGTGCAGAACATGTGTTTATCGGTGGAGTAGAATCAGGGAAATTAAAGATAAGCATAATTTTTGCATCCAATGCCAAATTCCCCCAGGTAGAGAGTGGGGACTCCTTTGCATAAAAGTTGTTAAAAGTTTATTGTTAATAATAAAAATAACATGGAGATATAGTATTTTAGGTTATTGTTAATAGTTTTACAATAATAAAAATCATTTTGTTAGATCGTAAAATGTAGTACTCACACTCTATTTTGTGCAAAAGTCTGCGAGAAAGGATTTCAGATTTACCTAACGGTGAAGTTGGGAACTTGCTTTTTTACCTAGGCTAAAAATATTTCAATAAATTCTGATCGTGGAGACTACCAAGAGTTTTTTTTAGTCATATATATTTATTTTTTAGGGACTAATATGAATATTACTAATTTTATCGAGATTATTAAAAAAACAATGTGCTAATTTACCAATATGATTTCTCCAATCTTTTTTCTTTTCGTCATTTATTCCTTTGTGAATTTGAGTTAATGCTTGATATTATTTTTGTGCTCATTTTTTAAAGTAGAAGATCATGAAAAAGTGAACACACAAAAAGCATAAAAATCATTATTAGATCCAAATTTGTGCTATTTTCATACATAACTTGAGAATATTTATAATTACGCATGAGAACTAGTGGGGTAGAATCAGGGAAATTAAACATTCTACAATCATTGACGTGTGGGGTGGGGATAAGCATAATGTCACGGGATGAGTGTTTTACGTAGCTAACCCGTGCGGCACTTAGACAACTTTGCCGAATGTTGCTAAGTAAGCCTAGAGCTTCTCGAACAAGAGAAGAGAGCAATTGAGCCAAAGAAAGAACTTGTATTGCACAAAGAGAGATTACAATTCTTGTTGCTTACAAAGCTTGTTGGATACAAATGCCTAATGCCATCCCATATTTATAGGGGAGGCTTTGCCAAACTTGGCCTAACTTTGCCAAACTCTGCCAAACTCTAGAGTATTCTACAATTTCCTAGCTATTTACATGTGCTGGAATTTGTATAAAGCATTCTAGAATATTTACATGTTAGAGTTTGAACCTTTGGCTTTGTTTGGCTCTGCCCGAAATTGTGGGCAATTGGGCAACAATAAGCTTTTTCTATGCAGTATAAAAGAATGCAATAACTCCTTTTCTTTCAGTATCATCGCAACAAAAGCACATCTAATAACTCTTCAGAATTCTCGTCTTCTTTGTCAGAATGGTTGATGCGATCGTTTCCTCTCTCCTGGAGCAGCTGATCTCTGTTGCGGCTAATGAAGTGAAACAACAGGTGAGGCTTGTGACTGGTGTCCGAGAAGAAGTGAAAAAGCTTACTAGCAATCTTCAAGCCATTCGAGCTGTGCTGGAGGATGCCGAGCAAAGGCAAATGCAGCAAGACAAAGCTATTACTTTTTGGCTGGATCAGCTCAAAGACGCATCCTACGACATGGAAGATGTGTTGGATGAGTGGGTTTTTGCAAGGCTCAAATTGCAAATTGAGGGCGTTGATGATGACAATGCTTTTTCCCTTGCTCCTCACAAGAAGAAGGTACGTTCCTTCTTTCCTGATGTATCAAACTGCTTTGGTAGTTTCAAACAACTCAGTCTTTGTCATGACATTGCTGTCAAGATTAGGGAAATCAATGAAAAGCTAGATGATATTGCCTCCCAAAAAGATAGGTTTAAATTTGTTGAGAAAGTGAGTAACCATGTTAAAAAACCGAAACAAGCGCCAACCACCTCCTTGATTGATGAGGGAGAGGTCTATGGTAGAGTTGACGAGAAAAACGAGCTGTTGTTGTTTGAAAGTAGTGAACAACAAAAAGGCCTTCATGTCATCTCACTAGTTGGGTTAGGGGGCATAGGTAAAACCACTCTTGCACAACTGGCCTATAATAATGATGAGGTGAAAAGAAATTTTGAAAAAGTTATATGGGTGTGTGTATCAGACCCTTTTGAGGAGATTAGGGTTGCCAATGCAATCATTGAAGGTCTAGGTGAGTCAACTTCTAGTTTAAGCGAATTCCAATCTCTTCTAAGCCATATCCATAGATCAATTGAAGGAAAAAAAATTTTTTCTTGTCTTAGATGATGTATAGGATGGGGATTATAATAAATGGGAACCATTCTTCCATTGTCTAAAGCATGGTCTCCACAGAAGTAAAATTTTGGTTATCACACGTAATGAGTTAGTTGCACGTATGATGGGATCAACAAATATTATCTTCATTGAGCAATTGACTGAAGAGGAATGTTGGTTGTTGTTCAAGCAGTTAGCATTTTCCGGTCGCTCTTTGGAGGATGGTGAAAAATTAGAACCAATCGGGCGAAAAATTGCACCCAAGTGCAAAGGCTTGCCTCTTGCTGCAAAGGTAACAGGGAATCTCTTACGCTCTAAAAGTACAATAAAAGAGTGGCAAAAAATTTTAGATAGTGAAATGTGGAAAGTAGAAGAGATTGGGCAAGGCCTTTTTGGTCCATTGTTGTTGAGTTATAATGATTTGCCCTCCAATTCTATGGTAAAACGATGTTTTTCATATTGTTCTGTCTTTCCGAAAGACAACAATATAAAAAAAAGGAACTAATTTCACTATGGATGGTTGAAGGTTACCTTAATGCAGAAGAAGACGAAGAGATGGAGATGACTGGGGAAGAGTATTTCAACATTTTAGCAGCACGCTCTTTCTTTCAAGAGTTTAAAAAAGATGATGATGATGATGATGATGATATTATGAGGTGTAAGATGCATGACATAGTACATGATTTTGCCCAATTTGTGAGTAGCAAAGAATGTTTGTGGCTAGAAATTAGTGGTACCAAAGAATCAGTCATAAACTCTTTTGGTGAGAAAGTCCGTCACTTAGGGTTAAATTTTGAAGGAGGTGCTTCATTTCCTATGTCCATTCATGGACTTAATAGATTGCGTACCCTCTCAATTTATGACCAAAGTCCTTACAATCCGTCTCTTAATAATAGCATCCTTCCAGAGTTATTTAGTAAATTGGCGTGTTTGAGGGCATTAGTTATAGGGCAACGGAACTTTATATTTGATCCTTACCCAAATTTGATTAGAGAAATTCCAGAAAATGTCGGAAAATTGATACATTTAAAATATCTTAATTTTTCTGAATTATGTATAGAGAGACTGCCTGAGACTTTGTGTGAATTATATAATTTACAAAAGCTAGATATTAGGTGATGCGAAGATCTTAGAGAATTGCCGGCGGGGATTGGGAAGTTAAAGAACATGAGGAGTTTACTGAATGGTGGCAGTCCTTCGCTGAAGTACATGCCAATAGGGATTTCCAAATTAACCAGTCTTCGAACATTAGAAAAGTTTGCTGTGGGCGGAGGTGTTGATGATATCAGTACGTGTAGGCTTGAATCTCTGAAAAATCTTCAACTCCTTCGAGAATGTGGAATAGAAGGGCTGAGTAATGTGTCACATTTAGATTAGGCTGAGAGATTAGGACTTCACAATATGAAAAACCTCGTTCGTTTATCTCTTGAGTTTGATGAGGAAGGTGAAGAAGGGAGGAGGAAGAATCAACAACTTCTGGAAGCCTTACAACCGCCTTTGAATGTAAAAGAATTAGGGATTGTATCCTACGGAGGCAACATATTTTCCAAATGGTTGACTTCACTAACCAATCTAAGGGATTTAAGACTTAAATCGTGCATTATCTGTGAGCATTTTCCTCCCTTGGGAAAATTGCCGCTGGAAAAACTCACCCTTTACGGCCTGTATAGTGTGAAAAGAGTGGGTAATGAGTTTTTGGGAATCGAAGGAAGCAGTGAGGATGACCCATCTTCATCATCATCATCATCATCAGTCATTGCCTTCCCCAAATTGAAATCACTCCATGTTGGGGTAATGGAAGAATTGGAAGAGTGGAATTATAGGATTACAAGAAAGGAAAACATCTCCATCATGCCGCGTCTTTCTTCCTTGACGATTTGGCATTGCCCCAGATTAAGGGTGCTGCCGAATTACCTTTTTCAATCGACGACACTGTAGAAATTGAGTATTTCTTATTGTCCAATTATGGAAGAACTACCCATTCTAGAAGATCACGAGACAACAGACATACCACGTCTTTCTTCCTTGGAAATTGAGTATTGCCCCAAATTAAAGGTGCTGCTAGATTACCTTCTTCGGACGACGACGCTGCAGCAATTGAGTATTCAGGGATGTCCTCTTCTGGAAAACCGTTATAGAGAGGGGAAAGGAGAAGACTGGCATAAGATATCTCACATTCCCCACATCGAGTGGTAAATTCTCGAATGGTTGCAATTACTATCACCCACCGGTAATTTCTCTCCTCTATTTTACTTTGTTGTTACTTCAAATAATGACACTGCAAACATTGACAATTTGGGGTTACAGAGAAGGGGAAGGAGAAGACTGGCATAAGATATCTCACCTTCCCCACATCATGCGGTCGGCGTAAGATATCACTCGCCGGTAATTTCTCCTCCTCCACTGATTTACTCTATTGTTGCTTGCAATAAAATTAATAAAAATAATCATATTTTGAATTAAAATTCTATATATTGCCCAATGTCTAACAGGAATATACAATATTTTCTAATATTTTGATTTGTGTATTGAATTTAACTATTTACTTCCACCATTAATTTAATGGGTCACTTTATGATGCTATTATAAAAATTACAGAATCAATCATAGTATAAATATGTAGTGTTAAATTTAATCAATTGTTCATAAAGGTTAGTTAGGATAATATTTTAATTTCAATTATTTAAAATTTAAACTTCCTAGTCATCAAATTTGTTAAACTTGTTTTCTAAAGTTAAAATAATAATAAAATAAAAAACAAGTGCAGTTTGTTGAAATTTCTATAATTTCTTTTAAAAAATATGTAGTCTTTTGTAAAATTTCATACAACATTATAGAAAATCCTAACGTATTTTATTTTTTAATGCTAAAAAATTTGTTATGTGTAACTTCCTGAGAGACAAAAATCTATGTGATACATTTGCAATAATGTTGAAAACTAAATCATCAATTTTATCTTGTATAATGATAATCGTATTCTTTTATATATAATTTATGTGACATTAATTCTTTAAAGTAATTGTGTAATTGTTTTCAGTAGTACATTAGCCCACTTTGTTTTATTTCATACGAGTTTAATTATGTTCACCAGGGATTCGAGGAAATGTCAGAAATACACTAGCAATTCACAGGTCCAAGCTAATTTGGTTTTAATGATGCAGGGAGGAGAGCAAGACTATGAAATGAAAAGTTTAGCCAAAGGATTGCTAAAATGTTCTGCTGGTAATTCACTTGCTTTATTTTATAGAATTTCATTTCCATCTTCTTCTATTGATATCTTGTTGTGAATAAACAAGAACAGAGAAGTAAATGATTGAACCACAGAGAAGTAAAGATATATCAAAATTTGATATTATGATGATGTTAAAGCAAGCTCAAGCTCAAGCATTGCATTTTTATTTTATTTTATTTTTAGAATTTTCATTTCCACCTGCATTGCATTTTTATTTCATTTTTAGGTTGACTTTGAAGACTCTATGGAGAACATTGGGGTAACCAAGGATTATCACTATGGTTATTGTGCAACGTTTGGTTCCTGGACTTTGAAGAAGGAAGTGATGGCCGGGTCTGCTCTGTTTCAATTGAGGATGGATAGCTGCCTGAAAGACATGATGATTATTATTGCATGATGTTAAGGTGCTGAGATCATCATTTCTATCTTGTTTCATTCTTGGAATCATTTATCCTATATAAACATATTGAATTGTGCTAATATTATCATATGCTTCAATGGAGGCAGGAATTTGGTGTTGACACTATTATGCAGGTAACCACACTTGATAATTTGCACAAATTTGCGTTGTCAGAATATCCTTTAATATTCATTGTGTTTCTTTGTGTTATCAGGTTATCATGGTATGTAGAGTATCATCTCCAAGGGTTTGAAAGAGCCTTTGCAGTAAAGTCAGTTGTCACCAGCTCGTGCAATTGCACATTCATTCAGAGTACTTCAATATTGGGTTTTCAAGTTTTGTATGTTTAATCGATTAAAATGTTTAGTCACTCATTCTTAATCATTTCTGATTTTCAAGTTCTTTAGGGCCATAAACAGTTTTTCAAACTCATTCTTATTTTTTAGGTTGATTTCCTACTCGTGGAGAACATTGGCAAGTCCAAGGATTAGGCTGGCGATGGAACTACTACCTCTGTTGTTATTGTGCAAGGTTTGATCGCTGGACCTTGAACAAGAATGCCTTACACGCATTCTGTAATTGAAGCGTTCTCTAAAGCAAAAGAGCAGTAGAAGGAATAGTGATGGCCGGATCTGCTCTATCTTAATTGAAGATCTCTGTGATGTTGAGGAGCTTAAAGCAGTTGATGCTTTTTGAAAATTGTTATGACAGATGAATTGATTCCTGAAGGCGAGTATCTAATGATTGTTAAGGCTTATTTTCATAAAGTTCCTTTTTTAACAAATGTTTCAATGCTTGCTGTAGTAACATTTTCACATCTTGCATCTCTCGGGGGCATCATGTTCAGGGGTTTGAAAAAGCATTCGTGGTAAAGCTTCAAAGCTTGTAAAATGGCTGTGAATAGGCACATTCAATTTGCTACGTTTTGGTGTGGTCTCCTAATGCTGATATCATATTTTGTATAGCAATTAAAATTTAGGTATACAATCTTAATATGCAATGAACCATTGTGCGCAAAGTTTTTGAATAACTCTCTTTTACTTTGCTTGTACAGAGTATCTGTTTTGGCTGATATGTCTAATTCGTAGAAACTCATTTCCATCGGTTTCCATTGGCTTTAGCACAAACAGAAACAGAGCTCTGGGGAAAAGTTTTACTTCTTGTGGTACTATGCCTTTGTTTCTTCATTCATCATATTTTTCGAATTCATGCTCTCATTCAGAGAGTAAAGCCTTTTCCAGGCTGTTTGTAGCCAAACTTTGACGCCATTGATGCATGACTGTCATTTAGATTTAGATGAATTTAGTTGCCAATAAGAAGATATTGTTAAAAGTGTATTTAATTACCGCCCGCTGAATTTAGTTGCCAATAATGCATTGAAATAGTTGGGGAAAGTTATTGTCTTAATTAAATTACAGGTGATAAGATGCTGCTTCAATTTTGCAAGCATCTCGTATTGTGAAGATTTTGCCCACATGAGATGTCGTGATTCTTGACATCAGGGTAATACAGGTCAAATTTTAGTATCAATATATATCTTCTTCTTTACTGTTCTGCCTCTAAATATTAAACTTTAGGCAAGTTGTTTTTATTTGTGTAAGTTATCACGTTAAGGACACTAAGCAGCTTAATTGTTCACAAGCCAATTTGATCAGTGTTAGATATCATCATCAAATTTGAGTAGAGAATCTTTGAAGAGAATTTTGTTGTGAGAGTTTCACAGTAGTGAATTTTGGGAGCTTGAACCCACTTGAGTGAGATATTAGGGGTACTGGGGATTTGGGTTATGAGTAATCGTTATCCTTCCAATATTTGCAAGCTCTCACTTGTTAGTAAAATCATCTTCGTATATTGACTCTGTTTCTTTGTTGCCAGGAAGAGTGTGATCTTCAAGGGTTTGAGGAAGTCTTTGCAGTAAACTTTCCACCACGAGCAATTGCTGCGAAGAGGCATATACATTTGAGTAATTTAGTTTCAGATTTACAAGGCGTGTATATTAAATTAGTTTCGATTATCATATTTAGTCACTCATTCTGAAACTTTCTAATTTTCAAGTTCCTTAGGGACACTACAGTGTTTCAAGTCTGCATATGGCTGCAAAAGATTGATGGTCATAAAATTATCTTGAGCCTTGAGGCATTGCGTTTGAGCACACACAGAAACAGAGCTAAAGGAAAAGAAGACAGTAGAAGATGCTCTAAATATAACAAAAGTATATTTCTACTTGCTGTGGTTATTTTAATTTTGTTTCTCTTATCATCATATTTGATTAATTCGTTCGAATTCACACTCTCACACATTATTTAAAATCAATTGCAGGTGGCTTGCAAGTTAATTAAGTTGACGCAAAAAAAAAAAAAAACTCTGGACAAAGATGAGCAAATTGAAGGTGATAAATGCAAATTGAATTTCCACGAATAATTGTTAGGCTGGTGGAGATATTCCTAAAAGGGCATTAAGCTACCCTATGGAATTGGAAAGTTATTATTGCTTCAAAGCAAGCAGCGTCTTCGTTGCGAAGGCTTTCCCCACTTGATAAGATGCTGAGATTGTTATCGGCCCCTTAATTATTTATTATCTCAGGTAATTATTATCATGTACAGCTTCTTATTCACCATTTTGGCTATATATGAGGATTAAAATTTCTAACAGTTGTTTCGGATTGTTGTGTACTCAAGTTAATAGGGCAAATGTCAGAATGAAGATTGTTTAGTGCAACAGGTATAGCAAGGATGATAGTGGTGAGGAAGATTGTTGGCAAGCCAAATAGAGCCCTCAATTTTGAGAAATATCATCCTCAAATTTGAATTGTTGAGCATATGAAGTGAAGCCAAACCCTTAATAATGAGACTTTCCTGTGAAAGTTTCATTTGAGTGAATTGAATGTTCTTAGAATGAGAAATTAAGATCGTCAGTGGATGTTTTCCTTTAATATTAATACATTGTCATCTCTTCGTAAATTTTCTTCATTTCAATTGCTCCTTGTCGTTCATATGGAAACACATTCCTGTTTGACTTGCAAAATACATTACAAAAGCTCCCAAACAATATCAGCTATCTGGCTGATATTGATTCCCAGACAAGCCTGTAGAGTGCTGTATGGTGGGATTAGCAGCAGGAGCAGTGCAAGATTCTTCGTCAAGCTATCTGGCTGGTAAAAAGACTGTTACCAAACCTCCTTTTCATTCCTTTGTTCACTTATTCATTATAAATAGGGTAAACTTAGAAGATTGTTCTGTTTACTATCTAAGCCAGTGCAACATTTGTTAAATTTGGGCCATCTTTAATGTCTGACAGGTTGTCTGTGACAATCCCAGCTGTAAGTACTAATGCACTTGGTTATGGTGCTTTCATTGAACTATATGCAAACATGAGATATCAGCTATTGCGTGGATTTAATAGAGCAGTCACCAACCATTTTGAAGTTATTGGAGTAGCGCACTGTTCTCAAACATGGCTTTAGGGTCTCTCCCTGTCTTTTACGTATTTGTCTATTGATCAACATCTCTATATACATTAATAGACCAAATTACTCGAGCTTTAATGTTTTGTTTGTTGAACTTTGACTGGCGAATTTGTTTATTTGTCTCGTATTTGTCCATGCAGGGTTTTGAATGTCCAATTAGGAGAAAGATCAACGGATAGCCTTTTGAAGAAGGCTTACACAAGATGTTAGGAAATTGGTGGGTGAAGCAGACACGCAGCTAAAGTAAAATTGGAAGAAAAATAAAGAACAAGCATAATAGAGGACACCAAAAATTACGTGGTTCGGCTTTTAGCCTACATCCACGGGCGAAGACAGAAGGAAATATTTTACTAGTGAAAAGGAGTTACAAGTATTGTAGTATTTTAGCTCACTACCGAAAACCCCAATACACCCAAACTCTCAAAATCACTAAGCACACAAAATTCTTTGCTCTTGCAAGAATCACTCCTCACAACTCTCAATTCTCTATACAAAATTGCCTCTCAAGATTGGATGAAAAATGAGGGTGGGAAGCCCTCTTTATATAGCCAAAATTTTGGCTCTTTTTTTTTTTTAGAATAAGTCAACACGGCACCACCAATAATGGCAGGCCGTGTTGAATGGTTGAATGGTTGGCACCGGCCATCTAGATGGCCGGTGCCAGCCATGACTTTTAACATTCTCTCACTTGGAGATTAGATTGAGAATCAATCAATCTCTACACCATCCTTTCTGCTTCGCCATAATCATGTTGCCTACGTTTCTGCTAGGCCACAAGAGGATATACTTCAGACAAACTTATCAGTATTTATCGGCTTGGTCAAAACATCTGCTAGGTTCTCTTTGGTATGGATTTTCTGCAAATCCACACTTCCATCTTCCACTACTTCACGAATGAAGTGATACTGAACTCCTATGTGCTTTGTCCTGGAATGAAAAGCTGGATTCCTTGCAATGTGCAAGGAACTCTGACTGTCACAAAACACAAGAATTTTCTGTTGTTTGTGCCCGAGCTCCTCCAATAATCTTTGTATCCAAATAACTTCCTTGCAAGCTTGTGTAGCTGCCATGTATTCTGCTTCTGTTGTAGATAATGCCACAACGGTCTTGAAACTCGCTGCTGCAAACACATAACCAGTATTGGATTTTCTTTTATCAAGGTCTCCTGCAAAATCTGAATCCACATAGCCCCTGACAGTAAACTTTGATCCTCCATAACATAATGCAACATCTGAGGTTCCTCTGATGTATCTTAGAATCCTCTTCACAGCTATCCAATGCTCTCCACCAGGATTCGCCATGTATCGATCGCTTTGTGCAATGTCCGGTCTTGTACATATCATAGCGAACATTAAACTTCCCACTGCTGATGCATACGATACTCGAGACATCTCCTTCCTTTCCGCTTCATTGCTAGGACACATACTTGAGGATAATTTGAAATTAACAGGAAGTGGGGTAGAAATTGACTTACAATCTTGCATGTTAAAGCGTCGCAAGATTTTCTTCAAGTAATTCTTCTGCGAAAGCCAAATCTTCCTGTTATTTCTGTCTCAGTTAATTTGCATCCCTGGAATCTTGTTTGCTGGTCCCAAATCCTTCATTTCAAACTCCCTAGTCAACTGTGCCTTCAATTCTTGGATTCGATCTTTGTTGGGACCTGCTACCAACATGTCATCCACATACAACAGCAAAATGATGAAATCATTATCTTCAAACCTCTTGTAATATGCACAATGGTCTAAACTGAGTCTGTTGTATCCAAGGCTCATAATGAAGGAATCAAATCTCTTATACCAACACCTCGGCGCCTGTTTAAGACCGTATAGAGATTTGTTCAACTTGCAAACCAAGTTCTCCTTTCTTGTTTCTGCAAAACCTTCTAGTTGGAGCATATATATTTCTTCTTCAAGTTCTCCATGAAGAAATGCAGTTTTCACATCTAACTGCTCTAGATGTAGGTTAAATGTAGCACACATTGCCAAGACTATTCTGACTGTTGTGAGTCGAACCACGGGCGAAAATATCTCGTTGAAGTCAATGCCTTCTTTCTGAGCATATCATTTCACCACCAATCTTGCACGATACCGCTCCACTTGGTCATTGCCATCACGCTTGATCTTGTAGACCCATTTGTTTCCAATGGCTTTTCTTCCACGTGGTAGTGGTACAAGTTCCCATGTCTTGTTCTTGTGTAGAGCTTCAATTTCTTCCTGCATTGCTGTCATCCACAAAGCAATATCTGAGCTTTCTAAAGCTTCATGGAAAGTTGATGGCTCTCCATCCTCCGTTAGAAGACAGTATGCAACGTTGATCTCTGTGACATACTCCGAGTGCCACGTCGGCGGTCGTCTCTCACGAGTTGACCGACGAACTTCTGGAGCCTCAGACTCGACTGGTTCTTGTTCCTCGTGCTCTGGTGCTGCTTCAGAAGAATCTGAATCTTCTGGATTATTTTTGACATATACCGGCACAGTCTCTAACTTTTCTTTTACAGTGCCATCATCTCCATCTTTTCTTTGCAGTTGATCTTCTACAAAGATAACATCTCTGCTGATGACGATCTTGTGGGCAGTGGTGTCCCATAAACGATACCCCTTTACTCCATCAGCATACCCCAATAAAATACATCTTCTAGATTTTGCATCCAGCTTTGTTCTTTCTTGGGCATTGTACATCACGTACACAGGACATCCAAATGCATGTAGGTAGGAATAATCAGCTAGCTTTCCAGTCCACATCTCCATCGCTGTCTTCAGCCCAATAGCTGTAGATGGCGATCGATTTACTATATAACAGGCAGTTTTGGCTGCTTCTGCCCAGAATGAATTGGGTAGACCAGCAGTCCTCAACATAACTCTTATTCTTTCTGTAAGAGTTCTGTTCATCCGCTCCGCCACTCCATTTTGTTGAAGAGTATATGCCACCGTGAACTGCCTCTGAATACCTTCTTGCTTACAGAAAGCAAGAAACTCGCCCTCTGTATACTCTCCACCATTATCTGTCCTCAAGTACTTGATCTTTTTACCAGATTCAAGTTCCACCCGCGCTTTGTATTCTTTAAACACAGGAAATACATCTGACTTTTTCTTAATTGGATACACCCAACATCTTCTGGAATAATCATCAATGAAAGTCACCATGTACTTTGCACCTCCCATGGATATATCCGGTGATTCCCAAACATTAGAATGAATCAAGTTTAGAATGTATTTACTCCTAGCAATAGATCTACTGAATTTTAATATATGCTGCTTACTTATAACACAATGCTCGCAAAATGGTAAACTTACCGATTTGAGCCCCGGAAGCAATTTTCGCTCAGAGAGAATCTTCAAACCTTGTTCTGACATATGGCCAAGTTTGAGATGCCACATCATCGTTGACTCTTCTCCATTTGATGCAACACACGCATCAGCCTCCTGTAGCGTTTCTCCTTTAAGCATGTATAAATTAGCATCGATCTTTTCTGCCTTCATCAATACAAGCGCGCCTTTAACGATCTTCATAATTCTATTCTCCACATGAGTTTTGTACCCATGACTATCCATTTGTCCTAAAGACAATAGATTTTTCTTCAGGCCATTGACATGTCGTACCTCCCCAATTGTGTGAATTGTACCATCAAATATTTTTATTTTGATAGTACCAATACCAGCGATCTCTAAGGCATGATCATCTCCCATATATACAGATCCTTCTGAGATAGGTTCATATGTGTGGAACCATTCTCTCCTAGAGGTCATGTGCCAGGTAGCTCCTGAGTCTATAAGCCAGACATCAGACAGTCGTTTTCTGCCTTCTGAAACAGTTGTTGCCTCGCTGTAGAGAATTTCGCCATCATCCGAGGTACTTGCTACACACCCCTGAGTATTTGATGACTCAGGTTCTTTGCCCTCTCTTTTCTTCTGGTTACTCCAACACTCTTTCTTGACGTGCCCTTTCTTGCCACAGTTGTAGCATTTAACATTCTTCTTACTTCTGGATTTTGATCTACCATGATTTTGACTCCCACTGGGGCCACGTTCCGTTGATCTCCCTCTCGTCACCGATAGCGCCTCCGCTTGCTGCGAACTTGCTTGTCTGTTTTTCTTATTTTTCCGCCTGCTCTCCTCATTTAATACGGAGGCTGCAACATCGTCGAAAACTAGACTGTCCGCTGGATTATTGTTCGTCAGGTTGATGATGAGTTGATCATATGAATCTGGTAGACTTTGAAGTAGAAGCTCTGCACGTTCATTTTCCTCTATATTATGACCCAACGTTGTGAGTTGTGAAAATAGAGTCTTCAAGGTGTTGATGTGGTCGGTCACCATTGTAGATTCCATCATTCGAAGAGTATAGAGTTTTCTCTTCAAGAAGATTTTGTTGTGTAGTGACTTGGCCTCGTACAATTTTGTAATAGTATCCCAAATTTCCTTCGCTGTGTTTTTCTCTGCCACACTGGATAATACTCTATCTGCAAGTGCCAAGTGTAGATCAGAAATGGCGTTGCCGTCTACCTCGTTCCACTTGTCATCAGTTATCTCCATGGGCCTTTCTCCAATTACTGCCAAGCAATTATTTTTCCTCAATACAGCTTTCATCTTCATTTTCCACAATGAAAAATTATTTCCGTTAAACTTCTCAATTTCATACTTTGCCGCCATTTTGTTGATAAATACTGCACACAAGCTAAAATACCACCTTGAATAGTTGTGAGTATGTGTGAGAATACACACCAGAAAAGTTTCCAGGAAAGACTGGAGGGGTCACAATGGTCCCACTTAAAACCCAGACTCCTTAAGCTCTTATCGCCTTTGTGACAGAACTTTCCTAGACATGTACAAAACCACACAGTTGCTTTACTCACACCACTATTCCCTGCTTTGCACTGCCAAATTCTTGGATCGTTTCCACCGTTTCACGTGAATAGTACCGTATACGTGAATAGTACCGTATATGTGTACAGTGCCGTATACGTGAATAGCACCCCTTACGTGAACAATTCCTGACTCTAAAAAATACAACCAATAGCTATGATACCACTGTTAGGAAATTGGTGGGTGGAGCAGACACGCAGCTAAAATAAAATTGGAAGAAAAATAAAGAACAAGCACAATAGAGGACACCAGAAATTACGTGGTTCGGCTTTTAGCCTACGTCCACGGGCGAAGACAGAAGGAAATATTTTACTAGTGAAAATGAGTTACAAGTATTGTAGTATTTTAGCTCACTACCGAAAACCCCAATACACCCAAACTCTCAAAATCACTAAGCACACAAAATTCTTTGCTCTTGCAAGAATCACTCCTCACAACTCTCAATTCTCTCTATAAAATTGCCTCTCAAGATTGGATGAAAAATGAGGGTGGGAAGCCCTCTTTATATAGCCAAAATTTTGGCTCTTTATTTTTTTTTTTTGAATAAGTCAACACGGCACCACCAATAATGGCGGGCGGTGTTGAATGGTTGAATGGTTGGCACCGGCCATCTAGGTGGCCGGTGCCAGCCATGACTTTTAACACAAGAGGCCATCTCAGGATGTCATGGCTCAGCCCAAACTCCCCAGGTGGTTGATACCAAAGAATGCCACTGTTTTGGGTTTGGGCTCCTTGGCGGCAAACAAGATAATGTTGACTCTACTGAAGGGGAAAGAGGGGCAACTAAAGCTCGAAGAGAGAGGATAATCCGGAGGAAGTAGACTGCATAAATTTGTTGGAGTTAATGCAGTCAATTGCCCAATCTTGCTGCCTGTCAATAATGTGTAGTAAATCTATGACTTTTAACTAATAATTTTAATAAAATTAATAAAATTAATAAAGATATTATAAGTTTTTTGTAATAAAATATGAGATCAAATAAAATTAATTTTTAAGTCAGAAAAACAAATGTTTACTAAAACTGTTTAATTACGTAACTTAAAAAGTATAGTTGTCCAATCTCAAAATTATATAGGGATTTACCAAACTCTACCCGTACTTACTTGATCATGCAAATCCATTAAAGATGTTAATCAACTTTAACAAATCTTACTCAAACTTTGCACGTTCGGCATGCCGGTTGGAATATGATAGTATATGATGTGATGGAATTTTATGGGAATAGTTGTAACGGTATTATATTTAGCAGTAGTTTATATTTTATTTGAAGTAGTATATGAATGGATTATATTACAAATTTTAGTGTTATAATAATTAAAAAATTGAATTATTTTATTATTGAAAAAATGTAATATGTTATATAACAGTTATTTTTATTAAGTTTTTTTTGTAATGAATTATATTTTTAAATTATAATAGAAAATTCTTATTACTGAACTAATAAAAAATTAATTATTTATCTCCTAAACTACTTAGCTCAAGAGATAAATTCACTTAGGAGGTGTTTGGTTGGGAGGAGAGAATGGAAGAGAGGAAAGTAATTTAAATTCTCTTTTTATTTCTATTGTTTGGTTTGATAAAATATATAAGAATTTAATTTCCATTAGAATTTAATATCCATCATAATGTAGAATTTAAATTCCACATCAAGTAGTGAACAATTTAAGTTCCTCTTATGTTAGAAACTAAAGTTTCCAAAATTATCCTTCACCATTTTAACTTGTTTAATGCCATTAATAATTATTATTTAAAATTTTATTTTATTGATGTAATATTATAAATGGTCCTCCACTGGAAAGTCGCCGGACCACCGCAGACGTTGTCGGAAAATCATCGGACCACTGCTGTACGGTGCCGGACTTCGTCAGACGACCGCAGGATATTGTCGGAAAGTCATCGGAAAACTGCCGGACGTGCCGGAATCGCGCCGGACTTCGCCGGAAAGTCACCGGACCTTCGCCACAGGCCACCAGACCATCATTTTATATATATATATATATATATATTATTACTAATATATATAGTTTAATATTTAAGGTAAAGGGTAAATTTGTCTAAAGAAAAAAATTAAAATTTCTTTCCTTATCAAATTTTATATCAAACCAAACAACAAAATTTAATTTCACTACTCTTCTCATTTCCTCTCCATTCCACTCTTTTCCTTTCTTCCCATTTCTTCAAACCAAACATGACCTTAGTGTAGAACGAAACGGTGTGTTATTTTTATGCGGGAGCCACATCCTTTCCACATCAACCTCAACATCCAAACATGAAATTGGACTAAAAATAATTCTTTCCCATGTATTTACGTACCCTCCTGCCACTACACGCAAATATATATTCTCGAACTTATTTGACAGACTTGATTTTACTAACATAATTTTCTCCCATTTCCATATTGTCGACGTTGAGTGCACGTAATCCACAAGTTTGATTGAGCAGAAAATAGCCAAAAGTCTAATGACACCCACGTCCAAAGATGCCATTGTCACAAAGGCCTGGACGCCAGACTTGAAACCCATCCTCTTTTACCATATTTTATTATTGAAGAGGTGATTGTTCGTAAGAAAAGAATGATATGTTGGTATGAAATTACGTTAAAATGAATATATCACGTTTTTTTTTATGGCTTCGTTTAATGACAGTTGGCAGACAATATTAATTTTTGATTTAATAGAAAATATTAACTTTTGTAGTTTCGGTAGATGAAATTTTGAATCAAATATTAATATCGTTAAGGTACGCAACTCAATATTTGCTTAAACCACAAAAAAGATTAAGTGCTTTACATGAAAAATAAATAATAATCATAGTAAGCGATCACTTGATTTAACTTCCTTTACTAAATTTACGATTTAAAATCTAAAATGGAAAAAGGAAAACAATTTTTGAAAACACACTTGGAGTTTTAAATTGATATGAAAAAAGAGTTTATTATTGACTATCTTTTTCCCAAAATTTAAGCTAAGACAACAATATGTCCAAAATACCCTCCACATTATCCCAAAACTTTATAAACTCCCCCGTTCCTCTCAACATCATCTCTTCCAAATCTTTCTCCCCCACAAAAACCAGCCATGGCTTCATATTCAATTACCTCAACACTCCAATAATGGCTTGTAAACCACCCCCAAATCCTCAACTTCACATGGACTCCGAACCAAACACTTGCTTCCTCCCCACACTTCCTCATTCTCTCCATCCTCACTTACCTCTCCCTCACATTCATCCTCTACCACGCATCAACATCAACATCACCACCATCACCACCTCTCATTGGACCCCACATCCTCAAGCCCATCACAGCCGTCCATAACCTCACCCTCCTCCTCCTCTCCCTCATCATGGCCGTTGGTTGCACTCTCTCCATCATCCTCCATTTACCCCACCTCCGTTACACCCTCTGTTTCCCCCCCTACCATTTCTCCGTCTGGCCCTCTCTTCTTCTACGCTTACATCTTCTACCTCTCCAAAATACTCGAATTCTTTGACACCCTTTTGATCATTTTGTCAAACTCCATCCAACGGCTCACGTTCCTCCACGTCTACCACCATGCAACCGTCGTCGTAATGTGCTACCTTTGGTTGCAGACGAAGCAGTCTTTGTTTCCTATTGCACTTGTGACCAATGCAAGTGTGCATGTGATCATGTACGGGTACTATCTATTGTGTGTGATGGGGTTGCGGCCAAAGTGGAAGAGATTGGTCACTGATTGTCAGATTGTTCAGTTTGTGTTTAGTTTTGTTGTTTCGGTTTTGATGCTGTATTATCATTTCACGGGTTTTGGTTGCTCCGAGATTTGGGGTTGGTGCTTCAACGCTGTGTTTAATGCGTCCCTTTTGGCACTTTTTGTTAATTTTTATTCCAAGAGCTATGCTAAGAAAAAGAAGCAGGGATGATCAAAGTGTTGTGATTGTTTTGTGTTTTCTTTTTTAATTTATTTGATTTTGGTTAATTATGAATGGTGGTAATTGGTTGAATGCAATTGAAGAGATGCTTTCAGTTGCCTAAACTTTGTATTTTCAATTTTGGTAATAAATGTCATTTGTCACCACATTTTTTTAGTCTCTCCCTTTTAAATTCCCTCACACAAACTTCGGATTTGTATTTTGTAAACTAGTATTTTTCATTTTCGTTAATGTGTTAGCTATTATTATCTACAGTTATGTCATACGACACACATGTCACATCAGCTAAAATTAGATTATGAATTTTGGGCACAAGGCCAAGTCCCACCGTTTGGTAGGAAATAAGGAGCATTAATGAAATATGTTTGATTAAGTAATAATTTGTTATTTTAGAGTGAAAAATAACGGCAAATTGTATTCTACCCCATATTAGATTGACAAACTTCAATTTACCCCCTAAAAGTACAAAAACTTCAACTTATCTCCAAATACCATTTTCTTCCCGTTAAATTTAACTATCGAAAGCATAAAATTATAGTCGTACATTCTCTTAACAGTCAACTCACGGATAAGAAGTCAAAACACATATAAGGTAATTTCCATAAAACCCAAATGTAGGGGCGGGCAATGGTTTGGTTTAGAAGTTAGGAACCAAATGGTTTGAAAACAAACGAACCAATTGGTTTATATTTGGTTTAGTTTGAACTGACAAATCGATTGGTTTGCTTCAACTTAATAAAAATACATTGATTTTAAAATATAAATGATTAAAATAATTTTTTTTTCATTTTTCAGTTTCCTAATCTAAAAATGTTTCATAACCCTAAATCGGCAGCCATCTCTCTCAAGGTCGGCAGCAGCACAACTAGCTCTCTCGGTCTCTCCCTCACAATCTCATGGTGATTGAATTCTCGTGATGTCTCCACTTTTGTTTCTTGTTCTTGTGTGATTGAATTCTCTCTATGCACACATACCCCAGCCTCTTGTTCTTTGGCTCAATGGAGTTTTGTTTCTTTTCTCTCAGTTTCTTTCCTGTTGAATTCTCGTGATGTTTCTATTTTTTTTCTTTTTTTTTTAGACGTGTTTTCGAAATTGGCATAATGCGAACCAAACCTGAACTGAATTTCAAAACCGAATTGAATTGAACCAAACTGAAATTTTTATGTTCGGTTTGATTCGATTATAAAATTTGTATGCGTTTGGTTCTCTTTCCCAAGAACCATTTGGTTTTAGTTTGGTTCAGTTTTGGTCTAGAAACGAACCAAACCGAACCGAACCAAACCGAACCGAACCAAACCATGTACTGGCCACCTTGTTCAAATATTTCAACAAATTTCAATGCACACTTAAACATTTCATTAATAATTCGCTTTGTACCCAAATTGATAATTTTTATTTTTTAATTAGTTAATTTTTAACTGCAGAAGCATAAACAATTATATCTTTTTAAAATAAGAAAAATAATTTTTTAAACTTTTTTCCTTTTTTTATTTTCTAGTTAATTTCTTTATCTGGTTCGGTTCATTTTTCCCTTTTTTTTATTTCTTACTGTTTTCCGCATGTTCTCCACGCTTCAACTTTGCCAAGCGTCATAAGGCCACAGTAGCCGTGCCAGCAACTTGCAACGAAGTTTAGAGCTGCGCGATGGTGCAGCAACGTTAACACTGCTGTTCCAAGTCTTGGCCCATCATCTCCTTTTCAACAAATCTTAGCTTCTTCCCAAATTCATCAATGAACCCCAAAACCAGAATAATCATTAAAATTATTAACAACCATTTGCTTGGATCAATGTATGCTTGGCATGTCCATGGGCTTCCTTGGAATGGTCGCTGATGGCCATGGGCTTCCTTGGATTGGCCGCGCACAGCCATGGGCTTGCTTGGAATGCCTGTACCCGTCTGCCACGGTTTTGCTAGGTATCCATGGGTTTTGTTGGACATGGTAGTGCGAGGCCATGGGTGTTGCCGGACAATGGACATGGGTTTTGCTGGGCTGATTAGGAATTAACAGTGGCTATGGAGTTGTTAAGTGTGTGAAAGAGAAAAAAAAATGAACGAAGAAGAAGATGAACGGGGAATAGAACGAAGAAGATGAAGAAAGTAGAAGAGAGGGAAAAAAATATTTTGCTTTTTATAAATTTTCAGATTTTTATTTCAAAATTTATAATTTTTGTTTAAATTTGAGAATCTTAAGGGTAAGATTTTCTTTGTAACTATGTGTAGAAGGAGGTTTTCAGATGGTTTTTGGTTGGGTTAACATGAAATATGCTTGTTTTATGAAATATTATTATTGAGATTTTGTTTTATTTTCTAAAAAATAGATTAGAGGATGATTTTCATTAATGACACCCATAAAGTTTGAATTAGTTATATTATAGAAATAGTAGGGATATAAATGATATATCTTTCCAACATAAATATATCAGTAACATAAGTTATTCTATAATTAATAGGGGTATTATCGTATTTTAGTGAGTCAATATTGGTTGATAGTTAAATTTAACAGATTTTAGAGAGTAAATTGAAGTTTTTATTTTTATTTTTGAGTAAATTAAAGTATGTCAATCTCATAAGGGGTTAAAATATAATTTACCCAAAAATTAGTGTTAAAATTTTATAGATGAGTGTATATTAAGATGTTCAAAGTATTAGAACATAAATAATCTTAGTTTTAATAAAATTTTGCCACATAATGAATATTATCCTCAACCTCAAGAGAAACATATCAATAAAATATACAAAAATAGAATGCATTAGTACATGTCAATAACAAGACCAATTAGATCATGTCATATTTGTTATGTGGTTATTTTTAAATTAAGAAAAGGAACAATGATAGTCTTACAAAGTTTGAAGATAAAATTTATAATCTAAAATTAATGATGCGACAATTAACGTGTTATTAAGCTAATAGCGTAAGAAGTCCCAACTTCATTTACATCATACCTTGCTAAAGAAATCGGTTCTACCCGGAATACTTCTTTGTATTGAAATCAATGATGATTGCTTGTTTAAATCATGAAAGTTAAAATAATTTTGTAAATAATTTCATTCTTTAATTTACGGTATACAAATAAATTCAAAAATGTTAATTTCTCTCATACTTTTAGGACTCAAAAAATAACAAAAAGTCTTAACATATTTAATGGTTATATATAAATCATCCGTACGTATTTTTCTTGAGAGAAGCTCAACTCGATAGACAATACTCCCTGTTTGAGGGAAAAATAGGAAAGGTAATAGAGCGCCACGTGTCAATGAATATCAGACAATCCGAGGTGCCCGGCATGACTTGAGGTACCCCGTATAAATAGAGGTACCCTGCACAATTAGAGGTATCCCATACAAATAGAGGTACCCCATACAAATAGGGGTACCCCGCGTAATAGGGGGTACCCCACGTAACTCGAGGTACCCGGCAAAGCGGATGTAAGAGAATCCACCGAAAATATCCGCCATGAGAAACGTCTCCGCCTCCTAAAAGATATCATTTGATTTTGTCAGAATTAGGAATCAAAAGCGACGTGCTAAAAGAAGGGACAGCCGCCTGCTACCTCTGCCAAAAGTGAAGGACACTGTCCCAAGGACAGTGGTCCCTAGCCGCCTACCCGACAGCTACTGCAGAGGTACCCCACGTTTCCAAAAGATGAGATACGCCGCGAACATGCAAATAACGGCCCAAAAACAATTATAAAGAGGTAAAAGGACGTTAGCCAAAAAGGGTACGCCACGTGGCAGCTGAGGTACTCCATATATAAAGGTGCCTAGGTTTCATTCTCGAGGATGCTCTGATTCGCCCAAAAACACTCACACTCCAGAAAATAGGTTTTCTTCAACCTTAAATCCTAATTTACAGAGGGCTAGCTAGCTCTCTTTACCACAAAAACTCGAGTTTGCTAACTTGAGCGTCGGAGTGTGAACGCCGGGGTACCCCGGCTTCACCTCTAACCTTTATTTCACTGTTTTGCAGGTGTAGAGCCCATCTCGAAGGATACCTCTCTTAGTTCTAAACCTTTCACCATTGTTACCACTCTCTCTCCCTATCTCACCTCCCCCAAATCTTAGATACACCGCACCGTACACAATAAACTAGTGAGGTACCCCATCTCCCACAAAAATATAAATTTATTGTTCTAAATTGGTTTGACTTTTCCTACCCCAAAATCAGTTGAAAACACTCCCCTTAATTTTCTTTTTCTAGTTAGATAAAAAAACAAAAGAAATTGATTACAAGAATTCACGACGAAGTAGCCTGATATATATTACAGAGGTAAGCTTCTTTTTAATGTCTAACTAGAATAACAAACTTTAATTTACTTCTTAAAGGGTAAAAACCTCAATTTGTCCTTATATTTGTTCAAAATATACATTTTGTCTTCTTAATGTAAACAAGTTAAATTGATGTTTCACATCTTTTAGAAATAAATTAAAGATTGTTATTCTAAGTATGAGGTAAATTTCAAATAAAACATGTGTTCATATGATAGATGTGCATTTTACAATAATTAACAAACAAAAAGGGTAGTGATATTTTCACCCTGCAATTTTTGTAAATCCACCCCCACTCCCAAGAAATAATTACAATAAATTCACAGAACTTTTTTAAAACTCAAATAAAGAAAAATTTTGGGGATTTAAACTATTATATACAAGAGGATAGGAGTAAACATTTTTCATGCAGTATAAAAAGAATGTGACAACTCCTTTTCTTTCGGTATTTTCGCAACAAAAGCACGCTTAATAACTCATCAAATTATTTCTCCTTTTCTTTGATCGCTTGATTCGCTTCCCCTCTCCTGGAGCTGCTGAACTCCTTTGTTGCTGATGAAGGGAACAAGTGAGGCTTTTCAAAAGACCACAATATGTATAAAGACAAACTAATTACACTATCAGGGGCTCAAGGTTACCTTAATGCAGAAGAGGGCAAAGAGATGGAGATTCGATTCAATAATAATAGTTTTTTTTTTTAAATTTTTATTCATTTGATTTCATAGCAGTAATTTTTATTTTCATTTTTTGCTGACAATTGGTAAAAACGAACTAAAATGAGATGATTACATTAAAACAATCTTCAATGACTAAAGTAATTTGAAAAAATATAAATAAAAGTAAACAAGCTCAAAATTTACCCCAAATCCGAATATTATCCGAATTCAGCCTAATTGACCCAAATCTAATTTTAATCCAAACTTGACATGGCCCGCATATAATTATAATCTGATCAGATCCAAACTCAACCTGAATTTTTAATTCAATATGATCCAATCTAAATATTCCAACCCAATCAAATTGAAACTTGATCGGGTTGATCCGAACCTGAATTTGCCACTTCCGGAGGAGACCATGACCCTAAAGGCTTTGAAATAATCTTTGCGGTTTCTTAATGAAATATTAAATGTTATGTGCAAAAAGACTGATTTGACCCTAGAATACATGATATATAAATTTCAGACATTATATTCTGTGAAATAAAGTCAAAGTAAACTAGTTTTTTTATTTTTTATTAATTATTTTTCATTATGACAAAATGAGAAATAGACTTTATTAAAAGTTTAATAAAGTTTGGGCCTAACTCCTTGATTTTTATTTTTTAATTATTTTTCATTTTTTTTTACTTGCAACATTAGCTTTAATTATCAATCAGTCTCCAAATCAAAATGACTGCAACCTGTAGCTACAAGCAAAATTCTGAAGATTTGAAATTTCTAACGACTACATAATAGCTATAAATAGAAAAATCATCTAAAATTAATCCTCCTTCAGAGGCAGATTAAATTCTTAGTAATTTCATTTCATCTGAACAATTTTCCAAAAGCAATTTTATAAATGGTTATCGAAAGCTTTATCCCTTAATTATATTTCACGTATTTTCTTTGTAATATGAGGCGTGTCCATAGAGCATAGTATGATATTTATTGTGATTAAAATCATTATGGAACTGATTTTATTCTTTTTTCTCAAACAAAGTATCTAACTGCAGATGTAATAAATTACTAATTGCCATTATTTGAGTCGCGCTCTTTGAATTCGATCTTGGAGTTTCAAATGACCAAATGAATTAGTAAGATAATGGCTTTTCGTTCCGAGAGCTATGCTAAGAAAAAGCAGGGATGATCAGAACAAATAGTGTGTTGTGATTGTTTTGTGTGTGTGTGTGTGTGTTTTTTAAGTTTTATTTTGTTTAATTAAGAAGGGTTGTGATCTGTTCATTGCAATTGACAGAGATGTTTTCAGTTGCCTAGACTTCGTATTTTCAGTTTTAGTAATACATGTCGTTTTTCACCACATTTGTTTAGTCTCTCCCTTTTAAATCCCCTCTCACACAAAAAATTTGGATTTGTATTTTGTAAACTAATATTTTTCATTTTGTTAATGTATTAATTATTATTATCTACATTTATGTGATAGGGCACATGCCACATCAACTAAAATTAAGTTATGAAATTTTGCAGCCCCTAAGCACTCAATGTTTGTAGGCACAAGTTCAAGTCCCACCATTTGTTAGGATTTAAATAAAGAACATTATAACCATGCGTCCAAGAACTTAAAGTTAGCTTAAGTGCATGGATTCGAGTCCTAGTTATTGTTGGAATTCGATTTCCTTTCTAATTAAATTGGGTAAGGGTAAAATTATCTCTCAATTAATAAGGACAAAGTAGATATCTCTCTCGATTTTCCTCCCAATTAAATTAGTTAGAAGTAAAATTATCTCTCGATTAATAAGAGTAGAATAAATATCTCTCTAGTATTATGCAAGGGTAGAAATTTGGGCTGTACCATGTTAGAATTATCAAGGATAGTTTTGATAGAATTCTAATTGTAATATATGAGTGTATAAAAAAAATGAACATTAATGAAAGATGTTTAGGTAAGGACCATCTTGGAATAGAATTTTGATTGTAATATATCAGTATATAAAAAAAAATTATGAAAAATGTTTAACAAGGACTATTTTGATATTTTAATGAGTAGTAAAAATTAATGTTAAAATTTGATAAACGAGTGTATAGTAAGATGTTCAAAGTATTAGAACATATATAAATAATCCTAGCTCTAATAAAATTTTGCTACATAATTAGTTTATCCCTTAAAGAAACATATCAAAAAAATATACAAAAACACAATGCATGAGTACATGTCAATCACAAATGAAAGCAATTAAGATAAAGAATATGATTTATTTTATTTTATTTTAGTTATTTTTTTAATTATTTTTTGTTTCTTTTGAAACAAGACCAATTAGATCATGCAAGAAGTAATTTTTTTTTTTAAAATAAAAAAGGAGAAATGATGAAACCCACGTCCAAAGATGCCGTTGTCGCGGAGGCCTAGATCTCACTACACCCCATCCCCTTCTATCATATTTTATAATTGAAGAGGCCATTATTGAATTGAAAAATTATGATTCAAAAACCCAAAAATAGAAAAAGAAAAGAAATTGTTGGAAACACACTCGGAGTTTTAAATTGACATGAGAAAAGAATATATTCATCAACCTCATACGTTAAAGATGCGACGAGTTTGAGATTATGAGCCAAATTCCTAACGTGTGGGAATTTAAAGATGTTACCACAAAACATGTGTTCGTCGGTGGAGTAGAATCAGGGAAATTAAAGATGCTACTACAACCACTAACGTGTGGGTGGGGATAAGCATAACTTTTTTCATCAAATGCCAAATCCCCCCAGGTGGAGAGTGGGGACTCCGTCGCATAAATGTTGATAAAATTTTGATTATGATGTTATTAGAAATTAGGAAAAGCATGAATCAGTGTTATAGGTTATTGTTAACATATATGTTTCTATAATATTGATTTTGATGATAACAAACAAAATTAAGAATGATTAATCTTTTAAGCTCAAATTATTTAATATTCTTTTTAAATAAATCATTATTTTCACATTATAAATGTTTTATATTTAATGAAAAAATGATTTTATGAAATTGATTGTTTTTATTCTCTTTAAATAAATCATTATTTTTACATTATAAATGTTTTATATTTAATGGAAAAATGATTTTAGGAAAAATGATTTTATGAAATTGATTGTTTTTATTCTTTTTAAATAAATCATTATTTTCACATTATAAATGTTTCATATTTAATGGAAAAATGATTTTATGAAATTGGTTGTTTTTCAAAGTTTATGGTTTAATTAAAAGAATTTTGAAAACTTTGAAATAAACAAGTATTGCTTGAAATTTTGGAGGACTTATTTGAAAAGTGTCATAGCATTTTGGCTATATCATAATTTCATAAAGTTTTGGGATTAACAAAGCATTACTTAGAAATTCTGAACTTGGACCTATTTGAAAAGTTTCATAACTTTTTGGGCCGTAATATAGTTTTGTAAAGTTTTAGGGTCAAACTATAATTTTAGAAAATAGTGCACTGTGCAGGTTACTGTAGCATCCGGCTTACCGGATATAAAAACTGAAAAACCGGATATGGGGCAGTAAGCATCCGGAACGCAAACGGCTTATCGGTTTTCGTAACCGGCAAGCGGGTTAGGCAAAATTCAAATTTTTGCCTTAATGGTAACATAAATCCGGCTTACCGGATTCTTTAAACGGCAAACCGGATACACCCAGAATGTGCATAACGGCTAGTTTTTGAGTTCAAACTATATAAACTCAAAACCAATTCATTTTTGGTAATCCAAGAAAGCAAGAACAAGTGCACACAACATATATTAAGCTTCAATTTCGTGAATCATCATTCATTAAATCATCTTTGTTCTTAAATTTGTATATCCACTCTTAAAGAGAGTTTGATTGTTGTATTTTTCATTTATCATTAAATTGTGAGAGTATAAGTGTGAGAAACACTTGGAGTGAAGAGATTGGAGAGATAATCTCTTGTTGTAAAGGTTCATTGACACCTTGAAGTCAATTGTAAACGTTGGAAGCCTTGGAAAGGCTTGGATAGTAAAATCCTCAAGCCCGGTGTGCTTGGAGGCGTGGACGTAAGCGGGGATTGCCGAACCACGTAAAAATCCTTGAGTTTGCTTTCTCTTCCCTTACTCATTTATTATTGTGCTTTTATTGAATTTATTGTTTTCGAATTTATTGAGGCATTAGATTGGATTTGTGTGTGGTTTGCTTTGCTTAATTTTTAAAATCCCAATTCACCCCCCCTCTTGGATTGCCTAGTTAGTATTTCACCTATTCATGCAAGTGTATCCAACGGCTAGATGCAACTATGGTAAGGTACCACAGTTGCACCGTAGCCGGACCCTAAAAATTAAGATATTATCTCTCTACATATTTTTGCACGAAATAATATGCAAATATAATATTTTAGTTTATTATTAATAGTTTTACAATAATAAAAATCATTTTGATAGACTGGAAAATGTCGTATTCGCACTTTATTGTGTACGGACGTCTGCGAGAAAGAATATATCTATGTATATATATTGGAACATGTATTTAAGATTTATCTAGTGTGAAGTTGGGAAACTTTTTTTTTTTTTAACCCAGGCTAAAAATATTTCAATAAATTTTGATCATGGAGACTAATAAGATTTTTTTAGTTATATTTATTAATTTTTTAGGGACTGACATGAATATTAATAATTTTATTGAGATTATTAAAAAAAATGTGCTATTTTACATCTATGACTTTTCCAATCTTTTTTTTTTCGTTATTTATTCCTTTGTGAATTTTAGTTAATGCTTGATATTATTTTTTTGCTCATTTTTTAAAGCAGTAATTAAATCTGAACCCTTACAGTAGAAGATTATGAAAAAGTAAAGACACAAAAATCATAAAAATCATTAGTAGGTCCAAATTTGTGCTATTTTCATACATAATTTGAGAATATTTATAATTACGCATCACAACTAGTGGAGTAGAATCAGGGAAATTAAACATTCTACAATCATTGACGTGTGGGTTGGGGATAAGCATAAACCTTTTCTATGCAGTATAAAAGAATGCAATAACTCCTTTTCTTTCAGCATTTTCGCAACAAAAGCACATCTAATAACTCTTCAGAATTCTCGTCTTCTTTGTCAGAATGGTTGATGCGATCCTTTCCTCTCTCCTGGTGCAGCTGAGCTCTGTTGCGGCTGATGAAGTGAAACAACAGGTGAGGCTTGTGACTGGTGTCGAGGAAGAAGTGAAAAAGCTTACCACCAACCTTCGAGCCATTCGAGCTGTGCTGGAAGATGCAGAGAAAAGGCAAATGCAGCGCGACAATGCTGTTACTTTTTGGCTGGATCAGCTCAGAGACGCATCCTACGACATGGAAGACGTGTTGGAGGAGTGGACCACTGCAAGGCTCAAATTGCAGATTGAGGGCGTTGATGATGACAATGCTCTTGCTCTTGCTCCTCATAAGAAGAAGGTACGCTCCTTCTTTTGTGCTGTATCAAACTGCTTTGGTAGTTTCAAACAACTTAGTCTTCGTCATGACATTGCCGTCAAGATTAGGGAAATCAATGGAAAGCTAGATGATATTGCCTCCCAAAAAGATAGGTTTAAATTTGTTGAGAATGTGAGCAACAATGTTAAGAAACCAGAGCGAGGGCGAGCCATCCCCTTGATTGATGAGAGAGAGGTTTGTGGTAGAGTTGATGAGAAAAATGAGCTCTTAAGCAAGTTGTTGTGTGAAAGTAGTGAACAACAAAAAGGCCTTCATGTCATCTCACTAGTTGGGTTAGGGGGTATAGGTAAAACCACTCTTGCACAACTGGCCTATAATAATGATGAGGTGAAAAGAAATTTTGAAAAAGTTATATGGGTGTGTGTATCAGACACTTTTGAGGAGATTAGGGTCGCCAAAGCAATCATTGAAGGTCTAGGCGTGTCAACTTCTGGTTTAAGCGAATTCCAATCTCTTATGAAACAGATTCAGGAATATATTACGGGGAAGAAATTTTTTCTTGTTTTAGATGATGTGTGGGATGGAGATTACAAAAAATGGGACCCATTCTTTTCTTGTCTAAAGAATGGCCACCATGAAAGTAAAATTCTAATTACCACACGTGATAGGTCAGTTGCACTACAGTTGGGATCAATAGATATTATCCCTGTCAAGGAGTTGGGTGAAGGGGAATGTTGGTTACTGTTTAAGCAGATAGCATTTCTACGTAGGTCCTTTGAGGATTGTGAAAAATTAGAACCAATCGGGCGAAAAATTGCATGTAAGTGCAAAGGCCTGCCTCTTGCTGCAAAGGTAATAGGGAATCTCTTGCGCTCTAAAAGTACAGTAAAAGAGTGGCAAAGAATTTTAGAGAGTGAAATGTGGAAAGTACAAGAGATTGGGCAAGGTCTTTTAGCTCCTTTGTTGTTGAGTTATAACGATTTGCCCTCCAATTCTATGGTAAAACAATGTTTCTCATATTGTGCTGTCTTTCCAAAAAACTACAATATGAATAAAGAGGAACTAATTTCACTATGGATGGCTCAAGGTTATCTTAATACAGAAGAAGACGAAGAGATGGAGATGATTGGGGAAGAGTATTTCAACATTTTAGCAGCACGCTCTTTCTTTCAAGAGTTTAAAAAAGATGATGATGATGATATTATGAGCTGCAAGATGCATGACATAGTACATGATTTTGCCCAATTTGTAAGTAGAAAAGAATGTTTGTGGGTAGAAATTAATGGTACCAAAGACTCAGTCATAAACTCTTTTGGTGACAAAGTCCGTCACTTAGGGTTAAATTTTCAAAGAGGCACTTCATTTCCTATGTCCATTCGTGGACTTGATAGATTGCGTACCCTTTTAATTTATGATAGAAGTGATTTCAATCTGTCTCTTAGTAGCATCCTTTCGTCTTTTAGTAGTAGCAAAGAATGTTTAAGGGCATTAGTTATAAGGCTGTTGCGCCTATGTTTTTGTCCAAACACATATAAGATTAGAGAAACTCGAAAGTTATTTAGTAAATTGGCGTGTTTGAGGGCATTAGTTATAAGGGAATCATTAGTTATAAGGCTATCATCCTCGCCTGTTCGTCTTCACTCAAGTTTGATTAGAGAAATTCCAAAAAATGTCGGAAAATTGATACATTTAAGATATCTTAATTTGTCTGAATTAGGCATAGAGAGACTACCTAAGACTTTGTGTGAATTATATAATTTACAAAAGCTAGATATTAGGCGGTGCCGAAATCTTAAAGAATTGCCAGCGGGGATTGGGAAGTTAATGAACATGAGGAGTTTACTGAATGGTGAAACTTATTCGTTGAAATACATGCCAATAGGGATTTCCAAATTAACCAGTCTTCGAACATTAGACAGGTTTGTGGTGGGTGGAGGTGTTGATGGTAGCAATACGTGTAGGCTTGAATCTCTGAAAAATCTTCAACTCCTTCGAGAATGTGGAATAGAAGGGCTGGGTAATGTGTCCCGTTTAGATGAGGTCGAGAGATTACAACTTTACAATCAGCAAAACCTCCTTCGTTTGCGTCTTGAGTTTGGTAGAGTCGTAGATGGGGAAGATGAAGAAAGGAGGAGGAAGAATGAGAAAGAGAAACAACTTCTTGAAGCCTTGCAACCGCCGTTGAATGTAGAGAAATTAGAGATTATTTTCTACGAAGGCAACATTTTTCCCAAATGGTTGACTTCACTAACCAATCTAAGGAATTTACATCTTCGCATGTGCGTTAACTGTGAGCATTTGCCTCCTTTGGGAAAATTGCCTCTGGAAAAGCTCGAACTATGCAACTTGATAAATGTTAAAAAAGTGGGTAATGAGTTTTTAGGAATAGAAGAAAGTAGTCAGAATGACCCATCTTCATCTTCATCATCATCAGTTATTGCCTTCCCCAAATTGAAATCACTCATAATTGGGGGAATGGAAGAATTGGAAGAGTGGAATTACAGGATTACGAGGAAAGGAAACATCTCTATCATGCCACGTCTTTCTTCCTTGGAAGTTCGTTCTTGCAACAAATTGAAGGCGCTGCCGGATTACCTTCTTCGAACGTCGACGCTGCAGGAATTGACTATTGACAAATGTCCTCTTCTGGAAAACCGTTATAGAGAGGGGAAAGGAGAAGACTGGCATAAGATATCTCGCATTCCCCACATCAAGTGGTCGCGGTAATTTATCACTCGCCGGTAATTTCTCCTGCTCCTCTGATTTACTTCGTTGTTGCTTGCAATGAAATTAATAAAAATAATTATATTTTGAATTAAAATTCTATATAGAATCAATCTTGGTATAAATACGTAAAACTTCCTAGTTATCAAATCTGTTAAACTTGTTTTCTAAAGATTAAATAATAAAAAAATACAAGTGTAGTCTGTTGAAATTTCTATATTTATTTACTTTTAAAAAATATGTGCTCTTTTGTAAAATTTCATGCAATGTAATTTATTTTTTAATGTACGAAAATTTGTTATGTGTAACAAAATCTCTGTGATACGTTTGCAGTAATGTTGAAAACTAAATTATCAATTTTATCTTATATAATGATAATCGTATTTTTTTATATATAATATACGTGACATTAATTCTTTAAAGTAATTGTGTAATTGTTTTTAGTAGTACATTAGCCCACTTTGTTTTATTTCATACGAGTTTAATTATGTTCACCAGGGATTCGAGGAAATGTCAGAACCACACTAGCAATTCACAGGTCCAATCTAATTTGGTTTTAATGATGCAGGCAGGAGAGTATGCTAAGAAAATGAAAAGTTTAGCCAAAGGATTGCTAAAATGTTCTGCTGGTAATTCACTTGCTTTATTTTATAGAATTTCATTTCCATCTTCTTCTATTGATATCTTGTTGTGAATAAACAAGAACAGAGAAGTAAAGATATATCAAAATTTACTATTACGATGATGCTAAAGCAAGCTCAAGCTCAAGCATTGCATTTTTATTTTATTTAATTTATAGAATTTTCATTTCCACCTGCATTGCATTTTTATTTATTTTTAGGTTGACTTTGAATACTTCATGGTGAACATTGGGGTGACCAAGGATTAGGCTGGCAGTGGAACGACTACCACTGTGGTTATTGTGCGACTTTGAAGAAGAAAGTGATGGCTGGGTCTGCTCTGTTTCTATCTTTTTTCATTCTTTGATCGGTTTATCCTATATAAACATATGGAATTATGCTAATATTATCAAAATTTTCACCCAATTTTCACTGTTGGTTGTGATAACAATTTCAGGCTCTCAAAAGCTACAAAGCAAAGCATTTGTGGGCTGATCATATGTTTCAATTGAGGAAGGAGTTTGGTGTTGGCAATATTGTCCAGGTAACCACAGCTGATAATTTCCACAAATTTGCATTGTCAGAATACACTTTAATGTTCATTGTATTCCTATGTATTATCAGGTTATCGTGGTATGTAAAGTATCATCTTTAAGGATTCGTAAGAGACTTCGCAGTAAACTTAGTTGGCACCAGCTCGTGCAATTGCTCATTCATTCAAGAGTACTTCAAAATTAGATTTTCAAGGTTTGTATGTTTAGTTGCGATCAAAATGTTTAGTCACTCATTCTTAATCTTTTCTGATTTTCAAGTTCTTTAGGGCCATAAACAGTTTTCCAACTCATTCTTAATTTTTAGGTTGATTTCGAGTACTCTGTTGAGGACATTCCTGAGACCAAGGATTAGGCTGGCGAAGAAACTACTACCTCTGTTGTTATAGTGCAAGGTTTGATCATTGGACCTTGAATAAGAATGCCTTACACGCATTCTGTAATTCAATCATTCTCTAAAGGAAAAGAGCAGTAGAAGGGATAGTGATGGCCGGATCTGCTCTATTTTAGTTGAAGATCTCTGTGATGTCGATGAGCTTAAAGCAGTTGATACTTCTTGAAAATTGTTATTACGGATGAATTGATTCCTGAAGACTGGTATCCAAAGGCGTATTTTCATAAACTTCCTTTTTTAACAAATGTTCCAACGCTTGCTGTAGTAACAATTTCATAGCTTGCATCTCTCGGGTGCATCATGTTCACGGGTTGGAAAAAGCATTTGTGGTGAAGCTTCAAAGCTTGTAAAATGGCTGTGAAAAGGCACATTCAATTCGGTATGCTTTGGTGCGGTCTCCTAATGCTAATATTATATTTTGTATAGCAATCTTAATATGCAATAAATCATTGTGTCCAAAGTTTTCTATTAATTATATGGTGACTGAAATTTTAATTATCATATCAATCTTAAAATTTTTTGTAACCCTATTTTACTTTGCTTGTACAGAGTACCTGTTTTGGCTGATATGTCTAATTCCTAGAAATTCATTTCCATCGGTTTCCATTGGTTTTAGTTCAAACAGAAACAGAGAGCCCTGGGAAAAAGTTTTACTTTTTGTGGTATTATGCCTTTGTTTCTTCATTCATGATATTTGTTTCGAATTCATGCTCTCATTCAGAGAGTAAAGCCTTTTCCAGGCTGCTTTGTAGCCAAATTTTGATGCCATCGATGCATGATTGTCATTTAGATTTTCCAAATAATTGTTAGATTGGAGAAGAATTAGAATATATTGTTCAAAGGCTATTTAATTAGCACCCTCTGAATTTAGTTGCCAATAATGCATTGAAATGGTTGGGGAAAGTTATTGTCTTAATTAAATTACAGGTGATAAGATGCTGCTTCAATTTTGCAAGCATCTTGTACTGCAAAGATTCTGCCCACATGAGATGCTGTGATTCTTGACGTCAGGATAACACAGGTCAAATTTTAGTATCAATATATATCATCTTCTTTACTGTTCTGCCTCTAAATATTAAACTTTAATCAAGTTGTTTTTGTTTGTGTAAGTTATCAGGTTAAGGATACTAAGCCGCTTATTAAGGCAAATGTCAGAATGAAGATTGCTCACCACACCTGGTATGCATGATCGCCAGGAAGATTAATTGTTCACAAGCCAATTTGATCAGTGTTAGATTTTTTGCCTCCTTTCGAGGGACATCATCATCAAATTTGAGTAGAGAATCTTTGAACGGAATTTTGTTGTAAGAGTTTCACAGTAGTGAATTCTGGGAGCTCGTACTCACTTGAGTGAGATATTAGGGAGTGTTGGGGATTTGGGTTATGAGTAATCATTATCCTTCCAATATGTGTAAGCACTCACTTGTTAGTAAAATCATCTTCGTATATTGACTATGTTTCTTTGTTATCAGGTAGAGTGTGATCTTCAAGGGTTTGAGAAAGTCCTTGCAGTAAAGTTTCCACCACAAGCAATTGCTGCGAAGAGGCATATACATTTGAGAAGTTCAGTTTCAGATTTTCTAGGCGTGTATGTTTAATTAGTTTCGATTATAATATTTAGTCACTCATTCTGAATCTTTTCTAATTTTCAAGTTCCTTAGGGGCACGACCTGTTTTTCAAGTCTGCATGTGGCTGCAAAAAGATTAATGGTCATAAAATTATCTTGACCCTTGAGCCATTGCGTTTGAGCACAAACAGAAAAAGAGCTAAAGGAAAAGAACTTGACGCAAGAAGTATATTTCTACTTCTTGTGGTTATTTACTTTTGTTTCTCCTGTCAGCATATTTGATTAATTCGTTCGAATTCACACTCTCACACATTATTTAAAACCATTTGTAGGTGGCTTGCAAGCTAATTAAGTTAATGCAGAAGCAATACTCTAGACAAAGATGAGCAAATTGAAGGTGATAAATGCATATATGGTGGCCAAATCGCTTATTATATTTCATCTCTCAATCTAATATGATTCTGAATTTTAATTTCCATGAATAATTGTTAGGCTGGTACAGATGTTCTTAAAAGGGCCATTAAACTACCTTATGAAATTGGAAAGTTGCTATTGCTTGAATGAAAGCACCATCTTCTGTTGCCAAGGCATTCCCCACATGATGAGATTATGTGATTGTTACCGGCTTCTTAATTATTTGTTAAATCAGGTTTTTCTTATCAAGTACATCATCTTATTCACCATTTTGGCTATATCAGAATTTGCTAATACCATGATGTCAAAGCAAGCTCAAGCACTAGATCCCTAATAATAATGCATTGCATTTTCATTTTATTTTTAGGTTGACTTTGAAGACCCTATGGAGAACGTTGGGGTAATCAAGGATTAGGCTGGTGATGGAACTACTTCCACTGTGGTATTGTGTGCAACGTTCAGTTGCTGGACTTTGAAGAAGAAAGTGATGGCCAGGTCTGCTCTGTTTCAATTGAGGATGGATAGCTGCCTGGAAGGCATGGTGATTTTTATTGCATGATATTAAGGTACTAAGATAATCATTTCTATCTTGTTTTTTTCTTTGATCGGTTTATCCTTTATAAGCAAATTCAATTATGCTAATATTACCATTTTTTCACCCAATTTTCACCGCTGGTTGTAATAACAATTTCAGGTACTCAAAAGCTACAGAGCAAAGCACATGTGGGCTGATCATATGCTTCCATGGAGGAAGGAATTCGGTATTAACACTATTATGCAGGTAACCGCAGTTGTTAATTTGCACAAATTTGCATTGTCATAATGCCCTTTAATATTCACTGTGTTTCTTTTTGTTAGTCAAGTTACCATGGTATGTAGAGTATCATCTTTGAGGGTTTGTAAGAGCATCTCCAAAAGACTTTATAAATTTTACTCTTCAAATACTCATTTGCTTACTTATGTGGCAAATAGAAGGGTGAAAAAATATGATATTCTCCAAAAGAATCTTCAAATAGAAATAAGTTAATATTATTTTAATCAAGTAATTATTTTTTTAAAGGAAAGTCAATAGCAATTAAAGCACTTCTCTCTTTTTCTTCAATGAAAAGTAATAAAATATAAATTGAAGAGTGAGAAATCAACTCTCCAAATTTGAAGAGAGATAATCAATTCTTATTTGAAGAATCTTAATTGGAGTGTCTTTTGGAGCTTTAAATATTGATATGGCTCTTTAAATAAGTAATAAAATCTTATTTGAAGAGCCTTTTGGTGATGCTCTAAGAGCCTTTGCAGTAAATTTACCTGCTCGAGCAATTGCACATTCATCGAGTACAATTTTGGATTTTCAAGGTTTGTATGTTTAGTTGCGATTAGCAGGCTTAGTCACTCATTCCTAATCTTTTCTGATTTTCAAGTTATTTAGGTCCATTAACAGTTTTCACACATGTTTCAATGCTAGTTGTAATAACAATTTCTCATCTTGCATCTCTAAGATGCATCACGTTTGAAACAGCTTTTGCGGTAAACTTTCAATGCATGTACAATGGCCGTTAAGAGGTACATTCAATTCGGTACGTTTTGGTTCAGTCTTCTAATGCTAATATCATGTTGTGTATATTTAGTTTGCAATTAAAACTTAGGTATACAATCTTAATCTCATATAAATCATTGTGTACAAAGTTTTCTATTAATTATATGGTGACTAAAAGTTTAATTATCTTAAAATTTTTTGTAACTCTCTTTTACTTTGCTTGTACAGAGTACCTGTCTTGGCTGACATGTCTAATTCGTAGAAATTCATTTCCATGGGTTTCCATTGGTTTCCATTGGTTCGAGCACATACAGAAACAGAGCTTTACTTCTTGAGGTGTTATGCCTTTGTCTCTTCATTCACCATATTTGTTCGAATACGTTGTCTCATTAAGAATTTAAAGCCTTTTTCTAGGCAGCTTTGTTGCCAATTTTTTATGCCATCAATGCATGATTGTCATTTAGATTTTCCAAATAATTGTTAGGTGGGGAAGATGTTGTTAAAAGGGCATTTAATTAGCTACGTCCCCTATGAATTTAGTTGCCAATAATACATTGAAATTGAGAAGGCTAATAGTTGAGGAAAGGTATTGTCTTAATTAAATTACAGGTGATAAGATGTTACTTGAATTTAGCATCTTGTATTGCGATGATTTTGCCCACATGAGGTGCTGTGATTCTTGACTTGAGGATAACTCAGGTCAATTTTTTGTACCGGCATATATCTTCTTTACTGTTTTGCCTTTAAAGAATGAACTTTAGTAAAGTTGTTTTCACTTGTGTAAGTTATCAGGTTAAGGATACTGAGCAGCTTATTAAGGCAAATGTCAGAATGAAGATTGATCACCACGCCTGGCATGGATAATGGCAAGGAAGATTAATTGTTCACAAGCCAATTTGATGAGTGTTAGATTTTTGGCTTTATATATTATTAGAGCTCTCCCTTCTGAGAGATATCTCATTAAATTTGAGTAGAGCTCTCCCAATAATTGCAAGCTTTCATTTGTTTGTAAAATCATCTTCTTATATTGATTGTGTTTCCTTGTGTTATCAGGTAGAGTATCATCTTCAAGGGTTTCAAAAAGTCTTTGCAGTAAAGTTTCAACCAATTGCTGTGAAGAGGCATATTCATTTGAGTAATTCAGTTTCAGATTTTCAGGGCGTGTATGTTTAATTAGTTTTGATTAAAATATTTAGTCACTCATTCTGAATCTTTTGTAATTTTCAAGTTCCTTAGGGCCACAACCAGTTTTTCAGGTCCGCAGAAACTATCTTGAGCATTGAGGAATTGCGTTTGAGCACACACAGAAACAAGGCTAATGGAAAAGAACTTGACAGAAGAATTATGCTCTAAATCTAACAAAAGTATATTTCTACTTCTTGTGGTTATTTTACTTTTGTATTTTCTGTCATCATATTTGATTAATTCATTCGAATTCACTCTCATTATTTAAAACCATTTTCAGGTGGCTTGCACGCTAATTAAGTTAACGCAGAAGCAATACTCTAGACAAAGATGAGCAAATTGAAGATGATAAATGCATATATAGTGGCCAAGTCGCTCATTACATTTCATCTCTCATACGAACATGATTCTGAATTTGAATTTCCATCAATAATTGTCAGGCTGGTGCAGATATTCTTAAAAGGGCATTAAGCTACCTTATGAAATTGGAAAGTTATCATTGCTTGAATGAAAGCACCATCTTCTGTTGTCAAGGCTTTCCCCACACGATGAGATTCTGTGCTTGTTATCGGCCGCTTAATTATTTATTAAATCAGGTTTTTGTTATCAAGTACATCATCTTATTCACCATTTTGGCTATATATAAAGATTATAACTTCTAACAGTTGTTTCGGATTCTTGTGTACTCAGGTTAATAGGGCAAATGTCAGAATGAAGATTGTTCAGTGCAACCGGTATAGCAAGGATGATAGTGGTGAGGAAGATTGTTGGCAAGCCAAATAGAGCCCTCCATTTTGAGAAATATCATCCTCAAATTTGAATTGCTGAGCATGTGAAGTGAAGCTAAAGCCTTAATAATGAGACCTTCCTGTGAAAGTTTCATTTGAGTGAATTGAACGTTCTTAGTGGGTGAGAAATTAAGCATATATCAGCGATTAGTGAATGTTTTTCTTTAACATTAGTACACTCTTATTTCTTAGTAAAATTCTCTTCACGTCTCTGACTGTGGCGTAGACCAAAAGCTGAACAATAAAGAATGTAATTTTGTAATTATTTAACTCTGCTTCTGCGAACATGCGGTATTACAAGTGGCATCTTGCAGATTTTTTTCTCCCTTTTTCTTTCTGCATTAAAACTGCAACAAGTGGAAGTGACTGGCTTGATTTTAGCTAATGTAAAAAAGTGCCTGGGGCAATGTCTTTTGTATCAGCAAGTCATCAAACATCATAGTTTAAATATAGAATCCTGAGTTGCTATATATTGACAAAGCTAACCGTCTGTGGGCTGAAATGCTTCCACGGATCAGGAAGGAATTTGGGGTTGACACTAAATGTTATGCAGATAACTACAGTTGATACTTTTTACCCAAAATTTGTCACAGTTGACAATTCACTTACAGTGTTTCCTTGTGTTATCAGGCTCTCATCTGTGAATTGAAAGATTAAGAAAGATTGATTCTAACTGACTTATGCAATTGAAGATTATGAAAAAGCATTTGCACTAAAGTTCCCAGCTTGTTTAATTTCTGTGAAGAGGCACATTCATTCTGAGTACTTGAGTTTTAGATTTCCAAGATGTGTAATTTTAGTTGCCATTGAAATATTTAGTCGCTCATTCTTAAAAATCTGTTCTAATTTTCCTGTTATTTTGGGCCATAAACAGCTTAACAAGTCTGCATGTGGTTTCTAAAGATTGATGGTTATGATAAATATCATGAGGTATGAAATATTAATTTGCTATAAGTATGTGCACAAATTTTTACTATTACATGGGGACTGAAATTGTAACTTGCAGGGTCAAAAGAAATCCTAATTTGCTTTAGGTATGAAATCTTAATTTGCTTAAGTGTCTGCATTTGTGTACAAAGGAAAAATAAGAAATTCTGCTACATGGGGACTGAAATTTTAATTGGCAGGGTTTCTCAAACCAAATCTAAGAAGATATCTCACATTCCCCACATGGTCTCAACGCACAGGTAAGTTCTTCTCTAGCTCTGTTTTTCATTGTTTGTTATTTTTAATGTAATTACGGAGCAGAGTTAATCTCTTATCTTGACTTTGCTTTGAGAAAACTACTATTATATCTATTTTTAATTCACATGTCTACAGTAATTTCATTTTAGTTTGAGCTGAGTAAGATTTCTTTTACTAACGTTTAAAGTGCATCATTGCTCTACTTCCGTCATAATAGCATAAGAGAATTTAACATAATACTGAGAAAATGATTATTTTACCCTAAATGTAAATGATTATTCTAACCTTAATATAAAATAACTAATGTGCCCTAATTTAGTGACGAAAAAAAATAGATGACTGCAATATAGATATTAAATAATAAATAAAGTAAAAAATCAGAATTAAAACTAAAATAATTAAAAGAGAGCTCGAGAGAAAACGCACTTTAATCTGGTACCTGTACCCGTGGATCGTGAAGATGGCGGATTGGGGCCTATTATCAAGTCGTTTAAGAATTTTAAACTTTCAAATTCTTTTTAAACCTTGAATTTTTAGTTTATTGCTTAAGTGATAAAATTTGGTGGTAGTTTGATACTGTGTTGTATGTTGTGTTATTTTGGGGCAATCGTTGGTAACTGTTGCAGAAGAGAAAATTTATGATTCGTTTGTAAATCAAGTTCCTATCCGTCGTCCCTCATAATCCATTCTTCGGCGAAGTACGCCTGACATTCTTGTACCTTACAACGTCATATTTGGCACAAAATTCATGAAACTTAAACCAAACACTAAACTATTATTAGTTCTCAACATTTTATATCATTCGACGTTTTGTGTCAGAATAAATATTTTTATCTTTGAACTTCTCAAGCACTTATTCATGGCTTATATCTCAACTCACTATGGATTAATGATGCTGATGAAATTGTGGATTAACCAGGCAATATTGTAATTATTACACATACACACAAGCACGCGTGCATACGTACAAAAGCATATAGGAGTTGACCTTGCTCAGGATTTTAAAAAAAAATGAATAAAATTTTCCAATAATTAATTAAGATAAAAAAGATCATTAAAACCCGAGTACCCCTTGCAATTGTGTCACTTGAATTTTCTGTATTTATGCACATATAATATTTTGAATGAATCTATAATAATGTTAATTTTTTAATGAGCTTAATCTTAAATTAAAATTTTCTTTTGAAAAATAATGAAGAAATCTTAAAATATTATAAAATATAGATCAGTTGGAAAACTATTCCTAGAAATGCATCTTAGTTTTATTCTTGGAAAATGTTTCCTTTCGCGCTTGCGAGGAATTAGAAATTGAACAATAATTTTTAGACTTTTCATTGTCTTTGTGGTTATATGGTTGTCTTTAATATAAATATATGATCCCAGAGGCTAAATGTCTAATTCACATGCATTTACCTAATCCTTTTTTTCTTTTTTTTTTGGGATACGGTAATTACTTAATACCTTGAAGAAAGAGAGATAAAATATAATTCATGCCAATTTGTTGCAACAAAGCTTTCATATCAAGCGTTGGCATAAATTATTATGCCAATTTGTTCAAGACAATATCTTTAGTTGGCATGTAATTTTCATTAGCCGGCGTCTACTCTTAATTTATGTCAAATTAAGTAATCGCTCGGCCCCAATAATGTTGCCTTTGATCTCTCAGCCCCAGTAAAAGAATTGGCTAAAAGAGAATGTTGGTCACTGTTTAAGCAAGTATGCTTTTGGCGGTCCTTTGAGGATCTTGAAAATTTAGAACAATCAAAAATAAAAAATACGAAGTCTCTTGCTGACATATACATCCTTTTCTTTATAATCTTTTACTTTTGCTCTTAAGCTAAAGCATTAAAAGGCCCCATATCCACTCTTTATATATATATATATATATATATATATATATATATAGAGGGAGAATGACAATTTTCCCCCATATTGTAATCAATATATATAATTTACGTCCTACTTTTTTATAATAACCAATAACCCTTGGATAGCATAATTTAACAATTTTATTTTTGGTTTATTTTAATTTTTGTTCATTTGATTTCATAGTAGTAGTTTTCATTTTTTTAGTTTAAAATTTGTAAAAATGAACTAAAATAAGATAATTTTGAAAAAGAATCAAAACAAAAAAGGCCCAAAATAACCCTTGTTCCGAACATTATCTGAATCTATCATAATTGACCCAAATTCAAATTTAACTCAAACCCAACCTCGGCCTCATATAATTATAACCTGATCCGATCTAGACTCAATTCCAAAGTTTTGATTTGATCTAATCCAATTCGAATATTCCAAGCCAATCAATCTAAAACTCAATCAAGTTGATCCAAACCCAAATTTGCGCACTCCTAGAGGGGACCATCACCCTATAAGCTTTGAAATTTTTTTGAGGTTTTTAAATGAAATATTCAAAATTAGGTATAAAATGACTGATTTGCCAGTGAATACTTGATACATAAACTTGATACATATAATGAAACTTTAATTGTATATTTTGTGAAATAAAATCAATTAAACCTGATTGTTTGATTTTTATTTGTTAATTATTTTTCATAGCCTTTTTTAAAAGTTTGTAAGTTTGGGCCTACCTCTTTGATTTTTATTTTGTTCATTTTGTTTTCACTTGCAACAATAGTTTCAATTATCAGTCACAAAATTCTCAAATTTTGGAATACCGTACATACTAGCTATAAATAGAAAAAACTGAATAAAATTAATCCCCAACTAACACTTGAAATTTGAACTTGGGCCTCATGAAGATTTACCCTGAGCTCCGCCCCTGATATGGAATAAAATATTAGTTTTGCTAGTGAAATTGCCAATTATGTTTTTTTTTTTTGTATTTTCCGCTTAGGGAAGAAGAAATTTCCTACAACTATTGTGGTGAATATCTTGTGAATTTATGACAGTTTAATCTTTAGTTTGCCACTTGCTTAAAATGAAAAAGGGAAAAGGGTATTTATATCTCTAAGGTTTGGAAAAATAGTCACCAACACTACAAGTTTTCTAAAAAGGACATCAAGACTCCTTTTTGACCATAATACCCTTTACCTTTAGTATCCCGAAAAATTTGACTTGCAAATTTTTAGTTAACACAAATATTATATAAATAATGTAATCTATGTAGTAGATTAATAATATTAAAATACTTTAATATTAAAATAAATTTAAATATGTAAATTATTATATTTATTTTAATAATATATTTGTATTTATTGTAGAGATTTTAAATAAATATTTGCATTAAATACATTTTACAATTAAAAAAGTCTCACATACTAATAATATTAAAATTATTATTTTTCATAATAATTTAAATTTTAATACATTTATTTTAATATTATGTTTACATTTATCATAAAATTTACTTTAACATAATAAAATATATTAATAGATTGTAAAATATTAAAATATTTTTAAATATTGAAATTATTTTAAACTGTATAAATTATTACATTTATTTTAATATTATATTTCTCTTTACTATAAAAAAATTAAAGTTAATTTTTGGGATAATAAAGGTCAAGGGTATTGTAGTAAGAAAGAAGTTTTAGTATCTTTTCTTGAAAACTTAGGAGCGTTGGTAACCATTTCTCCAAACTTTGAGGATATAAATGTCTTTTTCCTAACAAAAAATGACATTTTTAATAAGAGATATAATAACCTTTGTTCTATAGAAAAATCCATCAGATATATTATGCCCCCGGTTGCTATGTTAAAAATAAGTAATTCTTCTTTTTGTATATTAAAATAGTAAAAGGGTGGATAATATTTATTTTTTTTTTTAACCTTTTATCTTTTTTGACATTCGAATTTTAAACTCGAGAAATAGACTTCCTGAGAGGTTAACTAAATTCTTAGTAATTTGATATAATTTCATAACCGTTCTCCAAAAGCATTATGATATTTATTAAAATCATTATGGGACTGATTTTATTCTCTTTTTTTTCTCAACAAAATAACCGACTGCAGATGTAATAAATTACTAATTACAATTATTTGAGTCCCCACTCTAAATTAGATTTTGAAGTTTGTCCTGACATAATAAAGTTACATTTTCAAATGACCAAATGAATTAATGAGTCTGACAAAAAGATGTTGTCGGCCAAGTTGAAAAATATAATAAATAAATTGTCAGGAGATGATTTTTTCTGAAATTTCATTTTCAAGGTCCAGAACACATTCAAATTTCCGCTGAAATTCATAATGGATTCATATGATCGGGCGAAATTACACTATACAATTTCATCAATACCTATTAAACGATAAAAAGTTTATTGATTATTTATAATTAAAAAAAATCTATCTACTAAGACTATTCTAGATCAACAATTAATATATTATATATAACTTCAGAAGGTTCATCGGTGTACTGATCTAAGCCTTTTGTAGTAGTTTATAAATATTTTGTTGCTTATAATGTAAGAAATTTTACAGGAGTTGATGCTGAGTAGTCTGAATAAGAAAATTAATTATATTGTAAGTTATTGGGTATTTATAATAAAATAAACAATAAAAAATGAATAAAAATTTAAATACTTAATTAATTTTTATCAAATTCTTATCAAATATTTAAAATATATATAAAATCAATTAATTGATGATGTTGTTAATTTTCATGATATTTTTAATATTATATTAGTGATTATTAAATTTAATACAATCAATAATGCTATAAATTATTAAATGGTTAATTTTATTGACAAATTATCAACTATGCAAATAATGAAAAATTAATCTCAAGAGTTGGTAGAAGTAAAGTTCCAATTTAATCAGATAATAAATAAAAATAATTTTTAAGTAAATTATAAATAAAAAAATAATTAATATTAAGTATAAATAAACAATAATGATAGAAATTAAAGTCTCATAAGAGCATCTCCAAAAGACTCTTCAAATAAGATTCTACTTCATATTTGAAGAGCCATGTCAATATTTAACACTTCAAAAGACACGTTAATTTAGATTCTTCAAATAAAATTTATTTTTCACTCTTCAATATTGCCGAGTGAGTTTCTCCCTCTTCTATTAATATTTTATTATTATTTATTGAAAAGATAAGACTGCAATAATTATTATTTATGTTTCTTTTAAAAAATATAATAACAATACAATTTGATAGTGGAAAAATTTGATTAAAATAATATTAATTTATTCTTATTTGGTGAGTCTTTTGGAGGAGATTATATTTTTTTATACACTTATTTGCCACATCAGTAAGCAAATTGAAATTTAAAGATCCTTTTGGAGATACTCTAAATAGATAACTTTTTTTCTTTAATTTTATCCCAACTAAAATCATGTGTAAATTAGAATGATTAATCCCATAATTTTAGGATGAAACTTAAATTTAGTCCCCGAGTCCAATTCAATTAATTTAACAAACATGAGATAAATATTTAATCACAAAATTAGTCCAATTTCGTACTTAATCCTAGTATATGAACATGGCCTGATAAAATAATTTAGGTAATATGCTTCTATGACTTACAATTTAAATAAATTTGAGAATTTATATAAGGGATGGAAAATTCATAATAATCATAACATGTGCTATCTTTTCTTCCTTTTCTTAATTAAACAAAAGAAAAATATTAATCACAGAACCACTGCTGTTTAAAATGACCCGATGATCGATGAAGTCGCATTCGCCTATCTAATATTGCGCAATCAGATAAATTCTCAAATTTTAAATGAATTTAATCTGCAATTAGATCAATAACTACACAATAAAGATTAAAAAATTTCAAATTATACTTGAGTTAAAATTTAATTCTTTTTTATTATTTAAAGTGATTTATTTATAATTATTTTAACCCAATTAGATTTTTTTTTTTTAATGCTTGGTCTATGACAGAATTAATCCTCAAAGTTTAATTAAGCCTGAGATGGATACTCTCAGCAATTTATTAGAATCTAACAGGAAAAGAGAGTTGCGATTTGTATGTGTAGAAAGAAAATGTCAAAACGAAATGTTAATGTCAGTTGTAGAGAGAGAGTTGGGACTGATGATCTGCAATTTAGTCATGAAAAATTAGTGATTAAATACAACTAAATTTCAGTTCTTTCTTTGGGATCCAGAAAAAAAATAAAATTCCCCCTCAATTTTCTGTTTGCAAGGGGGTAACTGTAAGCACAGTCTGATTTTATTTTCAGGGAATAATATCGGTGAACCACCGTCGGGGAAAATTTGAAGTCTAAACAGGTCATTCACAGAAGGCTTTTAGCCTTAGTGCTGGGGAGGTAGGAGACCAGCTAAGGCCAAAGAGTAAAACAGGTCGTTCATCGTGCATTTGGATTCCTTTCATCTTGTTAATTATTGAAGACGATGAAAACGCAACTAATGTCAATATTTTAATTTGGAATGGGGGCCGTGTATGGTGTATAAAATAGCATTAATTGTTGTCTGTGTTTGTTGTTTAATATATATATATATATATATAAGTCTAAACAGGTCATTCACAGATAAGTCTAAACAGGTCATTCACAAACAGGTCATCTTATGAATTATTGAAGACAAGTAGCTGTTCGACGCCTGCACTTTTCAAATCTGAAGAGCAATTAGACAATATTTCTATTTCAAATTGGGGCCACACTCCAAAAAAATTGCAATAATTCTCTGTTTTATACCAAATATTGCGCAATCAGATAAAAAAAGGGTCGGCTGCATGATTTTTCCAACTTTTGTTTTATTTTTTCTCTTTTCCACGGGCATGTTATATTTAACAATTCTCTTTTTGTGGTGACATAATGGACTAAAACGGAATCACTACTTTTTCAAATGACCAAATGGCTTCGCCCTACCTGATAATAAAAGGCCATATAGATGAGAAATGGATCCATACGTTAAAGCTATATTGAAACATATAATAAATAAATTGTCAGGAGATGATTTTTATCAAAAATTTCACTCGCACGGTCCCGACCAAATACAAATTTGTGATGATATTCATAATGAATTTATACAATTAGGCGAAATTACTCTATATAGTTTCATCGATATATATTATACCATTAAAAATATACTACTATTTATAATAAAAATTTTTTATGACTATTCTAAATCGACTGTATTATATGTGAACTCACAAGATTCATAGATAGATTGCACTGAGCTTTTTGTTGCAGTTTACAAATATTTTGTTACTAATTATCTTAAGAGCGGCAAAAAACTAAATACAGATGTAAGAAATTTTACAAGTGCTGATGCTGTGTACTCCGCAGAAAGCTAGCCCACGACGGTGACTCCTGTGGGGACTCCTTCAATTTGCAGCACAAAAGAACGTTCACATTGACATTGACTTGAGGGTAAAAATTAAATATCTCCTATTAGTATAAGAAGAATGCAAACATGGTTGAATGAACATTCTCACAGACTACATAAAAGCTACTTTCCTCTGAGCAGTTTAGAAAGAAAAGCAATTACAGCATTTACCAATTGATCTAATATCAGAATGGCTCATGCGATCGTTTCCTCTCTCCTGGACCAGCTGAATTCCATTGCTCAAGATCAGGTGAAAGAAAAGTGGAGGCTTGTGACGGGTGTCGAACAAGAAGTGGGAAAGCTTACCACCACTCTTCAAGCCATTCAAGCTGTGCTGGAAGATGTAGAGCAGAGGCAAATGAAGCAAGATAAAGTTGTTACTCTTTGGCTGGATCAGCTCAGAGACGCATCCTACGACATGGAAGATGTGTTGGATAAGTGCATCACTGAAACACAGAAATTGCAGCTTGATGAGGGCGGCGATGATGATGCTGATAACGACAATGCTTTTGTTCATCTTTTGACGAAGGTATGTTCCTTCTTTCCTGCTGCCTCAAACTGCTTTGGTGGTTTCAAACAACTCAGTCTTCGTCATGATATTGCTGTCAAGATTAGAGAAATCAGTGAAAAGCTAGATGATATTGCCAGACAAAAAGATAGTTTCAAATTTGTTGAGAATGTCAGTGACAATGTTAAGAAATCACAGCGACTACCAAGCATCTCCTTGATTGATGAGGGAGCGGTTTTTGGTAGAGATGACGAGAAAAATGAGCTGTTAGGTAAGTTGTTGGGTGAGAGTGACGAACAACACTCTCATATCATCTCACTGGTTGGGTTACCGGGTATAGGTAAAACCACTCTTGCACAACTAGCCTATAATAATAATGAGGTGAAAAGAAATTTTGAAAATTTTATATGGGTGTGTGTATCAGACACTTTTGATGAGATTAGGGTCGCCAAAGCAATCATTGAAGGTCTAGGTGAGTCACCTTCTAGTTTAAGCGAATTCCAATCTCTCATGAGCCATATCCACAGATTAATTGGAGGAACAAAATTTTTTCTTGTCTTAGATGATGTATGGGATGGGAATTACAATAAATGGGAACCATTCTTCCTTTGTCTAAAGAATGGTCTCCACGGAAGTAAAATTTTGGTTACCACACGTAATGTGTCAGTTGCACGTATGATGGGAACAACAGAGTCAAATATTATCTCCATTGAACAACTGGCTGAAGAGGAATGCTGGTCGTTTTTTGAGCGGTTAGCATTTTCTGGTCGTTCTTTTGATGATCGTGAAAAACTAGAACCAATCGGGCGAAAAATTGCACGCAAGTGCAAAGGCCTGCCTCTTGCTGCAAAGGTAATAGGGAAGCTCTTGCACTCTAAAAGTACAGTAAAAGAGTGGCAAAGAATTTTAGATAGTGAAATGTGGAAGGTAGAAGAGATTGGGCAAGGTGTTTTGGCTCCTTTGTTGTTGAGTTATAACGATTTGCCCTCCAATTCGATGGTAAAACGGTGTTTCTCATATTGTGCTGTCTTTCCAAAAGACTACAGTATGAATAAAGAAGAATTGATTAGTCTGTGGATGGCTCAAGGTTACTTTAACGCAGAAGAAGACGAAGATATGGAGATGATTGGAGAAGAGTATTTCAACATCTTGGCAACACGCTCTTTCTTTCAAGAGATTGAAAAAGATGAGGATGATGATGATTTTATGAGGTGTAAGATGCATGACATAGTACATGATTTTGCCCAATTTGTATGTAGAAAAGAATGTTTGTGGCTAGAAATTGATGGTAACAAAGAATCAGTCATAAATTCTTTTGATGACAAAATCCGTCACCTAGGATTAAATTTTGAAGGAGGCGCTCCACTTCCTATGTCCATTCATAAACTTAATAGATTGCAGACCCTCCTAATTGATGATGGAAGTTATCTCATTCCGTCTCTTCATGGTAGCATCCTTCCGGGGTTATTTAGTAAATTGGCGTGTTTAAGGGCATTAGTTATAAGGCAATCGTCCTCATTTTCTCATCCTAGTCCAAATTTGATTAGAGAAATTCCAGAAAATGTCGAAAAATTGATACATTTAAAATATCTTAATTTGTCTAAATTATGAATAGAGAGACTGCCTGAGACTTTGTGTGAATTATATAATTTACAAAAGCTAGATATTAGGGGTTGCGTATATCTTAGAGAATTGCCTGCGGGGATTGGGAAGTTAATGAACATGAGGAGTTTACTGAATGGTGAAACTGATTCGTTGAAGTACCTACCAATAGGGATTTCCAGATTGACCAGCCTTCGAACATTAGAAAAGTTTGTTGTGGGTGGAGGTGTTGATGGCGGCAGCACGTGTAGGCTTGAATCTCTGAAAAATCTTCAACTCCTTCGTAAATGTGGAGTAGAAGGGCTGAGTAATGTATCGCATGTAGATGAGGCTGAGAGGTTACAACTTTTGTGTTATAACCGACCAGATTCTATCACCAACGTTTGTGTTATCAACTGTCACTCGAACCACTGGGGTTGGAATCGCCCTTGTTGATGCGAGATTCTGGTCCTCCTCGTTATACGACCAGGGTCTCTGCTCGATCAACTTCACCACGACCAGGATCTCTCCTCGTAAAGCCTTCTTCTCCGGAGGTTCTCGCACACAGAGTACGCCAGTTGTTTTCCCGGCGCAAACCCTCCGACGCTCCAGTCAGATATGAAGGTTCGGGGAACACTTGCCACGAATCTTATGGCTTTTTGATAGTTTCCTTTCTTTTAGAATTTCCTTAATCTCTTTCTAATCTCAAAATTGCTAACCCTTTTACCTTCGTTGGCTACCTTTTTATAGGCTTCCTCTCAATCCTTTTCACGTCATCCTCCCACCTCTCGAACGTGGACTCCCATTTCCGTAGTCGTGGGTGGTTGCGTGGCCTTCGCGCCGATTCTGGGAGAGCATGCCTCGCCAACTATCGTTGGTCTCTCTCGAATCAACCCTTAGCAAGAATACGCGGGAATGGCTTTATGCTTACAGGAGATTGGACTCGCGTGCTCCTGGATGGCAGGGTATTTCTCGCTCCCCAAGATACCGGCTCTTACGGACACACAACTCGCCATCGAGATCATCATGCCCTCTCGTCGATTTCTCCCAAACACCGGTCCCAGGTGTTGGGTAATGTAATGGACCAGAAACTTAGCGGTTCTTGGTCGCGTGGGAAAAGGCCTCGAGGAGGAGGCCAAGGTCGGAGGATCTTCAAAGGCGAAGGTTATGTACGAGGCTCACCAATCCTCCGCGATTCCCATTCAGTCGAGAACTTGGAGAAGGAGGTGACAACCAAGACCGAGACTTCGCATTCCTATCGTTGCATCATGGCCGTCCTCGAAGCAACACCGATCGAAGATGGATGACCTTGCGGTGTGTTGCTCACCATATGGGCGAGGAGGCGGCCAAGGAAGACGCTGAAGGGGTAGAGCTGATCGTGATTGAGGAGGAAAACTCTCCTCCTCGTGCCGATGTTGGCGCGCGAGCACTCCCCTGATACTCCCCGCACTGAGAGGTCCAACGGATCTTTGCTTCGATCCACCATCTTCTTGAACATATTTCTTGTGTTGTAATGAACAATGTTTGTGAAGATTACCTCCCCGGTTGCTGTTTTGTGGGTTGTTCTGTATGCCCATAGGACACCTGATAGCTCATCAACCCATGCGCCCTTTTTCGCTCCCAGCCTGGTTTTCAAAAGCCTCTTGATGGTCTTGTTGGCTGCTTCTACTTGTCCATTCGATTGGGGGTGAGCAGGCGAGCAATACTTCACTTATCCAGGTTAAATCTGATTATCGAACTGCCTGCCATTATCCGTTACCAAGGCATGAGGGATCCCGTATCGACAAACCAGGTTTCTCCACACAAAGTCTGTTGTTTTCTTCTCTGTGATGCTGCTAAGGGCTTCTACCTCTATCCATTTCGTGAAGTAATCTATAGCAACTATTGCATGTGTTGCTGCTCCTCGTCTCTTTGGCAGCGGGCCGATCAGATCAATCCCCCATTGAGCAAATGGCCAAGGGGAGGCCATAGAGGTGAGCTTATCTGGTGGTTGGTTGGAGAAACTTGCAAAACTCGCGCACACACGGTCTTCTCCCATCCCGTGCATTGTCGGCGAAATATCCCGCCTTAAAACCTTGTGAGCGGGGACCTCCCATGAATGATTTCCGCAAATCCTTCATGTACTTCCCTCGACGTGTCCGAGTCCTCCTCATCCAAACATCGAAGGAAAGGTAGTGTATATCCTCGCCGATACAGTACTCCATCGATCATCGTGTATCTCGAGACCTGGGCTCTAACCTTCCGAGCTCGCGGCTTATCTGGTGGTAATGCCCCGTCTCTGAGGTATGAAATTATCGGGTCCATCCACGAGCATTTTTGTTCTATCCATGCACCCCCAAATTTTGCTCGATACTTGGGCTGGTCTTCACCTCCAGAGGGACTGACTTTGGCATTTTTGGGTCGGCTACTGCTGCCATCCTGGCCAAAATATCTGCTCGACTATTTTGCTCCCTGGGGATTTGTATCACCTCCACTGCTTCAAATTTTCCCATCATCTGCTATCTTGGTCGCTCCATCTTCTCTCTCTTGGTTGAAATCTTTCACCGACATGATTCGCAACCAGGGAATCGATCTTCACTTTGCTTTCACGCCAATTCCCATCAAGGCTTTACTGCTTGGTTATTTGTGGCAAATTCCAACTTTACAAAGATAAGAGATCTCCTCCCCCTCCGGGCCTTCCAAGACAATCCCTGCTCCTGAACCCTGCTCCCCTGATGACCCATCCACAGACATCTGCCATACTTGAGCTTCACCACTGTCTGTAACTACACCTCGCTGATCTAAACATTCCTCGGGCTCTGTGAATTCAGCTACGAAATCGGCCATTGCTTGAGCCTTTATCGCTGCTCGAGGTTTGTAGTCTATGTCAAACTCGCTTTCTACCCACTTGACGCCGGAAGCATCCGGTTTGTGCGAGTTTGTGGATGGTTTGTTATTACCGAGACTGGGAATGCTTGAATATATGGCCTCAACTTCCGAGCCGCAACCACAAGGGAAAGTGCCCATTTTTCCAACGGTGGGTATCTGGTCTCAGCATCGAGCAGGGCCTTGCTGGTGTAGTATATTGGATACTGGACTCCTTCTTCCTCTCTCACCAGAACAGAACTGGCGGCCCGGTCCGATACCGCCAAATACAGATATAACTTGTCCCCATCTCTCGGTGTGGACGGTAGTGGAGCTTCTTTGTAAGTATTGCTGTTGGAAGGCTTCTCGCATTTGTCCATTCTGTTTCTTTCCCTCCTTATCACTTGAAAGAATGGTGACACTTATCTCAGATATGAATCTGCTCAGCCAATCTCCCAGTGAGGCTCTGCATCTCCTTCGGGTTACGAGGAGACCTCATCTCGCACAATCGCCTTTGGATTTTCTGGTTTGCTTCAATCCCCTACTGAATCCAAGGAATTTCCCGACTCGACCCAAAAGCACACTTCTCAGGGTTGAGCTTCATCTTATACTTCTCAAAGCCCGAATGTCTCCTCGAGGTGTCGACATGTTCCTTGGGATTTTAGATTTGGTGATCATGTCATCCACGTACACTTCCATGGTCTTCCCAATCAACGGCTTAAAGACTTTGTTCACCAGCCTCTGATAAGTGGCCCCAGCATTTTTTAGACCAAATGGCATTACCCTGTAACAGAACAAACCCTGATTAGTGATGAAAGCCGTGCTCTCCTGATCCTGCTCGTACATGGGGATCTGGTTGTATCCAGCAGCGTCCATGAAACTAAGTGTCCAATCTACTAGCTGATCAATCTTTGGTAAAGGGAAACTGTCTTTTGGGCACGCCTTGTTAAGGTCTGTGAAATCCACACACATCCTCCATTTGCCATTTGCCTTCTTCACCAGCACCACATTCGATATCCATTCAGGGTAATTGACTTCCCGAATGAACCCTGCTCTCAAGAGCTTCTCCACCTCGCCATTTATAGCCTCATACCTCTCCTGGTTGAAGCATCTCCTCTTCTGCCTTACTGCCCGAGCACCTTTCTTTATCGCCAGCTTATGACATGCTACCTCGGGGTCAATCCCTGGCATGTCTTCGTGTGTCCAAGCAAACACATCTGCATGAGCCTGTAAGCATTTCATCAACTCCTGCTTTTGCTCCCCCTTAAGTCTCGAGCCGATTCTGATCGTCTTTCCCGGATTTTCTGGTCCCAGGCTTACTGTTTCCAGATCTTCTACAGGTTCTTGCCTGCCATTCTTGTTTTCCATTCGGGTATCGAGGGATGTTATCTGCACTGCTTCCCCTATTTCCATCGCTTTTCACTTGCTTCACTCCTCTTCTTGCTATCAACAGAAGCTTTTTGATCAGCTCCCCACAGACGGCGCCAAAATGTTGATGCTGAAATCTGCTCGCCCTTGGACCGACCAGATTCTATCACTAATGTTTGTGTTATCAACTGTCACTCGAACCACTGGGGTTGGAATCGCCCTTGTTGATGCGAGATTCTGGTCCTCCTCGTTATACGACCAGGGTCTCTGCTCGATGAACTTCACCACGACCAGGATCTCTCCTCGTAAAGCTTCTTCTCCAGAGGTTCCTGCGCACACAGACAGCTTGTTTTCCCAAACCCTCCGACGCTCCAGTCAGATATGAAGGTTCGGGGAACACTTGCCACGAATCTTATGGCTTTTTGATAGTTTCCTTTCTTTTAGAATTTCCTTAATCTCTTTCTAATCTCAAAATTGCTAACCCTTTTACCTTCGTTGACTACCTTTTTATAGGCTTCCTCTCAATCCCAGTTTTCCGCAGTCTACGTCTGTTATCCTCCCACCTCTCGAACGTGGACTCCCCATTTCCGTAGTCGTGGGTGGTTGCGTGGCCTTCGCGCCTAGATTCTCGGGCTGGAGAGCATGCCTCGCCAACTGTCGTTGACCGGGTCTCCTCGAATCAACCCTTAGCAAGAATACAGCAGGAATGGCTTTATGCTTCTTACAGGAGATTGGACTCGCGGCTGACGTGCTCCTGGATGAGCAGGGTATTTCTGCTCCTGCTCCCCAGGATACCAGGCTCTTACGGGACACACAATCTGCTCATCATGCCTGGTCTCGTCGACGTATTTCTCCCAAACACCTACCAATAGGGATTTCCAAATTGACCAGCCTTCGAACATTAGAAAAGTTTGTTGTGGGTGGAGGTGTTGATGGCGGCAGCACGTGTAGGCTTGAATCTCTGAAAAATCTTCAACTCCTTCGTAAATGTGGAGTAGAAGGGCTGAGTAATGTATCGCATGTAGATGAGGCTGAGAGGTTACAACTTTACAATAAGAAAAACCTCCTTCGTTTGTATCTTGAGTTTGGTGGAGCCGTAGATGGGGAAGGCGAAGCAGGGAGGAGGAAGAATGAGAAAGATAAACAACTTCTTGAAGCCTTACAACCGCCTTTGAATGTAGAGGAGTTAAGGATTATATTCTACAGAGGCAACATTTTTCCCAAATGGTTGACTTCACTAACCAACCTAAGGGATTTAATACTTTTCTTCTGCATTAACTGTGAGCATTTGCCTCCTTTAGGAAAATTGCCTCTGGAAGAACTCGGACTATTGAACTTGACAAGTGTAAAAAGAGTGGGAAATGAGTTTTTGGGAATAGAAGAAAGCAGTGAGGACGACCCATCTTCATCTTCATCGTCATCATCAGTTATTGCCTTCCCCAAATTGAAATATCTCGAAATTTGGGGAATGGAAGAATTGGAAAAGTGGAATTACAGGATTACAAGAAAGGGAAACATCTCCATCATGCCACGTCTTTCTGCCTTGTCGATTTGTGGTTGCCCCAAATTAAAGGTGCTGCCGGATTACATTCTTCAAACAACGACACTGCAGGAATTGAGGATTAAGGACTGCCCTACTCTAGAAGAACGTTACAGAGAGGGGAAAGGAGAAGACTGGCATAAGATTTCTCACATTCCCCACATCAAGTGGTCGCCGTAAGATATCACTCGCCGGTAATTCCTCCTCCTCTGATTTACTTCGTTATTGCTTGTAATGAAATTAATGAAAATAATTATATTTTGAATTAAAATTCTATATTATTATTATTTCTCTCCTCGAATGCTTGAAATTTCACTCGCCGGTAAATTCTCGAATGGTTGCAATTACTATCACCCGCCGGTAATTTCTCTCCTCTGTTTTACTTCAACCATTAATTTAATGGGTCACTCTATGATACTGTTACAAAAATTATAGAATCAATTATGGTATAAATATGTACTGTTAGATTTAATCAATAGTTCATAAAGTTAAAAATTAGTTAGGATAATATTTTAATTTTAGTTATTTAAAATTTAAACTTCCTAGTTATCAAATAAGTTAAACTTGTTTTCTAAAGATTAAATAATTAAAAATACAAGTTTAGTCTGTTGAAATTTCTATATTTTCTTTTAAAATATATGTAGTCTTTTGTAAAATTTCATACAACATCATAGAAAACCTAACGTATTTTATTTTTTAATGCACGAAAATTTGTTATGTGTAACTTCCTGAGAGACAAAATCTCTGTGATGCATTTGCAGTAATGTTGAAAACTAAATTATCAATTTTATCTTGTATAATGATAATTGTGTTTTTTTATATATAATTTATGTGACATTAATTCTTTAAAGTAATTGTGTAATTGTGTAATTGTTTTTACTAGTACTTTGTTTTATTTCATACGAGTTTAATCATGTTCGCCAGGGATTCGAGGAAATGTCAGAACTACACTAAGAATTCACAGGTCCAAGCTAATTTGGTTTTAATGATGCAGGTAGGAGAGCAAGACTAATAAAATGAAAAGTTTAGCCAAAAGATTACTAAAATGTTCTGCTGGTAATTCACTTGCCTTGTTTAATAGAATTTCATTTCCATCTTGTTCTATTGATATCTTGTTGTGAATAAACAAGAACATAGAAGTAAATAATTGAACCGCAGAGAAGTAAAGATATATCAAAATTCTCTATTACGATGATGTTAAAACAGGCTCAAGCATTGCATTTTTATTTTATTTAATTTATAGAATTTTCATTTCCACCTGCATTGCATTTTTACTTCATTTTTAGGTTGACGTTGAAGACTCTTATGGAGAACATTGGGGTAACCAAGGATTATCACTGTGGTTATTGTGCAACGTTTGGTTACTGGACTTTGAAGAAGGAAGTGATGGCCGGGTCTGCTCTGTTTCAATTGAGGATGGATAGCTGCCTGAAAGACATGATGATTATTATCATTGCATGATGTTAAGGTGCTAAGATCATCATTTCTATCTTGTTTCATTCTTGGAATCATTTATCCTATATAAACATATTGAATTGTGCTAATATTATCACTTGTGTCAATGGAGGCAGGAATTTGGTGCTGAAACTATTATGCAGGTAACCACACTTGATAATTTGCACAAATTTGCGTTGTCAGAATATCCTTTAATATTCATTGTGTTTCTTTGTGTTATCAGGTTATCATGGTATATAGAGTATCATTTTCAAGGGTTTGTAAGAGCTTTCGCTGTAAAGTTAGTCATCACCACCTTGTGCAATTGCACATACATTCATAGTACGTCAATATTAGATTTTCAAGGTTTGTATGTTTAGTTGAGATTAAAATGTTTAGTCACGCATTCTTAATCTTTTCTGATTTTCAAGTTCTTTAGGGCCATAAACAGTTTTTCGAACTCATTCTTATTTTTTAGGTTGATTTCGAGTACTCTGTGGAGAACATTGGTGAGACAAAGGATTAGACTGGTGATGGAACTGCTGCCTCTGCTGTTATTGTGCAAGGTTTGATCGCTGGACCTTGAACAAGAAAGCCTTACACGCATTCTGTAATCCAAGCGTTCTCTAAAACGAACGAGCAGTAGAAGGAATAGTGATGGCCGGATCTGCTCTATTTTAATTGAAGATCTCTGTGATGTTGAGGAGCTTAAAGCAGTTGATGCTTTTTGAAAATTGTTATTACAGATGAATTGATTCCTGAAGACGAGTATCTAATGATTGTTAAGGCTTATTTTCATGAACTTCCTTTCTTAACAAATGTTTCAATGCTGGCTGTAGTAACAATTTCATATCTTGCATCTCTCGGGTGCATCATGTTCACGGGTTTGAAAAAGCATTTGTGGTAATGCTTCAAAGCTTGTACAATGGCTGTGAAAAGGCACATTCAATTAGGTACGTTTTGGTGCGGTCTCCCAATGCTAATATCATATTTTGTATAGCAATTAAAATTTAGGTATACAATCTTAATATGCAATAAACCATTGTGTACAAAGCTTTCCATTAATTATATGGTGACTGAAATTTTAATTATCATAGCAATTTAAATTTTTTTTTAACTGTCTTTTACTTTGCTTGTACAGAGTACCTGTTTTGGCTGATATGTCTAATTCGGAGAAATTCATTTCCATCGGTTTCCATTGGCTTTAGCACAAACAGAAACAGAGCTCTGTTTCTTCATTCATCATATTTTTCGAATTCATGCTCTCATTCAGAGGGTAAAGCCTTTTCCAGGCTGCTTTGTAGCCAAACTTTGACGCCGTTGATGCATGAGTGTCATTTAGATTTTCCAAATAACTGTTAGATTGGAGAAGAATAAGAATATAGATCTATCACCTCAAAGTCTGATTTCAAATTTCCTTTACTTAATCAACTAGCATCCTTTCCGAGTCCAGAAACTTACCAGTAGTGAGACTTTGCTACGGAAGTACAATTTCTCTTGTTTTACAGTTTAATATGTAAGAATAGTTTTAAATTTACAGAATTCTGATATAGTTCTCTAAGGAAATGCGAGTGGTGAATCTGGTTCCAACTTTTAATAGGCTTAAGAGGCCCATTTGTTCAGCCACAGTGATTGCCGTCTAAATTCTTCTTTACTGTCTATATGTGTTGGAGTTTGTCTGTTGTCCAACTTCTCAAACGCCATGCAGGGTTTTGAATGTCTAATTAGGAGAAAGATCAATGGATGACCTTTTGAAGAAGGCTTACATAACTGGCCATCTCAGTATGTCACGGCTCAGCTCAAAAGTCCCCAGGTGGTTGATACTTGATACCAAAGAATGCCATTGTTTCTGGGCTTGGGCTCCTTGGCGTCAAGCAAAGTAGTGTTGACTCTATTGAAGGGGAAATAGGGGCAACTAAAGCTCGAAGAAAGAGGACAGTCCGGAGGAAGATGACGGCATAAATTTGTTGGAGTTAATGTAGTCAATTGCCCAATTTTGCTGCCTGTCGAAGAGACGCAGCATAGAAGTCCGCATGAAACTCTGAGACACAGATAGAGGGGTTCTTTTCTTGATTTCTAAATACCGTATGTGATACAACATCGTGTATTCCAATTTTTCTCCAGTTAAATTTTAATAAGTTAGGAAAGTTAATTTTGTTTTAGCAATGAATTGTTTTCTTAATAATAATAATTGCCATGTTCCTCTGAAGTCTTATTAATGCCAGACCAACAACTACTAGGTTCATCTCTCGTTCACTTCCTCAGGTATTCTCGAGGGCATTCTTTGGCAGGTAGTCTTTCTTGTTGAGCTCCTGGAATTACTTTTAATTTATCATTTGTTGGGTTTTGCTTTTTGATTGCTTTGTGATTTGTGTATTTATGGCTTTGTCGCTAATTAATCTTGGCTGTTTTGAATCTGTGTTGGATTTAGAAGTTTGGAGTTGAAAACTGTTAAAGCTTAGACTAGTGGAAGAAATTTATACATTCATTTATCTTGGACAAAGTTTTTGGAAAAAAAAAAAATTATAAAGTATACACTTTCCAAAGGTTTGGTGATGTTTGATTGGTTTTAAGATGTTGGATCTCTCATCAGATTTCTTTATGTTTCGACTGCTGTTGCCACAGGATGCTCGCAGATCCTGCTTTTTTGTATAAACTTATACTAGAGCAGGCTGCCACAATCGGTTGCACCGTTTTGTGGGAGTTGGAGAATCGTAAGGAGAGGTGTGTTTTTTCTTTCATAACAAAGGGACTCTCCTTCCTTTTTATTTTCATTTTATATATTAAGCTAATAAATGTTTGTTTCTGTCGTGATAGGATAAAGCAAGAATGGGATCTTGCCCCAATAAATGTGCTCACAGTAACAGCATGTAATCCTTTTGTTGTTTGGTCACTTGCTCCTCGTCGTTCTTATGGAAACACCTTTCGGTTTGACTTGCAAAATACATTACAAAAGCTCCCAAACAATATATTTGAACGAAGTTACCCATTTCGAGAACTTGAATCCACTCCATTTTTTACAAGGCTGCAGAGTTGTGTGTGGTGGGATTAACTGCAGGAGCAGTGCAAGGTTCTTTGTCAAACTATCTGGCTGGTAAAAAGGACAGGTAAACATTGTTGCAAAACTTCCTTTTCATTCCTCTTTCACTTATTCGTTATAAATAAAGAAAACTTAGAAGATTGTTCTGTTTACTGTCTAAGCCAGTTTAACATTTGTTAAATTTGGGCCACCTTTAATGTCTGACAGGTTATCTGTGACAATCCCATCTGTGAGTACTAGTGCGGTTGGTTATGGTGCTTTCTTTGGACTATATGCAAACATGAGATATCAGCTATTGTGTGGATTTGATAGAGCGGTCATCAACCATTTTGATGTTATTGGAGTAGCACTGTTCTTAAGCACTGCTTTGAGGTATCTCCCTCTCTCTCTTTTGCGTATTTGTTTATTGATCTACATCTCTATATACATTGATAGACTATTCTGGTCGTACCAAATTACCCTTGTTTTAATGTTTTGTTTGTTAAACTTTGACTGGGGAATCTGTTTATTTGTCTGATATGATGTTGGTGTGGTTTCTATTGAAGTGTGTAGATCTATCACCGAGTATTATTTCAATTTTTCTTTACTTAATCAACTTGCATCCTTTCCAAGTCCAGATCCTTAACAATAGCGAGACTTCGCTACGGAAGCTCAATTTCTCTAGTTTTACAGTTAAATACGTAAGGATGGTTTTAAATTAACTGAACTCTGAGGTAGTTTTCTAAGGAAATACAAGTGGTGAGTATGGTTCCAACTTTTAAGTGCCTTAATTAACCCATTTGTTCAGCCCTGTGCGTAAACAATCAGTAATTGCTGTCCAAATTCTTCTTTACTGCCTATATGTGTTGGACTTTGTCTATTGTTCAACTTCTCAAATGGATTCCATTCAGGGTTCTTAATGTCCAATTAGGAGAAAGATCAAGGCTTGCTTGGCTAGGAGTGGAAGACAATCCGCTACTTCAGTCAGATGGCCTTTTGAAGAAGGCTTACAACAGGCCATCTCAGGATGTCAATGGCTCAACTCAAAAGTCCCCAAGGTGGTTGATATCAAAGAATGCCATTGTCTCTGGGCTTGGGCTCCTTGGCATCAAACAAGGGAATGTCGACTCTGTTGAAGGCGAAGCAAGGGCTCCTAAAGTGCGAAGAAAGAGGATAGTCCGGAAGAAGGTGACCGCATAAATTTCTTGGGAGTTAATCCTAGTCAATAGCCCAATTTTGCTGCCTGTCGAAGAGATACAACACGGAAGTCCTCATCAAACTCTTTGAGACATCTAAGAACTAGTAGGGAAGTGTTTCCTGACAAGTATAGTTCACTGCTAGAGGGATTCTTTTCTTGATGTCTAAATACTATATGTGATACAACGTCGTATATTCTAATTTTTCTCCAGTTAAATTCTTAATAATAATGGCCTGTTACTTTGGAATCTTATTCAATCTCTGTAACCCAGTTAAATTGTGCAAATTCTACTGCAGATTTGTCAAACAGAGTGTTTCTGTGATTGTTTTGATACACTTTTGACGGCAAGTTTAAGTTTGAATCATCTTGTAATGCCAAAAAACCATAGCGCTTTTAATTACTAGATTGTGCTCGAGTTTTTGTTTAGTTTTTAGTTACGAGATCAGCTTTTAGTATTAGCGGTAATTATAATATAAACGTTGATATTATGTAATAAATAGGATTGTCAAATAATACTTTCGATAAAATTAGTAAAGAAATTTAAAATTTTTTTATATTAGAGTATGAGATTAAATCAATTCAAGTAATATTATAAGAGTGTATTTTAAATTTTTTATATTAGAGTATGAGATTAAATCAATTCAAGTAATATTATAAGTGTCTATTAAATACTCTTAACGTTGTATCTTAAAAATTATGCTCTACGAAACTCTTACCAAATTTTAGTTGCACTTTCTAGCCCGATTGTAGAAATCCTTACTCGATGTACAAGATGTTACTCAATTTTACTTAAATCTTAGGTGACGTTTGTTTTTAAAATCGAATGAAATTAGAATTAATAGATCGAAGAATCAAAAATATGTTTGTTTTTTCGTCTGAATCTCGGAAAATAAGTATTAAGTTGTTTTTTTTAACTTAAAAAACTGAAAATATGTTCTTTTATATTTGTATCCTTATTAAATTTGAATGTCAAATAAATAATTTATTAAATACCACAATATTTTAACATTTATAAGTAAAACTATATTCTAGTGAATACATAATTATTTTAGAATTTTAATATATAAAATACCATAAATTTTAAATTTTATCGTATATAATATAAGAAAGAAAAAATGAGTATATTTTTATGTGGGGTAAATGTCTATGGGTGAGTTTTGGGATAGACATAAAAAATAAATTATAAAATAGGGATATTTTTGACATTAGTAAATAATTGACTTAATTTAGATTTCTCCATTAAGTAAAAAGTCAAAAAAATTGGCTTATTTTATTAAGTCAAAATTATCTAAAGAGTCTCATTAAGTTATAAAAACAAACACATCTAATTAATTTAATTAATTAAGTTAAGTCACTTTAAGTTATTAAGTTAAAAAATAAACGCCACCTTACTCTGACTTCGATTTATAAATTTTATGCCTAAATTTTTGTCAACAAATTGGTCCCAGGTTCATGCTTCTTCGGCTTGGGTGGTCCCAGCAAATCCATTGCGTCCATTCCACGTTGAGTGCATGCAATCCAAAAGTTTGATTGAGCAGAAATAGCCAAAACAAAAAAAACTAATGAAACCCACGTCCAGAAGTGCCGTTGTCACATATGCCTAGACACTACACCCCATCCCCTCTTACCATATTTTGTAATTGAAGAGCCCATTAATAAATTGAAAAATTATGATTCAAAATCCAAAAGTAGAAAAAGAAAAACAATTCTTGGAAACACACTCGGAGTTTTAAATTGACATGAGAAAATAATTTATTATTATTATTATTATTATTATTATTATTATTATTATTATTATTATTATTATTATTATTATTATTATTTCTTTTTAACAAAAATTTAAGCTCGGACAACATTATATGCCCAAAATACCCCTCAGGTTATCCCAAACTTTCTAAACTCCCCCACTCCTCTCAACATCATCTCTTTCTAATCTTCCCTCCCCCTAAAAACCAGCCATGGCTTCAAATTCAATCACCTCAACACTCCAATATTGGCTTGTAAACCACCCACAAATCCTCAACTTCACATGGACACAAAACCAAACCCCAGCTTCCTCCCCACACTTCCTCATTCTCTCCATCCTCACTTACCTCTCCCTCACATTCATCCTCTACCACGCATCAACATCAACATCACGATCATCATCACCTCTCATTGGACCCCACATCCTCAAGCCCATCACAGCCGTCCATAACCTCACCCTTCTCCTCCTCTCCCTCATCATGGCCGTTGGTTGCACTCTCTCCATCATCGTCCATTTGCCCCACCTCCATTACACCCTCTGCTTCCCCCCCGCCATTTCTCCGTCTGGCCCCCTCTTCTTCTACGCTTACATCTTCTACCTCTCCAAAATACTCGAATTCCTAGACACCCTTTTGATCATTTTGTCAAACTCCATCCAACGGCTCACGTTCCTCCACGTCTACCACCATGCAACCGTCGTCGTAATGTGCTTCCTTTGGTTACAGACGAAGCAGTCTTTGTTTCCTATCGCACTTGTCACCAATGCAAGTGTGCACGTGATCATGTACGGGTACTATCTATTGTGTGTGATGGAGTTGCGGCCAAAGTGGAAGAGATTGGTCACTGACTGTCAGATTGTTCAGTTCGTGTTTAGTTTTGTTGTTTCAGTTTTGATGCTGTATTATCATTTTGCCTGATTTGGATGCTCTGGGATCTTGGGTTGGTGCTTCAATGCTGTGTTTAATGCTTCCCTTTTGACAGTTTTTATTAATTTTCATTCCAAGAGCTATGCTAAGAAAAAGAAGCAGGGATGATCAAAACAAATCGTCGTTGTGATTGTTCTCTGTGTGTTTTGTTTTTTTTTTTTGGGTTTGATTTTGTTTAATTATGAAGGGTTGTGATCTGTTCATTGCAATTGACAGAGATGTTTTCAGTTGCCTAGACTTCGGTGGCGTTTGTTTTTTAACTTAATGACTTAAAGTGACTTAACTTAATTAATTAAATTAATTAGATGTGTTTGTTTTTATAATTTAATGAGACTTTTTAGATAATTTTGACTTAATAAAATAAGCTAATTTTTTTGGCTTTTTACTTAATGGAGAAATCTGAATTAAGTCAATTACTTGCTAATGTAAAAAATATCCCTATTTTATAATTTATTTTTCATGTCTCTCCCAAAACTCACCTATAGATATTTACCCCACATAAAAATAGCCCTATTTTTTCTTTCTTATATTATATAAGATAAAATTTGAAATTTTATATATTAAAATTCTAAAATAATTATGTATTCACTTGAATATAATTTTACTTATAAATGTTAAAATATTTTGATATTTAATATATTATTTATTTGACATTCAAATTTAATAAGGATACAAACGTAAAAGTACATATTTTCAGCTTTTTAAGTTGAAAAAAAACAAACAACTTAATACTTATTTTCCGAGATTTAGACGAAAAAACAAATATATTATTCAGATTCATTCAGGATTCGTAATTAGTTTCAAAAAAATAAATGCCACCTTCGTATTTTCAGTTTTAGTAATACATGTCGTTTTTCACCACATTTGTTTAGTCTCTCCCTCTTAAATCCCCTCTCACACACATAAAAATTAGGATTTGTATTTTGTAAACTAATATTTTTCATTTTGTTAATGTATTAATTATTGTTATCTACATTTATGTGATAGGACACATGCCACATCAACTAAAATTAAGTTACGAAATTTTGCAGCCCCTGAGCACTCAACGTTTGTAGGCACAAGTTCAAGTCCTACCATTTGTTAGGATTTAAATAAAGAACATTATAACCATGCGTCCAATAACTTAAAGTTAGCTTAAGTGCAAGGATTCGAGTCCTAGTTATTGTTGGAATTCGATTTCCTTTCTAATTAAATTGGGTAAGGGTAAAATTATCTCTCAATTAATAAGGACAGAGTGGATATCTCTCTCGATTTTCCTCCCAATTAAATTAGTTAGAGATAAAATTATCTCTCGATTAATAAGAGTAGAATAAGCTTCGGTTGCAGATTTTGGCCATGGACATCAACAGAGAAAATTATGAATTGGGGCTGCCAATTATCCAAAAAGCTGGTGTTGCTCACAAGATTGACTTCAGAGAAGGCCCTGCCCTGCCTGTTCTTGACCTACTGATCCAAGATGTAAAAATCTCACCAGACCCATCATTTCAAAAAAAAATTTATATAATAAGTACACGTAATCAAATGTAACTTGAGCGTTAAAAAGTAAAAATTTATATAAGAAGAGGATCCCCCTTCATTCATTACGTCTGAGTTAAAGTTTAAAATATATTATTACAAATATTCAAAGAGCGTAGGGATTACAAAATAAAACTAAAGTGTCAAACTCAAAATTTATGATTTGTAAGTAGTACATTTATGAGTATCAATAATCTTTATAACAAAAATGAACTGGCAAGTGTCAACACACATACATGACACATAACTCTGCAGCATGAGATGGTCCAAACTCCTAAATCGATCGATCCATGCATGGACCTTATTCATAGCCAAGTGCACGTGAGATGGAACCATTGAAATGTTGATGGAGGAATAAGCTATAAAGCTTTATGTCACATGCAAGACCATTCATGGTTTCTGCAAAACCTGGCTAGCCATTTGCATCGATCTGTTTCTCTCCGCAACATTAATTAAAACAAGGAAAACAAAACAACATCATTAACTCGACAGAGAAAAAGTTGGCACTTGGCAGTGGGCCGGATTACTTAGGAGGTAAAATTCCCACACGTTAGGAATTTGGCACATAATCTCAGAGTTTTAAATTGACATGAGAAAAGAATTTATTCATCAACTTCATACGTTAAAGATGCGACGAGTTTGAGATTATGTTCCAAATTCCTAACGTGTGCGAATTTAAAGATGTTAGTACAAAACATGTGTTCGTCCGTGGAGTAGAATCATGGAAATTAAAGATGCTACTACAATTACTAACGTGTGGGTGGGGATAAGCGTAACTTTTTTCACCCAATGCCATATTTCTGCACGAAATAACATGCAGAGATAGTATTTTAGAAGATTATGAAAAAACACATAAAAATCATTAGTAGATCCAAATTTGTGCGATTTTCATACATAACTTGAGAATATTTATAATTACGCATCACAACTAGTGGAGTAGAATCAGGGAAATTAAACATTCTACAATCATTGACGTGTGGGGTGGGGATAAGCATAAACCTTTTCTATGCAGTATATAAGAATGCAATAACTCCTTTTCTTTCAGTGTCATCGCAACAAAAGCACATCTAATAACTCTTCAGAATTCTCGTCTTCTTTGTCAGAATGGTTGATGCGATCGTTTCCTCTCTCCTGGAGCAGCTGAGCTCAGTTGCAACTGATGAACTGAAACAACAGGTGAGGCTTGTTACTGGTGTCCGACAAGAAGTGAAAAAGCTTACCAGCAATCTTCAAGCCATTCGAGCTGTGCTGGAGGATGCAGAGCAAAGGCAAATGCAGCAAGACAAAGCTGTTACTTTTTGGCTGGATCAGCTCACAGACGCATCCTACGACATGGAAGACGTGTTGGAGGAGTGGACCACTGCAAGGCTCAAATTGCAAATTGAGGGCGTTGATGATGACAATGGTCTTTCCCTTGCTCCTCGCAAGAAGAAGGTACGTTCCTTCTTTCGTGCTGTATCAAACTGCTTTGGTAGTTTCAAACAACTCAGTCTTCGTCATGACATTGCTGTCAAGATTAGGGAAATCAATGAAAAGCTAGATGATGTTGCCTCTCAAAAAGATATGTTTAAATTTGTTGAGAATGTGAGTAACAATGTTAAGAAACCAGAGCGAGTGCGAACCATCTCCTTGATTGATGAGGGAGAGGTTTGCGGTAGAGTTGATGAGAAAAATGAGCTCTTAAGCAAGTTGTTGTGTGAAAGTAGTGAACAACAAAAAGGCCTTCATGTCATTTCACTAGTTGGGTTAGGGGGTATAGGTAAAACCACTCTTGCACAACTAGCCTATAATAATGATGAGGTGAAAAGAAATTTTGAAAAAGTTATATGGGTGTGTGTATCAGACACTTTTGAGGAGATTAGGGTTGCCAAAGCAATCATTGAAGGTCTAGGCGAGTCAACTTCTAGTTTAAGCGAATTCCAATCTCTTATGAGCCATATCCATAGATCAATCGAAGGAAAAAAGTTTTTTCTGGTTTTAGATGATGTATGGGATGGGGATTACAATAAATGGGAGCCATTCTTCCTTTGTCTAAAGAATGGTCACCATAGAAGTAAAATTTTAGTTACCACACGTAATGAGTCAGTTGCACTAATGATGAGATCAACAAATATTATCTCCATTAAGCAATTGGCTAAAGAGGAATGCTGGTCATTGTTCGAGCAGTTAGCATTTTTCGGTCGTTCTTTTGAGGATCGTGAAAAATTAGAACCAATGGGGCGACAAATTGCACACAAGTGCAAAGGCTTGCCTCTTCCTGCAAAGGTAATAGGGAATCTCTTGCGCTCTAAAAGTACAGTAAAAGAGTGGCAAAGAATTTTAGAGAGTGAAATGTGAAAAGTACAAGAGATTGGGCAAGGTCTATTGGCTCCTTTGTTGTTGAGTTATAACGATTTACCCTCCAATTCTATGGTAAAACGGTGTTTCTCATATTGTGCTGTCTTTCCAAAAGACTACAATATGGATAAAGAGGAATTAATTTCACTATGGATGGCTCAAGGTTACCTTAATGTAGAAGAAGATGAAGAAATGGAGATGATTGGAGAAGAGTATTTCAACATCTTAGCAACACGCTCTTTCTTTCAAGAGTTTAAAAAATATGATGACGATGATGATTTTACGAGTTGTAAGATGCATGACATAGTACATGATTTTGCCCAATTTGTAAGTAGAAAAGAATGTTTGTGGCTAGAAATAAATGGTACCAAAGAATTAGTCATAAACTCTTTTGGTGACAAAGTCCGTCACTTAGGGTTAAATTTTGAAGGAGGGGCTTCATTTCCTATTTCCTTTCATGGGCTAAATAGATTGCGTACCCTCCTAATTGATGATGGAAGTCCTTTCAATATGTCTCTTAATAGTAGCATCCTTTCAGAGTTATTTAGTAAATTGGCGTGTTTAAGGGCATTAGTTATAAGGCAACCGTCCATGCTTCTTCGTCTTGTCACAAATCCGATTAGAGAAATTCCAGAAAATGTCGGAAAATTGATACATTTAAAATATCTTAATTTGTCTGGACTGAGTATAGAGAGACTACCCGAGACTTTGTGTGAATTATATAATTTACAAAAGCTAGGTATTAGGGGGTGCGAATATCTAAGAGAATTTCCAGCGGGGATTGGGAAGTTAATGAACACGAGGAGTTTACTGAATGGTGAAACTGATTCGTTGAAATACATGCCAGTAGGGATTTCCAAATTAACCAATCTTCGAACATTAGACAAGTTTGCTGTGGGTGGAGGTGTTGATGGTGGCAGTACGTGTAGGCTTGAATGTCTGAAAAATTTTCTACTCATTCGAAAATGTGGAATAGAAGGGCTGAGTGATGTGTCACATTTAGATGAGGCTGAGAGATTAGAACTCAAAAATGTGGAAAACCTCCTTCGTTTGGGTCTTCAGTTTGGTGGAGTTGTAGATGGGGAAGATGAAGAAAGGAGGAGGAAGAGCGAGAAAGATAAACAACTTCTTGAAGCCTTACAACCGCCTTTGAATGTAGAGGAATTAGGGATTGAATCCTATCGAGGCGACATTTTTCCCAAATGGTTGACTTCGCTAACCAATCTAAGGGAATTAAATCTTTGGTTTTGTTTTAACTGTGAGCATTTGCCTCCTCTGGGAAAATTGCCTTTGGAAAAACTCGAACTATGGCACTTGAAAAGTGTAAAAAGAGTGGGTAATGAGTTTTTGGGAATAGAAGAAAGCAGTGAGGACGACCCATCTTCATCTTCATCGTCATCATCAGTTATTGCCTTCCCCAAATTGAAATCACTCAAAATTTGGGACATGGAAGAATTGGAAGAGTGGAATTACAGGATTACGAGGAAGGAAAATATCTCCATCATGCCCCGTCTTTCTTTCTTGTGGATTAGTGGTTGCCCCGGATTAAAGGCGCTGCCGGATTACATTCTTCAAACGACGGCACTGCAGGAACTGAGGATTGATTCTTGTGAAAATTTGGAAGAACTGCCAATTCTAGAAGATTGCAGGACAACAGACATACCACGTCTTTCTTCCTTGCGAATTCAGTATTGCCCCAAATTAAAGGTGCTGCCGGATTACCTTCTTCGAACGTCGACGCTGCAGATATTGTCTATTGACAGATGTCCTCTTCTGGAAAACCGTTATAGAGAGGGAAAAGGAGAAGATTGGCATAAGATATCTCACATTCCCCACATCGAGTGGTAAATTCTCGAATGGTTGCAATTACTATCACCCACCGGTAATTTCTCTCCTCTATTTTACTTTGTTGTTACTTCAAATAATGACACTGCAAACATTGACAATTTGGGGTTACAGAGAAGGGGAAGGAGAAGACTGGCATAAGATATCTCACATTCCCCACATCATGCTGCCGGCGTAAGATATCACTTGCCGGTAATTTCTCCTCCTCCTCTGATTTACTCTGTTGTTGCTTGCAATAAAATTAATAAAAATAATTATATTTTGAATTAAAATTCTATATATTGCCCAATGTCTTGACAGGAATATACAATATTTTCTAATATTTTGATTTGCGTATCGAATTTAACTATTTACTTCAACCATTAATTTATTGAGTCACTTTATGATGCTATTATAAAAATTACAGAATCAATCATAGTATAAATATGTAGTGTTAAATTTAATCAATAGTTCATAAAGGTTAGTTAGAATAATATTTTAATTTCAATTATTTAAAATTTAAACTTCCTAGTCATCAAATTTGTTAAACTTGTTTTCTAAAGCTAAAAAAATAATAAAATAAAATAAAAAACAAGTGCAGTCTGTTGAAATTTCTATAATTTCTTTTAAACAATATTTTATTTTTTAATGCACAAAAATTTGTTATGTGTAACTTCCTGAGAGACAAAATCTCTGTGATACATTTGCAGTAATGTGGAAAACTAAATTATCAATTTTATCTTGTATAATGATAATGGTATTTTTTTATATATAATTTATGTGACATTAATTCTTTAAAGTAATTGTGTAATTTTTTTACTACATTAGCCCTCTTTGTTTTATTACATACGAGTTTAATTATGTTCACCTGGGATTCTAGGAAATGTCATAACTACACTAGCAATTCGCAGGTCCACGCTAATTTGGTTCTAATGATGCATGCAGGAGAGCAAGATTATGAAAATGAAAAGTTTAGCCAAAGGATTGCTAAAATGTTTTGCGGGTAATTCACTTGCTTTATTTTATAGAATTTCATTCCCATCTTCTTCGATTGATATCTTGCTGTGAATGAACAAGAGCAGAGAAGTAAATAATTGAACCACAGAGAAGTAAAGATATATTAAAATTCACTATTATGATGATGTTAAAGCAAGCTCAAGCTCAAGCATTGCATTTTTATTTTATTTAATTTCTAGAATTTTCATTTCCACATGCACTGCATTTTTATTTCATTTTTAGATTGACTTTGAAGACTCTATGGAGAACATTAGGGTAACCAAGGATTATCACTATGGTTATTGTGCAACGTTTGGTTCCTGGACTTTGAAGAAGGAAGCGATGGCCGGGTCTGCTCTGTTTCAATTGAGGATGGATAGCTAACTGAAAGACACGATGATTATTATTCCATGATGTTAAGGTGCTGAGATCATCACTTCTATCTTGTTTCATTCTTAGAATCATTTATCCTATATAAACATATTGAATTGTGCTAATATTATCATATGCGTCAATGGAGGCAGGAATTTGGTGTTGACACTATTATGCAGGTAACCACACTTGATAATTTGCACAAATTTGCATTGTGAGAGTATCCTTTATGTTCATTGTGTTTCTTTGTGTTATCAGGTTATCATGTTATGTAGAGTATCATCTCCAAGGGTTTGAAAGAGCCTTGCAGTAAAGTCAGTTGTCACCAGCTCGTGCAATTGCACATTCATTCCGAGTACTTACACGCATTTTGCAATTCAAGCGTTCTCTAAAGCAAAAGATCAGTAGAAGGAATAGTGATGGCCGGATCTGCTCTATTTTAATTGAAGATCTCTGTGATGTTGAGGAGCTTAAAGCAGTTGATGCTTTTTGAAAATTGTTATTACAAATGAATTGATTCCTGAAGGCGAGTATCTAATGATTGTTAAGGCTTATTTTCATAAAGTTCCTTTTTTAACAAATGTTTCAATGCTTGCTGTAGTAACATTTGTTGTGCACGGAATGCGGAATCAAGCACACCAAATAATTACTGAAAATAAAGAACACAGGAATTTACGTGGTTCGGTAATTAAACCTACATCCATGGAGGCAAGAAAAAATAATTGTTTATTTAACAATTAATAGAATATAATATTTGAGTAATGAATCTCACTTCCCAGAAACCCAAATATACCCAGTACTCTCACACTCTGCAGGAAAAATAAATTCCCCAGACACACTTCTCTCACTTCTCTCAAAAGCTTAGAAACTTATAAGCTTAACAATTTTGGGATGATCTCAAATGAATGAAATCCTTAACTATTTATAGGAGAAATGAATTACTATGCTAAGAATAAAATAATTAAAAATATAATTTTTAATTATTATTATTTTTCAATTCTTATTATTATTCAACAAATTGTTGGTGCACCAACAATTTGTTGACTTCAACAAATTTGCACCAACAATTTGTTGACTTCAACAAATTTTCACCAACAATTTGTTGACTTTAACAAATCTCCACCTCGGCAAAAATTTTTCAAATCTGAGCCATCATCCCCAAAGTGGCTGCATCTCTGTCACGTAAAATTTGGGACCAAGCCAACCGTAGTTCAAAATTCCCGAAGGACATATCTTAACACAATCGAAGGTTTTGAATTAATTTCAAGCAATGTTGAAACTTAACTCCAGAAACTACCTTCGTCAACATATCTGATGGATTATCTTTGGTATCAATCTTTCTCAACAACACAACACCGCTCTCGATAATCTCTCTCACATAATGATATTTCACATCTATGTGTTTCGTCCGAGCGTGATATGTTTGATTCTTCGCAAGGAATATCGCACTTTGATTATCACAGAAGACCGCAATGTTCTCCTAGATTACTCCCAAATCACCTAACAAGCCTTTCAACCAGATAGCTTCTTTTATAGCTTCAGTTGCTGCCATATACTCTGCTTCCGTAGTGGACAGAGCAATTGTCGATTGTAGAATCGACCTCCAGCTAACCGGACCTTCACCCAATGTAAATACGTAGCCCGTTGTTGATCTTCGCTTGTCAAGGTCTCCAGCGAAATCAGAATCACAATACCTAACACATTGTTGACCACAATCCTTCTTGAACAATAACCCAACATCAACTGTCCCATACAGATATCGAAGAATCCACTTTACTGCAAGCCAGTGACTTTTACCCGGATCGTGCATGTATCTACTAACCATGCTTACTGCTTGAGATATATCGGGCCTTGTATATACCATAGCATACATAAGACTACCCACAGCACTAGCATATAGAACACGAGCCATGTAATCGCGCTCCTCTTGAGATCTAGGACATGAAGAAGAGCTTAATTTGAAATGAGGAGTTAGAGGTGTACATACTGGTTTAGTTTTGTCATCCATACCGAATCTTTCTAGCACTTTCTTCAAATAAGACTTTTGAGTCAACCATACGCTCCCATTCTTCTTGTCTCTACGAATCTCCATCCCAAGTATTCTCTGTGCATCACCCAAGTCTTTCATCTCGAACTCAGAAGCCAGCTGCTTCTTTAATCTTTCGATCTCATCTCTATTCTTCGAAGCTATAAGCATATCATCGACATAGAGTAACAAATAGATGAAAGCTCCATCTGGTAGTCTTCTAAAGTAAACACAATGATCGTGTTCACTTCTGGTGAATTTCTGCCCTTGTATAAATTGATCAAATCTTTTGTACCACTGCCTTGGCGATTGCTTCAGTCCGTACAAAGATTTAATCAACCTACACACATGATTCTCCTTTCCAGCAACTCTGAAACCACAAGGCTGAATCATATAGATTTCCTCCTCCAAATCTCCATGTAAGAACGCCGTCTTAACATCCAACTGAGCCAACTCTAACTCATATTCTGCAACTAAGGCAAGTAGGATACGAATGGAAGTATGTTTTACAACTGGAGAGAAAACTTCATTGTAGTCAATACCTTCCTTTTGAGCAAAACCTTTTGCCACGAGCCTTGCCTTGTATCGAGGAGTTGTTTGATTCGGAGATCCTTGCTTTTTGGTGTAGACCCATTTATTGCCAATAGCCCTTTTCCCCTTTGGTAACTTTACAAGTTCCCAAGTCTGGTTTTGATGGAGAGATTTCATCTCTTCCTCCATGGCTAACTTCCACTGATCACTTTCACTGCTGTGTAATGCTTCACCGAAAGTATTGGGGATGTCATCATCAATAACTGGAAGTGCATAGGCTACCACCATATCTTTAGTAAGCCATCCCTGTTTCTTTATCTCTTTTCTTGGCCTCCTTGTTGCTATAAAATCATCATCATCTACATCATCAATTGTTTCTTCATCTTGTGGGACATCAGAAGAAACAACTTATTCTTCAACTCTAGGTGTCACCTCCATAGTTGAACCATTCTTTGATGTAGAACTAACTGGTACATAGCCACGAGCCTTGCCTTGTATCGAGGAGTTGTTTAATTCGGAGATCCTTGCTTTTTTGTGTAGACCCATTTATTGCCAATAGCCCTTTTCCCCTTTGGTAACTTTACAAGTTCCCAAGTCTGGTTTTGATGGAGAGATTTCATCTCTTCCTCCATGGCTAACTTCCACTGATCACTTTCACTGCTGCGTAATGCTTCACCGAAAGTATTGGGGATGTCATCATCAATAACTGGAAGTGCATAGGCTACCACCATATATTTAGTAAGCCATCCGGATTTCTTTATCTCTCTTCTCGGCCTCCTTGTTGCTATAAAATCATCATCATCTACATCATCAATTGTTTCTTCATCTTGTGGGACATCAGAAGAAACAACTTATTCTTCAACTCTAGGTGTCACCTCCATAGTTGAACCATTCTTTGATGTAGAACTAACTGGTACATAGCCACGAGCCTTGCCTTGTATCGAGGAGTTGTTTAATTCGGAGATCCTTGCTTTTTTGTGTAGACCCATTTATTGCCAATAGCCCTTTTCCCCTTTGGTAACTTTACAAGTTCCCAAGTCTGGTTTTGATGGAGAGATTTCATCTCTTCCTCCATGGCTAACTTCCACTGATCACTTTCACTGCTGCGTAATGCTTCACCGAAAGTATTGGGGATATTATCATCAATAACTGGAAGTGCATAGCCTACCACCATATCTTTAGTAAGCCATCCGAGTTTCTTTATCTCTCTTCTTGGCCTCCTTGTTGCTATAAAATCATCATCATCTACATCATCAATTGTTTCTTCATCTTGTGGGACATCAGAAGAAACAACTTCTTCTTCAACTCTAGGTGTCACCTCTATAGTTGAACCATTCTTTGATGTAGAACTAATTGGTACATATGGAGTTGCATCAAACTCCACCCGCTGCAATACCTCTGTGGTCTTGTTCTCCACCTGCTGAGAACTTGAAGCTTTTATCATTGAAGCGTCATCACATGTGACATCTCTGCTACACACAAACTTTTTGTCTTCGAGAACCCAAAGCTTGAAGCCCTTTACTCCACCTTTGAATCCCATAAAGATAGCTTTTCTAGCACGAGGATCCAGTTTACCATCTTTGACATGATAATAAGCTGGACACCCGAATACACGAAGGGAATCATAGTCTTGTGCATACTTTCTAGACCACATTTCTATAGGAGTTTTACCTCCAATTGCAGTAGAAGGCAACCGGTTTACTAAGTGACTTGCGTAGCTCACAGCTTCAGCCCAAAACTTTTTATCTAAACCAGCATTAGATAACATACACCGTACCTTCTCTAGTAAAGTACGATTCATACGCTCAGCCACACCGTTCTGTTGCGGAGTATGTCTCACCGTGAAATGTCTTTTAATACCCTCGTTCTGACATACTTGCAAGAATAGATCAGAAGTATATTCACCCCCATTATTAGATCATAATACTTTGATCTTTCTGCCAGTTTGAGTCTCCACCAATTTCTTCCACTTCACGAAAATCTCTAGAACCTCATCCTTTGCTCGCATGGTGTACACATATACACGTCTAGAGAAATCATCAACAAATATAACAAAATAATGGCTTCCACCAATTGATGCAGTCTTGGTTGGTCCCCATACATCACTATGAACATATTCAAGGATCTCACGAGTATCGTGATTAGCTGTACCAAACTTGACCCTTGTTTTCTTGCCTACTACACAATGCTCACAGAAATTTAATTTACAGGTTTTGGTACCTTTTAAGAGTCCATACCTCATCAGAGTTTGCAAAGACTTCTCTCCTGCATGTCCCAGTCGTACATGCCATAGCTTGGTGGTGTCACTGTGCGCCTCAACAACATTTGCTTCATCAGTTGTACCTCCCTTCAAATAGTACAGATTGTGACGCCGAACCCCTTGCAGAATCACCATAGCCCCATGTGTAAACTTCATTGTGCCATCTTCAATGGTAACTTTGTAACCTTTAGCTTCCAAAGCACCCACAGAAATTAGATTTTTCTTTATCTCTGGAACAAATCTAACCTCTTTGAGTTCTCTGACCATTCCATCAAACATTTTGAGCCGAATTGTTCCTATCCCCATTGTGCGACAAGGTTGATTATTCCCCATCACAACTGCACCGGATTCCAGATTACGAAAATCCGTAAACCATTCCTTAATAGGACACAAATGATAGGTTGCTCCAGTATCAAGTATCCACGCTCGAACTAGCCACGTATGCTGCAGGAGTGATACTTAGTGAATAATCAGAGCTTTCATCTTTCCGTGCCATGTTTGCTGCTGCTGGTTTCTTCCCATCTCTCTTTTGAGCCTTTGGACAATCTTTCCTCCAATGGCCCTTTTCATGACAAAAGGCACACTCATCTCGAGCTATATTTCTGCTTCTCGATTTGGATCGAGAATTCTTTCCACCACGCTTTTTCTGTTTCTCCATCGCCCAATCTCTGCTCACCAAAGCTTTAGACGATGCTCGTTCAGAATTTTTATCATTATTCCGAATCTCCAAGCTAGTTAATGCTATGCAAACATCTTTAAAGATGATCACACTCTTCCCATATATCAAAGTAGTCACAAAATGGCTATATTCCTCTAGTAGTGAGTGTAACAGAATCATAGCCTTGACTTCATCTTTAATATCTTCATCAAGATTCTTCAAATCAGCAAGTAACTTTTCAAATCTTGAAACATGATCGTGCATTGACACCCCAGGCTTCATTCGAAAACCATATACTTGGCTCATTGCATGAAGGCAATTTTCAGGACTTTTCACCAGGTACTTCTCCTCTAATGTACGCCACAAAGTCACCGCACACTCTTCATCTTTCACCAAGTATTTCACCTCCTTGGTCAAACAAGATCTGATCTGACCACAGGCTTTTTCATTCATACGATCCCAAATTTCTTCATCATACAAGTGTCTTTTATTTTTCAGAACAACATCAAGATCGATTTGAATAAGGGCATCCATAACTTCGCGCCTCCACATGCCGAAGTTGATTTTCCCATCAAACTTTTCAACATCGATCTTCTGGCCTCCTATAACAGGTGCTGAATAGCGATTTGACAAATCTCGCCTCCCACCTGAAGTGTCTCCTGAAATAGTTTCAGTAGATCTCTCCCCAATTCTGGAAGTTTCACCTTCTACCATTTTTCTCAACGAACTATTTCCACTTGAAAAACAGCCTCTATGATGTTAATTTCGCGTGAATAAATGCACCAGGAAAGTTCCCAGGAAACTGGACGGGAACCCGGTCCCAATTAAAAACCAGAATCCTTAGACTCTTATCGCCTTTTTTGACAGAACTTTCCTAGACATGCAAAAATACACACTACTTACAATAGACTGTCTCCCAAGTACAAATGGCCGTCTACACCGTATTCGTGAATAGTACCGTATACATGAATAGTGCCGTATACGTGAACAGTACCGTATACGTGAATAGTACTATATCCCCCAAGTACGAACCGTCGGCTCTGATACCACTTGTTGTGCACGGAATGCGGAATCAAGCACACTAAATAATTACTGAAAAATAAAGGACACAGGAATTTACGTGGTTCGGTAATTAAACCTACATCCACGGAGGCAAGAAAGAATAATTGTTTATTTAATAATTAATAGAATATAATATTTGAGTAACGAATCTCACTTCCCAGAAATCTAAATATACCCAGTACTCTCCCACTCTGCAGGAAAAATAAATTCCCCATACACACTTCTCTCACTTCTCTCAAAAGCTTAGAAACTTATAAGCTTAACAATTTTGGGATGATCTCAAATGAATGAAATCCTTAGCTATTTATAGGAGAAATGAATTAATATGCTAAGAATAAAATAATTAAAAATATAATTTTTAATTATTATTATTTTTCAATTCTTATTATTATTCAACAAATTGTTGGTGCACCAACAATTTGTTGACTTCAACAAATTTGCACCAACAATTTGTTGACTTTAACAACATTTTCATATCCTGCATCTCTCGGGTGCATCATGTTCACGGGTTTGAAAAAGCATTTGTGGTAAAGCTTCAAAGCTTGTACAGGGGCTGTGAAAAGGCATATTCAATTCGGTACGTTTTGGTGCGGTCTCCTAATGCTAATATCATATTTTGTATAGCAATTAAAATTTAGGTATACAATCTTAATATGCAATAAATCATTGTGTACAAAGTTTTCTATTAATTATATGGTGACTGAAATTTTAATTATCATATCAATCTTAATTTTTTTTTAACTGTCTTTTATTTTGCTTGCACAGAGTTCCTGTTTTGGCTGATATGTCTAATTCGTAGAAATTCATTTCCATCGGTTTCCATTGGCTTTAGCACAAACAGAAACAGAGCTCTGGGGAAGAGTTTGACTTCTTGTGGTATTATGCTTTTGTTTCTTCATTCATTTCAAATTCATGCTCTCATTCAGAGAGTAGATTACAGGTGATAAGATGCTGCTTCAATTTTGCAAGCAACTCGTATTGCAAAGATTTTGCCCACATGAGATCCCGTGATTCTTGATATCAGGGTAACGCAGGTCAAATTTTAGTGTCAATATATCTTCTTCTTTACTATTCTGCCTCTAAATATTAAACTTTAGACAAATTGTTTTTTGTTTGTGTAAGTTATCAGGTTAAGGATACTAAGCAGCTTAATTGTTCACCACACCTGGTCTAAATGATGGCCAGGAAGATTAATTGTTCACAAGCCAATTTGATCAGTATTAGATTTTTACCTCCCTTGGAGAGATCTCATCATCAAATTTGAGTAGAGAATCTTTGAAGAGAATTTTGTTTTGAGAGTTTCGCTGTAGTGAATTTTGGGAACATGAACTCACTTGAGTGAAATATTAGAGGGTATTGGGGATTTGGGTTATGAGTAATCGTTATCCTTCCAATATTTGCAAGCTCTGACTTGTTAGTAAAATCATCTTCGTATATTGACTCTGTTTCTTTGTTACCAGGAAGAGTGTGATCTTCAAGGGTTTGAGGAAGTCTTTGCAGTAAACTTTCCACCGCGAGCAATTGCTGCGAAGAGGCATATACATTTGAGTAATTTAGTTTCAGATTTACAAGTACATTATTTAATTGGTTTCGATGATCATAATTAGTCACTCATTGTGAATCTTTTCTAATTTTCAAGCTCCTTAGGGCCGCCACCAGTTTTTCAAGTCTGCATATGGCTGCAGAAGATTGATGGTCATAAAATTATCTTGAACCTTGAGGAAAATGCTCTAAATATAACAAAAGTATATTTCTACGTCTTGTGGTTATTTTACTTTTGTTTCTTCTGTCATCATATTTGATTAATTCGTTCGAATTCACACTCTCACACATTATTTAAAACCATTTGTAGGTGGCTTGCAAGCTTGTTAAGTTAACGCAAAAACAATACTCTAGGCAAAGATGAGCAAATTAAAGGTGATAAATACAAATTGAATTTCCATGAATAATTGTTAGGCTGGTGCTGATATTCTTAAAAGGGCATTAAGCTACCTTATGGAATTGGAAAGTTATTATTGCTTCAAAGCAAGCAGCATTTTCTGTTGCGAAGGCTTTCCCCACATGATGAGATGCTGTGATTGTTACCAACCCCATATTTATTAACTCAGGTCAGTATTATCAACTACATTATCTTCTTCATCATTTTGGCTATATATAAAGATTAAAATTTAGAACACTTGTTTCCGTTTCTTGTGTAATCAGGCTAATAGAGCAAATGTTTACTGTCTAAGCACTAATGCGACAATCCCATCTGTAAATTTGGGCCATCTTTGGTGTCTGACAGGTTATATGTGACAATCCCGTCTTAAGTATCAATGCTCTTGGTTATGGTGCTTTCATTGTACTATATGCAAACATGAGATATCAGCTATTGTGTGGATTGGATAGAGCGGTCATCAACCATTTTGATGTTCTTGGAGTACCGCTATTCTTAAGCACAGCTTCGAGGTCTCTCCCTCTCTCTTTTACGTATTTGTCTATTGATCAACATCTCGATATATACATTGATAGACCAAATTACTCTTGTTTTAATGTTTTGTTTGTTGAACTTTGACTGGGTTATTTGTTTATTTGTCTCATATGATGTTAATGTGGTTCCGATTAAGGTGTATATAGATCTATCACCTCAAAGTCTGATTTCAATTTTCCTTTACTTAATCAACTAGCATCCTTTCCAAGTCCAGATACTTACCAATAGTTAAGACTTTGCTACGGAAGTACAATTTCTCTTGTTTTACAGTTAAATATGTAAGAATAGTTTTACATTTACAGAATTCTGATATAGTTCTCTAAGGAAATGCAGAGTGGTGAATATGGTTCCAACTTTTAATAGGCTTTAATAGGCCCATTTGTTCAGCCACAGTGATTGCTGTCTGAATTCTTGTTTACTGTCTATTTGTGTTGGAGTTTGTCTATTGTCCAACCTCTCAAATGGATTCCATGCAGGGTTTTGAATGTCTAATTAGGAGAAAGATCAACGGATGACCTTTTGAAGAAGGCTTACACAACAGCCCATCTCAGGATGTCATGGCGCAGCTCAAAAGTCCCCATGCGGTTGATACCAAAGAATGCTATTGTTTCTGGGCTTGGGCTCCTTGGCGCCAAACCAGATAATGTTGACTCTATTGAAGGGGAAATAGGGGCAACTAAAGCGCGAAGGAAGAGGATAGTCCGGAGGAAGTTGACTGCATACTGTTGAAGAGACACAGCATGGCAGTCCTCATCGTACTGTTGAAGAGGCACAGCATGGCAGTCCTCATCGAACTCCGAGACACCTAAGAACTAGTAGGAGGTGGTGGCATTCGCCTGGTTTTAATTTCCTGGCAAGTATAGTTCACTGGTATACAACGTCGTATATTCCAATTTTCGAGTTAAATTCTAGTGAGTTAGGAAAGTTCATTTTGTTTTCGCTATGAGTTGTTTCCTAGATAATAATAATTGCCATGTTCCTTTGGAGTCTTACTAACTCCCCGTAACCCAGTTCAATTTTGCAAATTTTCCTTGATTTAAATTCTACTGTGTCTTTGTCACTTCTGTGATACACTTTTGATCACAAGTTTCCATTTGAAGTAGCCGATATATTTTACAGACTAATTATCTAATGATTATTTTGTACCAAAAAAAAATCATAATTTTAATTAATTGATCATACTCAACTTAGGCCTTGTTTGATATTACTAGTTGTTGTGAAAAACAAAATACTGAAAGTTGACAATGTTTAGTAAATGTATGACGTTTAAATAATAATTTTAATAAAGATATTATTATTTTTTTAATCTAATAAAGTATGAGATCAAATCAAATTAACTTTTAAGTCACAATATCAAATGTTTACCAAAATTATTTAATTTTGTAGTTTAAAAGGTATAGTTGTCCAACCTCAACACTATAAAGGGATTTACCATACTCTACCTGACTCTAGTTGTCCTTACTCGATCATGCAAGTCCATACTCCACATGCTTGACCATACAAGATGTTGCTCAACTTTAACAAATCTTACTCAAACTTTGCACTTTTGGCATGCCGGATGGAATATGATAGTATATGATGTGATAGAATATTATAGGAATAGTCGTAACAAGATTATATTTAGTACTATTTTATATTTTATGTGATGAACAGATGTAGTATATGAATGGATTATATTACAAATTTTAGTGTTATAATAATTAAAATTTTGAATTATTTTATTATTGTCAAAATGTAATATCTTAAATAACAGTTATTTTTATTAAGAATATTTTTTTGGTAATGAATTATACTTTTTAAAATATAATCGAAAATTCTTATTAATGAACTAATAAAAAATTAATTATTTGAGTTATCTCCTAAATTCACTTAGTTGAGATCAACCTCAACATCCAAACATGAAATTGGACTAAAAATTCTTATTCCACATCAACCTCAACATCCAAACATGAAATTGGACTAAAAATAGTTCTTTCCCATGTATTTACGTACCCTCCTGCCCCTAAACGCTAATATATATTCCCGACCTTATTTGACTGACTTGATTTTACTAACATAATTTTCTCCCATTTCCATATTTTCGACGTTGAGTGCATGTAATCCACAAGTTTGATTGAGCAGAAAATAGCCAAAAGTCTAATGACACCCACGTCCAAAGATGCCCTTGTCACAAAGGCCTGGACGCCAGACCTGAAACCATCCTCTTTTACCATATTTTATTATTGAAAAGAAAAAAATGATATGATCGTATGAAATTACGTTAAAATGAATATATCATTTTTTTCTTTTTTCTTTTTTTGCTTGAGTGATGGCTTCGTTTAATGACATTTGGTAGATAATATTAATTTTTGATTTAATAGAAAATATTAATTTTTGTAGTTTCGGTAGATGAAATTTCGAATCAAATATTAATATCGTTAAAGTATGCAACTCAATATTTGCTTAAACCACAAAAAAGATTAAGTGCTTTACATTAAAAAAAATAATAATAAGTGATCACTCGATTTAACTTCCTTTACTAAATTTACGATTTAAAATCCAAAATGGAAAAAGGAAAACAATTTTTGGAAACACACTCGGAGTTTTAAATTCATATGAAAAAAGAGTTTATTATTGACTCTCTTTTTCCCAAAATTTAAGCTAAGACAATAATATGTCCAAAATACCCTCCACATTTATCCCAAAACTTTATAAACTCCCCCGTTCCTCTCAACATCATCTCTTCCAAATCTTTCTCCCCCAAAAAACCAGCCATGGCTGCATATTCAATTACCTCAACACTCCAATATTGGCTAGTAAACCACCCCAAAATCCTCAACTTCACATGGACTCCGAACCAAACACTAGCTTCCTCCCCACACTTCCTCATTCTCTCCATCCTCACTTACCTCTCCCTCACGTTCATCCTCTACCACGCATCAACATCAACATCACCACCTCTCATTGGACCCCACATCCTCAAGCCCATCACAGCCGTCCATAACCTCACCCTCTTCCTCCTCTCCATCATCATGGCCGTTGGTTGCACTCTCTCCATCATCCTCTATTTACCCCACCTCCGTTACACCCTCTGTTTCCCCCCTACCATTTCTCCGTCTGGCCCTCTCTTCTTCTACGCTTACATCTTCTACCTCTCCAAAATACTCGAATTCTTTGACACCCTTTTGATCATTTTGTCAAACTCCATCCAACGGCTCACGTTTCTCCACGTCTACCACCATGCAACCGTCGTTGTAATGTGCTTCCTTTGGTTACAGACGAAGCAGTCTTTGTTTCCTATTGCAATTGTCACCAATGCAAGTGTGCATGTGATCATGTACGGGTACTATCTATTGTGTGTGATGGGGTTGCGGCCAAAGTGGAAGAGATTGGTCACTGATTGTCAGATTGTTCAGTTTGTGTTTGGTTTTGTTGTTTCGGTTTTGATGCTGTATTATCATTTCACGGGTTTTGGTTGCTCTGGGATTTGGGGATGGTGCTTCAACGCTGTGTTTAATGCGTCCCTTTTGGCACTTTTTGTTAATTTTTATTCCAAGAGCTATGCTAAGAAAAAGAAGCAGGGATGATCAAAGTGTTGTGATTGTTTTGTGTTTTCTTTTTTAATTTATTTGATTTTGGTTAATTATGAATGGTGGTTGGTTGAATGCAATTGAAGAGATGCTTTCAGTTGCCTAGACTTTGTTTTTTCAATTTTTGTAATAAATGTCATTTGTCACCACATTTTTTTAGTCTCTCCCTTTTAAATTCCCTCACACAAACTTCGAATTTGTATTTTGTAAACTAGTATTTTTCATTTTCGTTAATGTGTTAGTTATTATTATCTACAATTATGTCATACAACACACATGTCACATCAGCTAAAATTAGATTATGAATTTTGGGCACAGGGCCAAGTCTCACCATTTGGTAGGAAATAAGTGTTGGATTATAAACTTGATCCAAGATGAATAAATTCAAGCCCAACTCATGAAAGGTTCCATGAATAGGTATGATTGGTGAGATTTGAATTATTTGTATTAGGTGTGGTAGGTGTGGTTGGTGAAGTAGGTAAGTGGTAGGTTTTAATGGATGGTAATGATTTATGTATTAGTTGAATAAATGAATTGTTGTGATTAGTTTGTTTTATGTATAAATACCCCTTCTCCCCTTTGGTTTAAATATCAAGTGAAGTAACAAAATTTCTAAAGTATAGAGAGTGAAAAATAAGAGTTGTAATTAGTGAGGAGTGTTGTTGAAGAAATAAAATAGTGTATTTTGTGTGTGTTTTATTTGTTAATTCTCCAACAATAAGGAGCATTAATGAAATATGTTTAATTAAGTAATAATTTGTTATTTTAGAGTGAAAAATAACGGCAAATTGTATTCCACTCCATATTAGATTGACAAACTTCAATTTACCCCCAAAAGTACAAAAACTTCAACTTATCTCTAAATACTGTTTTCTTCCCGTTAAATTTAACTATCGAAAGCATAAAATTATAGTTGTACATTCTCTTAACAGTCAACTCACGGATAATAAGTCAAAACATATATATAAGGTAATTTCCATAAAACCCAAATGTAGGGGTGGGCAATGGTTTGGTTTAGAAGTTAGGAACCGAATGGTTTGAAAACAAACGAACCGATTGGTTTATATTTGGTTTAGTTTGAACTGAAAAACCGATTGGTTCGCTTCAACTTAATTAAAAATACATTTATTTTAAAATATAAATGCTTAAAATAATTTTTTTTTCATTTTTCAGTTTCCTAATCTAAAAATGTTTCATAACCCTAAATCGGCAGCCATCTCTCTCAAGGTCGGCGGTGGCACAACAAGCTCTCTCGGTCTCTCCCTCGCAATCTCATGATGATTGAATTCTCGTGATGTCTCCACTTTTGTTTCTTGTTCTTTTGTGATTGAATTCTCTCAATACACACGTACCCTAGCCTCTTGTTCTTTGGCTCAATGGAGTTTCGTTTCTTTTCTCTCAGTTTCTTTCCTCTCGAATTCTCGTGATGTTTCTATTTTTTTAGACGTGTTTTCGAAATCGCCATAATGCGAACCAAACCCGAACTGAATTTCAGAACCGAATCAAATTGAACCAAACTAAAATTTTTATGTTCGGTTTGATTCGATTAAAAAATTCGGTATGCATTCAGTTCTCTTTCTTAAGAACCATTTGGTTTTAGTTCAGTTTGGTTTTGGTCTAGAAATGAACCGAACCAAACCATATACTGCCCACCTTGCTCAAATGTTTCAACAAATTTCAATGCACACTCAAACATTTCAATAAATTTCGCTTTGTACCCAAATTGATAATTTTTATTTTTTAATTAGTTAATTTTTAACTGCAGAAGCATAAAAAATTATTTCTTTTTAAAATAAGAAAAATAATTTTTTTCTAACTTTTTTCCTTTTTTTATTTTTTGGTTAATTTCTTTATCTGGTTCAGTTCATTTTTCCCTTTTTTATTTCTTACTGTTTTCTACATGTTCTCCACGCTTCAACTTCGCCAAGCATCATAAGGCCACAATAGCCATGCCAGCAACTTGCAGCGAAGTTTGGAGCTGTGCGATGGTGCAGCAACGTTAACGTCGCTGTTCCAAGTCTTGGCCCATCATCTCCTTTTCAACAAATCTTAGCTTCTTCCCAAATTCATCAATGAACCCCAAAACCAGAATAATCATTAAAATTGTTAACAACCATTTGCTTGGATCAATGTATGCTTGGCATGTCTACGGGCTTACTTGGAATGGTCGCGGATGGCCATGGGCTTGCTTGGATTGGCCGCGCACAGCCATGGGCTTGCTTGGAATGCCCGTACCCAGCTGCCACGGTTTTGCTAGCGTATCCATGGGTTTTGTTGGACATGGCAGTGCGAGGCCATGGGTGTTGCCGGACAATGGACATGGGTTTTGCTGGGCTGATTAGGAATTAACAGTGGCTATGGAGTTGTTAAGTGCGTGAAAGAGAAAAAAAAATGAACGAAGAAGAAGATGAACAGGGAATAGAACGAAGAAGATGAAGAAAGTAGAAGAGAGGGAAAAAAATATTTTGCTTTTTATAAATTTTCGGATTTTTATTTCAAAATTTATAATTTTTGTTTAAATTTGAGAATCTTAAGGGTAAGATTTTCTTTGTAACTATGTGTAGAAGGAGGTTTTCATATGATTTTTGGTTGGGTTAACATGAAATATGCTTGTTTTATGAAATATTATTATTGAGGTTTTGTTTTATTTTCTAAAAAATAGATTAGAGGATGATTTTCATTAACGACACCCATAAAGTTTGAATTAGTTATATTATAGAAATAGTATGGATATAAATGATATATCTTTCCAACATAAATATACCAGTAACATAAGTTATTCTATAATTAATAAGGGTATTATCGTATTTTAGTGAGTCAAATATTAGTTGATAGTTAAATTTAACAGATTTTAGAGAGTAAATTGAAGTTTTTATTTTTGAGTAAATTAAAGTATGCCAATCTCATAAGGGGTTAAAATATAATTTACCCAAAAATTAGTGTTAAAATTTTATAGATGAGTGTATATTAAGATGTTCAAAGTATTAGAACATAAATAATCTTAGTTTTAATAAAATTTTGCAACATAATGAATATTATCCTCAACCTCAAGAGAAACATATCAATATAATATACAAAAATAAAATGCATTAGTACATGTCAATAACAAGACCAATTAGATCATGTCACCAATTAGATCATGTCATATTTGTTATGTAGTTATTTTTAAATTAAGAAAAGGAACAATGATGGTCTTACAAAGTTTGAATATAAAATTTATAATCTAAAATTAATGATAACGTGTTATTAAGCTAATAGAGCAAGAAGTCCCAAATATATGTACATCATATCTTGGTAAAGAAATCGGTTCTACCCGAAATACTTCTTTGTATTGAAATCAATGATGATTGCTTGTTTAAATCATGAAAGTTAAAATAATTTTGTAAATAATTCCATTATTAAAGTTACCGTATACAAATAAATTCAAAAATGTTAATTTCTCTCATACTTTTAGGACTCAAAAATAACCAAAAGTCTTAACATATTTAATGGTTATATATAAATCATCCGTACGTATTTTTCTTGAGAGAAGCTCAACTCGATAGACAATGCTCCCCTTAATTTTCTTTTTCTAGTTAGATAAAAGAACAAAATAAATTGATTACAAGAATTCACGACGAAGTAAGCCTGATATATAGTACAGAGGTAAGCTTCTTTTTAATGCCTAACTAGAATAACAAACTTTAATTTACTTCTTAATGTAAATTAAAAGACTAAAAGCCTTGTGTATATAGTCACTCAAAATATTAAATCTGAAATATTAAAACAGTTCAAAAGTTTAAAAAAAGAAAAAAAATGCGGTAAGTGAGAAGTGCGGGACTCAGAAGAGTTCATTGAATTTGTTTGAAGTATACAGATCTTGGATATTCAAGCAGCAAAGCCCTCTGCAAATCTCCGATGCCGACACTAGAACACGTCAAAATTAACCTGCCCTTTATTTTAGCATCCTCCTCGTCCACCACCACATTCTTTATTTCACTCCATTTACACTCGTCATCACCGCATTCACCAATCTCGCAAAGCACCAAATCTTCGGAATTTGAAGGATTATGCAAAGTACACTGTTTATGATAAGTAATACACACACACATACATATTGTCTTCTTAATGTATTACGTCTATTCTACTGTTTCTTACTAGATCCATTGCTTTTTAATATGTTTTTTGGTCTTAAAATGTCTTTAATGTCTATTGTCCTATGCGTTAAGACTAGTCCACTTAAATTTAACTTTTCTACACAGTTTGTCTAGTTCTTTGTGTAAATTATTTAAACATAAACAAGTTAAATTGATGTTTCACGTCTTTTAAAAAAATATTAAAGATTGTCATTCTAAGTAGGAGGTAAATTTTAAATAAAACATGTGTTCATATAATAGATGTGCATTTTACAATAATTAATAAACAAAAAGGATAGTGATATTTTCACCCTGCAATTTTGTAAATCCAGCCCTACTCCCAAAAAATAATTACAATAAATTCACATAATTTTTTTTAAAATTCAATTAAAGAAAAATTTTGGAGATTTAAACTATTAGATACAAGAGGATAAGCGTAAACATTTTTCATGCAGTAGAAAAATAATGCAACAGCTCCTTTTCTTTTGGTATTTTCGCAACAAAAGCACACTTAACAACTCATCAAATTATTTCTCCTTTTCTTTGATCGCTTCGCCTCTCCTAGAGCTGCTGAACTCCTTTGTTGCTGATGAAGTGAAACAACAGGTGAGGCTTTTCAAAAGACCACAATATGTATAAAGAGGAACTAATTACGCTATCCTTTTCTTTGATCGCTTCGCCTCTCCTAGAGCTGCTGAACTCCTTTGTTGCTGATGAAGTGAAACAACAGGTGAGGCTTTTCAAAAGACCACAATATGTATAAAGAGGAACTAATTACGCTATCAATGGCTCAAGGTTACCTTAATGCAGAAGAGGGAAAAGAGATGGGGATTCGATTCGATCCGATAATAGTAGTTAATTTTAATTTTTATTCATTTGATTTCATAGTAGTTATTTTTATTTTTATTTTTATTTTTTGAAAATTGGTAAAAACGAACTAAAATGAGATAATTACATTAAAACAATCTTCAATGACTAAAGTAATTTGAATTAAAAAAAAAACTCAAAATAAACAAGCTCAAAATTTACCCCTAATCTGAACATTATCTGAAGTCAACCTAATTGACCCAAATCTGATTTTAATCCAAACTCGACATGACTGGCATAAAATTATAACCTGCTCAGAGCCAAACTCAACCTAAATTCTTAATTCAATCCGATCCAATTCAAATATTCCAACCCAATCAAATTGAAACGTGATTGGGTTGATCCGAACCTGAATTTGCCACTTCCAGAGGAGACCATGACCCTACGGGTTTTCAAAAAATCTTTGAGGTTTGTAAATGAAATATTAAAAGTTGTGTATAAAAAGATTGATTTGACCCTAAATAAACTTGATATATAAATTTCATACATAATATTTTGTGAAATAAAGTCAAAATAACCCGGCTGCTTGATTTTTATATTAATTATTTTCCATTATGAAAAAATGACAGATAGGTTTTATTAAAAGTTTAATAAAGTTTGGGCCTAACTCTTTGATTTTTATTTTTTAATTATTTTTCATTTTGCTTTTTACTTGCAACAGTAGCTTTAATTATCAATCAAAGTCTCCAAATCAAAATCACTGCAACCTGTAGCTACAAGCAAGATTCTCAAATTTTGAAGGGATATTATCATTTTCCCACCAAACGTATTCTGATACATCATGTCAGTACCATGGTTTGATAAAACCATCAATTTACCACCAAACGTTTAAACTGTTAGCATTTTCCCACCATTCCATTAAAACTAAGTTAATATGTAACAAAAAATTCATAAAAAGTCAATTTTACCCCTGGAGCGTAAAAGACCATATAATTAACCTTTTATGAATTTTGTAATTAAATCATTATTTTTTGTTCTTCCTTCTTAAAGGTAAAAATTACCCTTTATGAATTTTGTAAAATTGACTGTGTGCTGCTAAGTACCTCATAAATTGATTTAATTTTTAAAGGGCAAATTTATATATTAAATTGACGAGCTAAAGACAATTTATTCTACTACTAAAAATCAATTTATGAAAGGGAAAAAAAAAGAATGTGCAAAAGAAGCAATTTAATCTTTGATATGATGATAATAATTTTACACAAAAAATTAAATAAATAAAAAATTTCCCTTTAAAAATTAAATAAATTAAATCAATTTATAAAGTACCTAGCACCACACGGTCAATTTTACAAAATTCATAAAGGGTAATTTTTTCCCTTTAAGAAGGAAGAACAGTAAATGATGATTTAATTACAAAATTCATAAAAAGGTTAATTACATGGTCTTTTACGCTCTAGGGGTAAAATTGACCTTTTATGAATTTTCCGTTACATATTAACTGAGTTTTAACGGAATGGTGGGAAAATTCTAACAGTTAAAACGTTTGGTGGTAAATTGATGATTTTACCAAACCGTAGTACTGACATGATGTGTCAGAATACCTTTGGTGGGAAAATGATAATATCCCAATTTTGAAATTTCTATCGACTACATAATAGCTATAAATAGAAAACTCATCTAAAATTAATCCCCCAGCTAGCAAAATATTAGTTTTGCTAGTATTGCGAACTATGTTTTTCTTTTGTATTTTCTGCTCAAGGATGAAGAAATTTCCTTCAACTTTTGTGGTGAATTACAAACATATGACAGTTTAACCGTTGGCAGCGACTTGTTTAAAATGAAAAAAACACTTTAAAGCAATAGGAGATATAATAACCTTTATTCCTTAGAAAAATCTATCAGATATAATATGCCTCCGACTACTATTAATTGCTAAAATAATCGTAATTATTGATCATTGAGAAAAAAGTAGTTCTTTTTTTTTTATATTAAACTGGTGAAAGGTTGGATAAAATTTAAAATAATTTTAATTTTTTAATTTTTGTTATCTTTTTTGCCATTCGAATTTGGAAAATTATCAACTTCGTCCACCTTCTCCGTTAAGAAGAACTTAATTTGAGCAAAATGACTATTTTACCCTTTAAACTCAAAATGAGGTAAAAAAATAATTTTGCCTTGAAAATTAATGTAAATTTTCAATACACAATTTTTTTTTATTTTGTTATTAACAATACATTTTTTAATTAAAAAAATAAATTATTAATGGTACATATTATTAACAATTATCTATAAAAAATATTCATCTTATACCATAAAAAATCATTAACAACATATTATTTATAATTATACATATTATATTATAAAAAATTCAAGTTGGAGCTTGGAGGAGTAGATCTTCAATAATTTAGGTTAAATTTTGGAGGAGTAGATTCGGTTGTAAAGTATTTTTTTAGCAATTATTAACAATTATCTGATAAATGGGATGACATGTCATTTTTATCAAAATATAGCGTATGACATGTCGTTTTTTACTATGTAAATGAGATGACATGTCGTTTTTTAAAAAAGACTAGATTACCCTTATGATGTCATAAAGGTAGAAGTGTTTTGTCAACTGATAATTAAATTCTTAGTAATTTCATATAATTTCATTTTGTCAGAACAATTTTCCAAAAGCAAATTTATAAATGGTTGTCGAAAGCTTTATTCCTTAATTATCTTTCATGTATTTTCTTTGTAATATGAGGCGAGTCCATAGACCATAATATGATATTTATTGTAATTAAAATCAATATGGAACTGATTTTATTATTTTTTCTCAAACAAAGTATCTAACTGCAGATGTAATAAATTACTAATTACCATTATTTGAGTCGCACTCTTTGAATTAGACCTTGGAGTTTCAAATGACCAATTAATTAGTGAGATAATGGCTTTTGCTTTTGTCTACCTGATAATAAAACTTGTCCGCCGTATAGAGAAGAAATGGACCGGATCCACACGCTATACACGCTATAGCTAAATTAAAAAATTTATGTGGAGTTTTATTGCAAGACATTTTTAACTGAATAGAAAAAGTAAAATTTCATCACTTTTATTTGAACGATAAAATGTCTGAATCGAAAATGAGATTTCTTCTTACAAATACCCTCATTAAATACTTAGCATGCATGCGTTCAATTGAAATTTTAAAAAATTTCTTTTGTTATTAGATAACAACTTTTTTACATATAAATATTATCCTAGATTGTAAAAAATAATTTTATCAAAATAATTTTTCATAAACTATATATCAAATGCTTCCTTTATAAATATTTATAACATATAAAAATTATTGTACCATATACTACTGGAAATGTAAATCTATTTAAAACTTCAAGTATATACACTACCTTCTAGCTCATAAGAGTAAAAATATTAGATTTAAGATGCTTTAAATTTGTACAAACAAACAACTTACCTCTTATACTCATACATCAAAAAATAAAAAAACAAGCATATTGATTTGATATATGCATTCAAATCTATTCAGACTTCAGTAACATTTAAACATGTTTAGATTTCAAATAAAAAAACAAGTTATATAATAGTTGGGGATATATATTTGTGGGGAATGACAAATATAGATAGTTGCAATAACAAAGGGGAAACTTTATTATAATAAAGTAATGCATTTACAACTCTGTAGGCACTACAAGATATAATAGCAATAGGTAAACTACAGAAAATTAATGTGCATATCAAAGCCCGTTACAAATGCTGCTTTCCTTAATAAGGGATGTCCTATTCTAGAAGAACAATACAGAGGAGAAGACTGGCATAAGATATCTCACATTCACCACATTGAGTTGGAAATTCTTGAACGGTTGCAATTACTATCCCCAGCAGGTAATTTCTACTCCTCTATTTTACTTCGTTGTTACTTGTAATGAAATTAATAATGATGATGATGATTATATTTTGAATTAAATTTCTATATTTTTCCAATGTCTCATAGGAATATGCAATATTTTCTAATATTTTGATTTTCATATTGAACATAATTATTTACTTTAACCATTAATTTAATTTTTTTTTAGTGCACGATAATTAATTTGTTATGTGGAACTTCCCTAGAGACAAAATTTTCATGATGCTTTGTAGTAGTGTTGAAATTCTGTAATAAAATTAATAATAATAATAATAGTAATAATTATATTTTGAATTAAAGTTCTATGAAAATGTTCTGCTGGTAATTCACTTGCTTTATTTTATAGAATTTCATTTCCATCTTCTTCTGTTTTGTGTATAAACGAGAACAAAGAAGTAAATAACTGAACCGCAGAGAAGTAAAGATATATCAAAATTTGCTAATACTATGATGTTAAAGCGAGCTCAATCACAAGATTCACTATAAATATTGCGTTGCATTTTTATCTTATTTAATTTATAGAATTTTCATTTCCACCTAAGTTGCATTTTTATTTTATTTTTAGGTTGATTTTGGAGACTCTATGGAGAACATTGGGGTAACCAATGATTATCACTGTAGTTATTGTGCAACGTTTGGTCGGTGTTAGACTTTTGGCTTTATATATTATTAGAGCTCTCCCTTTTGAGAGATGTCTCATCAAATTTGAGTAGAGAATCTTTGATGAGAATTTTGTTATATGAGTTTCACGGTAGTGAATATTGAGAGCTTGAAGTCTCTTGAGAGACAGAGAATCGTTATCCTTCCAATATTTGTAAGCTCTCACTTGCTAGTAAAATCATCTTTGTACATTGACTCTACTTTTTATTAAAATCATCTCCAAGGTTTTGAGAAAGTCTTTGCAGTGAAGTTTCCACCACGTGCAATTGCCGCGAAGAGGCATATACATTTGAGTAATTCAGTTTTCGATTTTCAAGGCGTGTATGTCTAATTAGTTTCGATTAAAATATTTAGTCACACATTCTGAATCTTTTCTAATTTTGGGCGTGATGGCCATAAAATTATCCTCAGCCTTGAGGCATTGCGTTTGAGCGCACACAGAAACCGAGCTAAGGGAAAAGAGCTTGAAAGTACAAGATAATATAGAAAAAGTATATTTTTACTTCTTGTGGCTATTTTACTTTTGCTCTTTCGTCATCATATTTGATTAATTCGTTCGAATTCACACACTCACTCATTATTTAAAACCATTTTCAGGTGGCTTGCAAGCTAAATAAGTTGTGCAAAAACAATACTCTAGACAAATATGAGGAAATTGAAGGTGATAAATGCATATATAGTTAACAAGTCGCTTATTCTACTTCATTCCTTATATGATTCTGGATTTGAATTACCACAACTAATGGTTGGGCTGGTGCAGATTTTCTTAAAAGGGCCGTTAAGGTACGTTCTGAAATTGGAAAGTTATTATTGCTTGAAACCTAGCAGCATCTTCCGTTGCGAAGGCTTTCCCATTCCCCACATGATGAGATTCTGTGATTGTTACCGGCCCCTCAGTAACTCAAGTTTTTATTACCAAATGCATCATCTTCTTCACCATTTTGACTATATATAAAGATTAAAATTTAGAACATTTAGGGTCCGTTTGGGGCAGCTGCCCTGTGGCAGCGCAGCTGCCCCAAACGCTCTCTTATTTCGGTTTCTTGTGTAATCAGGCTAATAGAGCAAATGTCAGAATGAAGATTGTTAGTGCAACTGGTGTGGCAAGGATGATGATGGTGAGGAAGATTGCTCACAGGACAAATAAAGACCTCCATTTAAATATCATCCTCAAATTTTATTTTTTGAGCATATGAAGTGAAGCTAAAGCCTTAATAATAAGACTTTTCTGTGAAAGTTTCACTTGAGTGAATTTTGGGAGATTGAATATTCTTAGATTGTATGGGAAATTAAGGACATATCAACGATTTGGGTCATCGCTGAATGTTTTCCTTTAATATTCATACACTCTCATTTCGTAGTTAAAATCTCTTCACCCTTTGGTCGTGACGTAGGTCAATAGCTAAACCATCTAGAATTATATTGTTATTTCTTTATGCCTATTTTCTATATATCATTTTTGTACAATCAAGAATGTAATTTTGTAATTATTTAACTCTGCTTCCGCAGACACGCAGTATTACAATTGACATCTTGTAGTTTTTTTCCCTTTTTCTTTCTCCATTAAAATTGCCTGAAAAAGAAGTGATTGGCTCGATTTTAGCTCCTGCAAAAGGCTGGGGACAATGTCTTTTGTATCAGCAAGTTATCAAAGATTGTAGTCTAAATAAAGAATCCTAAAATTGCTGTCCGTAATTCCAAGTCTTTCATCTCTCAGCTTCTTAATAGCTACAAAGCAAACCGCGTGTGGGCTGATACTAGAGATGGAAAATTTTGGGTCCGGGTCCGGGTTTGGCCGTTCTGGTTCCAGACCTAGATGTGAATTTATTATCCCGGATCCGGATATAAACCCAGATAATTTGACTTTGAGTCAAGACTAGGGATGGTAATTTTTCCCGATGCAGGATCTCATCCCATTTGGGACGGGATTGGGGCATATTTTTGTCCCATAACAAAATTTAGGGACGGGATTGGGATATTTTTTTATCCCAATTACATATGTGAGACGGGAGTGAGATTGACAAATAATGTCCCATCCCGTCTCATTACCGATTAAGAATGGAAATTTTTTCAATTGGGATGGGATCCCATCTTTTTTGGGATGGGATTAGGACATATTTTTATCCCAAAAAAAATATAGGGACGAGATTGTGACGTTTTTTCATCCCATTTGCATATATGGGATGGGACTGAGATCGGTAAATCCCATCCCATCCTGCCCTATTGCCAACCCTAGTCAAGACTGTGTTTAAACCAGAAAAAACTGGGTTTCCCGATTGCGAGTTGCAAACCTAGATACATATAAGAATTTTTCTTTTCTAATTCTCTGACAGGCCATGGATACAATGGGAAATATCATACAGCCGCATAACAATTTAACCCAAAAAAGTAAAAGCAGCAAAATGTGAACCAATGCAACTTTAGAATCCAACTCCGACAACAAATAAACAATTAAAAGAACACAAGCTAAAAAAATTACCAACACAAATCATCCCCCTGATCACCATGTTCACCCTCACCAGATTCAGCACCCACCTCCTCATAATCCTTCCCCAAAGCATAAGATCCTTGCGGACTTCAAAGAACTCGCCTTTCTGTATGCCCTCTAAACATTACATCAAATCAAATTTGTGGTCAATGTGAGAAAACACCTTGGCCTCACTAGTTGAGTTCAATATCACACACACAGCCTCTGCATTTTCACGAGATCACCATCTGGAACAGCAATTGGAGGATGGTATTTGATACCACACTTGAATCTAGTTTGACAACAATCAACGAATTGAATGGTAGCTAACAACAATATTGAGCAACACAGCCGCGATGGCAGTAAAGTGCCAAGTCGACGATGACAAGAAAGGCAATAGTTGGCGGCTGTGTTGAATTGACGAAGAGAAGAGGAAAATGGTTGGCGGATGTGTTGAGAGAAAGTTGTAAAGAGTAAACTAGGATTTCCTCTTTTCTTTTTTATTATTTTAACTTTTTGCTTTTCTATTTATATTCAGAAAAATTAAAAATATAATATTAAGAATAAAGAAATCTGGGTCCGTTTTTTGCTTTTCTATTTATATTCAGAAAAATTAAAAATATAATATTAAGAATAAAGAAATCTGGGTCCGTGTTTTGGATATGCGGGGTTAACTAGATCCCGAATCCAGACCCAGATATGTCCGGGTTTATTATATTGTTGTCGGATTCTGGATGTTGTTTGTACCTGTATGGGTTGAACCCGATTTGGATTATCCGAGTTTGTGTGGATTTGGGTCGGGTCAAGGTTACTTTGCCATCCCTAGTTAATACGCTTCCACGGATCAAGAAAAAATTTGGTGACGACACTATATATCATGCAGGTAGCCATAAGTAACGGACAATTTACCCAAATATGTCATAGTTGACAATTTGCTTATAGTGCTTCCTTGTGTTATCATGTGTGAATTGAAAGATTGGATGATTTAACTAACTTATGAAATTAGAGAGTTTGAAAAAGCATTTGTTCTAAAGTTTTCTGCTTGTTTAATTGCTTTGAAGAGGCGTATTCATCCTGAGTACTTAAGTTTTAAACTTCCAAGTTTTAAGTTCAGTTTCCATTGAAATATTTAGTCACTTATTCTTAAAATATTTTCTAATTTTCCAATTTTTTTGGGCCACCACAAACAGTTTTATGAGTGTACAAGTGGTTGCTAAAGATTGATAATTATAAAAATTATCTTGAGGTATAAAATCTTAATCTTCTATAAGTATCTGTATTTTGAGTGCAATTGTTTTTCTATAAGATTGGTGCATTACATAGTGCATGATTTTGCCCAATTTCTAAGTAGAAAAGAATGTGTTTTGTTAGAAATTTATCATGGTAGTAAGGAATCAGTCATAAACTCTTTTGATGAGAAAGTCCACTTAATGTTTACTCTTTAAGAGATCGCTAGTTTCCTAACTCTATTCATAGACTTAGTAGATTGCGTGCCCTCTCTAATTTATGATGTTAACAATTTGTCTCTTGATAGTAGCGTCCTTCCAGAATTATTTAGCAAATCGTCTTATCATGATACAAGAGAATTGAGTTTTGGTGAGACAAATTTGATTGAAGAGATTCCAGAAAATGTAGGAAAATTGATTGGTTTAAAATACCTTAATTTTTCTGGTTTAGATATAAAGGGACTACCTGAGACTTTATAAAAAAGGGTACTGAGATCTCAGAGAATTACCTTTAGGAATTGGCAAGTTAATGAAAATGAGGAGCTTACTAAGTGGTGAAACTGGTTTGTTGAAGTGCATGCCAATAAGGATCTTAAGATTAACCAATCTCCGAAGATTGGATGAGTTTGTTGTGAGTGGATGTGTTGATGATGGCAAACCAAGTCATCTTGGATCTATGAAAAACCTTCAACTCCTTCGAGAATGTGGTATGGAAAGGCTAGGTAATATGTCATATTTAGGTGATACTATGAGACTAGAACTTGATAAAATGAAAAACCTTCTGCTTTTGAAATTGTCTCTTAATGGGGAAGATTGAGGAGTTGATAAGGTGTAAGATTGTTAAGGTGCATTTCTGAAAAACCTCCTTTCTTCTTATACATTTCATCTCTCAGGTAATCATTTTCGTTTTGAAAAAGCTTTTGCGGTAAAGTTTTAAATTAAGCTTGCACAATGGCTGTGAAGAGGCATATTCAATTCAATACGTTTTGGTACGATCTCCTTATGCTAGTACCATATGTGTATATTTAATTTCAATTAAAATGGTCTAATCTCCCATCCTTAATCTTTTATGATATTCCACAGAAGATTAAAGGTGAAATTTATTCTTCAAGTATGCTCTCTTAATATACAATAAGTCATGAGTACTCGTGTTGAAAGTTTTATATATTAGCCATACGGGAATGAAATTTTAAACATCATATCGATCTTTAATTTTTGGTAATTCTCGTTTATTTGCTTCTACAGAGTGCCTGTCTTGGCTGCTTTATCTAATTCATGGAAATTCGTTTTCATTGCTTCGAGTACAAACAAGACTGGCAAGCTATGGGGAAAGGTATTCTACTTCTAGTATTATGCCTTTGTTTCTTCCTTCATAATATATATTTGTTTGACTTCATACTCTCATTCAGATTATGAAGAATTTGTAAGACCAATAAAACTTATGTTAGGCGCAAATATAAAGGGGCAGAGACATTTAGTAATTATAGGGTTAGGGACAGTGTAGTAATTTTATTTATTCGTTAATTAGGTCTTAAGTATAAATAAAACCTAATATGGGGCTAGACAAGGAGAATTTGGGGCTGGATCTTCAGGATTTGTGAAATGAAAGTAGATTCGGGAGGTTTGATGCCTCTAATAGTGTGAAATCGGGCGGGACAAACTCAATTTGGGGTAGAATCTAGGGTAAGGAAATTGATTATGCCTATTTTTAAAGGCGAGGATGCCTATAGATGGATGTATTGGATAGAGCACTCTTTCGCCATCAATGGACTCTTAAAAAGGAAAAAGTTGATGGCAGTCATGTTATACTTGGAGAGAAAGGCCCTTGTATGGTTTCGAGAACAATGACAACCATTGATTTAAAGGGTGAATTCAAGGATCAGCTATTGGAGAAGCTTCAGGCCACTCAAAAAGGAGATTTGTATGAATAGTATTTTGCTCTGACCTAGGAAAGACCAATCATAGAGTATAAGGAGAAGTTTGAGTTGCTATTGGGGTATCTGGGGGAACCCAAGAGGCAGTATTGGAAGGGAATTTTATGAAGGAACTGAAGCCAGAAATCTAAGCTCACTACACTTGTTAGGGCCGAGTGTTGTGCAAATTTTAATGAATTCGCAAGCGCACGAATCTATTGTAGAATAGACTAATGGTGACGAGTGTCGATCCCACGAGGAGGTGGATTTTAATTATATGTAGAATTAATTTTGTATGAAGTGGTTGGATTTTGTGGTGAAAGGGACTTAGAGAATAAATTGAAGAGAAATCTATTGAAATAACATACTTGGGTATCTGGATTCGTATCAACATGGATCATGGGCTAAATAATCCTTATTAATGCCAATTAAATCATGAGGGGGGAATCCACACCTCATGAACCACGCTCTAATCAATATGGTGCTAAGGGCTTATCGTGTCAAATAATAATAACCTTGTACTAGGGAGCCGGTGAAACCAGGGCGGTACTAGATAAGACTATTATTATTTGTTGACGAGAAGTCAAAACATCCACAAAAACTAGAGGGGAAGAGAAAATAAATTTACCAAATAAAGCCCATAACACATGTTGAGACTTCACCTTCAACCCAAGCTTGAAAGAAAATTAGCCACTCATAATTGAACTAGGGGTAAAATGAAAATTTATTAAAATACATAGAAAATACAAGATAGAGAAGGAATTACAGAAAACAGAGTCTAAAAATGGATTCAGAGATATCAAATTAGGGGAGGCCCCCTTTTTATAGATACATGGAGTAAATCATGGCAATCGGATTAAAAACAGTTTGGACGCTCAGGATTGCGCCACGTCATCAGTCAACAGTATGCGGTTTGACCACGTGGATGAACAGTAACACGATTTGACCCGGGTTGAACAGTGACGCGGTTTGGTTGAAAATAATCCTGTGTGATGCATGTACCGTATACGAGATTTTTTGTCCACTGATATGCTGCCACGTCACCATCACAGTACATAAGAATTTTAGTCCAACAGGATCGTGACACCTCATCAGTCAATGCCACATCATCGGTCAATGCCACGTCATCGATCCGTCTATGTAAACAGTGTCGTGAACAGTAACGTAGACAGTACTGTACATGTGAATAGTACCGTACATGTGAATAGTGCCATTTTTCCTTTAATGCTCCTTCTAAGGTTTTCGACCGTCCTGAGTTCAAAAGTGATGTCTGTTTTGCTGTCTGATCTCTCGTTTATTGTGAAATGACCATGATGTCCCTAAAATACATAAAATACTTAATTAAAATAAAACACACATACTTAAATTACAAAAAGCTTAAATACATAAAAGTAAGGGTTGTTAGTAAGACGTGAAATGTAAAATGACGATTTTCTCCTTTATAAATATACATTTTCTAACACTTAACACCGAGAGGGTTAGGGGAGTCAATAGAGCTGGCACAAATGATTGAGGATAAGAACACAATAGAACGGGGTAATATGAGCAGTTCAGTTTGTTTTTCATACCAAAACAACACACCATTGATAGGACAGAAAACCCAAACTTTGGGGTTTCAGCCAAAGTTCTTAAAAATGCAAATGATGGGGTTATAAAGAGATTCCTAAATGGATCGGGTTAGTGGGGCACGACTAGGGGTGACTTTCAAATGCCTCACGAAGACAAAGATTCAGGATCAGAGGACAATGAGGTTGTTTTTTCAATGCGGTGAGAAAATTTCATTGGGGCATCAATGTAAGTATAAATCACTACAAGTCTTGACTATGTATAATGAGAAGGAAGGCATGGAAAAAGCCAAGGAAGAAAAGGCAGCAGTTTCCTCAATTTCACCTTGAGGATGAGGTGTATTTTTAAGAGAGGAGTAATATTAGACCAATAAAACTTATGTTAACTATAAATATAAAGGGTGGGAAAATTTTAGTAATTTTAAGGATAGGGCCAATTTAGTAATTTTATTTATTGTTAATTTTGGCTCAGGTATAAATAAGAGATTAAGGAGTCATTTAGGATTTATGTTAAGTTTTGTCTAGTGTTAGGAATAATTAGGAGTTTTGGGAGAGGTAGGTCAGGATTGTTCTTTCTTTTGATTTAATCAATAAAAATCAGCCATAATTTAGCCCTAAGTCCTATCACAATTTCCAACCAGAATTAAAGAAGGTATTGTTAAAAGGGCATTTAGCTTCCCTATGTTCGAACATGGACCTACGGAGAATAAAATTGACCAATTGATAACATTAGTTCTATCATGAGGTTCCTTATACTCAATCTGACATTTAGACTATGTATCATCAAATGTCCAATGTATTGGTATCATTTCCACGTTTTTTCTTCGATTTTAGGTTGATTTCAGTTTAGATCTCTGCTTATTTATTATTCTAGCTTTTCTTCCTAATCAAATGGTGCTCTCTTTGTAAAAAAAAAATTGTGTTGTTCTATCCTTGCTTTGACGATGCTTAATGCATTTTGTCCATTTCCTTTATAACAAAAACATATAAAGGATGTCACATCCTACTCTTGCTGTGAAAACTTTAGCAAATTTTGGACTGTCTCAAAGGAAAGCGAAGAATACAACAAACATCTAATGCCATTTTGATGTTGGCCTAATTATAAACTGAACTTCATTATTAAGTAAAACACACACATAGATAAGGCCAGAGCAAAGCTCATTACAATGAGATATTGACCACCCAATGATGTTTTACAAGAGATACAAGGCTCTCTAACTTACCAAAACTCACCATTTAAGAGGATTACAAAAGGATATAGATATTCACCATCTAATGATATCCTACAAGAGATACCGCACTTCTCAACTCACCACTCGAAGGAATCGAACCAAGAGATATAGAGTTGCATGAAGAAACCCTAACAAGAGCACTCTTCTAAGTTACATTCTCATAATCACCCTGTTTTGTAAAGTTACAATGTAATACTTTTTTGTATAGACAACTTGGAACATCCCTCCGAGCTTAGGATAAGATCTCTATCATTTAGAATTCAAATCAAATTTGAATAACAGGTCTTAGCTATCATGAGGTGAAAGAAAACAAAGCAAAATACAATTTGACATCAAGGTCGGTTTCAACCGCAAGTGTAAGCAGTCAACACTCGTTTAATCATATCTTGATGTAGAAAACTCCAAATCAAACATGTAAAATTCATTGAACTCTTGACTCAAAAGCTTTTCACTGATTTGAAGCTTCTTAATTAGATCTTGATGCATTAATGCCAGTAAATTCAAAACTTTTTGCTATATGTAGAATTCCTAACAGTTGTGACCTTCATTGACAAAGTCATGAATTTCTTTAAGAACAAAAGTTTGAATTTAATTCCATAAAATTCTTCAAAAACTAGACATATTCACCTTTCTAACAATATATATTTTATACATAATTTAATTATGTCGAGAAAAATACAATCAATTGAAACAATTGGAGTCATAATATTGGATTGTACTTGTCTCTTGGGCTAAATCTAAAACACGCATGTGTCACATTTACGGCTTTACATTATCTAGAATAAATCTTTTGAGATTTCTTCAGAATAAATCTTAGTTTTAGGAAAAGTATGTATGTTAGAGAAAATTTACTTTTCATTGGAACCCTTAACCCAGCTGGATTGAGGCTCTGTTTGTATGAGCGTTTTGGTCACTCTGCTGCCAAAGATAAGTGTTTGAGTAAATAATTGCAATTTGGTTTTGGCAAGGTAACCAATTACTGCCCACAACTATTTGTTAGAGAATTAACAAATAAAAAACACAAAAAAAACACACTATTTTATTTCTTCAACAATACTCCTCACCAATTACAACTCTTATTTTTCACTCTCTACACTTTACAGATTTTGTTACCTCACTTGATACTTAAACCAAAGGGGAGAGGGGGTATTTATACATAATACAAACTAATCACAACAATTCATTTATTCAACTAATACACAAATCCTCATCATCCATTAAAACTTACCACTCACCTACTTCGCCAACCACACCTAACACAAATAATTTAAACCTCACCAACCATACATACTTATGGAATCTTCCATGAGTTGGGCTTGAATTTATTTATCTTGGATCAAGTTTATGATCCAACACCCCCCCTTAAACTTAATCCTGTGACACCAAGCAAACTTTTGAATTTTACGAAGTCTTCTTTCTTGAGCGGTTTAGTGAAGATATCAACTACTTGATCTTATGATTTTACACACTTGATTTGCACTTCCTTTCTTACAATATACTCTCTTATGAAATGATAGCGAGTGTCTATGTGTTTGCTTCGATCATGAAAGAATGGATTCTTGGATAGGGCAATTGCTGATCTGTTATCAACACAAATCTCGGTTGGCTCTTCTTGTGGCAAACCCAACTCCTTCAGCAAATTTTTGAGCCAAATTGCACGATAAATACTTGATGTGGCAGCTACATACTTAGCTTCACAAGTAGATAACGTGACAATAGGTTGCTTCTTTGACATCCATGTGAAAGCAGTATCTCCCATGAAGAACACAAATCCTATGGTGCTTTTTCGATCATCTACATCTCCACCCCAATCGCTATCGCTATATCTAATAAGTTTGTAGTCATTAGAAAAAGAGTATAACAAGCTGAAATTAGTTGTATTTTTGATGTAGTGAAGAATTCTTTTTGCAGCATTAAAATGGGCGGTCTTTGGATTCTCCATGTATCAACTCACAAGTCCAACAGCATAAAGGATATCTAGTCTTGTGCATGTCAAATAACGTAGGCTTCCAACCAAACTTTTAAAGAATATTGGATCTATATCTTCACCTTCATCATGTTTGGATAATTTAACTTCGCATTCCACTGGCATGCTTATAGGCTTACAATCATTCATCTTGAACTTCTTGAGAATCTCATTTGCATAACTTTCTTGGGAGATAAATATGCATTTTTCCTTTGGCTTGACTTCAATGCCAAGATAATATGCCATCAGTCCGATGTCAGTCATCTCGAACTCTTTGATCATCACTCTTTTGAACTCTTCAAACAAGCTTGGATTACTTTCAGTGAAGATGAGATCATCCACATACAGGCACACGATGAAAATGAAATACAAGTGTGCAACCCAAGAGGGGGGGTGAATTGGATTTTTAAAATTTATCCTAACAAATCCACACAACAAGCAATCTAATGTCTTAACAATAATTGAAAACAATAAGTTCAATAATAGCACAATAATTAAAGAGTAAGGGAGAAGAGAAACAAACACACGAATTTTTACGTGGTTCGGCAATCCCCGCCTACGTCCACGCCTCCAAGCGATCCAAGCTCGAGGATTTCACTATCCAAGCCTTTCCAAGGCTTCAACAATTACAATTGACTTCAAGGTGTCAATAAACCTTTACAACAAAGAGATTATCTCCCAATCTCTTCACTCAAGTGTCTCACACACTCAAACTCTTACAAATGAATTGAAGAAATGAAAGTTACAATGAAACTCACTCAATGAGTAGATATTCAAAGATGAAGAACAATGGATGATTCAATGTTTTGTGTTTTGCAAGTTGTAAGCTCAAGATATCACGTGTGCCTTTTGTTTTTGCTTGTTGGAGAGCTTCAAAATGAGTTGGATTTGAGTTCTTATAGTTTGAGCTCGAAAACTAGTCGTTACTCACATTCCAGGCGTATCCGGTTTGCCGTTTATGAAATCCGGTAAGCCGAATTTATGTTACCGTTAAGGCAAAATTCAAAATTTTAATCCGCCGCTGGATGCTTATTGCCCCGTATCCGACTTGCCGTTTATCAGCATCCGGTAAGCCGCTTGCTACAGTAACCTGCTACAGTAACCTGCTACAGTGAAAATTTTCTCATATTTTCAATTTGACCCCAAAACTTTATAAAACTGTAGTATGGCCCAAAATGTTAAAAACGTTTGCCAATAGGTCCAATTTCAGAATTTTGAATAATGCTTTGTCAATCCCACAACTTTCTGAAATTATGACTTTGCCCAAACTTTTTGAAATTACAGAATGACTCAAAATATTTAAATAGTTTCAAATAGGTCCAAATCTAAAATTTAAAACACTGTCAAAGATTTTGAAATTACTTTCATTTTAGTCCAAAATGCTTTAATTCCATAACATCATTTTCTTATTATAAAAGCATAATTCATAAATCTTTGCTTAATAAATACATGTGGTTTGTTATCATCAAAATAAATATTTAGCCATATAACAGAAAATATCTCCATCTTTTTCTTTAACGTGGAGAGCATGTTCATATGGGCATTTGGTGAAGCCTTTCTCTTGAAAATACTTGTCAATTCTGCTATTCCATGCCTTTGGTGCCTGCTTTAACCCGTAAAGAGCTTTCTTCAATCTCAAAACTTTATCTTCATGTTCTTTCACCACATAACCCAATGGTTGTTTGATGTAAACTTCTTCTTCAAGGAATCCATTCAAGAAAGCAGACTTTACATCCATTTGAAAAATCTTCCATTTGTTCTGAGTAGCCAAAGAAATAATAAGTCTAATAGTTTCAAGTCAAGCTACAAGAGTAAATACCTCGTCGTAGTCTATGCCATCTTTTTTACTATAGCCTTTTGCAACTAGCCTCGCCTTGTGCCTTTCAACTTCTCCATTCCCATTTCTTTTTGTTTTGTACACCCATTTGACACCAATCGCCTTGTGACCTTCGGGAAGAGTAGTAAACTCCCAAGTATCATTCTTCACAATGGCTTTGATTTCTTCATCCATTGCAATTCTCCACTTCTCATCTAGTGCTTCTTTTGACTAGCTCACAATCAAGAAAGAGAAAAGGAGAGTGATATTATCATGTCTCTCGACCTTATAAAGATCTTGAAGACTCCTTATACGTTCTTCAGTTCTTTCATTTGAGAAAGATGGCGGTGAATCTCCACATGTGGTTGATGCTGGTGAGATAGGTGGAGTAGCTGGCTCTTGTTGTTGTTCTACTTGTTTTATCTGTGTATGATCATCTTCTTCAATAGGAAAAAAGTTGAAGTCATCCACACCAGAACCAAAATCTCATTCTCCTGCTTCATCAAAAACTACATCTCGACTGATCACGATCTTCCCATTATTTGGATTGTAAAGCTTGTATCCTTTGGAATTGTTGTCATAGCCGATGAAGATGAACTTCTCACTTTTCTCATCCAACTTGGCTCTGCTTTCGTCTGGTACATGTACATGGGCAATACTTCCAAAAACTCTTAGATGAGTGATGCCGGGTTTTCTTCGACTCCAAGCTTCTTGTGGCGTCTTGCCGCACATGCTTCTTATTGGAGATCGATTGGATAAGTAGACTACACATGCAACAGCTTCAGCCCAAAATTGTTTAGTAGCCTCTTACTCTTGAGCATGCTTCTTGCCATGTCGAGGATGGTTTTATTCTTCCTTTCTGCAATACCATTTTGTTGGGGGGATCTTGGAACTGTTAAAGGGCGTCGAATTCCATTTGCTTCAAAATACTCTAAAAATTATTTGGAAGTGAACTCTCTACCTCGATCAGATCTCATGGCTTTAATCTGGTTTCCACTTTCTTTTTCCACTGCAGCTTTAAACTTCTTGAAAGCTTCAAAGACTTTTGATTTCTGCTTAAAACAATACACCCAAATTTTTCTTGAAAAATCATTTATAAAGAGAAGAAAGTAGTTACTTTTACCAAGGGAGTTTGGCTTGAATGGACTGTACACATCAGTATAAATGAGCTCGAGTGGCTTCTGAGCTCTTGAGTTTGACTCATTTGGAAAACTCTTTTTGAACTGCTTGCCAAGTAAACATCCTTCACAAAGTTGATCAGGGTGATTAAGGTATGGTAAGCCTTTCACCATGTTCTTCTTAAATAGTATCTCCAATCCTCCAAAGTTGAGATGCCCATATCGAAGATGCCCAATCCAGGATGGATCTTTGTGACAGGCTTTGAGATATTTTGCAACATCATTTTGAATATTTAAAGGAAACATTCTATTCTTCGACATTTTCACCTTTGTAATTAGATTTCCTTTGTTATTTCTTAGGAAAAGAATGTAATCTTTTAAGTGAATATCATAGTCTTTTTCTAAAAGTTGACCCAAACTAAAGATGTTGCTTTTCATATTGGGCACATAGTAAACATTTGAAATTATTTGGTGGCTACCATCTTTTGCACGAAAAAGAATGTTACCTCCACCATTCACAGATACTTTTGAATCATCTCCAAAAGCGACACTGCCATTCACAGATTCACTTAGTTGCACGAATATGCTTTTGTTTCCACTCATATGATTGCTAGCACTTGTGTCAAGATACCATGTATTTTCTTGACCTCCACTTGTGTCATTGCATGCTAGTAAAAGTGTGTTATCTTTACCATTTTTCTCTTCAACATAGTTCACTCTCTCCTCAATTCTGGTGCTTAGAGCTCTGCATTCTGAAGCATAATGCCCAAACTTTTAACAATTTTAGCATTGTACTTGGGATTTGTCATACCTCGATCTGGATTACCTCTGCTTGAGCTTTCTCCTTTGGCATAATTGGAGTTGTTTTTGAAATTCCAACCTCGTCCATGACCACAACCTCTACCTCGTCCTCGACCTCTACCTCGGACATAGTGCCTTCTCTCGTTGTTGGAGCTTTCTTTTCTTTTCTTTGGATTGACTTCTATCTTGAGAAGTTGTTCTTCGATTCCTTGCTTCTTTTTTAGTTTTTCTTCATAAGCTTGCAACCTTCCTTGAAGTTGCTCGATCGTTGTATCCTCCAGATCTCTTGTTTCCTCAATTGTCACAACAATATGGTCAAACTTCGAGTTTACTGATCGAAGTATCTTTTCAATGACCCTTACCTCTTTTAACTCCTCGCCATTTCTTTTTAATTTATTAGAAACGGTCGCAACCCGAGTAAAGAAGTCAGAAATTGACTCTGATGCTTTCATGTGTAAGGACTCAAATTCTCCTCGTAATGCTTAGAGGCGAACCTTCTTTACTTACTCCGCTCCTTTGTAAGAGGTCTCTAGTTTCTCCCGTACTTCTTTTGAGGAGGTTGTACCATTAATCTTTTCAAAAATATTTTCATCTAATGATTGAAAAATGAGATACTTGGCTTTATTCTCTTTCTTCTTCAAGTCTTTTAAATTCTCCTTCTGTGCCGCAGTTACAATGGCTTCATTTTCTAGCACAATAAAGCCTTTCTCCACGACATCTCATACGTCATGTGCACCCAATAGAGCCTTCATTTTAATACTCCAGTTGTCAAACTTCCCTTTAATTGTGGAACTTAAAATGACATCATACCACCATTTGCCATAACTCACAAATTGAGTGAGAATTTGGAGAGTCCAAATGCACAGATGAATCTGGCACGTCGAGAAACCTTGGGAAGAACTCGAGTCAACATTCGGTCAACAGTCAATGCCGGTCAACGGTCAAATGCCGGTTAACGGTCAATGCCGGTCAACGGCCAACGTTGGCTTAGTAGACTTGGTTTGGTACGGCTTGGTCCGACTTGAGTTGGCTCGGTTCTGCTTGATTCGGTTCAGCTCGGCTCGGCTTGGCTTGGTTCGGTTCGACTTAGTTTTGTTCAACTCGGTGAGTCAACTCAGCTTCAGGACAGAAAACTTCCGACGGCGAGTGTGGGCGCGTCCGGCCTCTGATCAGGATGAGTTTTGCGGCATCATGTTCCTCTCATCGAGATCTTCGATTTGATATGCTATATGACTATATATAGCATCTAAAGCTAACTCTGATACCACTTTGTTGGAGAATTAACAAATAAAACACACAAAAAAACATACTATTTTATTTCTTCAACAACACTCCTCACCAATTACAACTCTTATTTTTCACTCTCTACATCTTAGAGATTTTGTTACTTCACTTGATACTTAAACCAAAGGGGAGAGCGGGTATTTATACATAATACAAACTAATCACAACAATTCATTTATTCAATTAATACACAAATCCCCACCATCCATTAAAACCTACCACTCGCCTACTTCACCAACCATACATAACACAAATAATTCAAACCTCACCAGCCATACCTATTCATAGAATCTTCCATGAGTTGAGTGTGAATTTATTTATTTTGGATCAAGTTTATGATCCAACACTATTTACTAAAGCATAAGTTCTAAATAACATACCAAATAGTTTTAACTGGACAATTAGTAGTGTTTAAGAAACACTAGTCAACTTTCCCTTTACACTTTTGTTTTGCAACAACAATGACTTAAAAATTGATTTCATTTTTAGTAACTTAGAGCTTCAAGCACTGAGGTACTGTTTATTGAACTTTTGGGGCTTCAAAACTTGTTACCGACCCATGTTTGGCAAATTTCGAAGTTGCGTTGTGGAGCTGTCTATAATGCCCACATTATAAATTTTGGTGCATTACACAAACCCGGGGGAGCTGGAGTTAGTGCACAGGGCAAGTTGACGCGTTAGCTTTTGCTATATAAATGAGCAAAAGCTATTGATAATTAATATAAAATAGAACTAATAATTTAATAAAATTATATTATATTACAATACTATTTATATTATATTCTACCTTTTATTTTATTTTTATATCTATAATAATTAATAAATAAGTGTAAATTCGTATTATGTATTTTTAGTTATTTTCAATTTTATTATGTTATTTAATAATACCACATCATATCAATATAAAATAATTACTTAATATAATTAAAAATAAAATAATAATAAATTCGTAAAGTAGAACTGCACACTAACTAAAAAAGAAAAGAAAATATTAAAATATTATAATAAAATTAAAAAATAATTAAAAATATATAATATGAATTTACATTTAGTTATTAGTTATTATAAATACAAAATAATATAATAAAATAATATTATCAATAATAATTACTATTTAATATTAATCGGCAATGGCAACTGCTTGAAATCACTCTCGCAAAAATCGGTAGCTAGATTTATATGTCTATTTGAGTTTAGTTTAGTATTATTGGGTTGAGCATTACAACAATATATGTTTCATCGGAACCGAGGTTCCTTTCGCCATAGATATATGGTCAAAATTTTGAATATCAAAACTTTGTCTATAGATCTCTAGTGACTGGAAGCTCTATTTTTAGTGAAACATGTACGTTGCAGTCCTCCACCGATGAGGATTTTTACGATACCAAAAATGACATCAAACAAAACCAAAATGTGGTGTCGGCGCTGATTCGTGGTGATTAGAGATGGTTGATGTGGCTGGCAGTGATTTATTTTTTTGTCTGTAAATTAAATTAACAAATGTAATATAATAATAATAATAATAATAATAATAATAATAATAATAATAATATAAAGTATTAATAAATATACATAATATTAAATTCACATAAATAATGATATAAAATATTATTTTAAATAATACAATATAGTGTAACACCAAACATTATATAATATTAATATAATATAGTGTCGATACAATGCACCCTCCTTAAATAATGTAATACATCATAATTTAATATGGCAACTTGCATTATACTGTATTGCATTGCATTCAAACACAGTTCTTATGCTAACCCTTCTTTGGCTGAAATTTCTAGTTGCATTGCACAAAATTAAAAAGATAGGTAAGACAATGAAAGATATAAAAATAAAACCAAGCGGAGATAGAGTTTAGGTTGTATTGTATTAAAACATTGTTCATATTTTAAGTATAATAATTTAATCTTTATTATTTTATAATTATAATAAATTTATATTTAAATAAAATTTAATTTAAATAATAATAATATAAGATAGTAATGAACCTAAATAAATAAATGATAGTACATTATTTTTACTTTCATTACATAATAATCATATTATACCATATTACAATATGATTATACTATATTATAAAAAGTAATACATATAAATAAAATTATATTGTAATATAATGGAATAAATAAAATAACATAGTATTGTAATATCTTATTAATTGTAATAATATACTATTAAATTTTTTATATTTATAAAATTAAATACAAGAATATTTAATTCTTGATTAAAAATTAATAATAAAAAATATTAATAAATTTAAATAATAATAATTTAATTTTAACAAAAAATAATATTATTTTATTATATACATCAAATTTAGTATTGTATCACAACTCAAAGTAATACATTCTAATGAAATAAACCATAATATAAATACAGCGTGTCAAAACTCACCTTAAGAGTACTAATATTCTATTTGCTATTAATAAAATAGGGCAGTTTGGGTTTACTGTTAATAACTCACCTCGAACTTTTTTCTTGTATGTATCCCAAGAACGAGAGAAAATAATTGACGACCGACGAGTCCTCTCACAAGCTTAAACGGATCAGTCTGCAATACCTTTACTTGTATTTCACCCAATTTTTTAATATATTATCAGCTTATATTTTCATCCAATTTTTTAATATAATATCAGCTCCTGGAAAAAAATTTCAAAAAAGCTGTTCCTTAATTATCTTTCGTACATTTTCTTCGTAGTACGAGGCAAATCCATAATATGATATTCATCTTAATTAATTAAAATGATTATGGAATTGATTTAACTCCGACTTCTCAAACAATTAAATGTCTATTAATATTTATAATCAGAAAATCTACCTACTGAGACCACTCTAGATTAAATTAATCTACTATATTTAACATCAGAATGTTCATAGATAGATTGCTCAAAGCTTTTTGTTGTCGTCTACAAATATTTTATTACTTATCTTAAGTGCTGCAAATACCGAAATACAAATATAAGAGATTTTACAAGTGGTGATGCTGAGTAGTCTGCATAATTATTATGAATCAAACGAGCTATACAATTATTGATGTGGTGGAGTAAAAAGCTAGGAAACAAAAAGTAAATAAAAGGTAAGAACAGGAGAGTGTAAGATTTTAACATTAGGGGAGTCCTATCATATTTTTTTTAAAATATAAAGATTAAACGTGAATATAACTTAAAATATAAAAATTAAATAAGTATCTATTCATTCAAACACAACAACTAAAATTTACCTAAAATAAAGTTCTATAATAAATATGAATATAATATTATAAATAAAATATGTAATAGTTTTTTTAATAATTAAAATAACTTAGAAAATTAAAATTATCAATCAATCATTCATGTTTTTTTTTTGTTTTAAAGAATTGCAAATCAATAAAAAAAAATGCTACCTTTTCTTGATTAGATAAAAGAAAAGAATTAATTAGGGGGCGATTACTTTCTTAAATGACCTATGAACGATGAACCGCATTCGCCTACCTAATATTCCACTACTTTTTTTAAATTAATTTGTAGTGGTCGGCTGCATGATTTTCCAACTTTTGTTTTATTTTTTCTCTTTTTGACTGGCACGGGCCCGACCACTGCAAATTTATTTGAGAATATTATAGTTAACAAATATGTAACACAAAGTTTGAAGTCGAAACAGGAAAATTAAAGATGCTACAATGATTAAAACTTTCATTGAATTCTAAATTCAGCTTTTCAGTAGGGACTCCTTTGCATAATTGTTGATAGAATATCGACTATTAGTAAATATTTTATCATGCAGTATAAAGAAGAATAATCTAGCTCCTTTTCTTTCAGCATAGCAGCAAAAGCACTGATCTCCAAAATAATAACTCATCTAAAATTAGACAAATCAATAATCATCACTGAGCATAATAATTTCATGCCATGAAAGTACTGATAGGATAGACTTCATGGGGTGAATTTTAAATAATTTTTGAAGAATGGGTAGAGAATGAGGAAAAAATAATTCTCAAATTCTTAATGAGGTGGGGTTGGTTTTGTACTTCGTACCCCATCCCCACCCCAATTCCTATTATAAATGAATATTTTTTTAGTTTTTATTCAATAATTTTATTTTATCAATTAAAATGTTGGTTAATAAATTTTCTTTTTATTAACCTAATATAAATAAGTTATAACTAAAAGAAAAACCTGCATTATAATACTTATTTAACCTAAAGCATTCTTATGTTTTCTTTTTCCTCTTAAGATACTATTCTCTTCAAACATTTTTTAATTTTAATATTAGTTCAAGATATTATTTCAACCTTTTGGATTTTTTTAAAACAATTTAAATAATTTGTAATATGATAATGAATTTATTTAAGTTTCTAATTTTTAATTTACTGAAATCATTTATCTATACCTATTATAAAATAAGTAAATGGAGAATAGGGTAGGGATAGAGAAATCATTCCTCACATGAGAATTCTCCATCCCCACTCCACTGAATTTTATTGGGGAATGGGATGAGGAATAGAGGTAAAAATTTTAATGGGGTGGGTAATGAGGTAGGCCTCCCCACCCCCATCTCACCTCATTGATGTCTGTCCCTACATAAAAGAATAGAAGATCACTCACCTTTTTTTTTTTTGATGTAACTCTAAATCAATAGTGACTACAAAACATACGTATAAGTATAGAGTTGTTAAATAAACATATGAAATGAGAGCATAGGAAATTGAGTACTTTCGTGAATCAAAGTAAAGTTGTCTTGATAACATGTTGCAAATCTAATTAGGAAGTATCTAAACTATACAAAGAACATGAAGAAAGTGTTGATAACCAAAAACTTAAACTTTGAGATGGAGAATTCTAATTCCTTTCTCTTGCTAGTAATATTGTTTGAGGAAAAATGAGATGATATTACATGTAGAGATGCTACCAATTTATAGTAAAACAAAACTTTTCAATTGTTTACAAGTGTCAACACAAAAATATTATATTAATATGATAATAGAACAATTTGGGTAATATACTTCTATGACTCACAATTTAAATAAAATTTTATATAAAGTGGTGGAAAATTCATAATAATCATAACATATTGTCACGGCATAAATAATTTGCATAACAATCCATGTGGCACTTAAACAACTTCTAGCACAAAAGTTGTTAATTAAAGCTATCGAACTTCTCAAACTAGCTAAGAAAAGATGATTGCAAAAAAGCTAGAGAGAAGAGAGTAATGTAGCCAAAACGAATTTTATTACTTGAAAGAGAGAATACAAGAGAGCATTACAAGTATGCTTGATCTACTTATGCTTGGTGTGTGGTGTTGTGCAAAATGGTGGATGCCATGCCCTATTTATAGGGAGGCTTGCCTAGATTTAGAGAGTTCTATGCAACTTGCGTAACTTGCCTAGTTATCTACTAAGTTCTAGAGTACGCAACTGTAGAATTATCTAGATATTTACAGTTGCTATTGTATTGTAGAGATTTCTAAAATTAGATTGGACTTGGTTACCTTGGGTTTTGGATTGAGCGCACCTTGCTACTTAGCATACTTCGTGTTTGGGCAGTCTTTTATTGAGCTCACCTTGGCAGGCCAGTTTGGCTTCCTTTAGTGGTAAATTTGAGTGGTCCGTGACAATATGCTATCTTTTCTAAGTTTTAAAAAAAATTAATTATAGAAACCTTTCTTTGAAAATGACTCCGATGAATTTGCATTTGTCTTTATATAGGAAAAAAAGGCCTGACCACTATAATAAATGTGTTTATTTATTGGTAATCGGAATTAAATTAATGATATGTTTACTTGCTTGAATGAGAGAAGGAATTTGAATCAAAGTGATGAGCCCAAACTAAAATAAGGAGTGATTACTAGAGTTCACATTCCTATGGGAGGAGGTGCAAATGGGAATCCCATTCCCTGAGGTAACAATATTACTCCCACTCAAATTTTAAAATTCTTATTTTTTCCTTCTTTATATATTATTATTATTATGAAAAATTTATTGATGATGATGATGATAATTTTTATTATTGTTATTATTATTATTAATTACTATTACTATTATCAAAATAATTAGTACTATTTTATTATATTATAATAATAATAATAGTAGTATTGATAATAATAAAATTTTTATTATTGATATTATTTATAATCATTATATTAATAATAGTAATTATTATTATAGTAATTTTATTACTAATATTAATTATATTTAACAATTCTCATTTTATCATGACATGCAAACATAATGAAGTTATGTATTGACTGTAGACTAAAACAGATTCACTACTTTATGATACTGATTTGGCCTACCGGATAACAAAAGTTGTCGGCCATACGTTAAAGCTAAATTGAAAAGTATAATATTAAATAAATTGTCAGGAGATGATTTTATCTGAAATCTCACTTGCACGGTCCCGATCGCATACAAATTTGTGATGAAATTCATAATGAATTTATATAATAGGGCGAAATTGCTTTATATAATAAAAAACTAATGACTATATTATATCGAATTTATTAAATATGAATTCAGAAGATTCGTCGATAGATTGCTATAGGTTTTTGTTGTAGCTTACAAATATTTTGTTACTAATTAGAAATGTAAGAAATTTTACGAATGCTGATGCAAAGTAGTCTGCACAATTATTATGAATCAGAGAAACAGGGGAGATCTAGACAATTATTGACGTGGTGGTGCAGAAAGCTAGCCCCAGACGATGACTCCTTTGGGGACTCCTTTGATTTCCAGCACAAAAGCATTCTCATTGACATTGACTCAAGGGTAAAAATTAAATGTTTCACGTAGTATAAGAAGAATTAAAAAATGCTTGAATGAGCATTCTCACAGAATTCATAAAAGCTACTTTCTTTTGAGCATTTTCGCAACAAAAACAATTGTAACATTTAGCATTTAATCTAATATTAGAATGGCCGATGCGATCGTTTCCCATATCTTGAAGAAACTGAATTCGTCTACCTCATATTGCAATAAGATAGAAAAAGTGACATGGACAAAACCAGTGTTCATACTTTAAAGATGCGACAAATTTGAGAATATTTATAATTATGTACGACAGCTAGTGGAGTAGAATCAGGGAAATTAAAAGATGCTACTACAATTACTAACGTATGGGTTGGGGATAAGCATAAATTTTTCATCTGGTGCCAAATTCCTCCAAATAAAGAGGGGGGACCCCTTTGCATAAATGTTGATTAAATATTGGCTAATATCTTATTAGAAATTAAGATATGTTTATATATATATAGTCGTTATCTCTCCATAGATTTCCACATGAAACAACATGTAAGCATAGTGTTTTAGGCCATCGTTGATAGTTTTACAGCGGTGAAAGTTATTTTCTTAGACTGTGAAATGTCAAATTCGGACTCTATTTTGCGTGGATGTATGCGGGAGAGAATTTATATATGAGTGATGATACAGTCATAAACTATTGTATAAATTTATATTATACAAACTGATGTGGCATTAATTCATTGATTGAATGAAAATATAAAATAATATAAATAAATCATGTGGGCCTAGAGATATTTAATTCAACCAATAAATTAACTCTACATCAGTTTGTACAAAATAAATTTGTATAAGAGTTTGTGGCTATATATATATAAATTTGTTAATTCAAAATTTTAAAGTACAGAAAAGTCTGGGAAAACTTTAAAATCGTGAGGTTTTAAAGTTTTCTTAGACCTTTCCTGCATATATATGTAACCTCTTTCTTTTTTCTTTTTTTTAATGTAGACACTGTGCTAAATCATACGACTTAATAGAGTTAATTTTTAATATACTATAAAGTCGCGTGGTTTAATATCATTAAAAAATTAACTCTATTAAGCCATGTGGCTTAAAAGTGTGTTCCCATAAAAAAAAATGACGGCGCCCGCACTCGAGAAGGAATGTGTGTGCTCGCGCGTGTGTGTATATATATGGGATGTATACTTGAGATTAACTAGTGATGAAACTGGGAATTTTTTTCTTAGCCTAAGCCAAAAATATTTCAATAAATATTGATCATGGAGACTAATAAGATTTTTTAAGTTATACATAATAATGTTTTAGGGACTAATATGAGTATTACTAATTTTATTGAGATTATTAAAAAAACAATGTGCTAATTTACCAATATGATTTTTCCAATCTTTTTTCTTTTCGTTATTTATTCCTTTGTGAATTTGAGTATTACTAATAACATTAATGCTTGATATTATTTTGTGCTTATTTTTTAAATTAGTAATTAAATCTGAACCCTTATAGTAGAAGATTACGGAAAAGTGAACACACAGAAATCATATAAATCATTACTAGATCCAAATTTGTGCTATTTCATACATAACTTGAGAATGTTTATAATTACGCATCACAACTAGTGGAGTAGAATCCGGGAAATTAAACATTCTACAATCATTGACGTGTGGGGTGGGGATAAGCATAAACTTTTTCTATGCAGTATAAAAGAATGCAATAACTCCTTTTCTTTCAGTATCATCGCAACAAAAGCACATCTAATAACTCTTCAGAATTCTCGTCTTCTTTGTCAGAATGGTTGATGCGATCGTTTCCTCTCTCCTGGAGCAGCTGATCTCTGTTGCGGCTGATGAAGTGAAACAACAGGTGACGCTTGTGACTGGTGTCCGAGAAGAAGTGAAAAAGCTTACCAGCAATCTTCAAGCCATTCAACTTGTGCTGGAAGATGCAGAGAAAAGGCAAATGCAGCACGACAAAGCTGTTACTTTTTGGCTGGATCAGCTAAAAGACGCATCTTACGACATGGAAGATGTGTTGGAGGAGTGGACCACTGCCAGGCTCAAATTGCAGATTGAGGGCCTTGACGATGACAATACTCTTGCTCTTGCTGCTCATAAGAAGAAGGTATATTCCTTCTTTCCTTCTGCCTCAAACTGCTTCGGTAGTTTCAAACAACTCAGTCTTCGTCATGACATTGCTGTCAAGATTAGAGAAATCAATAAAACGCTGGATGATATTACCTCTCAAAAAGATAGGTTTAAATTTGCTGAGAATGTGAGTAACAATGTCAAGAAGCCAGAGCGAGTGCGAACCACCTCCTTGGTTGATGAGGGGGAGATTTGTGGTAGAATTGACGAGAAAAATGAGCTGTTAAGCAAGTTGTTGGGTGAGAGTAGCGAACAACAAAAAGGCCTTCGTATCATCTCACTGTTTGGGTTAGGGGGTATAGGTAAAACAACCCTTGCGCAACTAGCCTTCAACAATGAGGGGGTGAAAAGAAAGTTTGACATAGTTATATGGGTGTGTGTATCAGACGCTTTTGAGGAGATTAGGATTGCTAAAGCAATTCTTGAGGTTTTAGACAAATCTGCTTCTAGTTTATGCGAATTCCAATCTCTTATGCAACAGATTCAGGAATCTATTAGGGGGAAGAAATTGTTTCTAGTTTTGGATGATGTGTGGGATGGAGATTACAAAAAATGGGACCCGTTCTTTTCTTGTCTAAAGAATGGCCACCATGAAAGTAAAATTCTAATTACCACACGTGATAGGTCAGTTGCACTCCAAATGGGATCAATAGATATTATCTCTGTCAAGGAGTTGAGTGAAGGGGAATGTTGGTCACTGTTTAAGCAGGTAGCATTTCTAGGTAGGTCCTTTGAGGATTGTGAACAATTAGAACCGATCGGACGAAAAATTGCATGTAAGTGCAAAGGCTTGCCTCTCGCTGCAAAGGTAATTGGGAATCTGTTGCGCTCTAAAAGAACAGTAAGCGAGTGGACCACTACACTCATCGAGCCCACAAATTCTCAATGGGCTTGCCAAGCCTTTTATGTTAAAAAGCATTCTGAAATTGCCAGAGGCAAAAAACGCCTAGTTATTGACTACCAGCCCTTAAATATGTTTTTACAAGATGACAAGTTTCCCTTGCCCCGTCGACAAAGCATGTTTACTTTTCTCAAAAATGCCCAGATCTTTTCAAAATTCGATTTAAAATCAGGTTTCTGGCAATTAGGCATTGAACCCTCTGAGCGTTACAAAACTGCCTTTTGCATCCCAAATGCCCATTTCCAATGGACAGTCCTACCCTTTGGCCTCAAAACTGCCCCATCCATTTTCCAAAAATCCATGGTCAACATTTTTCAGCCTATTTTGCATCATGCATTAATTTACATTGATGATATTTTACTTTTTTCAGGATCACATGATGAACATCGTCAGCTGTTAACTCAATTATATGATATTGTCCAAAGTCATGGAATTATGTTATCGGCCAAGAAAAGCACCATTGCTACCGACAATATTGAATTCCTTGGCATGATCATAATAGATGGCCATTACCAGCCAGGAAAACACATTGCCCAAGAATTGCTTCACTTTCCAGATCAGCAACTTTCCAAAAAGCAAGTTCAACAGTTTCTCGGCATCATCAATTACATCAGAGACTTCATCCCACATGTGGACCACTACACTCATCACCTTTCGGCTTTATTGAAAAAGAAGCCCCCAGAATGGAATGCTGACCACACACATGCTGTCACTACTCTCAAGCAGATTGCGCAAAATCCGCCTCCTTTAAAGTTGATTACTGATGGACAGCGCATATTGCAGACAGACGCAAGTGATGACTCATGGGGTGCCATCCTCCTTGAAGAAATCAATGGAAAAGAACACTTTATCGCTTACGCTAGTGGACAATTTTCTGACACACAGAAGCATTACCATAGTGTGTTCAAAGAAATCCTAGCGGTAAAGAATGGCATCAAAAAATTTGAGTATCATCTGATTGGACACCATTTTCTCATCCGTATGGACAGTTCAGCCTTCCCCAATATTCTCAATTTCAAAGGTAAAACTGTTCCCGAAAAAATGTTACTCAGATTAAAAGATTGGTTTTCCAAATATGACTTTTCGGTCAAGCATATAAAGGGATCCCAGAACCTTATCCCTGATATGCTATCCAGACTCTCAAAACCAGAAAAACCTCTCACCCTGTTTTCCACCACATATCACTTTCCGATTATCTCCATGGCTACATCACTACCCCCAGAAGCTCTCACCAAGAAAACTTTTCCCTTTAACAAACACTTCTCTTCTGTCTTTGCCATCCAAGAATTTGCAAGGAAAGCTCTATTTCGCTTCTTCATGAAAGCCTACCTTGTAACAGAACCCTTTCCCTTTTCCACCTTCCACCCAGAAAATCTGTTCCTTACAGGTTTAACCCTTGATCCATCCAAAGAAACCACTGAAGATGTGTTATGGTACATCTGGTGCCTAACAGTCCTTTATGCCACTAAGTTAGTCCTCCCAATTACTCCCACTTTGGAACATCTCTTTGACCCAACCAAAGCCACCTCTCTTACCTGGACATTACTTGAATGGTTCTCCCCCATACCATGGTGGAGAAAGAAGCTACAACAATTGTCAGAGATTTACAATCTTGAACGTATGCCTGCCTCTGAAGCACCAATGTTCACTTTAGTCTTTATCATTCATAGGCCATACTTTCAACATCCAGACACAAAACTCTTTTGGACTCAAGACCAGGTATATGAATGGTTCACTGCACCACATCTAGCTATCATTGAAAATGAAATCCAGGATGTCCTGCACAACTACCTTTGCCAATTAAACCACCAACCTCCGCCACTTAAAGACATCTTCCACACCTCCTTAGGCCCACAACATGACCTCCTCATGATCCCCACTCCATCCGCCATATCCAAACCGAAATCCACGGGAATCATTATCAAAGAAGAAAAGCCAGACTACACTGATTTCCTACTCCAGGATTCCCAAGACCCATGGATGCATTTCTTCCTCTAAGTCAACACCTTCACCAATTTCCCCAACCTACAATGGATGAACCTGACCCTTCTGCACCAGGACCATCAACCCGACCTTCTAAGACCCCAGTCCGACCCACCAAAGTTGACAAAGCCACCCAAACCTCTCCAAAGTATACTCCAAGGTGTACTCCAAGAGACTATAATTGTCCTCATCCACCATGCCGTGGTCCCTCCTGCAAGCATCCAAGGCTCTCCAAAACCTTTTTCCAAAAGCACTCTGGTGACACGGACCCAGATGCAACGGACAGCTCATCCGACGATGACTACACGAATCTTCGCTCTCCATAAAGTTGTTTGTCTTATTGCTTTCAATAAAGTAGTTTGTCTTGTTGTAATAATTATGTTTTACTTTATGGTTTTGTCTTGGCTTGCCTTACGCTTTAGCTTTTGCCAGTTGTAAGAATCTTTGTACGCATGCTTTATCTTTTGTCCAAAGTCTTGATCGGTGGGCTTAGCTTTCTAAAAAGGTGTGCTACAGGTCATGATCACTCGAGAAGTCATGATCTATGTTGTCGTATCTTTACTTTTGCTTTTGAAAAGAGATAGGGGTCCTGTCCTATCTTCTCTGAGAATTCTTCTATATAAAGGATTCTCCCCTTGCTTGTAACATATAGAATATAGAAGCTTGTAAGAAGTTTGAACGCAATAAACTCTCGTGTGTTTTCAAAACCATGAATCTCTAAACTCTCCTCTCTCTCTGCAAATGAAGGTCTAGAGAAAAGAAAAAGAATAAAGAATTAAATTTGTTCATTTTGAAACCTAAGGAAGTATGCTCTGCACTTGCCTTTTGCAAGGATCCTGTGCATCAGAAACCTTTTAATTGTTTTCTTATCTGGTTTGGTACCCTGTTTTAGACTAAAGGAAAGTCTGTTTTGGGTTGTATAACCCGAGAAGGAAAATCATTTTAAAGGGGTTTTGATTCTATGCCTGAGTATATCGACGGGAAACCGACGACGTAAATTCCAGAGGTGATCCTGAATAGGCACTAGTCTGGTCTGCACTGTCGGATAACAAGTCACGTAGAAGTTATGTAAGTGAATATTTAAAAAAATTTAGCTTTTATGATTTTGTAATAAACAGTAGGGACTTAAGTTTTAATAACCAATTGAACACATTCTAGCCATTGAACACTTTAGCCATTTATCCATTGGCTGAGTTTAAAAAAGACAAAATTTGGGGTACCGTGCAACTGTTGCACGGTAAGCAGACCCATATTTCATATAGTATAAGAACAATGCAAAAATAATTAGTATAGGTTTTTAAAGGGAATTGATATTAATATATTAATAGATTAATTAGTAAATACAGATTTAGATATACTATTGTCCGCACTAATTATAAGAGCCTGCCACTACTACTCTTTGATTATCTTCATTTTTTCCTGTAAGCCCGAGTGTTTTTTATTTTATTTATTTATTTGTTTTTGCCTATTTTGTGTGGCTACTCTTTTAACTTTTTAATACTAAATTCTTATCTTTGAATGAAACTAGACTAACACTTCAAGTTCTGAGGTGAAATTGATAGGCGGTACAATCTATTGCGGAAGCACTTGGTTGAGCAATTACTAATACTGCGACTTCTGGAGAAATATAAATGTAGTGATAAACAAATGAAAAGAAATATGACACAATAATTTACGTGGTTTGGCGTAATGCCTACGTCCACGGGTAAAAACTAGAAGATAATTTTACTAACAAATGGGAATTTACAAAAGTGGAAAGAACTCACAAAACCCACAACCCTAATACACTCAAATGAAAACTCACTAGAACACTCAAGTGGAAGCTCCCTCAAATTCTCTCAAAGAGCTCACTTGCAATTGCTCTCTACTTCTCACAAATTGGGATGCTTTACAAATGCATTATACTCCTCTATTTATAGGCAAAGCTTACAATATGAATGCATGAAAAAAGCTTTGGCCATTTTCAATTTTAATGGCTTTGGTTTGACTTCATTGTTCAATTTTAATTCATTTCAAATTATTTTAAAGCTTCATAGCAATAATTTATTTCATGTCAAATATCAAAGCTATTGAATAAGGATGTCATAGCCAATAAAAATCTATGTAAAACATGCATCTACTAGCACAAATCTCATGATAAAATTCCAAACAAAATATGTGAAAAAAAAAACCTATTAAGAGTTATTGACCCCACCATAAAATGTAAATAAAATCCATCCAAGTAAAGCAAATGTTATGTTAAGCAAAAGAAAAGGCAATAGGAATTAATCACTATACCTGCTAGTTATAGCTTTAATGTTTTTACTCAATTGAATATGATCTCTGCACAATTTTAAAGAAACAAAAATCATAATAAAATGCTTTATTTGTGTTTGTGTATACATATATGCTAATAAAATTCCAAAATATATAGTATATAGGAAAAAAATCATCACCAAAATAATTTCTGAAAGTAACTCATTCAATGTCAATAGGTTTAGAAAAAGAAAAAACGGAAAATGATAAAAACAAATCAATCAATAGGAAAGGTATAAATTTTCATGATACTAATAACATCAAAGTAGGCATTCACGTCTTATCTTGATATGAAACATAGATATTCACAAATAATATCATCATAATTTCACTTTTTAGAGAGCAGTTTTTCCATTAAATGAAAAAATAGTATTTGATATCTCAAATAACAATCAACGAGAGGATAAAATAAAAATTAAGACTAGTAGATTTGTAGAGGGCGATGTCATAATTACAAGTGATCGACATTCACATGAAAAATAAATGTTGCAGTGAAGAGGGTTGAGCACTCTTAAGTTTTGGTTTTTATCATAGCACAGTTTGAGTATGTGTGATGTCTTCTACTTCATATGTGAATATAATTGTGTTCTACCTCTGAATTACATACAATATTTTGGTAATATTGTAGCACCTTTGGAATCTGATCAAAGTGGCACACACACACTCTGGACAGAAGGAAGCTTAAGTCTAGAATTGAACTATTATGGCTATATTGCATGATTAAAAATTGAAATCTGAGGGTGGAAGAATCCTTGCAAATTTGATGACCGAGCTAAGTTGTTTGTTGCATGATTGTGTGCATGAAGTGGTAGTATGTTGTCATTACTTGAGGACAAGTAGCGGTCTAAGTTTGGGGGTGTGATAACTCCATGAAATGAGAGTTATTATGGCAATTCTACACTTAAATCAAGATCACTTAGAGAGTAAATGATGTGTTTTTATTACATTTTCGTTACGTTTTGCATAAACATTCATTTTAGTTTAGTCTTAATAAGTTTTGCTTGATTTAGAGTAATTTGTGTTCAAAACATATGCATAACTGTAGGTTTTCAGAAGCTTATAATTCATGGAAGGGATGCAGATGCAGTAGGATGGCAAAAGGGAGGAAGAATATGGCCACCAAAGAAGTGACAAAATCTGGAGCAGTGCCGTGCTGTAGCAGTTGAGGGAGAACCCATTGCTGTAGCAATCCTAGAACAACGACAGAGAAAGTTTAGCGCGGGATATCTGCAGTTTCCTAATTTGACTCATGCACGCCCTATGCCTTTATTTACCCTAGTTTTCAATTATAAAAATGGGGCGCGCATCACATAAAACAGCAGCAAGGAATTAATATTGAAAAAATCAAGGGAAAAAGAGGAAAACGATTAGAATTCAAGGGAACCGGTTCTACATCAGAAAAGAATCCAGCAGAGTTATTTGGATTCAATCTTTATCGTTCTCCATTTGTTCTTTTCTTTACTCTTGATTGAACCGATATATTCCATAACCAATATTTTGCTGTTTGTTTTTCTTTTTCAAAGTATGAACTAAACTTGCTTGTGGTTGAGTGACAAACAATCTAAATGGGTTTTTGACTGTTCTTATGAGTTCCTATATAATTGCTCTAGCATTTTACTCTAATAGCTTTGATTATAACTATTATTTCGGTTGATCACCCATTTAATGGTTTAAGTTAAGATAGAGCTGCAAAAGGGCTTGTCTTAGTGGATATTATTATAGTAATATTTGATCTTAATTTGAGTTTCCTGGATTAAGGTTATCTTGAATCCCATAAGGGTTATACTTGGAGTTAAGGTTTGTGAAGAACTAGACATAGGTATTTACCTTGTAGGGTAGAGAGAGAAGATGCTTACAATGTCATGCCTTAAGTAGAATAACAACTGATCATTGTTAAGATATTTAAAGGTATGAGAGATCCAACATGCTACAACTGAGGATGCAAAATAAATTCTTTTGTAAAGTTGATGAAAATCAAAAGAGTTTGATCATTCAACTACTTTATTCTCATTTGATTGTTCTACGTAATTTATTTAATTTACTTCATTACTACGTTTCTTTGTTTTATTTCTTTACAATTGTTAGGTTCGATAGTAATCAACTTTAAATTTGTTCATCTTGAAATAGAGTCAGATTGTACTACTGTGATTGTTGTAGCATTTCTAGTAACATCAATCCTTGTGGAGACGATCTTGAATATTCATCACTTTATTACTTGTTGTGTACACTTGCATATTAGCATCAATAGCAATTGAGTAAGAAATTAACCAACACGTTTTTGGCGTCGTTGCCGGGGATTGATTGTTATTTTCAAAGTGTGAAGTAAATCTTGATAGTGCAAATTTAATCTGATTTGTTTTATCTATTGACAGATCAACACTTGCATACGCAAAGACAAATCTGTTGTATTCCAATTTGATCCTGAGATTGAAAGGACTGTAAGGAGACTGCGAAGAGAACAAAAGAATTCAAAAATTATTTCAGACATGGATAATCTGCAGGATGTGGGAACTTTGGACCCTCATGGGCCATTGCAACCTATCAACATTCAAGAGGAGCATAATGAGCATGTTAATCAGAGACAGCAAGGCAACAACAATATCATTTACATTGCAAACGACAGAGATAGGGCTATCAGAGATTATGTTGTGTTAACTCTTCAAGTTGTACATCCAGGAATAGTCAGACCTGAAATGGAAGCCGCAAACTTTGAACTGAAGCCAGTGATGTTTCAAATACTGCAAACAGTGGGTCAATTCAATGGACTACCAACTGAAGATCTTCAATTCCATCTTAAGTTGTTTTTGGAAGTGAGTGTCGCTTTTAAAATTACTGGAGCAACACAAGATGCTTTAAGACTAAGGCTTTTCCCTTACTTCTTAAGAGATCGAGCAAGAGCATGGTTGAATTCCTTACCATATGACTCCATCACTACATTAAATGAATTGGCTGATAAATTTTTAATGAAATATTTTCCACCAACCAAGAATGCAAAATTGAGGAATGAGATCACTTCCTTTCGTCAACTGGAAGATGAGAGTTTATATGAGGCTTGGGAGAGATTTAAAGAACTGCTCAGAAGGTGTCCTCCTCATGGTATTCCTTATTGCATGCAATTGGAAATCTTTTACAATGAGTTGAATCCAAGTACGAGATTGATGGTTGATGCTTCAGCAAATGGAGCCTTATTATCTAAATCTTACACTGAAGCTTATGAGATTCTGGAGAGAATTGCCAACAATAATTATCAGTGGCCATCAACTAGACAGCCAGCAACAAGAGGAGCAGCAGGGGTACATAATATAGATGCAATTACAGCATTATTAGCACAAGTAACCTCATTGACTAACATAGTGAAAGCCATGACGTCAGCTCCAGCAGTAGTAAAGCAAATTGCTGTACTGACTTGCGTGTACTGTGGTAAAGAACATGAATTTGATAACTGTCTTGGAAATCCAGCATCAGTAAACTATGTGGGTAATTTCAACCGACAGCCTCAAAACAATCCGTACAGAAATACTTACAACCCTGGATGGAAGCAACACCCAAATTTCTCATGGAGCAATCAGAATCAAAATGTTCCAACTTTGAGTGGATAAAACAGAAATAGTCAACCACCTGGTTTTCATCAGCAGAATCAAGGGCAAAAACACACCAGCCACAATCCTCTCACTTTATTAAAAACATTGATTAAGGAATACATTGCGAAGAATGAAGCAATTGTGCAAAGTCAAGCAGTATCTCTAAGAAACTTGGAAAACCAAATTGGTCAGCTTGCCACAGCAATGAGTAGCAGATCTTAGGGAAGCTTGCCCAGCAACATAGAAGATCCAAGAAGATAAGGAAATAAACATTGCAAAGTAATCAACTTAAGATCTGAAAAGAATGTTAATACCCCTGTGGAAGTGACTAAAAAATTGGTGGAATTTAAGCCCTCACAAGAACCAGTTCAAGATGACAGCATGTTACAGCAACCCAACCATCAAGATACTGGTATTAGTAGTCAAGCTGCAGCAACTATGGAAGGGAATCAACTAATAAATGATGACAAAGAATTTGCAACACTAGTGGCAACATCTTCTTACAATAAAGTAAATGAGTAGAGATTGGTACCTCCTGAAGCTACCCAGTAATTTAGACATTCACCTCATTTCCCACAAAGATTCTAGAAGCAAAAACAAGACAAGCAATTTACTAAATTCTTGGAAGTGCTGAAGCAATTACACATCAACATCCATTTTGTGGAAGCATTGGAGCAAATGCCTAATTATGTGAAATTTCTAAAAGACATCTTGGCAAGAAAGAGAAGGTTGGGAGAATTTGAAATTGTTGTTTTAACACAAGAAAGAAGTCACATGCTCCAAAGTAAGATTCCTAAAAAATTAAAGGATCTAGGAAGCTTCACAATATCATATTCCATTGGAACTAGGTACAATGGCAGAGCACTTTGTGATTTAGGAGCCAGTATTAATCTGATGCCATTATCTGTATTTAAGCAGTTGGGAGTAGGAGAATACAGGCCAACAACAGTAAATCTGCAGTTAACTGACAGATCCCATGCATATCCTGAAGGAAAAATTGAGGATGTACTGGTGAAGGTTGACAAATTCATTTTTCCAGTGGACTTCATTGTATTAGATTTTGAGGCTGACAAAGAGGTACCCATTATACTTGGAAGACCTTTCCTACCAACCGGGAAGACTCTGATAGATGTGCAAAAATGAAAGCTAACAATGAGGGTGAATGATCAACAAGTCACATTCAATGTACCAGAGGCTATGAAGAACCCTGATGAGGCAGAATATTGTAATTTCCTGAGTGTTGTGGACTTTGTTGTAGAGCGAAGAGATCATCAAAGTTGCCACCTTTGAGAGCTTTAAAGAAGAAGATGTTGCAGCAAATTAGATAGATTGGATGGAAGGAAAGCAATCTAACAGACATAATGATTAGTTGAACATCTGAATCTTTCAGACAAGAAAGTAAAAACAACTTTACCATCTATTGAATCACCTCATATTCTTGAATTAAAATTGCTACCCTCACACTTGAAATATGCTTATCTTGGTCAAAACAACACACTCCTTGTAATCATTTCATCTACTTTGGATGCAGGTTAAGAACAGAGCCTGGTAAATGTGCTTGGGAAATACAGAAAAGCAATTGGATGGATTATGGTAGACATTCATTAAAGAGATCAGCCCATCCATATGCATGCATAAAATTCTGTTAGAAGACTACTACAACAATTCAGTGGAGCAACAAAGAAGACTAAACCCCATTATGAAGGAAGTTGTGAAGAAAGAAATCATCAAATGGTTGGATGCTGAAATCATATACCTAATATCGAAGCCTTGTACCAAAAAATGAGGAATAACAGTGATGGCAAATGAGAAGAATGAACTTATTCCCACAAGAACAATTACTCGATGGAGGGTATGTATAGATTACAGGAAGCTCAATAATGTCACTAGGAAGGATCACTTCCTACTTTTATTCATAAATCAAATGCTTTGAAAAAACAATACTATTGTTTCCTAGATGGGTATTCTACAACCTTGCTATAGCTCCAAAGGACCAGGAAAAGACTATATTTACCTGTTCTTATGGAACTTTTGCCTTCAGAAGGATGCCCTTTGGGTTATGCAATGCTCCAATAACTTTTTAGAGATGTATGATGTCTATTTTTTTAGATATGGTGGAGCAAACATTAGAAGTCTTTATGGATGATTTCTCAGTCTTTGGAGAGACATACCCTGATTGTTTGCACAACTTAGAAGAAGTTTTTAAAAGATGTGAGATGACTAACTTAGTACTTAATTGGGAAAAATGCCACTTCATGGTGCAAGAAGGCATAGAGGGTGATGTCATAATTACAAGTGATCGACATTCACATGAAAAATAAATGTTGCAGTGGAGAGGGTTGAGCACTCTAAAGTTTTGGTTTTTATCATAGCACAATTTGAGTATGTGTGATGTCTTCTACTTCATATGTGAATATAATTGTGTTCTACCTCTGAATTACATACAATATTTTGGTAATATTGTAGCACCTTTGGAATCTGATCAAAGTGGCACACACACACTGGGAAAAAGCTAGAATTGAACTATTATGGCTATGTTGCATGATTAAAAATTGAAATCTGAGGGTGGAAGAATGCTTGCAAATTTGATGACCGAGCTAAGTTGTTTGTTGCATGATTGTGTGCATGAAGTGGTAGTATGTTGTCATTACTAAAGGACAAGTAACGGTCTAAGTTTGGGGGTGTGATAACTCCATGAAATGAGAGTTATTATGGCAATTCTAAACTTAAATTAAGATCACTTAGAGAGTAAATGATGTGCTTTTATTACATTTTCGTTATGTTTTGCATAAACATTCATTTTAGTTTAGTCTTAATAAGTTTTGCTTGATATAGAGTAATTTGTGCTCAAAATATGTGCATAACTGTAGGTTTTCATAAGCTTATAATTCATGGAAAGGATGCGGATGCAGTAGGATGGCAAAAGGGAAGAAAAATATGGCCACCAAAAAAGTGAAACAAAATCAGTGTCTTTAGATTGAGGAAAACCCATTGTCAGGAACAACGAGAAAGCTTAGCGCGAGATATCTGTAGAATAGCGATATGCAGTTTCCTAATTTGACTCATGCACGCCCTATGCCTTTGTTTACCCTAGTTTTCAGTTATAAAAAGGGGTGCGCATCACATAAAATAGCGGCAGGGAATTAATATTGAAAAATTCAAGGGAAAAAGAGGAAAACGATTAGAATTCAAGGGAACCGGTTCTGCATCAGAAAAGAATCCAGCAGAATTATTTGGATTTAATCTTTATCGTTCTCCATTTGTTCTTTCTTTACTCTTGATTGAACCAATGTATTCCATAACCAATATTTTGCTGTTTGTTTTTCTTTTTCAAAGTATGAACTAAACTTGCTTGTGGTTGAGTGGCAAACAATCTAAATGAGTTTTTGACTGTTCTTATGAGTTACTATATAATTGCTGTAGCATTTTACTCTACTATCTTTGATTATAACTGTTATTTCGGTTGACCACCCATTTAATGGTTCAAGTTAAAATAGAGCCTACAAAAGGGCTTGTCTTAGTGGATATTATTAGAGTAATACTTGATCTTAATTTGAGTTTTCTAGTTTAAGGTTATCTTGAATCCCATAAGGGTTATGCTTGGAGTAAATTTTTTTGAAGAAATAGACACAGGTATTCACCTTGTAGGGTAGAGAGAAAAGACGTTTATAATGCCATGCCTTAAATAGAATAGCAAATGGTCATTGTTAGGATATTTAAAGGTATGAGAGATCCAACATGCTACAGCTGAGGATGCAAAATAAATTCTACCCAATGCTGTAGGAATTGTTGTAGCAACTGGTGCTAAGTTGATGAAAAATAGTCAACCCATGAAGAGAGTTTGATCATTCAACTACTTCATTCTCATTTGATTCTTCTACGTAATTTATTTAATTTACTTCATTACTGCGTTTTTTTGTTTTATTTCTTTACAACTGTTAGGTTCGGTAGTAATCAACTTTAAATTTGTTCATCTTGGAATAGAGTCAGATTGCACTACTGTGATTGCTGTAGCATTTCTAGTAACATCAATCATTGTGGAGACGATCTTGAATACTCATCACTTTATTACTTGTTGTGTACACTTGCACATTGGCATCAATAGCAATTGAGTAAGACATGTGTTGTCAAAAATGCAGAACATGAGGGCTCTCATTGGGTAAGATGCCCTCTAATGTTTCAACAAAGCAATACATTAAAAAACAAATGAATGTTGCAATATTTAAGCAGAAAATACAGTGTATTAAACAAAACAATTTTCCTGGACAATCAATTTAGTTAATAAATAATGATTCAAGAAAGAAAAACATGGTCCACCATTTTTTTTAAATTAAAATTTTATTAATATAAAACAATTACGGTGATTTATCTTTACATACATAAGCATCGATCTTGGTTAGAACTTCTTCTAACCAAACTTTCTCGATGGAATTGCAGATAGCTAATTTAGCGAGATGATGTGCAGCTTCATTGCAAGACCGTGGAGCAAATTTCACTTAGAAAGAGTTCTCAGAGGAAGATAAGACTTCTTGAATGTCGGAGATTAACCACCCCACTTCACATCTATTATGCATTTTGTTACTAATAAGATTAACGACATTGAGAGAATCTGACTTTATTATTACTGGAGCCAACCCAATATCCATCACCAATTGCAGGCCTTTGTGCACAGCAACAGCTTCCACAAACTCTATATCTCTGGAGAAAATCACCGTACAAATAGAAGCTGCCATAACCTTTCTTCTCGAATTACGAACCAATACTCCAATACCAGCACGACCTTTCGCAAAACTAACAGCTGCATCAACATTCACTTTGTACCATGATGAGGGAGGACTTTGCCAACCCAGGTTGGGAGTATTGAGTTTAATGCTCTTGCTGGTTCCACATTGCAGAGTGTCTGCTCTAAATGAGTTCACGACATTTGCAGCTCGGACGACAATTGTTTAAGACTTAGTGATAACTTTATCATAAATTAGATGATTCCGAGCTAGCCAAATTGACCAACAAAAAACTGCCCATTCTTCAAACTCTTCTTCTGTTAATATAGATGTTATATGAGTGGTCAAATTGGAAAATTCCATAGGCCTTGTAATCTTTAGGCATGAATAATATCTCGTGAGCTTCCATACCTGCTTTCCTTATTTACACCCTACTAGAGCATGATACTGTTCCTCATAAGCAAAGCCACAACAAAGGCATGAATGAGCAACTGGAATTTTCCTTTTATGCATATTTGAATAAGTGGGTAGAATATTGGAAAATGCTCGCCAATAAAAGATTTTAATCTTAGACGGTAGAGACAAATTCTAGAGATACTTCCACCACACTGTATTAGTAATGGAGCTGAAGGCCAGTCCTTGAGTTTCAAACAACGGGCCATATGGTAGCCACTTTTTATGCTGTATTGGCCTCGCTTATCATATGTCCAGACCAGTTAATCCTCCAATGGCCTTTTGGGTAATAGGATTTTTAAAATATGAGTTGCATCTTCTTCGAGAAAATGAGTTCTTATCAACTGTTCTTTCCAGCATCCTTCTTCGTCAATCGAGATGGCTACTCGAGATTGAGAAAGCATGAGCTGAGGAGAGAATAACTTGAATGTGCTAGGGCGAGGAAGCCATCTGTGGTGATAAATAGAAACAATTTTACCATCTTTAATTCTCTATTTTAAAGCAGCTTCAATAACCTCTCTCCCCTATAAGATACTTCTCCATATATATGAAGGATTACTACCTAATTTACTCTCCATGAAAATTGCCTCTTGGATAGTATTTAACTTTGAGAACTTTGGGAGAATAGAGAGTGTGGAAAAGAAATTAATCTCCAGCATTGTTTTGCTATAAGAGCTTTCTTAAAAGAGCTCAACTCTAAAAAACCAAGGCCCCCATATTTCTTTGAAAGGCAGAGTTTCAACCATGGCAACCAATGAAAGCTTCTGGAGGATGAATTTTGACTCTACTAAAATTGTGCAATTAATTTTTGCAAATCATCACAAAAGCTGAGAGGGAGCTAGAAGACACTCATCGCATATGTAGGGATAGCTTGTGCAACAGCTTTGATCAATATCTCTTTTCCAATCTTTAATCTTGTGTCAAAGCCAGGTCTTCAATGTATTGAAGAAGAATATTTTACTTCTGCCCAGCATCGATGGGAGACTAAGATATTGCTCATGATGAGAGATGACAGAAAGGTTGAAGATATGATTAATCGCCTCTCTGATGTTTCGTAGAGTGTTTAGACTGAAGAATAAAGATGATTTTTGAAAATTGATGACTTGGCCAAATGCATTGCTATATAGATCAAACAACTCTTTAAGATGGTTACATTCTGCAGCTGTTGCTTTAGAGAACACCAAGTTGTCATCAGTAAAAAATAAATGAGAAATAGTAGGGCTCTGGACACTAAACCTAATGCCATGAATGAGTTTATGATTTTTGCATAGGCCAATAAAGAAGATAAAGATTCTGCACATAGAATAAATAGATAAGGGGAAAGAGGACATCTTTGTGCAACCCTCTCTGAGGCTTTACGAGACCTCGAACTTCGCCATTAAGCAAGAAAAAGAATGTAGATAACATGATGCATTTCATTGTGAGACTCACCCATCGATATGAAAATCCTAGCTCATGCATAATGATTTCTACAAAACACCATTCAATCTTGTCATAAGCTTTGATGTTGTCAAGTTTTACAGCAACCAGTCCCTCTTTTCCCTGTTTTCTGCATCTAATCTTATGGAGGCACTCATAGCCAATTATGATATTATCTGTGATTATTCTTTGAGGAATGAAGGCAGATTGGTAAGGGGAAATTAAATGCTCTAAGACAATTTTTGGTAGTAAGGCATTTTGAAATAATTTTATAAATAATATTATACATACTAATTGGTCTATATTCACTTACTCTCTTGAGTTCCTTCACTTTTGGAATCAAGGCCACATATGTATGATTAATTAAAGATAAGTCTCCATCCCCATTCAATATTTCCAAACAAGCTGCACTTACAGAACGACCTACTATATTCTGATACCGCTGAAAGAAACCTGCTGATAAGCCATCAGGGCCTGGAGCCTTTGAGGGATGCATTTGGAATAAAGCGACTTGAATTTCTTATGGTGAAAACATTTTGTCCAGTTCCATATTCATTTCTGTAGTAGCTTTAGGCTCAATGTGTTGAAGTGTCAACTTTATGGACTGTGCTGAAGGATTAGAGGATGTGAATAAATTCTGTAAATGTTTAGAAATTTCATTTTCAATGGCGTTTATGTCCTCTGTCCACTGATTATTGCTGTCCAGTAGGCCAACAATCAGATTTCGTTTCCTTTGTCCTAAAGCCTTGGCATGAAAGTATTTTGGTGTTACGGTACCTTCTTTAAGCTAAAGAACTTTAGATCTTTGCCTCCAATATACTTCCTCGTCCCTGAGAAAATCATCTAGCTTGTTTTCCACAGTTCTAATCTCGTCATAAGACTGAGAGGGGTCATATTTTAAGCAAGTGAGCTTTGGGGTTAACATCTGCAAATTACGTTTCCTGTCCCCGAATTTCTGTCTACTCCATTCTTGTAATTTAGTTCGCACGACTGTAGAATTCTTTAAATAAATGGAGGTGGAATTAGAGTTAGCTTCCTTATGACTTGCAATCCACGCTTTCTCCTTTATGTGTCTACATTCACTATAGTTGTTCCATTGGTCTTAAAAAAGAAATCTTCTTCCCAAATGTTGTCTTTTCTAGAAAGATGGGTTTTCCACTTCCAAAATTCAACTAGGATTAGAGAGTGGTTAGAACTCCAAGCATCAATATTTGTCACGGATACAGCTCTATAAACATCTTTCACAGAAGAAGAGCCGACAAATCTATCAAGTCATTCTTGTACTAACCCTTCCTCTCTGTGATTGGTCCATGTGTAAAGATAACTCATACAGCCCAAATCAGAAAGGTCACACTCCCTAAGCGTGTCTTGGAATTCTAGCATTGTATCAGTGTATTGAAGATGACCCCCTACTTTTCTTCTGTATGTAAGATTTGGTTAAAATCCTTAAAATGCAAGTTATGCAACCCAAGAGGAGGGGTGAATTGGGATTTTAAAACTTACGCTAAACAATTCGCACAACAATTTAATCTATTGCCCTAATCAAATTTAAAACAATAAGTTCAATACTGTACAATAATAAAAGAGTAAGGAAAGAGAGAGCAAACACAATCATTTTTACGTGGTTCGGCAATCCCCGCCTACTTCCACACCTCCAAGCCAACCAAGCTCGAGGATTTCACTATCCAAGCCTCCCAAGGCTTCAAGTTCTTTACAATTGACTTCCAAGGTGTCAATAAACCTTTACAACCAAGAGATTATCTCTTAATCTCTTCATTCGAGTGTTTCTCACACTTATACACTCACAAATTTGATGAGAAAATAATTATTACAATAAAGAACTCTCTTTTAGAGTAGATATGCAAATAATAGCACAATAAAGATTTAATCTATGATGATTTGTGAATTGGAAGCTCAAAATATGTTGTCTAAAATTGTTTGTGCTTGCTAGAATCTCTAAAATGAAGTTACAGTTGAGTTTTTATAGTTAAAGCCCGAAAACTAGTCGTTATACGCAAATTCCTGCAACCAAGCGGTTAGCCGCTTGATTTATCCGGCTAGCCGCCCAGAACAGTGATATTACCGTTAAATTTAAAATTGCTACAGTATCATTGTTCATAAAATTACATTTTTGCCCAAAACATTTTGTAATTACAATATGGCCCAAGACGTCATAAAACTTTGCAAACAAGTCCAATTTCAGAATTTCTAAATAATGCTTGTCATTCCCAAGACTTTTTGAAATTAAGACATGGCCCCACATATAATAGTATTTTTCAAAGAGGTCCTTTTCAAAATTTAGTATAATACTCATATTTTTCAAAGTTCTCAAAACCTTTCACTTTAGTGTAAAATTTGAAAATATGCGATTTTCCTCAGGCGCTTAGCCGGTAGCCTCAGGCGGTTAGCCGCTCACTCTCTGACTCTTTGTCCAATTTTGGATTTCAAATGTTTGGATTACATTCGGGTTCTCAAACTTTCATAAATTATTTTATGGCCTGAAATGTTTCATATGTTTGCAAATAAGTCCAACTCCGAATTCAAAACAATACTTATTAAAATCAAAGATTGCAAAACTTTTTATTTTAGTCCAAATTACTCAAATTCACAAAATACTTTATCTTATAAATATAAAACCTTTTAGTTTATGAAAAATAATTATTTAAATAAACTCTTGAGCTTCTCAAATGCTAAATCATACATTAATTAAATCATACCGGCTTTATAAGAATTTATCACAATAATTTGTTCGTTGAGCTCTAAGCTTTTATTCTTGATTTTTTCGTTGTCCATTGAATGTTTTGAACTTGATTTATCCTTAAAAAACTAGTGAAAATGTGAAATACAATATTTATCACTTAAGACACATGTTTATTATCATCAAAATTACATTATGTGTAGCCCTTTAGTCTAACAATCCTCTCCACATAACCAGAGAAGAGAAGAGAGTGGAGCAAGTCTGCGCAACATGGTCCAAGTGTTTTTTTTTCCCTTTTAAATTGAGAATTTACAAAGCTTTCACTCAGCATGAGTGCTTTCTCATACCACGGGTGTGTTTATTTACTCAACCGAATTGCTTTCACCTTCTTCTCTACTTCCTCTACTCTTCTCACCTTCATCATACCTGTTTGGTCAATCTAAGAAACTATCGACATTGCTCTCTGTCTGTCTTTTATTCTGTTCTTTGCATGGACTCTAAGGAGTTAACTTGGTTCTGTAAGGCACTTTCTCGTTCTAATGTAGAAGGAGAGGCGGTTACTATTGAGGGGAGTGCACATGATGCAGGAGCACAGTAATTAGCTCAGTGCTTAGTGGGTAAAGTTTTAACAAATAAGGCAATCCGTTGCGAAGGGTTCAAAACTGCCATTCAACAAATTTGGCTAACTGTTCACGGGCTGAAAACTGAAAGTCTTGGCAACAATACTTTCATCTTTCAATTCCAATCAGCAATAGAAAGGAAACGCGTTTTAACAGGTGGTCCATGGATCTTTGACAAAGCTCTTTTGATTTTAACAGAACCAACAACTATGGGTGAGTTGTCCTAGCTGGATTTTACAAGGGCGCTTCTTTGGGTGCAAATTCACAACATTTCAACAGTTTGTAAGACTGCTGAGACTGGGGAGATATTGGGAACGTCGATTGGCAAAGTTCTTGAAGTGGACACAGGGCCTACTAGGGTATGCCTTTGCCCCTGTTTGCGCTTAAGAGTCTTGATAGATGTAACAAAACCATTGAAACAAGGGATTAGAGCTCAATTGTGAGGTTGTCAGGAGGTGATGACGTTTGCAATCTTCTACGAACGTTTGCCTGATTTTTGTTTCCGGTGCGGTTTCATTGGGCATCTTCATCGAGAATGTCCAACTCCCTCAATTGGCAACCCCCAATGTGCAAAATATTTCAAGTATAGTCATTTACTTAAGTTACTGACGCCATCAGCGAAATCTCGAGATGCCAAGACTAAGGAGACGACGACTTCAACAGTGCCAAGCACATGTCTAACTGCAACCGCCTCATCGAATAATGTAGAAGGGGTGACATTAGCAGCAAGCAATATTGAACATGGACCGGTCAATAAATTGCATGAAGAAAGATCTGGAAGTATTACAACTCAGCTGAAACATCAAGCCACAACTCCAGCTACATTAATTGCAGAACCACTCATTCCTGACGGTGCTCCAAACAAGGATAACCCGCTTGTGGGGAATAATGATGATGATCCACAGGCTTCTCAGTTGAGCCCATCTCACTTAAACAAAGAGTCCCGCTCCCAGCTTTCTATGGCGACAAGCCCAATCCAAAAGTGGAAACGCATGGCTAGAGCCTCTGAATCCAAGATGAAATCTCCAGTTGTTTCAGAACCAAATTCTAAAAGAACACGGGCCAACGAAGATAAACCAGAACTCGAGCCTATGATGAAACGATCACATCCAGGTCAAGCTTCGGAGGATTCAGGGAGGGAGGCTAGTAATGCCAGTATTGTACATCCCTCTCCTTCACATTTACCTTCATATTTTAGAGCACATGAAACAGCGGGTGCTAGTCTCCAGCCCCGCTAGGCGCAATAAAGATCATCTACTGGAACGTTCGGGGACTGGGGAACCCCCTAACGTTCCAAGCACTCAAGGAAGTTCTCCGAAACCATAAGCCTAACATTGTATTCTTGAGTGAAACCAAATTAACAGCGAGTCAATTTGAATTTTTGAAATATAAGCTTCAACTCTCCCATCTTTTTTCGGTGCCTCGAAATGGATTGGGGGGTGGTTTGGTTTTCTTTTGGACTGCAGATATCGATCTTAATATCATCTCCTACTCCAAGCATCATATTGATACCATTATTACCAATGAGAATGACTTGTTCAGATTCACAGGCATAAATGGTCCACCATCTTTAAAAAAACAAAAGAATAATTTAAAATTGTACTTTAAATGTTTGCGAGGACCATAAACAAAACAACCTTTTTGAAATAACAGTTTTAAAAGGAATGTTTTCTGACTATGGTCCACTTACAAATAAGTAGAACAATATGCACATAATGACAAATTTCACTCAGAATATATCCAAAAGAAGAATCAACATAGACATGTAGAACGTACAAAAGTTTAATAGTGTAATCAACTATTGAATTCGACATGCAGTAAAAAATAACAATCACCTCAATAAAAAAAATTAATCGTAGTCTAAATGGTCTAAGTCAAGCTTTAATTTGACATGCAGCACTTAGGATTTCAATGATTACAACATATTAATAGCAAATTAAGATTTAGTGAATACCTTGGTTTTCAATAGCTCACTACTGACTTCGCCCTCTTGTTCAGTCGAACAGTGACGACTGATTTTCAGTAAGAGCTGGATATGAATGGAGTGGTGTTGTTCAGGCGTTATGCTTTAAAAGACCCAAACTTTCAACATTTTGTATGTTTTCTTTTACATAGCAAATTAACAGTAAACCCTCTGTCACTCACAGAGCACTCACCGCCTTAATCCTCAAATCAGCGTTAAAGAAGTCAAAGACCTCATTCTCTCAAAAATAAAAATATTTTTTAAGCACATGTTTGTAAATAAAAATGTTTTAGGGATATCAAAAAGATAAATAATCAATTTTAAACCGACATTGTTTAAGTAGATTATTGATGGCCGTCATGTTTCATAAACGATTGAAAAAAAAAAACTGACCATGACATGTTTCTATTCAATAATAAAAGAAATGAATATAAGAGTCCCAAGTATGTCCTTTTAACAAAATGATATTAGTCACGAAAGTATCATTCTTTGATGATATTTTTATGACAAATCGATATGTATCATTAACTTTTTTATGATAAAAATGCATTTTTTTAGTAGTGCTGGTAGAGTTTTTATTTAAATAAATTAAATATTTGGTTGTCAATGATAACTTTTATTAAAAATCGTAAGATTAATTTAATATATATCTATACAAGTTTTTTCAAATTATGTTATGAAATCACTTCCTCATGAGACTGAAAAACTAACAAATAGTATTTTAGATAATTTAACTAAAAAAAATTTACAACCTTTATCATTTATTTAATTTTTAAAAGCTTTACTCAAAATACAAACAACACCAAAAGTTTTGAAATTAATTAAGTACTTTAGACAGAAGATAGAAATGTATATTTGATGATTGACATGACTTAAAAGTGATTTCTAACTCCCAAGTATAAGAGTGTCTTATTATATTATAACTCGGTGAGTCCGAGATCGATCCACAAAAAAAAGATTTAATTTGTTTATTTAAACCCTACATGCTAGTGTATGGAAAAGTTTGCCACCTACCTGTGGAACTCGAGCATCGTGCATACTGGCCATCAAGAAATTCAACTTTGACATGCAGCAAGCTAGCTCAGAAAGAATATTACAGTTGGCAGAACTTGAAGAAATTCACAATGATGCATACAAAAATGCCAATATTTACAAGCAGCTAATGAAAGTTTTTCATGACAAGCAAATTTTGAGAAAATCTTTCACTCCAGGTCAGAAAGTATTTTTATTCAATTCTCGCTTGCACCTATTCCCAAGTAAGTTACGTTATCGATGGTCTAACCCCTTTATTGTTCACACTGTTTTTCCACATGGGGTAATTGAAATTAAAGACCCAAAGAATGGTGTCACTTTTAAGTTAATGGTCAAAGATTAAAGCCATATCTAGAGTACCAACCTCATAGAGAGGACACCGAAAAGTGACCCACCAAATTTGAATTGAGATTTTTCTTTCTTTTCGGTGATTTGATTTTTTTTCTTTTTACTATTCTTTTGCTAATTGAAATTATTTTTGCATAAGTGTGTTTGTTTAACCATTAAGTTTTCTTTTATCATTATTAATCATGAGTGCCTCAACTAAACAGATCCTCTTGGACCTTCTTAGACGCTTCAACGTGTAAAATCTCATCTCAGAAGGCAGATTCAATTTTGTAAAACACATCATATTTGAGATCTACAACCATAAGAGTTAGTATCCCATGTTGAGGATTTAGAAAGCCAACTCAGAGACATTGAAGGAGGTATCTTCAACATTCAACTGGAGCTTGAGGTAAATTCAATAAGAAGACGATTGTAATTTTCTTTGTGTGTTTTAGTTTGTTACTTTGTTTGTGTGCTTTAGTTTGTTACCCTGGTTAAGTGACGGATAACGGTACTCCATGACAATCAAGTCGGTTACTTCAGTTTCCCATAATAACTGATCTTCTGAGGCGAAGGTATGGACAGAAATGAGATTTTAGTAAAGTTTCACAATCAATTCCCTTCACTTCCTCATAATGCCCTCCTTACAATCTATAAAGTTCGGTCCAAATGCATATGATTGCTTATGAGGAATAACATACCTGCTGACATCCACTGGTTAATTGAGGCCAAAGTACGATTGGCAGCTGAGTTACCTTTAAAATTTATTGCATATATGCCTAGTTGTGGTAAAAGAAAGTACGCAAGAAAACGAAGAGCTCGGAGAATTTCTGTTGCTTGTCATAAGTGTGCCAGAATGAGATGCGATAAAAAACCATGCTCTTTAGGAATGGTGTCTGATAACAGGGAAGAAAAGATTTAATTCATTAAGGATGGCTTGAATAAAGAGTCATTAGATAATATCCTTTTGTCTCTTGAAACGCATCCCAGAGGATATGTACAAGGAGTGATTCTCCAGTTATGGCCATTATTCCAAAAAGAGCATGCACGATATAGTCTCGGGAATCTAACTATGAATGACCCTATTTGCCAGTTTATAAGAAAACATGATGGGAAGTCTATCCTCAACCCATAGAGGGCGTTCAAGCCGTTTCTGGACGTAAAACCAGAGGAAGATGTGAGCCACAATCGCAACTACCTGTAAATATCTTTTTACTTCACTGTTATTTTATTTCACTGTTATTTTATCATTTGCATTATTGTCTTTAATAATTTCATTTTATCATTGTTTTTTTCTTTTTACTGTTTCCTTTTTTACTCTCGAGCCATGTGCTTTACGCGTTAATTGACACTGACATGCTACCTCATACACAGCTGTGACCCACTATTACTAAGATTCTTAAATATGACTTTTTGTTATGCACTCACAAATTATTTTTGAGAAGTATCTCAATGGCAGCTACTCCCAATAAACAATTCAAGAACATTTGTGTGCTTTTTCGATTTAACTATTGCAAACATAAAAAGTTCGTTGAGACAGCCATAGATCTTGGTCGAAGCATAATAGAGAGAAAATTACACTTGGTGTATGGAGCAGATAATTGAGGGTTATCAAAATTGGTCTCCGAAGCTGCTTTTGTCAGAGGAAGCCAAGTGTTAGGCATCATTCTAAGAGGCCTAAAACCTTTGGGCAGTTTTTCTGACTCACCGACTGGAGAAGAGTTAGTCGTCTCAGATATACAAGAAAGAATAACTGAAATACTTTAGAGGCACTTATCACATTAGCATTTTGGGCCCATCTACACAATCACCGGAAACCCAACGGTTTGTTAAAAGACAATAACTTTTATGATGGATTCATTGCATTTCTTAACCATGCAATAAAAAATTATTTCATTCCTTCCACGGTGAAAAAACTTTTTATTTGTGCTCACACTACTAATGAGCTACTTGATCTGTTACAAGCTTATAGACCAGAGCCAGACCCCAGGACCTTTGTGTTGGAGTGTCCAAATAATGATGGTAACAGAGCCGCAGTAAGAAGTGCAAATTAAATTTAACTCTCCGCTTGTAAATATTTTCTTCCATGTTGCACCACCCAGGTGATGTCTTCTAAACTCTACTTTTTTCCTTTAAAACATTGAGGACAATGTTTCGTTCTGGTTGGGGGGAGGGAATAGTTGACAATTGTGGAATCTTTGTTAAGTTTTTACTAATTTTTTTATTGTAGAGACTAACTGTGGCTAACATTTTGTGTTGAAGATGGTTGAATATGGAATGTAGTGAATCTATAAACGCATCATCTTGGTTTGGAAGTTAAAAAAAAAATTCCAAACATTTTCTTTTTCTTTATTAAGCTTTGACAATCATTATTTTTTCTAACTTCTTCTTTCTAATTTCTCCTTTATAAATATACACTTTCAAATTTTTGAGTCGAAGATGGCTGAATATGGAGTGTAGTGACTCTAGAAACGCATCTTCTTAGTTAAAAAAAATATATTTTATTTTCTATCATTTTAAGTGTAACTTTTCTAATTAGTTTTTCTGCATCATTTCACCTTTCTACATACATATTTTCTTTTCATGTTTAGAATAGGTTGGGAGGTAGACTGCCGTTTGAAAAAAAAAATTGTGTGAATTTTTTTTAACATTAGATGACATGATAACTTTCAAATTTTAGTATTTGTATTATCTTTGGTCTTAAGTGATGTTACGCTATGTTTGTTACTCTACATGTTGATGTTAGAGATAAATATGAGTTGCTTGAAGGAATGCACATGTCATAATAAATTCCAAGTGAGTTTTTTAGCGTGTCATTTTTTTTGGAAAGTAACCCTTTTTGCCCATTCTTCATACATCTTAACAGTTTATTATTTTATACATGATCTCTAGATTTCCTTTGAGTCAACCCTCTAAAAAAAATTGTGAGATAAAAAAAATGGGTGTTACTACATCTGGAGGTCCATCTAATTAGTAGATATGGAAGATTATTTAAAGCCCTAAAAGACGATGGGAAGGCCATCTTTGACCTATTTGAGCGTTTGTAACCATCCCTTTTGCGAAATATCCATACTTAACCCTTTTGAGCTTTTTATTTATTAAAAAAACTTTTCTTTGTCAAACTTATCATCTTGACCCACTCCGATTTGGAGTATTACCTGATATATTACAAGTTTCATCACCTATTTATGTTTGAGAAAAATGTAAATAATTATTTTGTTCAGTGAAGTTGTGCCAAATAAAAGCAAAAAAAACAAAAAAAATTGTTGTTTAAAAAAAAAGAAAAAATAACAATAATAATAAATAAGCAAAATGCACTTTGTAATTTCCAAAAGATATCTACTTTTTCTCAAACATATATTTTGTTTTCCTTATTTTCCCTCCTTTATTAGCCATATCCTTAGCCTTCGTTACGTTTAATAAAAGTGTTTCTTGATTTTAGGGATTTATAGTCTAAAGTAGAAGCTACTTATATGAGATAAAAAGATGTAATGATGCATACATATATAAAATAAATAAATAAATTGGGTTGACTAACATTTTGTTTCATTTAAAGATTGTGTGATTTCTAAAATGTGGCCATATTCCTTTCATCTTAGTGAGAGTGTGTGATATCACTTCTTTATTATTTTCTCTCAATTTACCATTCATTGAGTAACTATTTTTATTGGGTTCAATTTTTTTTATGAGAGTGCCACTACTACCTGTGGGATTTTGGGGTTTGATATGTCATTCTTGAAAATAGCTGTGACAAAGTCTACTAAGCTTATTCATGTGGATGGCTGATGTGGGTGTGATATTTCTTTAGACTAGAGATAATACTTATACGTTTATTTGATTGCTATCATTAGTCTGATTGAATAAACACGATTGTTTTTTAAAAAAAAATCATTTTGGGTTTGAATTTTGTTTTCACTTTATTTGCTAGGAACTAGTAATAAGCTGGTTGGCGGTGTGTTGAGTGTTAGAAAGTATATATTTATAAAGGAGAAAATCGTCATTTTACACTTCAAGTTTCACTAACATTCCTATTTTTATGTATTTAACTCTCTTGTAATTTAATTATGTGTGTTTTATTTTAATTAAGTATTTTATGTATTTTAGGGGCATCATGGTCATTTCACAATGAACGAGAGATCAGACAGCGAAAAAGACATCACTTTTAAACTCAGGATAGTCGAAAACCTTAGGAGGAGCATAAAAGAAAAAATGGCACTATTCACATGTACGGTTCTATTCACATCTATGGTACTGTCAATGTTACTGTTAGCGACACTGTTCACATATACGGAACGATGATGTGGCATTGACTGATGATGTGGCATTGACCAATGAAGTGTCACGATCCTATTGGACTAAAATTCTTATTTATTGTTGATCGGTGACGTGGCAACTTGTTAGTGGACCAAAAATCGCGCATACGGTGCATTCATATACACGGAATTATTTACAACCAAACCGTGTCACTATTCAAACCGCGTGGTCAAACTGTGTCATTATTCAAATCGCGTGGTCAAATCGTGTACCGTTGACCGATGACGTGGCACAATCCTGAGCGTCCGAAATGTTTTTAATCTGATGGCCATGATTTACTCAGTGTGTCTATAAAAAGGGGGCTCCCCCCCTAATTTGGCATCCTTGAATTCATTTTTGAGTTCCATTTTCTATAATTCCTTCTTCATCTTGTATTTTTTACATATTTTAATAAATTCTCATTTTACCCCTAGTTCAATTATGAGTAGCTAATTTTCTTTTAAACTTGGGTTGAAGGTGAAGTCTCAACATGTGCCATGGGCTTTATTTGGTAAATTTACTTTCTCTTCCCCTTTAATTATTGTTGATGTTTTGACTTTTCGTCGACAAATAATAATAATCTTGTCTAGATACCGCACTGGTTTAATCGGCTCCCTAGTACAAGGTTATTATTATTTGGCACAATAAGCCCTTAGCACCATATTGATTAGAGTGTGGTTCATGAGGAGTGGAAACTGAAATACTAACTAGGCAACCCAAGAGGGGGGTGAATTGGGATTTTAAAAATTATCCTAGGCAAACCACACAACAATTTAATCTAATGCCTTAATAAATTCGAAAACAATAAATTCAATCAAGCACAATATTAAAAGAGTAAGGGAAGAGAAAACGAACACAAGGATTTTTACGTGGTTCGGCTATCCCCGCCTACGTCCACGCCTCTAAGCACACCCGGCTTGAGGATTTCATTATCCAAGCCTTTCCAAGGCTTCAAACGTTTACAATTGACTTCAAGGTGTCAATGAACCTTTACAACAAGAGATTATATCTCCAATCTCTTCACCCCAAGTGTTTCTCACACTTGTACTCTCACAATTTGATGAATAATGAAAAATACAACAATCAATCTCTCTTTAAGAGTGGATATACAAATTGAAGAACAAAGATGATTTAATGAATGATGATTCACGAAGTTGAAGCTCAATAGATGTTGTGTGCACTTGTTCTTGCTTGCTTGGATTACCAAAAATGAATTGGTTTTGAGTTTATATAGTTTGAACTCAAAAACTAGCCGTTACTAGCCGTTATGCACATTCTCGGCGATCCGCTTTATGGAATCCATTTATGTTACAAAAAAATTTGAATTTTGACTAACCGGCCACGAAAATTTACATTCTGCCCAATATCCAGTTTTCCAGTTTTTATAACCGGTAAGCCGTTTGCTACAGTAACCTGCACAGTGCACTATTTTCTAAAATTATAGTTTGACCCCAAAACTTTACAAAACTATACTACGGCCCAAAACGTTATGAAACTTTGCAAATAGGTCCAATTTCAGAATTTCTAAATAATACTTTGTTTATCCCAAAACTTTCTGAAATTATGATATTGCCAAAGATGCTATGACACTTTTCAAATAAGTCCTTTGCCAAAATTTCAAGCAATACTTGTTTATTTCAAAGTTTTCAAAATTCTTTCAATTAAACCATAAACTTTGAAAAACAACCAATTTCATAAAATCATTTTTCCATTAAATATGAAACATTTATAATGTGAAAATAATGATTTATTTAAAAAGAATAAAAAATAATTTGGGCTTAAAAGATTAATCATTCTTAATCTTGTTTGTTATCATCAAAATCAATATTATGGAAACATATATGTTAACAATCTCCCCCTTTTTGATGATGACAAACATTTCATATATTTAAAAAATGATTCCATAAATTGCTCCCCCTAAATATAATCTTCTCTTACAATTTGCCAATTAGCTAAAATAACATATTTAAATACATGGATTTTTCTCCCCCTCATCATCAAAAAGAAAAAAACTTAATTGGCAAAGAAAAAAAATAGCAATCTTTTTTTTTATAAATTCGAAAACATGTATTCTTCTCCCCCTTCATCATAAAAAAGAAAACGTAAAGGAAAAGAATAAGAGTAGGAAATTTGTTACCCATGTTGTCTGAATAGAAATTTCGACAAAATCTCCCCCTAACAATAAGCATCACCTCAAATACAAATTTAGTAATATTACTCATAAATTATCATCATATCTCAAAATCATCAAGTACTCACCATAATCACATATCATCAAAATCATCAAAAGAATATTCAAAGTGCATATTATTCTCCTTCTTTTAACAACATAGAAATGATATATCCTTTGTCTCCCCCTTTGGACAACAAAAAAGTTCAAAATGCATATTATCCAAAATCATATTATATGCTCCCCCTAAATATATGGCCAATTAAAAATTTAACCAAAATGATTTTATCCAAAAACATATCATATTTATCTCCCCCTATCAATCATCAAGACTTCAAATCAAGCACATTCTTTATCATCAAAACTTAAGTAAAGCATAAGTACATAATAGCAATATATAGATAATCAAAATCAACATATGCCATTATAGATCATCAAAATCAACATAGCTAAAAAGCCATCATTATGAGCTAAAGAACAAGTGATCAAATCCATTATTACAAATGCTCACATATATTTTTAAGTGATGATCTAGTAATTACATCTTGTGATGGATCTCCTAAAATTAAGTCCTTAGGGTGAGAAGAAACATATAATTCAAAATCATAGCAAACATCCATATAATCCAAAATGCAAAATAAAACAGTAAATGAAATGTTGGTGTGTCCAAATACAAGTATAAAAGATTACTTGTGAGTTTTATAATGAAAATAGATTTTAAAGATGATTTTAGACACAAGAATGGATGCGGATAATTTATATGAATCAATTTGGATTGAAAACGAATGAGAATGATGGATTTTGGAATGAAATCAAGAGAGGAGAAAACAGCTTCTAGTGAGAGAACAAGAAACGGTTTGCCGAATGAGGAGAAGATGATGAACAGCAAAAATAAACCACGAATCCGGCTTGCCGGTTAATGGGCAGCAACTCACAATTCCACAAACGGCTTGCCGGTTAGCTCGGGAAACAAAAAATCTGGAAATCTGGTTCTTGGGCAGAAACTTGAAAGCCGAAAACGGCTTGCCGGATTTGTGATCCGGTTTGCCGGAAATGAACCCGAGAACAAACAACGCGAAAACGGCTTGCCGGTTTTTGAGAACCGGTAGACCGGTTGTGAGGCAGAGATGAAGCTTAGCAAATCCGGTTTTCCGGATTGAAAATTCAGTTATCCGATTGTTGTCCCGAGAGCAACCAAAGCTAATCCGATTTTCCGGATTGAAAATCCGATTATCCAGAATTTGTCCCGAGAGAAATCAATAAGAAATAATGGTTTTCCGGATGAGTGGAAATGGAATATTTGCTAGCTCTTATACTTGTACTACACACACCATTTCATTTTTGGCCTTAAAATTTGATTAATTTTAAATCATTTTGAGATTTAAAACTTTTCAATAAGCCAATTAATACATGAGACATAAATGCATACAAGACCAAGCATATGAAATCATATCAAACAATGATGTCAATTTTATAAATGAATGATGATATAACACAATTAATGGCATATGAATTCACACATATATAAGAGATGGACAATGATGATAGACAATTAAGAAGATGAAATCATAGACTATACAATCATCAAAATCAAACAAAGGCATCATGATAAATCACTCAATATTATACACAATGATAATTCCATCATGTAAACATACAAGCATACTTTCGCAATTTCATTTATCATGATTCATTCAACAAAATTAATATGGCAAGAATTGTTACCAAAACAATTAAATCATCTTGCCTCATCTATTTCTCCTAGATCATGCTCAAATGATTATCCTTACAAGCTTTCATCAAGGAACTTCTCCACCATTCCTTGATTGTGGTACCTACAAAACAAATTCAAGTTGTGTGCTTTGGTACCCAAATACTCTTGGGTCCTTGAGTGTTAGATTTAGTTCCTTTCGGAACCCAAATACATTTGACTCCATAATACACATTTCTTTTAATTGGACATCTATTCTTCATATGACCATTTTGATTGCAATAATGACATACAATTTGATCATTTGTGAAGGTAGCCTTAACAAAATAATTCTTATAATAATTTTGTTTCAAGTAAGGCTTATACCCAAGTCCTCCTTTATCAAACACACATTTTTGTGAATTAAGCATGTTATCCAACATCTTTTGCCCATTTGTGAATTTCAAAACAATCTCATTCAACTCATTGCTCCTTTTCTTAAGCGTTTCATTTTCATTTATTAATTCATCAACATGTGATTTATCATGCTCATACGAAGTACTTTGTTTATATGTGAATGATGCAATTCTATCATGCAACATTTTATTATCTAACTCTAGTCCTTTAATCTTTTCATTTAATGAATCATTGCATTTTTGTAAAGCATCATTTTCATTTTTCAAGTTATCTACATGTGATTCTAGATGTTCATGTGAAGTGCTAAGTTTCTCATTTGATAATGCAACTCTATCATGCAATGTTTTATTCTCTAATTCTAGGCATGTAATCTTTGCACATAGAGATTCATTTTCATTTTTGAGCTCTACCATTTTCTTTTTAAGACATGCATTCTTTTTACCAATTTTTATCCAATTATCATGCAATTCTTTAAAAGCATCATATAATTCATCATAAGTAAAAAGATCATTTACCTCATCAAGTTCATCATCCGATTCATCTCCAATTGCCATGAGAGCTAGATTTGTCATTTCTTGATGCTCTTCATCATCACTTGTTTCCTCATCGCTATCATCCCATGTGGCTACCATTGCTTTCTTCTTGAGCTTGTTGAGACGAGGACATTCCGTTCTTATATGGCCAAGCTTCTTGCACTCATAACATTTGATTAATTCCTTCTTCTCCTTTTGGTTCTTGAGGTCTCTAAATTTTCTTCGCTCACCGGATTTCTTAAAAAGTTTTCTGAACCTCCTAGCCAACATATCCATCTCTTCCTCATCCAGCTCGTTTTCCTCATCACTCTCATGTTTCGAGGCTTTGAGAGCAATGTTTTTCTTCTTCTCCTCATTGCCTCTTTCGGCTGCCAAGTCTTCCTCATAAGAAATAAGAGAACCAATTAAATCATCAATAGGTAAGATATTTAAATCCTTGGCTTCCTCAATGGCAGTCCTTTTTTATCTCCATTCCTTAGGTAGAGACCTAATAATTTTCTTAACCTTATCGCTATTTGAAAAAGTCTTTCCTAGGGCTCCTAGAGTGTTCACTATGTCCGTAAATCTAGTATACATAGAATACACACTCTCATTTTGTTCCATTTGGAACAATTCATATTGCCGAGTGTACCTACTAATTTTAGACTCTTTCACTTGATTTGTGCCTTCATAAACAACTTCAAGTTTGTGCCAAATTTCATTAGCACTCTCAGAACTAGATACTCTATGAAATTCTTTCTTATCTAGTGCACAAAACAAGGCATTCATAGCTTTGGAATTTAGAGTAGCTTTTCTCTTTTCCAATTCATTCCATTCCCGTGAAGGTTTTGGAATATCTTCCCCGACTTCGTTTCTAGTCAAAGGCATAAATGGACCATTACAAACAATTTCCCAAATTTCATAATCTAAGGCTTGTAAATAAATTCTCATCCTAGTTTTCCAATAAGGATAGTCATTACCATCAAAGAATGGAGGTCTAGTGGTGGATTGGCCTTCCATGAAAGTTGAACTAATTTGGATTGCTATTAATCTTTAACTCTAGACGGTTAAGTCTACACAAGAGCACCTCGCTCTGATACCAAATGAAATACTAACTAGGCAACCCAAGAGGGGGGTGAATTGGGATTTTAAAAATTATCCTAGGCAAACCACACAACAATTTAATCTAATGCCTTAATAAATTCGAAAACAATAAATTCAATCAAGCACAATATTAAAAGAGTAAGGGAAGAGAAAACGAACACAAGGATTTTTACGTGGTTCGGCTATCCCCGCCTACGTCCACGCCTCTAAGCACACCCGGCTTGAGGATTTCACTATCCAAGCCTTTCCAAGGCTTCAAACGTTTACAATTGACTTCAAGGTGTCAATGAACCTTTACAACAAGAGATTATATCTCCAATCTCTTCACCCCAAGTGTTTCTCACACTTGTACTCTCACAATTTGATGAATAATGAAAAATACAACAATCAATCTCTCTTTAAGAGTGGATATACAAATTGAAGAACAAAGATGATTTAATGAATGATGATTCACGAAGTTGAAGCTCAATATATGTTGTGTGCATTTGTTCTTGCTTGCTTGGATTACCAAAAATGAATTGGTTTTGAGTTTATATAGTTTGAACTCAAAAACTAGCCGTTACTAGCCGTTATGCACATTCTGGGCGTATCCGGTCTGCCGTTTATGGAATCCGGTAAGCCGGATTTATGTTACCGTTAAGGCAAAAATTTGAATTTTGACTAACCGGCTTGCCGGTTACGAAATCCGGTAAGCCGTTTTCGTTCTGGATACATTCTGCCCAATATCCAGTTTTTCAGTTTTTATAACCGGTAAGCCGTTTGCTACAGTAACCTGCACAGTGCACTATTTTCTAAAATTATAGTTTGACCCCAAAACTTTACAAAACTGTACTACGGCCCAAAATGTTATGAAACTTTACAAATAGGTCCAATTTCAGAATTTCTAAATAATGCTTTGTTTATCCCAAAACTTTCTGAAATTATGATATTGCCAAAGATGCTATGACACTGTTCAAATAAGTCCTTTGCCAAAATTTCAAGCAATACTTGTTTATTTCAAAGTTTTCAAAATTCTTTCAATTAAACCATAAACTTTGAAAAACAACCAATTTCATAAAATCATTTTTCCATTAAATATGAAACATTTATAATGTGAAAATAATGATTTATTTAAAAAGAATAAAAAATAATTTGGGCTTAAAAGATTAATCATTCTTAATCTTGTTTGTTATCATCAAAATCAATATTATGGAAACATATATGTTAACAGAAACCCCCCTCATGATTTAATTGGCACTAATAAGGAATATTAAGCCCATGGTGCATGTTGATGCAAATCCAGATACCCAAACACTCCATTTTAATAGATTTCACTTCAATTTATTCTCGTCATTATAATGTGAATTTTAGGATAATTTAAATCACTTCCACCACAAATCCAACCACCCTCATAGAAAATTAATTCTACATATAATTAAAATCCACCTCCTCGTGGGATCGATACTCGTCACCACTAATCTATTCTACAATAGATTCGTGCACTTGCGAGTTCAATAAAATTTACGCAACAATGCCCCTCTCCACATTACATATAGGAAATCTCAACAATTTGATTGACAATTGCTGGAGCAGTGGTCATAGCTTTCACCATATTGGTTAACGATGTTACTTGGGCTGATAATGTTGTAAATGCATCCACATTGTGTATCCATGTTGCTCCTCTTGTTGCAGTTTGTCTAGTTGATGGTTACTGATAGTTGTTATTAGCAATTCTCTCCAAATTTTCATAGGCTTTATTGTAAGATTTAGATAATAAAGCCCCATTTGCTGAAGCATCGACCATCAATCTAGTGCTTGGGTTTAACCCATTATGAAGGTTTCTAACATGTTTGCAGCAAGGAATGCCATGACGAGGGCACCTCTTGAGCAACTCCTTAAATCTTTCTCAAACCTCATACAAGCTCTCATCTTCTAGTTGATGAAAAAAATAATTTCATTCCATAACTTTGCATTTTTGGTTGGTGGGAAGTTACTCATCATAAAGTTATCAGCCAAGTTATTCCATGTTGTGATGGAGTCTGGTGGTAGAGAGTTCAACCATGCACTTACTCCATCTTTTAAGGAGTAAGGAAAAAGTCTTAGTCTCAATGTATCATGTGATGCTCTAGCAATTTTGAAAGCATCACTCACCTTAAAAAACAACTTAAGGTGGAGATGAGGATATTCTGATGGCAATCCATTAAATTGCCCCACTGTTCGCAGCATTTGAAACATCACTGGTTTGAGTTCAAAATTGGCACATTCCACCTCAGGTCTGACTATGCCAGGATGTATAACTTGAGGGGCCAACACAGCATAATCTCTAATGGCTCTGTCTCTATCATCTGCCATGTAGATAATATTGTTATTCCCTGATGGTCTCTGATTAATTTGCCCATTCTAACTTTCTTAAACATTGACAGGTTGTATTGGTCCGTGAGGGTCTAAGTTTCCTAAGTTTTGCAAGTCAGTCATTACTATAGCAGTTTTTGAATTTCTTTGCTCTCTTCTCAATCTCCTTGCAGTTCTTTCAATCTCTCAGTCAAACTGAAATTCAACAATTTTGTATTTGCCCATGCAAGAGTGATCTGTTAACGAAGAAACAGTTCAAAATAAAACCAAAGATCAGCACCGTCAAAATTGATTTCACAATTCAAAAATAAACAATCAATCCCCAGCAACGGCGGCAAAAACTTGTTGCTATAAATTCAAATGCTATTAGTGTCAATGTGCAAGTGTACACAGGAAGTAATAAAATTATGAATATTCAAGATCGTCTCCACAAGGATTGATGCTATCAGAATTCTTATAGCAATTCAACAATGCAATCTATGTCCTAAATTAAATCAATGCAACCAACCTAACTAAATACTTAAGGAAAATGAAATTGCAATCATTGAAGATACAATGAATAAAATTTCCACGTTAAACACAAGGGTTAAATCAATAAGAATGGAGTAGTTGAGTGATTAAACTCTCTTGATGGTGTTGACTATTTATTCATGTTAAGTTCAGTTGCTACAGCATCTACTACAGCACTGGGCAGAAACCATCTTTATCCTCAGCAGTACCATGTTGGATGTCTTATATCTTTATGCAACCTAACAATGACCAGTTGCTATATCAACATAGGATATAACATTACACATTTAAGTTCTCTTTACCTTATAAGGTGAATCCTCATACCTAGTTAATCACTAATCTAAGATTAAGCATGGCCCTTTTTCGACTCAAGTTAAACTCAATCCAAGACCAAGTTTGCTCTAATATGTTCCACTAAGACAGACCATTTTATGGCTCTTTCCGAGCTTGTATCATTAAATGGGTGGTAAGCCGAAATAATGACTTTAAATAAATACTATTAAAGCAAAATGTATAGCAAACATGTAGCAATATATATAGTCAGTCAATTAATCATCTAGCTAGTTTAACACTCAACCATAAATAAGTTTAATTCATAATTTGTGAAAGGTAATTAAACAACCAAGTTCTAGCCATCGAATACATATTCATGATTAATGAATGAAAAGTAAAAAAGAAAAGATTGAGACAAGGCAAATTCCAATTAATTCTGTAAATTTCTTCTACTAGTGCAGCCTTGAATTCTAATCGGGGAATTCTGCTACTTTGTTATTTCTTCTCTGTTTTGATCTTGATTGATGGCTCTCTCCATTTTCTTTTCATGTACACTTTAGGGGGCATCTTCAGATTTGGAAATTGCAGATCGCAATATTTTGAATAGATTGCCCAAATTTTTCTGTCAATGCTCGGGAATTGCTATAGCAATAGTTGCTACAGCAATAGCTACAGCATCTGAACTGTTCCAGCCTTACTTCAAATCATTTGTAGCCATGTTCGTTTGTCCTTTTTATAAGTCCATTGCAACAACATCCTTTCAATAAAATTCAGGTTTCCAGTTACCTATAATTAAGCACATGCTTTAGGCAAACAATTATTCCAAAATCACATAAACTTCATCAAATGTAAACTAAGATAGATGTTAATGCAAACCAACATCAAAATGTACTGAAAGCACATCAATTACTCTGGAAGTAGTCTTGATTTAAGCCTAAAAGTCTCATGATAACTCTCATTTCATAGAGTTATTAGCAGGATGAAACGAGGTGACTATAGATACCACATTCAAAACATATGGTAGGTAAACTTTCATATTCCACTTTTTGAATCTGTCCATCTAGCAGGAACTGTGAGCATAACGACTTATCCAGTGCAACTTCAATACCGATCCTAGCAAATTTTCCCTCCTAGCTGATTCCATATTATAATCAATACGAATGACATTCCTAATTACCTGGCCTAACAACCTCAGCACCTTCTTGTGAAAGTAGTGAACAGGCATACCCGGAAGGCGAATCCATGGCACTACTAATGATATCTTTTTATTAGCACTGTCAAAATGCAAAGACTATGAATGTACCATTAAATAATGGCCAAACACGATCCATGGTCCTTGAGTAAACACATGCTGAGCATCGAATTCCCTTTTGAACCGAACAAGGAAGTAGTTATTTTCTAGATCAATCACAGAGAAATCGTAGGACATATTCCATAAAGCCTCCAAACGATTACACAGCACTTTGTATCCAATAGATCTTCCCAGCAATGTCACGACAACTGTTGATTCCCATGGCTTCACTAGTTGCGAATGAACTTTTTGAGAAAAGGATATAGCCGGTAAAAACCCCTCCCTTTCAATTACCACATCCCTAATATCAATATCAATGTCCTTGTCCTTTCCCATGAACTCCTCTTCCATTATATTTTCTCTTTCTTCTTGAATATTTTTGTGAAACAAACTCTACACATTAATTGCCCAATTGTTATTGCTCGTAAGAAAAGAAAAATTTTAATAATAAAACACTTATTGACTCGGCATGCATGTTGAATAACTTTATTATTGGTCAAGCCCTTCATGGATGCACCGGCCGCAGGTGGTGGCGCTTTACCACTGTAGGAACTCCCTCTCACTGCCGGCGACTACCTTGCTTGAAGCAAGCTTATTATATATGGAAGATTTTGCCCCTTGAGATACTGTGATTATCGACATAAGGTTAACTAGGTAAATATTTATTATCAATACATTCTCTTCTTCACTATTTTACCACTAAGGACTAAACTTTAGTAAAGTTGTTTTTGTTAACAGGTTATGGATACTAAGCAGCATACTAAGGCACACGTCAAGATTCAATTCACTACAAATGGTATTATAACAGAAGGATACCATGTAGGTAATCATAGTTGATAATGGAGGCATTGCATTTTACTAGAAGAACATATGATTTAATAGTATAATGCCTAGAAAAACTATTAAACCATATGAGTTAATAGCTTTCTCAAACTTTAATAAAATTTAAGATTTTAGACCAAATCAATACTCCCAGAAGATGCTCTGACAAAAGTATATTTATATTTCTTATGGCTATTTTACCATTGTCTCTTGTGTCATCATATAGATTAATTTTTATTCAAATTTAGGCTCTCGTTCAGGATTGAAAAAAATTTGCAGGTGGCTTGCAGCTAAAGTTTTACGCAGTCAAAGATATTGTTGGGTTTATCTCATTTGGGTGGCTCAAGCCCAAGTTTCATTAATTTGGGTATTTAAATAATTGAAAAATAAGTGGGATTAAATTAAATTTTCCATTAAATAGGTCTTGAAAACATTATATAAAGATGAATAAGTGCAAGCGTCAGCTGACATTGAGTGAGAAAAGAAGAAAAGTCGAGAGAGGGAGAGAAAGATAGTGGCGTGAGATTGTTTTTTTTTAGGCAAAGATTTTAATTTTTGATTGGATGGTCGGAAGATAAATTTAACTTTGTTTTCTCCTAAATTTAAAAGGTAAGTTTCTAGCATTGCCCTCTACAATCCTAGTGATCTTCATTTTTGTTTTATCCTCTCTTTGGCTATGATTTTAAGATACCCACTTATTAGAGAGATAAATATTAAGTTGTTACTGTAAGTCAAGATTATTGAGATTCTTGATGCTTTTAGTCTCTAGTGTTCGAGAAAAGAATTTATGTTGTAATCTCATTAATATAATTGAAGACTATATCAGACTACGGTCCCGTGGTATTTTCCGTTTTGAAATTTTCACGTAAAAATATGTGTCTCTTATGATTGGTTTATTGCTTTGGATTTTGTTGGTTTATTTTCCTACTTACTTATTTGTGGTTTATTTTTCTTATTATTTATTTGTGGTACACATCCCATTTTAGTCACACAAAAAAGGAAAGAAGGTTTTGTCCGCTTAATTTACAGCTGTTTGTGTGGGTTCCTTCCCAATAGAGTGGTATCAAAGCATTAGGTTGTGTGTTTCTATTACTTGTGTGGTTGGTTGAGATGGAGGAGTCTTCGACAAGCATGATTAAATTAAAATCATGGAATTATGGTATTTGAAAGTTTGGAATTGAAGATTTGCTATACATGAAAGACTTATATGAACCTATTGAAGGCGAAGAAGCTAGATTCGCTAATTTGGATGATAAGAAATGGACTTAATTAAACTAAAAGTCTATGGGCACTATTAGGTTATGGATTGATCAAAGTGTATACCACCATGTTGCGAAGGAATTCGGGGTTGATGATTTTTGGAGGAAATTGAAAATAATTTATTAGCAGCCAACAGCACAGAATAAAGCCAATATGATGAAAAGGCTTGTTAAATTAAAATACAAGGAGGGGCATAATATAACTTAACACCCTAGTGAGTTTCAAGGCTTGGTTGATCAGTTGACTACTATGAAGATTGTTTTAGATGATAAGTTACAAGCATAGTTATTGCTTAGTTCTTTGCCTAATAGTTGGGAGATATTAGAGGTGTCAGTAAATAATTCAGCATCGAACGGGAAATTAACCTTGGATCTGGCTACAAATAGACTGCAAAATGAAGAACTAGAAGAAAGAGTGTTGAAATGGTTTCCTCTGAGTCAGATGCACTTATTTTAAACAAGTAAGAAAGACATGGGAAGATCTAAGTCCTAGAAGAGAAGTGCCAAGTGCTTTCACTATTAGAAAATGAGTCATATAAAAAGGGAGTGCAGATTATGGAAAAGAGAACAAGTCAAGGAAAAGGCATATGGTCAGAAAAATGACAAAGAGAACATTGCAACGATAGTTGATAGTGATTTAGGTATTGTTTATAATGAGAGCTCTGTAAATCTCACTTTCTATAGTAGTGATTGGGTGATTGATTCGGATGCTTCGTTTCATGTTACTAAATATCGTGATTACTTTACATCCCATGTTAATAGTGATTATGGCCATAAGAGATATTTGCTTAGAAACTATGTTGGCTATAAGTTGTTGCTTAAAAATGCCAGACATGTATTAAATATTCGCCTTAATTTAATCTCCACAAGAAAACTTGATGATGATGGTTATACTAACCAATTTGATAAAGGAAAATGGAAGCTCACCAAAGGCTTCCTAGTGTTAGCTAAGGAAAGAAAAACGAACACTCTGTATGTAGTAGAATGCAAGATCAAGAAAAAAGATCAACAAAGAACACGTGAATATGGCTGTAAAATATTTTGATATTGAGACATGGTATAAAAGGCTTGGACACATTGGTGATAAATGGTTAGAAACTCTTGCCAGAAAAGTATTTCTACCCAGCTTTGTAGGCATATCTCTCAAGACTTGTGTTCATTGCTTAGCTAGAAAGACATATAGATAGATTCTAAAAGCTTTTCTCCATCTAAAAAACCACAAATCTTTGATTTGATTCACATTGATGTTTGTATGATGCAAAGTAGATCAACATGAGGTGCACTTTATTTTGTGACTTTTATTGATGACTATTCTAGAAAAGTGTGGGTTTTTACGTTAAAATCTAAAGACCAGGTGCTCGATACATTTAAATTCTTCCATGCTTATATTGAGAGAAGATAAGAAGAAAATTAAAATATGTCAAGGTAGATAATAATGGCGAATATGGAGGACCTTTGAGCAGTATTGTAGATCCCATGGAATAAAACTTGAAAAGATTGTACCAAAAAACCCTCAGTAGAATGATGTTGTAGAAAGGATGAATAAAACAATTAAAGAAAGAATAAGGTGCATGCTAAGAATCAAGTGTATGCTTTCTGATGCCAAGCTTCCTAAATCTTTTTGGGCAAAGGCTATACATATTGCAGTTGATTTGATTAACCTTTCTCCTTCAGTTCCATTAGATGGTAATGTACTTAAGAGAGTTTAGAGTGAAAAAGATATTTTTTATAAATACGTAATAGTATTTGGTTACAAAGCATATGTTCATATCCCTAAAGATGAGAGATTGAAGCTTGGTGATAAACTCAAGGAATGCATTTTCTTAGGCAATAGACGTGAAGAATTTGGGTACAAGTTATAGAATCCAGTGGCAAGGAAATTTATTAGAAGTAAATATATTGTGTTTCTTAAAGATCAGATAGTTGGTGATGCAGAGAAGAGTGATAAGTCTAAGTCATTTTCAAAGATTCCTATTATTCCAAATTTTGTTTCTCCACTTATAATTCATGATGATCATAGGGGAGGTAGAGAGGATAATAATAATAGCTCAGTAAAACCAGTTGAGCAAGCACCTCCAGAACCACTAACACCACCAATTGAGACATAATTGAGAAGATCCACTAGAGAATGGCAATCTTCTACTAATATCCTCCACATGAGTATGTGATGCTTGCAAATGAATGAGAACCATAATGTTTTGAAGAAGCTATGCCTTATCAGCATAAAAGTTAGTGGTTTAGAGGAGATGAAATGTTTGATTGAGAATCACATTTTTGACTTAGTAAACCTTTCTAAAAGAAAGAGGGCATTGAAGAACAAATGAAATTACAGGTTGAAGATTAAGAATAATTTGCAACAGCTGTATAAGGCTAGATTGGTTGTGAAGGGTTTCAACTAAAAGAAAATTGTTGATTTTGAAGAAATATTTTCTCCTATAGTAAAGATATCTTCTATTCGAGTTGTTTTAGGATCAGCAGCTAGCTTGAATTTAAAGATTAAACAGCTTGATATAAAGACAGCTTTCTTGTACAGTGACTTAAAGGAGGAAATAAATATGGAACAACCTAAAGGGTTCAGTGTCAAAGCCAAAGAAGAATTTGTATGCAAGTTGAAGAAAAATTGTATGGGCTAAAATAGGCACCAAGAGAGTGGTAAAAGAAGTTTGATTCTTTTATGGAGAATCATAGTTTTAGCAAGACAGTGTGTGATCATTGTGTTTTTGTAAAGAAGTTTGGTGATAATGATTTTATCATTCTTTTGCTTTATGTGGATGACATGTTAATTGTTGGCTAAGATATTAGTAAAATTAATAATATGAAGAAATAGCTTAATAAGTCTTTGCAATAAAGGATTTGGATCGATAAAACATATTCTTGGCATGAAGATTTCCCGTGATCGAAAATTAGAAAAAGTTATGGTTATCTCAAGAAGCATGTGTTGAAAAGGGTTCTTGAAATATTTAACATGAGCAAGGCAAAATCTATTTATTCTCTACTTGTAGGTCATTTCAAGCTTAGTTTCGAGTATTATCCTATAAGTGAGAAAGAGAAGTAAGAGATGAAAGAAGTTCCTTATGTTTCAGCAGTTGGCAATTTGATGTACGCCATGGTTTGTACAAGACTAGATATTGCTCATCCAAATTGTATAGTCAATTGGTTTCTTTCCAATCCGGGTAAAGAGCACTAGACAGCAGTGAAGTAGATTCTCAGATATCTCATAGGCACTTCCAAGGCATTTTTATGTTTTGATGGTGACAAACTTGTATTACAAACGTTCCTTGATGTAGATATGGCAAGAGATGTTGATTCTAGAAAATCGTTATCAAGATATTTGCTCACTTTTGCAAGGGGAGCAGTCTCGTGGCAATCCAAACTTCAAAAATGTGTCGCTTTATCGATCACTGAAGCAAAGTATATTGCAATCTCTGGAAGTTGGAAAAAAGCCTTGTAGATGAAGAATTGCCTACAAGAGCTAGGTGTGAAACAAGATAGCTATATAGTGTACTGCGATAATCAGAGTGTTGTTCACTTAGCAAAGAATTCGACATATCAACTAAAATCCAAGTATATTGATATGAGGTATCATTGGATACGAGACGTGCTTAAGAAGAAATAATTGTAACTTGAAAAGATTCATACAATTGAAAATGGGTCAGATATGATGTCAAAGTCATTGCCCAAGAAGAAGCTGAAAAGATGTAAGGAGAGAACGGGCTTGGTAGTGCCCCCCATATGATCTGGAGAGGAAAATTTGTTAGATCCATCTCATTTGGGTGGCCCAAGCCCAACTTTCATTAATTTGGGTATTTAACCAACTAAAGGAAACAAGTGAGGTTAAATGAAATTTCCCATTAAATTGGTTTTGAAAACATTATACAAAGATGAAAAAGTGCAAGCGGCGGTTGACATTGATTGAGAAAAAGAAGAAATGACGAGAAAGGGAGAGAAAGATAGTGGCGTGAGATTGTTTTTGGGGGCAAGGGTTTCAATTTTTTATTGGACGATCAAAAGGAAAATTTAACTCTATTTTCTCCTAAGTTCTTGGCATCGCCCTCTACAATATCCTACCAGTTTTTATTTTGTTTTATCCACTCATTGGCCGTTATTTTGAGATACCCACTTATTAAAGAGATAGATATTAGGCTGTTACTGTAAGCCAAGATTATTGAAATTCTTAATGTTGTTAACCTCTAGTGTTATATAGAGAAGAATTTATGTTGTAATCTCATTAATATAGTGGAAGATTATATCGGACTATGGTCCCGTGATTTTTCCCATTTTGAGTTTTTCTTGTAAAAATATGTCTCTTGTGGGTTTATTGCTCGGATTTTATTGGTTTATTTTTCTACCTATTTATTTATGGTACACATCTCATTTTAATCACACAAAGAGGGAATAAATTTTGTTTCTAGTCAATTTGCAGCTGCTTGTATGGGTTCCTTCCTAGCAAATATATACTCCACACAATAATGATCAAAAGGTGGTCAATACATATGTTGTGGTCAAGCCGCTTCGTTACTCATAGTATGATGCTAATATGATTTTGAATTTGAATTTTGATGAATTATTGTTAGATTGGCATAGATAATGTAATGAAATTGAAAAGCTATTAATTATTTTCATAAATTTCAGGTGATAAGATGTTGTTTGAAGCGAGCAGCTTCTCTTGGCAAAGACTTTTCCCACATGATGAGATGATGTGCTTGTTACCGGCCCCATGATTAATTCAGGGTTTTATTATCTACTCTGTATCATCTTCTTCGCTATTTTGGCTGAAGTAAACTTTGGTACGGTTGTTTCGGTTTTCTGTGTAATCAGATAATTAATAAGGCAAATGTCATAATGTAGATTTTGCGTTACAGCTGGTATGGCAAGGATGATGATTGTTTCACTTGCCAATTTGATGAGTTTGAGATTTTACCTCTAAATAGAGCTCTCCATTTTGAGAAATATATCACCCTTTAATTTGAATTATAGAGCATATCAAGTGAAGATGAAGCTTTAATAAGACTTTCTTGTGAAAGTTTCGGTTGAGTGAATTCGGGGAAATTTAATGCTCAAGTGAGAGAGAAATTAAGCATATATCAGGAATTTTGGTCATGAGTGAAAGATATACTTTAATATTTGTACACCCTTATTTCTTTGTAAAATTTTTTTATATCTTTGACCATCGAAGTAGACTGCAAGCTGAACCACATAAAATTATTATGCTATTCATCTTATGCTTGTTTTGCTGTTGTTATTTATGTGCACTCAAGAACGTAATTTTGTTACTATTCAACTGAGCTTCTGCAAACATGTATTATAACAAGTGACATCTCGCAGAATTTTTATTATGAAAATTGCCACAAATGCCGGTGACAGGTTTGATCACAGTTTAAATCAAGAATCCTGAGTTGCTATCCATAACTAAGAAATTGCCAATTAAATTAAGTATTTCATTCAAAAATATTTCCATCCCCGAACTTTCTCATTTGCTATTGAAAGCTAATAAGAAAATGCAAATTGAGTATTTCATTAAAAAAAATATTCTCATTCCTACAATTTCTTAGTTGTCATCCAAAACTGAAAAACTACTAATTTAAGTATTTCATTACAAGATATTTACAATCCTGAGTTGTTATCCAAAACTAAAAATCTTCAAATTGAGATATATTTGGCATTGAGATATTGAGACTTTTAAACTACAGCTATTATACGAGAAAAAAAAGTTATAGGCATTAAATAAAAGTTGATAGTCATTAAAAAATAAATTTAAAATAATGATTTAACAGAGATAATATTGATATTAAAAAATTTTTATCATACAAGTGTGTGATAAATCAACTCAACTTTAAAATTATAGCAATTAGTGTTTACCAAACACTTCTTATTCTTACAGCTTCTGTCCAACCGTAATACCAAATAGGACCTAAATATTTCATTTAATATTGTTGCCATTCCCAAATTCTAAGTTGCTGTCAAAAACTAATAAGAAAATGCAAATTTAAGTATTTTATTCAAAATATTCCCATTAATTCCCAGATTCTGTATTGCAATTTTAGAAAGTAATGATTTAATGTTAAAATCATATCAGTGTATCAATACATATTCCAGTGCTATAAAAAGATCAATAAAAATTATAAGTTTCTCATAAACCTTTTTAAAATCATATAAGCAACTTCGTATATTCTTCAAAAGATGGCAAAGTTCACTATTGTTTGCTTCCTACTTGCTTTCCTTCTTGTTTCTGGTATGTATATATGTCTATACACACACACACACTCAAAAAAAATTGATCGTTGATTCAATATATATAGTTTATTTCGATTATATATAGATAAATATAATGAAAATTTTTTTAATGATGGCTAACAACAAATATATATATTGTTCATAACATGCAGATGGAAACATGTTTCTTGGGGCACAAGCAAATACTTGCGAGAAATTTTGGGCCTGCAATGGCGATGATCAGTGCAAAGCGGATTGTCAAAAAAATTACAAGGGAACAGGATGGTGTGATTTTCACAAGGCAATACCGCCTGAAAAGTACTGTTTTTGTCAGTACAATTGTTGACTGTTAATTTCACTTTATTTCTCAACGCTCCTTGAGGCTTGAAATAAATGGAAGCTGTTCCTGCTTGAAAAATCATTTTTCATTAAAGATTGATATGCATTCTTGATACTTCAATGTCATTCTATAGGAGCAAAGTCATGTGACAAATTTGGAGTTGGATAGTGCCGGAAAAATAGTACTACCATCGGGGGTTTTTGCCAACTTTTTATGTAGATGCAATTGGTGATTAAACTTTAATTTTATACGAATGGCAGAAAATTATGAAAATATGAGTGTACAACTCAGTTTAGCATCCTAAAAATTAAGTTTTGAAAAGAACGGTATATATTCATTTTCTGACAGTTGAATAAGAGACTTTATTTACAAGTTTACAAGAGCTATAATATTCACAAATTGCGATCCCAAATGAAAGGAAAGTAAATAACGACCCCATATTTCAATAAAAAACAAATCAGCCATATATAAAGAAAGAATCTCCCTTAATTACTCAAATAAGCTAACTAAATCTTAACACATCAGGTCCTAATTCAACATTGGATCGTTAATAGAATTTATCTTTTGATTCAAATAATTACTTTATCTTTTGAAAATAATTGTTATATATATATATATATGGATGAAACTATGTTGCAACGGTTGTACTGTATCACTTACTTTTGTCTTTTTCAATTAATTACATTGCACTATCCTATATTCTCTGAAAAAAATATAGACACTAAAAGTTACAAAGTTTTATATATAAGCCCTTTTTTTGGGATAAAATGGCTTTAAAATAATTTTTAACTGTTATTATTAGTATTATTTATTAATGTCATTATTACCATATTAATAATAATAATAATAATAATAATATTATTATTATTATTAAAATTAAAATTATTGTTATGTATTAATACTATCATAAATGTCATCATTATTAATATTATTAATAATATTGTTATCATTAAAATTTGTTAATTTATTATTTTATTAATTATTATTATTATTACTCTCATTAATTATTATTATTATGAAAATTTATTAATTTATTATTTTCATTGTTATGATTAATTTAATTAAGTCATTATTATTATTTATTAATTTTATTATTGTCATTAATATTATTTTTATTACTATTATTAAAATACATTAACTTTATTATTATTATTTTATTAATATTATTAAAATTTTAATAATTTTATTATTTTAATTATTATGTTATTATTAATGTCGCCAACATCATCATCATCATCATCATCATTATTAAACTTTATAGATTTTTTTGCCTTAATTGAGCATTAAATATATTTTTATTTTCATTATAATAAATAAAAATATCAAATAAGTTATACTATAATCTTATTTTATTATATCATATTATATTAATATAAAAATAATAATTTAGTATAATTAATAATAAATTTAAATAATGTTAGTTTAATATTAATATAAAATTAATGCAGTATAGTGTAATACCAATTACTAAACATTGTACAATATTATTATAATTTACTGCTAATGTAATATAACATAATACAATATACCTATATTAAATAATGCAATAGAGTATAATATAATACAATATGCCAAATAAACCCTTAATTCTTTGTGTGATGATGGTCTAAAAGGATGTAAAGAAAGTAAAAATAATCGTGGCAGAGTCTTTTGCGATGTTGATTAGCCATCATAAAAAATTTTAGACTGATATAATAAAAATTAAGCAACCACCCTACATCTAAAAGAGCATTTAGAAATCAATAAATTTACTATTCAAATATTTTTTTATCAAGAATAAATAATAAATTATCATTACAACAAGATTCACAAGCTCAAATATCTTTAAAAATGGGTAATTTTCAAGAAACATAAAAATCAAATGCTTCTAAAATATTCTTAAAGAAAAAATAAACTAACTTCCTTTTATATTATTTTTTGTTTATCTTTCTAGAACTTTGTTGGGCTACATTTAAAATTTTAAAAAATTAAAATGGCTCTCTTAAATTTCAAGAGTAATATTGGTATTTTATAGGTAAATTAACATATTATATGTACAAATAAACTAACATGTCAACTAATGTTAAAAATAAAAATGTAATAAGAAAGTAAAGTTTTCTAATATTAAAATAATAAAATTTTACAATCTAACACTTTTTACATGTTTCTTATTTTGAAATTTCACCTTTTTTATTTTATAATTTTATGAAGTATTGTATGGTTAATAACCTATATTCTTAATATATATTCAGTTTATTTATTCTATATTAAATATATATTATATAACAAAAAAATATTATTTACATTTATAAATTTTTAATGTGTTTAAAAAAAATTTCTGTGATATTACATTATTATCTTTACACCATCTTTTTAATATCAAGTTAGGTGAATAGATCAAACTTTAAAAGATTTAAAACAATAGGAGTTATATAAAAAAATATTTAAAAACTTTTAATTTTTATGATATTGTAATAAACAGTAGGGAGTTAAGTGTTAATAACCAAATGAACACATCTCATCCGTTGAACACTTTAACCATTAGATCAATTGGCTGAATAAATAAAAGACAAAATTTAGGGTACCGTGCAGGTATATATATATATATATATATATATATATATATATATATACACACACATTTTTTTATAAGGGAAAATAAATGTTACACAGTCCTACGTCATGAAGATTTTTTCATTAACTTATTAGTCACAGTAACTTCCATTCTTCCTTTCAAAAAAAAATAAAAAAAACACTCACATTCTTAACAGTCTAGTTGGAAAAACTTTTCAACGTGTGATTTACTCATCAGCCACTTGAAGCACAACAAATTTGATCAGAATTTGGAGCTGTATCCTCAATTGGTGGGCTGAAAATGAAACTGGTCTCCTGTTAAATTTTCAAGACTCGGGCTAGAATTTGCTGTGTGATATTGGGCTGTCATTAGCTGTTTTCTTGGCGGACTTCTACTGACCTGTTGATGACATGACGCTTATGTGGCGGCACTGATGATTTGTCGAGATCTTTCCAACTATAACTTTTCCATGTGGAACAATAACACAATATTTTGGGAAAAAAAAATTATTAAAATGTTGATGGAAACAAATTATAATTTTTCCTATTAGCGTTACATTTTGTATTTACGAAGTGTGGTATTAAGGGGAAGAATTGTGATGCTGCATGGAGCCCTTCAATCAAAAGCCCCTTGAGTCTGTACTTGTTGTGTCATCACCTCAATATTTTCCACTACTAGTATTATTGTATTCTTATGTTGTCTTTTTACTTTATTAATTATATATTGTCTTACGGATTAATTGTACTAATATTTTTGAATATACGAATGAATGATATGGTAATAAATATCATATTAATTGAGACACACAGTTTATATATCTCAATTCTCAATTAAATTTATTTGTAGCATAATTAATCAAAAAGAAAGTCCTTTGAAAAAAATATGGACAAACCCCTTCTAATACTTTAAAATCTTATCGGTCCAATCCAATAGTTTCAAAAAATAAATAAATAAGTAAATAACATTCTCTTTGACTTGGCCAAATTAATTAATAGCATTTGTCTAACCCAAATATGCTAATTTTGTAGTTATTAAATTTAGGTGCTATTTGTTTTTTTAATTTAAAGTCTGAATTTAACTTTTTTTCAAATATTTTTTTAATTTTAAGTTGTTTCTTTTTTTAACTTATCACTTATTGTCAGAAAATTTTATCAGAATTGAAAAACTAGAAAAACTCCACTTTTATCTGAAGTCTGAAGTGTAAATGGAAAATTTTAATTTCTTATTCTTAAAGTTATTTTTTTTAATTGCTTTAAATTTATATTCACGTGATAACATTAACTAAATTGAAATATTGAACAAATCAAATTATGTCAATTGTGATGAATCAAAAATAAAATAACAGTGTTGACTTTATAATAAAATTTGATGTTATTGTTACATTTCATTAAAAAATTAAATTAAGATAAACAATGATAGTATTTTTTTAATGTTACCAAACTAATTAACTTGTGAAAATTATAAATTGTGAGGAAGAAATATATGCACCACTTAAAATGATATTTATGTTAAACTACTAGTTTTTAAGTTTTTCTCTGCAGATATTGAGAAAGAAAAAACAAACATGTCATTTAGACATTTTTATTTAGATCTATTCAGACTTCAGTTAAATTCAAACCTATTCAGATTTCAGATAAAAAAATAAATGCAACCTTAGTTGTCCTCTGACCGCCTTTTATAATTCTATAACTTTGGATTAGGGCATCCCAGGTTGTTGATATATGTCCTAGCTAGCCTACAACCACTGTACACGTGTGTGTGTGGGGGTGGGGGGAGATTGTCAATTTGCACTATACTATAATCAATATATATCATCTACTCCTCTGTTATTTTTGTAATAGTTAATAACTTCCTTGACAATATAAGTTTATAATATTACCCTTATTTTCTGTCAAACAAAGGTTTCAATGTAGAAAATAATTCTATGTGTATATTCTTCTCCGAATCAGAGGCAATATATGAAGATAATTACATCCTAAAAAGGAAGAAATAAATTGTTTCTTTATTTAAATACAAGATTGGTCAACTAACAGATTCCCGGACGTAATTACAAAATCAATGCAATAATTGACAGCACACGCCAATAGCTCATGCCGACACTCCCCCTCAAGTTGGAGCATAGATATCTATCATGCCCAACTTGTCAATTATATCATGAAACACCCTTCCTGATACTGCTTTTGTGAGTATGTCAGCCCACTGATCTCCAGATTGAACAAATGGGAACTGTATAGTTTTCTCGTCAAGCTTCTCCTTGATGAAATGACGATCTACTTCAACATGTTTTTTGTGATCATGTTGTACAGGATTCTGGGCAATCTCTATGGCTGCTTTATTATCACAGTTAAGATTCATGGGTTTTGCATAATCAATCCCCAAATCTTTCAGTATGTTCTTGATCCATAACATCTCACACACACCTTGCGCCATTCCGCGAAATTCCGCTTCAACGCTTGATCTTGCCACAACCTTCTGCTTCTTGATACCTTAATGTCATATATCTCTGATACTTAATTTACAGACGCTATAGTATTAGAAATTTGTGATACTTATCTGTTAAACACGGAAAATGCCCCAATCACATGTAATTACTGATACTTGTTAATAAAGTGTCATAAGACAAGTGTCAGTAAAGACCATTTTTCTAGTAGTGAAGGGCAACGATTAAAGGATCTCAAGGCAAAGAATTACTTGTTCCAAGCTATTGATCGCTCAATCTTGGAAACAATTCTTAACAAAGACTCCTCCAAACAAGTTTGGGATTCCTTAAAAAAGAAGTACCAAGGGACTACAAGGGCGAAGCGGGTACACCTCCAGACACTTCGAGCTGAATTTGAATCTCTACGAATGAAGATGGGAGAGTCGGTCTCAGCATACTTTGCAAGGACAATGGCAATCGCAAATAAGAGACGAATTCATGGCGAGCAGCTCAAGGATGTTATCATAATTGAGAAGATTCTTCGATCTTTAACGGCAAAATTTAACTATATTGTTTGTGCGATTGAGGAATCAAGGGATATTGACACACTTTCGATTGATGAATTGGAAAGCACTTTGCTAGTCCATGAGCCAAAAGTAATCCGACAGGATAAGGAAGAACAGGCATTACAGGCAACAGCAAATCTCAAACCAACTGGAGGGGGTAAAGGAGGCTGGAAAGGCAAGAATGGGCAGAACATATCAAAAGAAAAGGTTGATGATTCTCAAGGAAAAGGAAAGGATTGTGATGGTCAGAATTCGACAAGACATAAACCAAAGTCTAAAGACAAATCGAATGTTAAATGCTTCCGTTGTCAGAAGTACGGTCATTACCGCTCCGAGTGCCGTACTAATTTAAATAAGAATCGTGGCGAGAAATCTAACTTTGCAGAAAAGGAGGAAAAAGAAATTTCCCTTCTTATGGCATGTCATACAAAGGAGGAAAGTCACCAAAATCTATAGTACTTAGATACCGGTTGCAGCAATCATATGTGTGGGGATAAATCTGCTTTATCTTACTTGGATGAGACTTTTCGAAATACTGTAAAATTTGGTGATGACTCTATAGTTTCTGTCATGGGGAAAGGAACGGTTGCAATCCAAACCAAGGAAAGTTCTCATTCTATCTCAAATGTTCTATTCGTTCCTAAACTGAAAACTAACCTTCTCAGTGTTGGCCAGTTACAAGAAAAGGGGTATGAGATCTCTATCAAGGAAGGAGTTCGCCGAATCCACGATGAAAAATTGGGCTTAATTGCTCAAGTGAAAATGACGGCAAACAGAATGTTTCCATTGTATCTTCACCATATTGCACACTCATGTTTTGCTGCAAATTTCAAAGATATAGCATGGTTATGGCACTTTTGTTACGGGCATCTTAGTTTTGGTGGATTGAAGACCTTGCAGCAGAAAAATATGGTGGTAGGCCTTCCACAATTTGAGCAACCTTCACAGCTTTGCGAAGAGTGTATTGTCAGTAAGCAACATCGAGATAATTTTCCAAAAGGAAAATCCCGGAGGGCAAAGAAAGTACTGGAGCTAGTGCATTCTGACTTATGTGGGCCAATCAAGCCAACATCAAATGGAGGTAAACGATATTTTATCTCATTTATTGATGATTTTAGTCGAAAAACCTGGGTTTATTTCTTGCAAGAAAAATCGGAAGCTTTCACAGCCTTTCAAATGTTTAAAGCACTAGTTGAAAGCGAAGCTGACAGCCAAATTAAAATATTGCGTACTGATCGTGGTGGAGAGTTCAACTCTCAAGAATTTGGAAGCTTCTGTGAAAATCATGGAATTAGAAGACAATTGACAGCAGCCTACACACCTCAGCAAAATGGTGCATGCAAGAGGAAAAATCGTACAATTCTTAATATGGTACGAAGCCTTCTGCAGAGGAGTGGTCTTCCCAAAAGTTTTTGGCCTGAAGCAGTTGTTTGGAGTGTTTATATTTTGAACAGAAGCCCCACAATAGCTGTTCAAAATATAACTCCTGAAGAAGCATGGAGTGGATGTAAGAGATCACTTTCGGGTATTTGGATGTATAGCATATGTCCACGTACCAGATGAGAAAAGAAGAAAATTAGATGACAAAGGTGTAAAGTGCATTTTTCTTGGTGTTAGTGATCATTCAAAGGCCTATAAATTATATGATCCCATCATCAAGAAAATTGTCATTAGTCGTGATGTCATTTTTGATGAAGAGAAGACATGGATGTGGAGATGTAGTTCTGTTGGGCAACAAATTCCAGCAGATTTCGATGGTGAAATTGAAGAAAATTCACAGCAACTTCAGCCTTTAATACTGCCGCAAAAATAGAGTCTCAAAAACTCCACCAACAAATGAACTTGATGAACAAGTTGAAGCTGATTCACGTTCTCAACGTGATAGAAGAAGGCTGCATGGATGTCGACATGAGGTAATTTAACACTCTTGAGAATCCACTCATACACTTTGCCTTGTTTTCAGAATGTGATCCAACAACTTTTAAAGAAGCTGTCAAAGAACAAAAATGGCTAAAAGCCATGGACGAAGAAATTGCATCCATTGAAAAAAATAATACTTGGGAGTTGACTGAACTTCCAATGGGGCAGAGGACAATAGGAGTCAAGTGGGTTTACAAGACAAAATTGAAGGAAAATGGTGAAATTGAGAAATACAAGGCACGCCTAGTCGCCAAAGGCTACAAGCAAGAGTTCGGCGTGGATTATAAAGAAGTATTTGCTCCCGTTGCAAGACTTGAAACGATAAGATTGATTATTGCTCTTGCAGCACAAAATTCATGGCCTGTTTTTCAACTGGACGTGATATCAGCATTCTTGCGTGGGGAGCTACAAGAAGAGGTATTTATCGAACAACCTCCTGGATATGTGAAATTAGGCAGTGAGCATAAAGTCTATAAATTGAAAAAAGCTCTATATGGACTAAAACAAGCACCCCGAGCTTGGTATAGTCATATAGATGCTTATTTCTTAAAGGAAGGTTTTTCAAAATGCCCATATGAGCATACTCTGTACATAAAAATTGGAGATGATAGGAAAATGCTTATGGTATGTTTATATATAGATGATTTGATTTACACGGGAAATGACAGAGTAATGTGTGAGAAATTCAAGGAATCCATGATGCTTGAATTTGATATGACTGATCTTGGTTTGCTGCATTATTTTCTTGGCTTAGAAGTCATACAATCTGATGCTGGAAATTTTATTTGTCAAAAGAAATATGTGGAAGAGATCTTAGAAAGATTTCAAATGAAGAACTGCAACTCTGTCACTACTCCAATTGAAAAAGGATTGAAGCTTGTTAAGGATCCTGCAGGAAGAATAGTTGATAGTACCCTTTACAAACAGATTGTTGGAAGCTTGATGTACTTAACGGCAACTCGACCTGATATAATGCATGTAGTTAGTTCCATCAGCAGATATATGGAGCGTCCAAGAGAGGATCATCTTTTAGCTGCAAAGAGAATTCTTCGATACTTGCGTGGTACTGCTGAATTTGGGTTGTTCTACAAAAAGGGTACAAAATCATATTTGTATGGCTTTACAGACAGTGATTATGCTGGAGATTTGGACGACAGAAGAAGCACATCTGGATATGTATTTATGTTTGGTTCAGCAGCTATTTCATGGTCATCTAAGAAGCAACCGATAGTTACTTTGTCAACAACTGAGGCTGAGTTTGTTGCAGCAGCTTCTTGTGCATGTCAAGCACTTTGGCTGAGAAATATTCTTCATGAACTTCAGTTTAAGCAACCAGAGTCAACACAAATCTTCTGTGATAATAGTTCAACAATTAAACTTTCAAAGAATCCAGTTCTACATGGAAGATGCAAGCACATAGATGTGAGATATCATTTCTTGCGAGACTTGACAAAAAATGAAGTCATTGATCTTGTTTATTGCAGGAGTGAAGACCAAGTTGCTGACATCTTTACTAAACCCCTCAAATTGGCTAGTTTTTTGAAGCTGAGAAAGTCACTTGGAGTTTGCAAATTGCAATTTGAGGAAGATTCTGCAGAATGTTTAAACTGAATGTTAATAACATTTAGTTTAAGGGAGGGATTGTTGGAATTTCCTTGTGTCAATAAGTTGCTTTTATGGTCCTAGTCTTTAGGAAGTTTGTTGGTAATGTTATTTGCAAGATTGTGTTTACCTAGTCTTTAGGCTATAGTTACTGGAAAGTGGCTGCAATATTTGCTGAATAATGGCTGCTATTATTTCGTTAAGTTTGTTCATGTAACGCCTATAAAAGGCAACCTCATTGTGAATAAAATGTGTAGCACTTTCATCCATTTATCCTTGCTTTGAGTGAACTATTTCATATTCACTTATAACAAATATATCATCTTCTTTACTGTTCTGCCTCTAAATATTAAACTTTAAGGAAGTTGTTTTTGTTTGTGTAAGTTATCAGGTTAAGGATACTAAGCCGCTTATTAAGGCAAATGTCAGAATGAAGATTGCTCACCACACCTGGTATGCATGATGGCCAGGAAGATTAATTATTCACAAGCCAATTTGGTCAGTGTTAGATTTTTTGCCTCCTTTCGAGGGACATCATCATCAAATTTGAGTAGAGAATCTTTGAAGGGAATTTGGTTGTAAGAGTTTCACAGTAGTGAATTCTGGGAGCTCGAACTCACTTGAGTGAGATATTAGGGAGTATTGGGGATTTGGGTTATGAGTAATCATTATCCTTCCAATATGTGTAAGCACTCACTTGTTAGTAAAATCATCTTCGTATATTGACTATGTTTCTTTGTTATCAGGTAGAGTGTGATCTTCAAGGGTTTGAGAAAGTCCTTGCAGTAAAGTTTCCACCACAAGCAGTTGCTCAGTTTCAGATTTTCTAGGCGTTTAATTAGTTTCGATTATAATATTTAGTCACTTATTCTGAATCTTTTCTAATTTTCAAGTTCCTTAGGGCCACGATCATTTTTTCAAGTCTGCTGTGGCTGCAAAAAGATTGATGGTCATAAAATTATCTTGACCCTTGAGCCATTGCGTTTGAGCACAAACAGAAACAGAGCTAAAGGAAAAGAACTTGACGCAAGAAGATGCTCTGAATATAACAAAAGTATATTTCTACTTCTTGTGGTTATTTACTTTTGTTTCTCCTGTCAGCATATTTGATTAATTCGTTCAAATTCACACTCTCACACATTATTTAAAACCATTTGTAGGTGGCTTGCAAGCTAATTAAGTTAATGCAAAAGCAATACTCTAGACAAAGATGAGCAAATTGAAGGTGATAAATGCATATATGGTGGCCAAATCGCTTATTATTTTTCATCTCTCAATCTAATATGATTCTGAATTTTAATTTCCATGAATAATTGTTAGGCTGGTACAGATGTTCTTAAAAGGGCCATTAAACTACCTTATGAAATTGGAAAGTTGCTATTGCTTGAATGAAAGCACCGTCTTCTGTTGCCAAGGCATTCCCCACATGATGAGATTATGTGATTGTTACCGGCTTCTTAATTATTTGTTAAATCAGGTTTTTCTTATCAAGTACATGATCTTATTCACCATTTTGGCTATATCAGAATTTGCTAATACCATGATGTCAAAGCAAGCTCAAGCACTAGATCCCTAATAATAATGCATTGCATTTTCATTTTATTTTTAGGTTGACTTTGAAGACCCTATGGAGAACATTGGGGTAATCAAGGATTAGGCTGGTGATGGAACTACTTCCACTGTGGTGTTGTGTGCAAGTTCAGTTGCTGGACTTTGAAGAAGAAAGTGATGGCCAGGTCTGCTCTGTTTCAATTGAGGATGGATAGCTGCTTGGAAGGCATGATGATTATTATTGCATGATATTCAGGTACTAAGATCATCATTTCTATCTTGTTTTTTTCTTTGATCGGTTTATCCTCTATAAGCAAATTCAATTATGCTAATATTACCATTTTTTCACCCAATTTTCACCGTTGGTTGTAATAACAATTTCAGGTACTCAAAAGCTACAAAGCAAAGCACATGTGGTCTGATCATATGCTTCCATGGAGGAAGGAATTCGGTATTGACACTATTATACAGGTAACCGCAGTTGTTAATTTGCACAAATTTGCATTGTCAGAATGCCCCTTAATATTCACTGTGTTTCTTTTTGTTATTCAGGTTACCATGGTATGTATAGTATAATCTTTGAGGGTTTGTAAGAGCCTTTGCAGTAAAGTTACCTGCTCGAGGAATTGCACATTCATTGAGTACAATTTTGGATTTTCAAGGTTTGTATGTTTAGTTGCGATTAGCAGGCTTAGTCACTCATTCTTAATCTTTTCTGATTTTCAGGTTATTTAGGTCCATTAACAGTTTTCACACATGTTTCAATGCTAGTTGTAATAACAATTTCTTATCTTGCATCTCTAAGGTGCATCACGTTTGAAACAGCTTTTGCGGTAAAGTTTCAATGCTTGTACAATGGCCGCGAAGAGGTACATTCAATTCGGTACGTTTTGGTGCGGTCTTCTAATGCTAATGTCATGTTGTGTATATTTAGTTTGAAATTAAAACTTAGGTATACAATCTTAATCTCCAATAAATCATTGTGTACAAAGTTTTCTATTAATTATATGGTGATTAAAAGTTTAATTATCTTAACATTTTTTGTAACTCTCTTTTACTTTGCTTGTACAGAGCACCTATTTTGGCTGGCATGTCTAATTCGTAGAAATTCATTTCCATGGGTTTCCATTGGTTTCAGCACATACAGAAACAGAGCTTTGCTTCTGAGGTGTTATGCCTTTGTCTTTTCATTCACCATATTTGTTCGAATTTGTTGTCTCATTAAGAATTTAAAGCCTTTTTCTAGGCAGCTTTGTGGCCAATTTTTGATGCCATCAATGCATGATTGTCATTTAGATTTTCCAAATAATTGTTAGAGGGGAAGATATTGTTAAAAGGGCATTTAATTAGCTACGTCCCCTATGAATTTAGTTGCCAATAATACATTGAAATTGAGAACGGTTATTGTCTTAATTAAATTACAGGTGATAAGATGTTGCTTGAATTTAGCATCTTGTATTGCGATGATTTTGCCCATATGAGGTTCTGTGATTCTTGACATCAGGATAACTCAAGTCAATTTTTTGTATCAGCATATATCATCTTCTTTACTGTTTTGCCTTTAAAGAATAAACTTTAGTAAAGTTGTTTTTGTTTGTGTAAATTATCAGGTTAAGGATACAAAGCAGCTTATTAAGGCAAATTTCAGAATGAAGATTGTTCACCACACCTGGCATGTATGATGGCAAGGAAGATTAATTCTTCACAAGCCAATTTGATGAGTGTTAAGACTTTTTCAGATTTTTGGCTTTATATATTATTAGAGCTCTCCCTCCTGAGAGATATCTCATTAAATTTGAGTAGAGCTCTCCCAATAATTGCAAGCTTTCATTTGTTTGTAAAATCATCTTCTTATATTCATTGTGTTTCCTTGTGTTATCAGGTAGAGTATCATCTTCAAGGGTTTCAAAAAGTCTTTGCAGTAAAGTTTCAACCAATTGCTGTGAAGAGGCATATTCATTTGAGTAATTCAGTTTCAGATTTTCAGGGCGTGTATGTTTAATTAGTTTTGATTAAAATATTTAGTCACTCATTCTGAATCTTTTCTAATTTTCAAGTTCCTTAGGGCCATAACCAGTTTTTCAGGTCTGCAGAAACTATCTTGAGCGTTGAGGAATTGCGTTTGAGCACTCACAGAAACAAGGCTAATGGAAAAGAACTTGACAAAAGAATTATGCTCTAAATCTAACAAAAGTATATTTCTACTTCTTGTGGTTATTTTACTTTTTTGTTTTCTGTCATCATATTTGATTAATTCGTTCGAATTCAGAAGCAATACTCTAGACAAAGATGAGCAAATTGAAGATGATAAATGCATATATAGTGACCAAGTCGCTCATTACATTTCATCTCATACGAACATGATTCTGAATTTGAATTTCCATCAATAATTGTCAGGCTGGTGCAGATATTCTTAAAAGGGCATTAAGCTACCTTATGAAATTGGAAAGTTATCATTGCTTGAATGAAAGCACCATCTTCTGTTGTCAAGGCTTTCCCCACACGATGAGATTATGTGCTTGTTATCGGCCGTTTAATTATTTATTAAATCAGGTTTTTGTTATCAAGTACATCATCTCATTCACCATTTTGGCTATATATAAATATTAAAACTTCTAACAGTTGTTTCGGATTCTTGTGTACTCAGAATGAAGATTGTTCAGTGCAACCGGTATAGCAAGGATGATAGTGGTGAGGAAGATTGTTGGCAAGCCAAATAGAGCCCTCCATTTTGAGAAATATCATCCTCAAATTTGAATTGCTGAGCATGTGAAGTGAAGCTAAAGCCTTAATAATGAGACCTTCCTGTGAAAGTTTCATTTGAGTGAATTGAACTTTCTTAGTGGGTGAGAAATGAAGCATGTATCAGCGATTAGTGAATGTTTTTCTTTAACATTAGTACACTCTTATTTCTTAGTAAAATTCTCTTCACGTCTTTGACTGTGACGTAGAACAAAAGCTGAACAATGTAAAATTATATTGTTATTTCCTTATGCTTGTTTTGCTATGTATCATTCCTGTGCAATCAAAAATGTAATTTTGTAATTATTCAAATCTGCTTCCGCGAACATGCGGTATCTTGCAGATTTTTTTCTCCCTTTTTCTTTCTGCGTTAAAACTGCAACAAATGGAAGTGACTGGCTTGAATTTAGCTCCTGTAAAAAAGTGCTTGGGGCAATGTCTTTTGTATCAGCAAGTTATCAAACATCATAGTTTAAATATAGAACCCTGAGTTGTTATCGAAAATTCCAGGTGATTCACCTCTCAGTTTCTTAAAAGCTACAAAGCTTGATATATATTGACAAAGCAAACCGTCTGTGGGCTGAAATGCTTCCACGGATCAGGAAGGAATTTGGTGTTGACACTGTATGTTATGCAGATAACTACAGTTGATGATTTTTACCCAAAATTTGTCACAGTTGACAATTCACTTACAGTGTTTCCTTGTGTTATCAGGCTCTCATCTGTGAATTGAAAGATTAAGAAAGATTGATTCTAACTGACTTATGCAATTGAAGATTATGAAAAAGCATTTGCACTAAAGTTCCCAGCTTGTTTAATTTCTGTGAAGAGGCACATTCATTCTGAGTACTTGAGTTTTAGATTTCCAAGATGTGTAATTTTAGTTGCCATTGAAATATTTAGTCGCTCATTCTTAAAAATCTGTTCTAATTTTCCTGTTATTTTGGGCCATAAACAGCTTAACAAGTCTGCATGTGGTTTCTAAAGATTGATGGTTATGATAAATATCATGAGGTATGAAATATTAATTTGCTATAAGTATGTGCACAAAATTTTCCTATTACATGGGGACTGAAATTGTAACTTGCAGGGTCAAAAGAAATCCTAATTTGCTTTAGGTAAGAAATCTTAATTTGCTTAAGTGTCTGCATTTGTGTACAAAGGAAAAATAAGAAATTCTGCTACATGGGGACCGAAATTTTAATTGGCAGGGTTTCTCAAACCAAATCTAAGAAGATATCTCACATTCCCCACATGGTCTCAACGCACAGGTAAGTTCTTCTCTAGCTCTGTTTTTCATTGGTTGTTATTTTTAATGTAATTACGGAGCAGAGTTAATCTCTAATCTTGACTTTGCTTTGAGAAAACTACTGTTATATCTATTTTTAATTCACATGTCCACAGTAATTTCATTTTAGTTTGAGCTGAGTGATAACCGTTCAAGGCTCACTTACTCATTGGGAGAAGCTGCATGACGCAGGCTACAAGGATTTAGATTTTCATTCGAAGGCTCACTTGCTCATTAGCTTGTGCAATTCCTGTTAAGAGGCACATCCATTCGAAGTAATTCAATTTTATATTTTCATAGTGTGCATGTTTCGTTGCGATTAAAATGATTAGTCTCTTGTTCTTAATGTTTTCTGATTTTCCAGTTATTTAGGGCCATAAACATTTTCCAAGTACTGCATGTGGCTGCAAAAGATTGATGATGATAATTATATCTTGAGGCCTGTGTCTTGCTTTTGAGCACTCGCAGAAACAGAGCTCAAGGGAAAGAAATTGGAAGATGCTCTAAATTTACATTTGTTTCTTGTGTCATTATGCATATTAATTTATTCGAATTTATCCTATCTCATTCATTTATTTTAGACAGTTTTTTTTTTTAAAATTATAAGTATACAATTTCCAATGGATTTGATAGAGCGGTCATCAACCATATTGATGTTATTGGAGTAGCACTGTTCTTAAGCGCTGCTTTGAGGTCTCTCCCTCTCTATATACATTGATAGACTATTCTGGTCGTACTAAATTATCCTTGTTTTAATGTTTTGTTTGTTAAACTTTGACTGGGGGAATCTGTTTATTTGTCGGATATGAGGTTAGTGTGGTTTCTATTGAAGTGTGTTGATCTATCACCAAGTATTATTTCAATTTTTCTTTACCTAATCAACTTGCATACTTTCCAAGTCTAGATCCTTAACAATAGTGAGACTCCGCTACAGAAGTACGATTTCTCTAGTTTTGTAGTTAAATACGTTAGAATGGTTTTAAATTAACAGAACTCTGAGATAGTTCTCTGAGGAAATACAAGTGGTGAATATGGTTCCAACTTTTAAGTGCCTTAATATACCCATTTGTTCAGCCCTGTGCATAAACAGTCAGTAATTGCTGTCCAAATTCTTCTTTACTGCCTATGTGTTGGACTTTGTCTATTGTTCAACTTCTCAAATGGATTCCATGCAGGGTTCTTAATGTCAAATTAGGAGAAAGATCAAGGCTTGCTTGGCTAGGAGTGGAAGCGGATCCGCTACTTCAGTCAGATGACCTTTTGAAGAAGGCTTACAACAGGCCGTCTCAGGATGTCAATGGCTCGACTCAAAAGTCCCCAAAGTGGTTGATATCAAAGAATGCCATTGTCTCTGGGCTTGGGCTCCTTGGCATCAAACAAGGGAATGTCGACTCTGTAAGGGGAAACAAGAGCTCCTAAAGTGCGAAGAAAGAGGATAGTCCGGAAGAATGTGACTGGGTAAATTTCTTGGAGTTAATCAAGTCAATTGCCCAATTTTGCTGCATTAATCTAGTAGGGAGGTGGTGGTATTTCACCGTGTTTCCTGGCAAGTATAGTTCACTGATAGAGGGATTCTTTTCTTGATGTCTAAATACTATATGTGATACAACGTCGTATATTCCAAATTTTCTCCAGTTAAATTCTAGTAAGTTAGAAAAGTTAATTTTGTTCTAGCGATGAATTGTTTTCTTAATAACAATAATTGCCTGTTGCTTTGGAATCTTATTCACTCTCTGCAACCCAGTTAAATTGTGCAAATTCTACTGCAGATGTGTCAAACAGAGTGTCTCTCTGATTGCATGTTTTGATACACCTTTGATGGCAAGTTCAAGTTTGAATCATCTTGTAATGCCAAAAAACCATAGCGCTTTTAATTACTAGATTGTACTCGAGTTCCTATTTAGTACTACCGTGTTGTAGTTATAGTTATTGTGAAAAAGGAACTAAAACTATAATATAAATGTTGATCTTGTGTTGTATATATGATTTTTAAATAATAATTTTGACAAAATTAATAAATGTATTATTGATTTTTTTATCCCCCAACTTAATTTTTAAGTCACAATAATAAATATTTATTAAATAATTTGATACTGTAACTTTAAAACTATGCTCCGCGGCACTCTTATCTAATTTTAATTGTACTTTCTAGCTCGATTATAGAAATCCTTACTCGATGTACTTTACCATACAAGATGTTACTTTACTTAATCTTACTCGACTTTAATTGCATATTTTATAACGAATTTTTTGTCAAAAAATTGGTCCCGATTCCAGCAAAACAGTAACTTCCATTCAAAAGGGTTCAGCGTTGAGTGCATGTAATCTGCACAAGTTTGAGAAAAAATAACCAAAAAAAAAAGAAACCCGCGTCCAAAGATGCCGTTGAAACAAAGGCCCAGACACTATATCCCATCCCCGTTTACCATATTTTATAATTAAAGAGGCCGTCATTGAATTCAAAAATTATGATCCAAAATCCAAAAATAGAAGAAGAATTGGAAACATACTCGGAGTTTTAAATTGATATGAGAAAAGAATTTATCATTTCTTGAACAAAAATTTAAGCTAAGACGAAAAAATATGCCTAAAACACCCCTCACATTATCCCAAACTTTCTAAACTCCCCCATTCCTCTGACCATCATCTCTCCCAAAGCAATCTTCCCCCAAAACCAGCCATGGCTTCAAATTCAATCAGCTTAACACTCCAATATTGCTTGTAAGCCACCCACAAGTCCTCAACTTCACATGGACTCAAGACCAAACCCTAGCTTCCTTCCCACACATCCTCATTCACTCCATCATTACTTACCTCTCCCTCACATCCATCCTCTACCACACATCAACATCAACATCACCATCATCATCACCTCTCATTGGACCCCACATCCTCAGACCCATCACAGCCATCCATAACATTTTTCATTTTGATGCTGTATTATCATTTCACGAGATTTGGTTTCCCTGGGTTTTGGGGTTGGTGCTTCAATACTGTGTTTAATGCTTCCCTTTTGGTCCTTTTTGTTAATTTATTTGATTTTGGTTAATTATGAATGGTGGTAATGGGTTTAATTTGTCATTGACAGAGACGTTTCCAGTTGCCTAAACTTTGTTTTTTCAATTTTGGTAGTACGTGTAATTTGTCACCACATTTGTTTAGTCTCTCCCTTTTAAATTCCCTCTAACACACAAAAAATTCCGATTTGTATTTTGTAAACTAACATTTTTCAATTTGTTAATGAATTAATTATTATTATCTACATTTATGTGATAGGACACATGCCACATCAACTAATATTAGATTATGAATTTTTGCAGCCCCAGCAAAAAACATTTATGAAAGATGTTTAGGTAAGGATTATTTAGGTATTCTAAAGAGTAGAATAAAAGTTAATGTTCAAAGTATTAGAACATAAATAATCCCAGCTTTAATAAAATTTTGCCACATAATGATTCTTATCTCTCAAGAGAAACATATCAATAAAATGTACAAAGTTTAGAAATATAGAATGCATTAGTACATGTCAATAACAAGACCAATTAGATCATGGCATTACTTAATTTTATTTTTATTTTTTGTTTCTTTTGAAACAAGATCAATTAGTTAGATCATTGAAAAAGGAGCAGTCATACAAAGTTTGAATATAAAATTTATAATCTAAAATTAATGATGTGACAATTAACATGTTATTAACCTAGCTAATAGAGTTGGAAGTCCCAAATACATCATATTCTGCTACAGAAATCATTTCTACCTGGAATACTTTTTTCTATAGAAATTAATGATGATTTGTTTGTTTGCATCATGAAAGTTAAAAATAATTTTGTGAGTAATTTGATTCTTTACGGTACAAAAAATAAATTCAGAAAGTACTAATTTCTCTCATACTTTTAGGGCTCAAAAATAAATGTAAGTCTAATATATTTATTATTTAATGGTTATATATCAATCATCTAAATGTATTTTTCTTGGGAGAAGCTCAGTTAATTTCTCTCATATTTTTTGATCTGATCCAATTCTAGCCTAATCAACCCGAAACCCATTCAAGTTGATATGAACACAAATTTGCCCACTCTGGAGATTGTGACCCTACAAACTTTGAAAAATTTTGAGGTTTCGAAGTAAAATATTAAAAATTAGGTATAAAAAGACTGATTTGACCCCTAAGCACTTGATGTATAAACTGTATAAATATAATAGAAATTTAATTTATATTTTGTAAAATAAAATCGAGTAAACTCGATTTTTTTTTATTTTGTTAATTATTTTTCCGTTATGACAAAATGACAAATAGCCTTTTATTAAAATTTTGATAAAACTTGGGCCTCAGTCTTTGATTTTTATTTTGACAAAATGACAACAGTAACTTCAATTATGAATCAGAGTCGCCAAATCAAAATCGCTGCAGCCTGTAGCTACAGGCAAAATTCTCAAATTTCGAAATTCCCAACGACTGCATGATTTTTCCAACTATTGTTTTATTTTTTTATCTTTTCCACGGGCATGGCCCCCGAACACTAAGAATTAATTTGAGAATGTTACATTTTGAAAGTATCTTTCATTTGTGATGAAATTCGTAATGGATTTATTCCTTAATTATCTTTCACGTATTTTCTCTATAATATCATATAAGTCATAGACCACAGCATGATATTTATTGCAATTAAAATCATTGTATTCTTTTTTTCTTCTCAAACAAAGTATCTAGCTAATTGCAGATGTAATAAATTACTAATTAACATTATTTTATTTGAAAAATAAAATAAATAAATTGTCAGGAGATGATTTTATCTGAAATTTCACATGCACGGTCCAGACCACGTACAAATTTGTGCTGAAATTCATAATGGATTAATATGATTGGGCGAAATTACTCCATATAATTTCATCAATATCTATTAAACGATAAAAAATTTATTGATATTTATAATTAAAAAAAATCTATCCACTAAGACTATTCTAGATCAACAATTAATATATTATATATAACTTCAAAAGGTTCATCGGTGGATTGATCTAAGCCTTTTGTTGTAGTTTATAAATATTTTGTTGCTTATAATGTGAGAAATTTTACAAGAGCTGATGCTGAGTAGTCTGAATAAGAAAATTAATTATGTTTGTAAGTTATTGAGTATTCATAATAAAATAAACAAATAAAAAAATGAATAAAAATTTAAATACTTAATTAATTTTTATCAAATTCTTATCAAATATTTAAAAAAGTATATAAAATCAATTAATTGATGGTATTATTAATTTTCATGATTATTTTTAATATTATATTAGTGATTATTAAATTTAATACAATCAATAATACAATAAATTATTAAATGGTCAATTTTATTGACAAATTATCAAATATGCAAAGTAATGAAAAATTAATCTCAAGAGTTAGTAGAAGTAAAGTTCCAATTTAATCAGATGATAGATAATAAAGTTCCCCTGCTGTGTGATATCGATGAAGTCGCATTCGCCTGCCTAATATTGCGCAATCAGATAGAAAAAAGGGTCGGCTGCATGATTTTTTCAACTGTTGTCAACTAAAAATTAATTTGAGAATGTTATATTTAACTACTTTTTGTCGTGACATAATAAACTAAAACGGAATCACTACTTTTTCAAATGACCAAATGGCCTTGGCCTACCTGATAATAAAAGGCCATATAGATAAGAAATGGATCCATACGTTAAAGCTAAATTGAAAAATATAATAAATAAATTGTCAGGAGATGATTTTATAAAAAAATTCACTCGCACCGTCCCGACCAAATACAAATTTGTGATGATATTCGTAATGAATTTATACAATTAGGCGAAATTACTCTGTATAGTTTCATCGATATATATTATACCATTAAAAATATACTACTATTTGTTGATGCCGAGAAATCCGGATAAGTTAGTCAAATCTCAGATCACTGCATCATCATTAAATTTGTTTGGTGGGAAGCTGATGATTAGTTAGCACCATGAGCAGATTTTCTATGAGCAGATGCTCTGTGAGCAGACAACCCATGAGCAGAGAACTCATGAGCAGGAAATCCATGAGCAAATAACCCGTGAGCAGACGATCCATGAGCAGATAACCCATGAGCAGACAACCCGTGAGCAGACGATCCATGAGCAGAGAACTCATGAGCAGGCAATCCATGAGCAAATAACCCGTGAGCAGACGATCCATGAGCAGATAACCCATGAGCAGACAATCCATGAGCAGACGATCCATGAGCAGAGAACTCATGAGCAGACAATCCATGAGCAGATAACTCGTGAGCCTGTGAACACAACCAATGGTCAGGAGGCGCCGGAAGTTTTTCCGGCGAGAACCCTCCGACGCTCAAGTCAGCGATTCGGGTCTTATTTGGGAAAAACTCATACCACAATTCATGTGGCTTAATTATGATTGCTTTAAACAAAAAGCTTTTAAGTAAATTTAAAGGAAAAGAATTCAAAATAATCAATCTTAAAGAAATCACAAGCGAAAGAGAAATTTCTCTGTGGTAGAGAGAGAAAAAGGTCCAATGGGTTCAGTTGCTTAGAGAGAGAGAGAGAGCTAGAAGAATCCCCCCTTTCCTTCCCCTTCTTAGGGTTTTTATAGGAAACTATATCGGTTTTTATCCTCTCCCCTAGAATTCTCAAGAAAACTACTAATTTTCAGCCCACTAAGAATATGGTCCCTAATATTTTGGAGAAAATGTTTTGACTGAATCGTGCTTTCTGGTAACTTCCTGGTCGAGGTGATCTATAACATCCTGGTCGAGGTGATGTGCTCGAGGTCACCACATATTATTCTGGTCGAGGTGACCAATAATATCCTGGTCGAGGTGATGTGCTCGAGGTCACCACATATTATTCTGGTCGAGGTGACCAATAATATCCTGGTCGAGGTGATGTGCTCGAGGTCACCACATATTATTCTGGTCGAGGTGACCAATAATATCCTGGTCGAGGTGATGTGCTCGAGGTCACCACATATTATTCTGGTCGAGGTGACCAATAATATCCTGGTCGAGATGATGTGCTCGAGGTCACCACACAACATCCTGGTCGAGATGATCTGCTCAACTATTTGCTCACTTTTACTTGGAGGAGAGCATGATAATGTATGAGCAAACACCTTTATCCTGGTCACCCTATTTCATTCCCTAAACACCAGTCCCCCAGTTTCTAGTGTTGAGAGTGAAACGAATCAAGACTGGAAACTTTGGTGGTTTGCTCGCTTCGCTTTGTTGAGCAGATCCTGGCTCGCTTCGCTTGGTTGAGCAGATCCTGGCATGCTTGGCTTCCTGTCTCGCCATAAAACATGCTTTGAGACTTTGGAGCCTTTGCACGCCTTAGGAATTTTTATAACACTTGAGGGTCTGCTCGCCTTCACTTGGTCGAGCAGATCCTGGCACGCTTGGCTTCTGGTCTCGCCATAAAACAAGCTTTGAGACTTGGTGAGCATTTGCATGCCTTAGTAAATTCTTCAATGCTTGGGATTCTGCTCGCCTTCGCGTGGTCGAGCAGATCCTGGCACGCTTGGCTTCTGGTCTCGCCATAAACAGGCTTTGAGACTTGGTGAGCCTTTGCATGCCTTAGTAAATTCTTCAATGCTTGGGATTCTGCTCGCCTTCGCGTGGTCGAGCAGATCCTGGCACGCTTGGCTTCTGGTCTCGCCATAAACAGGCTTTGAGACTTGGTGAGCCTTTGCATGCCTTAGTAAATTCTTCAATGCTTGGGATTCTGCTCGCCTTCGCGTGGTCGAGCAGATCCTGGCACGCTTGGCTTCTGGTCTCGCCATAAACAGGCTTTGAGACTTGGTGAGCCTTTGCATGCCTTAGTAAATTCTTCAATGCTTGGGATTCTGCTCGCCTTCGCGTGGTCGAGCAGATCCTGGCACGCTTGGCTTCTGGTCTCGCCATAAACAGGCTTTGAGACTTGGTGAGCCTTTGCATGCGTTAGGAATTTTTATGACACTTGAGGGTCTGCTCGCCTTCGCTTGGTCAAGCAGATCCTTGCATGCTTGGCTTCCTTTCTCGCCATAAAACAGGCTTTGAGACTTTGGAGCCTTTGCACGCCTTATTAGTAAACTTTGATTGGCTTCTCAACGCTAGCCCAACTCTCATTTCTTAAATAATTCTCATATTGAGTAACTTTCAAGAAATCCAGTTAACTAAGTTATACCGTCAGCCCTAATATGAGCACAATCAATTTAATGAATATAAGGTATCCTCATCTCACATAGCAGTATTTAGAAAAATAATTAAATTTTCATGAAAAAAATTGCTTGTAAATAAAAATTTAACTTCTGACCTGTTCTGATTTCTACAAACGTGTGCCTTCAATGTGCTCTCATTTAAGGTTTTGCTTCCTTGTTTAAGCAAGCTCATCCATTTATGCACTGTAACATTCTGATTTGCTTCGACTAGATGAAAATTGATAGAGACAAAAAATTGGCTTCTCGTACCGGTCCCCACAGACGGCGCCAAATGTTGATGCTGAGAAATCCGGATAAGTTAGTCAAATCTCAGATCACTGCATCATCATTAAATTTGTTTGGTGGGAAGCTGATGATTAGTTAGCACCATGAGCAGATTTTTTATGAGCAGATGATCTGTGAGAAGACAACCCATGAGCAGACAACCCATGAGCAGACGATCCATGAGCAGAGAACTCATGAGCAGGCAATCCATGAGCAAATAACCCGTGAGCAGACGATCCATGAGCAGATAACCCATGAGCAGACAACCCATGAGCAGAGAACTCATGAGCAGGCAATCCATGAGCAGATAACCCGTGAGCAGACGATCCATGAGCACAGAACCCATGAGCAGGCAACCCATGAGCAGACAACCCGTGAGCAGACGATCCATGAGCAGAGAACTCATGAGCAGGCAATCCATGAGCAAATAACCCGTGAGCAGACGATCCATGAGCAGAGAACTCATGAGCAGACAATCCATGAGCAGATAACTCGTGAGCCTGTGAACACAACCAATTGTCAGGAGGCGCCGGAAGTTTTTCCGGCGAGAACCCTCCGACGCTTAAGTCAGCGATTCGGGTCTTATTTGGGAAAAACTCATACCACAATTCATGTGGCTTAATTATGATTGCTTTAAACAAAAAGCTTTTAAGTAAATTTAAAGGAAAAGAATTCAAAATAATCAATCTTAAAGAAATCACAAGCGAAAGAGAAATTTCTCTGTGGTAGAGAGAGAAAAAGGTCCAATGGGTTCAGTTGCTTAGAGAGAGAGAGAGAGAGAGCTAGAAGAATCCCCCTTTTCCTTCCCCTTCTTCAGGTTTTTATAGGAAACTATATCGGTTTTTATCCTCTCCCCTAGAATTCTCAAGAAAACTACTAATTTTCAGCCCACTAAGAATATGGTCCCTAATATTTCGGAGAAAATGTTTTAACTGAATCGTGCTTTCTGGTAACTTCCTGGTCGAGGTGACCAACATCCTGGTCGAGGTGATCTATAACATCCTGGTCGAGGTGATATGCTCGAGGTCACCACATATTATTCTGGTCGAGGTGACCAATAATATCTTGGTCGAGGTGATGTGCTCGAGGTCACCAATATTATTCTGGTCGAGGTGACCAATAATATCCTGGTCGAGGTGATGTGCTCGAGGTCACCACATATTATTCTGGTCGAGGTGACCAATAATATCCTGGTCGAGATGATGTGCTCGAGGTCACCACACAACATGCTGGTCGAGATGATCTGCTCAACTATTTGCTCACTTTTACTTGGAGGAGAGCATGATAATGTATGAGCAAACACCTTTATCCTGGTCACCCTATTTCATTCCCTAAACACTATTTATAATAAAAAAAAATTTATGACTATTCTAAATCGACTGTATTATATGTGAATTCTCAAGATTCATAGATAGATTGCACTGAGCTTTTTGTTGCAGTTTACAAATATTTTGTTACTAATTATCTTAAGAGCAGCAAGTAACTAAATGCTGTGTACTCTGCAGAATTAACAATGAATTATTATGAATCAGAGAAACAGGGGGGACGCTGTACAAATATTGACGGTGACTCCTTCAATTTGCAGCACGAAAGAACGTTCACATTGACATTGACTCGAGGGTAAAAATTAAATAACTCATATGGTATAAGAAGAATGCAAACATGTTTGAATGAACATTCTCACAGAATACATCAAAGCTACTTTCCTCTTAGCATTTTAGCAGCAAGAAAAGCAATTGCTGCATTTTCCATTTGATCTAATATCAGAATGGCTCATGCGATCGTTTCCTCTCTCCTGGACCAGCTGAAATCCATTGCTCAAGATCAGGTGAAAGAAAAGTGGAGGCTTGTGACGGGTGTTGAACAACAAGTGGAAAAGTTTACCACCAATCTTCAAGCCATTCAAGCTGTGCTGGAAGATGCAGAGCAGAGGCAAATGAAGCAGGACAAAGCTATTACTCTTTGGCTGGATAGGCTCAGAGACGCATCCTACGACATGGAAGATGTGTTGGAAGAGTGGATCACTGAAACACGGAAATTGCAGCTTGATGAGGACGGCGATGATGATGATGATAATGACGCCAATGCTTTTGTTACTCTTTTGACAAAGGTATGTTCCTTCTTTCCTGCTGCCTCAAACTGCTTTGGTAGTTTCAAACAACTTAGTCTGCGTCATGACATTGCCGTCAAGATTAGAGAAATCCGTGAAAAGCTAGATGTTATTGCCTCCCAAAAAGATACGTTTAAATTTGTTGAGAATGTGAGTAACAATGTTAAGAAACCAGAGCGAGTGCGAACCACCTCCTTGATTGATGAGGGAGAGGTTTTTGGTAGAGTTGATGAGAAAAGTGAGCTCTTAAGCAAGTTGTTGGGTGAAAGTAGTGAACAACACCCTCATGTCATCTCACTGGTTGGGTTCGGGGGTATAGGTAAAACCACTCTTGCACAACTAGCCTATAATAATGATGAGGTGAAAAGAAATTTTGACAAAGTTATATGGGTGTGTGTATCAGACACTTTTGAGGAGATTAGGGTTGCCAAAGCAATCATTGAAGGTCTAGGCGAGTCAAAAGAAGCTTCTAGTTTAAGCGAATTCCAATCTCTTATGAGCCATATCCATAGATCAATTGGAGGAAAAAAAAATTTTCTTGTCTTAGATGATGTATGGGATGGGGATTCCAATAAATGGGATCCATTCTTCTTTTGTCTAAAGAATGGTCTCCACGGAAGTAAAATTTTGGTTACCACACGTAATGAGTCAATTGCACGTATGATGGGAACAACAGAGTCAGATACTATCTCCCTTGAACAAGGTCAAGAGGAATGCTGGTTGTTTTTCAAGCGCTTAGCATTTTTCGGTCATTGTTTGAGGATTGTGAAAGATTAGAACCAATCGGGCGAAAAATTGCACGCAAGTGCAAAGGCCTCTTCTTTGCAAAGGTAATAGGGAATCTCTTGCGCTCTAAAATTACAGTAAAAGAGTGGCAAAGAATGTTAGATAGTGAAATGTGGAAATTAGAAGAGATTGGGCAAGGTCTTTTGGCTCCTTTGTTGTTGAGTTATAACGATTTGCCCTCCAATTCGATGGTAAAACGGTGTTTCTCATATTGTGCTGTCTTTCCAAAAGACTACAGTATGAATAAAGAAGAATTGATTAGTCTGTGGATGGCTCAAGGTTACTTTAACGCAGAAGAAGAGGAAGAAATGGAGATGATTGGAGAAGAGTATTTCAACATATTAGCAGCACGCTCTTTCTTTCAAGAGTTTAAAAAAAGTTATTTCAATGATGATTTTATGTGGTGTAAGATGCATGACATAGTACATGATTTTGCCCAATTTATAAGTAGAAAAGAATGTTTGTGGCTAGAAATTAATGGTACCAAGGAATCAGTCATAAACTCTTTTGGCGACAAAGTTCGTCACTTAGGGTTAAAGTTTGAAGGAGGGGCTTCATTTCCTATATCCATTCACGGACTTAATAGATTGCGTACCATCCTAATTAATGATGAAAGTCCTTCCAATCCGTCTCTTAATAGTAGCGTCCTTCTGGAGTTATTTAGTAAATTGGCGTGTTTAAGGGCATTAGTTATAAGCCAATCGTAATACTCAAATTTGATTAGAGAAATTCCAGAAAATGTTGGAAAATTGATACATTTAAAATATCTTAATTTGTCTGGACTATGTATAGAGATTCTACCTGAGACTTTGTGTGAATTATATAATTTACAAAAGCTAGATATTAGGGGTTGCGTATATATTAGAGAATTGCCTGCGGGGATTGGGAAGTTAAAGAACATGAGGAGTTTACTGAATGGTGAAACTGATTCGTTGAAGTACCTACCAATAGGGATTTCCAGATTGACCAGCCTTCGAACATTAGAAAAGTTTGTTGTGGGTGGAGGTGTTGATGGCGGCAGCACGTGTAGGCTTGAATCTCTGAAAAATCTTCAACTCCTTCGTAAATGTGGAGTAGAAGGGCTGAGTAATGTATCGCATGTAGATGAGGCTGAGAGGTTACAACTTTACAATAAGAAAAACCTCCTTCGTTTGCATCTTGAGTTTGGTAGAGTCGTAGATGGGGAAGGCGAAGAAGGGAGGAGGAAGAATGAGAAAGATGAACAACTTCTTGAAGCCTTACAACCGCCTGTGAATTTAGAGAAATTAGAGATTGAATCCTACCGAGGCAACATTTTTCCCAAATGGTTGACTTCGCTAACCAATCTAAGGGAATTAAATCTTTGGTTGTGTTTTAACTGTGAGCATTTGCCTCCTTTGGCAAAATTACCTCTGGAAAAACTCGAACTATGGAACTTAAAAAGTGTAAAAAGAGTGGGTAATGAGTTTTTGGGAATAGAAGAAAGCAGTGAGGACGACCCATCTTCATCTTCATCGTCATCATCAGTTATTGCCTTCCCCAAATTGAAATCACTCATAATTAGGGCAATGGAAGAATTGGAAGAGTGGAATTACAGGATTACGAGGAAGGAAAACATCTCCATCATGCCCCGTCTTTCTTCCTTAACAGTTGGTTCTTGCAACAAATTAAAGGCGCTGCCGGATTACCTTCTTCAAACGACGGCACTGCAGGAACTGAGTATTATTTCTTGTGATCTTCTAGAAGAACTGCCCATTCTAGAAGATCGCAGGACAACAGACATACCACGTCTTTCTTCCTTGACGATTTGTTATTGCCCCAAATTAAAGGTGCTGCCGGATTACCTCCTTCGAACGTCGACGCTGCAGGAATTGACTATTGAGGGATGTCCTCTTCTGGAAAACCGTTATAGAGAGGGGAAAGGAGAAGACTGGCATAAGATATCCCACATTCCCCACATCAAGGCTGGTAATTTCTCCTCCTCTGATTTACTTCGTTGTTGCTTGCAATGAAATTGATTAAAATAATTATATTTTCAATTAAAATTCTATATAGAATCAATCATGGTATAAATACGTAAAACTTCCTAGTTATCAAATCTCTTAAACTTGTTTTCTAAAGATTAAATAATAAAAAATAAAAAAACAAGTGTAGTCTGTTGAAATTTCTATATTTACTTTTAAAAAATATCTGCTCTTTTTTAAAATTTCGTGCAATGTAATTTATTTTTTAATGTACGAAAATTTGTTATGTGTAACAAAATCTCTGTGATACGTTTGCAGTAATGTTGAAAACTAAATTATCAATTTTATCTTATATAATGATAATCGTTTTTTTTTATATATAATATACGTGACATTAATTCTTTAAAGTAATTGTGTAATTGTTTTTTGTAGTACATTAGCTCACTTTGTTTTATTTCATACTTGTTTAATTATGTTCACCAGGGATTCGAGGAAATGTCAGAACCACACTAGAAAGTTATTGCATGCATTCTGTAATTCAAGCGTTCTCTAAAGCGAAAGAGCAGTAGAAGTAATAGTGATGGCCGGATCTGCGCTATTTTAATTGAAGATGTCTGTGATGTTGAGGGGCTTAAAGCAGTTAATGCTCTTTGAAAATTGTTAGTACAGATGAATTGATTCCTGAAGACATTTATTTAATGAATGTTAAGGCGTATTTTCATAAACTTCCTTTCTTAACAAATGTTTCAATGCCTGCTGTAGTAACAATTTCATATCTTGCATCTCTCGGGTGCATCATGTTCATGGGTTTGAAAAAGCATTTGTGCCAAAGCTTCAAAGCTTGTACAATGGTTGTGAAAAGGCACATTCAATATGGTACGTTTTGGTGCGGTCTCCTAATGCTAATATCATATTTTGTATCGCAATTAAAATTTAGGAATGCACTCTTATTACGCAATAAATCATTGTGTACAAAGTTTTTTATTAATTATATGGTGACTGAAATTTTAATTATCATATCAATCTTAAAATTTTTTTAACTCTCTTTTACTTTGCTTGTAAAGAGTACCTGTTTTGGCTGATATGTCTAATTCGTAGAAATTCATTTCCTTCGGTTTCCATTGGCTTTAGCACAAGCAGAAACAGAGCTCTGGGGAAAAGTTTGATTTCTTGTGGTATTATGCCTTTGTTTCTTCATTCATCATATTTTTCAAATTCATGCTCTCATTCAGAGAGTAAAGCCTTTTCCAGGCTGCTTTGTAGCCAAACTTTGACGCCATTGATGCATGACTGTCATTTAGATTTTCCAAATAACTGTTAGATTGGAGAAGAATAAGAAGATATTGTTAAAAGGGTATTTAATTAGCGCCCGCTGAATTTAGTTGCCAATAATGCATTAAAATAGTTGGGGAAAGTTACTGTCTTAATTAAATTACAGGTAATAAGATGCTGCTTCAATTTTGCAAGCATCTTGTATTGTGAAGATTTTACCCACATGAGATGCCGTGATGCTTGACATCAGGGTAATACAGGTCAAATTTTAGTATCAATATATATCTTCTTCTTTATTGTTCTGCCTCTAAATATTAAACTTTAGGCAAGTTGTTTTTGTTTGTGTAAGTTTATCAGGTTAAGGATACTAAGCAGCTTAATTGTTCACAAGCCAATTTGATCAGGGCTAGATATCATCATCAAATTTGAGTAGAGAATATTTGAAGACAATTATGTTGTGAGAGTTTCACTGTAATGAATTTTGGGAGCTTGTTAGAAGGTATTGGGGATTTGGGTTATGAGTGATCGTTATCCTTCCAATATTTGCAAGCTCTCACTTGTTAGTAAAATCATCTTCGTATATTGACTCTGTTTCTTTGTTGCCACGAAGTGTGTGAGCTTCACAGGTTTGCGGAAGTCTTTGCAGTAAACTTTCCACCACGAGCAATTGCTGCCAAGAGGCATATACATTTGAGTAATTTAGTTTCAGATTTACAAGGTGTGTATATTAAATTAGTTTCGATTATCATATTTAGTCACTCATACTGAAACTTTTCTAATTTTCAAGTTCCTTAGGGACACCCCGGTGTTTCAAGTCTGCATATGGCTGCAAAAGATTGAGGCATCGCGATTGAGCACACAAAGAAACAGAGCTAAAGGAAAAGAAGACAGTAGAAGATGCTATAAATATAACAAAAGTATACTTCTACTTGTGGTTATTTCAATTTTGTTTCTCCTGTCATCATATTTGATTAATTCGTTCGACCTCACAATCTCACACATTATTTAAAACCATTTGCAGGTGGTTTGCAAGCTAGTTAAGTTAACGCAAAAACAATACTCGAGACAAAGATGAGCAAATTAAAGGTGATAAATGCAAATTGAATTTCCATGATTAATTGTTAGGCTGGTGCAGATATTCTTAAAAGGCATTAAGCTACCTTATGGAATTGGAAAATTATTATTGCTTGAAAGCAAGCAGCATCTTTGTTGCGAAGGCTTTCCCCACTTGATAAGATGCAAGATTCTTCGCCAAACATCCTTTTCATTCCTTTGTTCACTTATTCGTTATAAATAGAGTAAACTTAGAAGATTGTTCTGTTTACGTATTTGAGGTCATTCCCTCTTCTTTTACGTATTTGTCTATTGATCGACATCTCTATATATACATTGATAGACCAAATTACTCTTGTTTTAATGTTTTGTTTGTTGAACTTTGACTGGGGAATTTGTTTGTTTGTCTCATAAGTTGTTAATGTGGTTCCTATTGAAGTGTATATATCTATCACATCAAAGTCTGATATCAATTTTCCTTTACTTAATCAACTAGCATCCTTTCCAAGTCCAGATACTTACCAATAGTGAGACTTTGCTACGGAAGTACAATTTCTCTTGTTTTACAGTTAAATATGTAAGAATAGTTTTCAATTTACAGAATTCTGATATAGTTCTCTAAGGAAATGCGAGTGGTGAATATGGTTCCAACTTTTAATAGGCTTAATAGGCCCATTTGTTGAGCCACAGTGATTGCGGTCTGAATTCTTCTTTACTGTCTATATGTGTTGGAGTTTGTCTATTGTCCAACTTCTCAAATGGATTCCATGCAGGGTTTTGAATGTCTAATTAGGAGAAAGATCAACGGATGACCTTTTGAAGAAGCCTTGCACAACAGGCTTGATACCAAAGTCTCCAGGTGGTTGATACCAAAGAATGCCATTGTTTCTGGGCTTGGTGTCACGGGATGAGTGTTTTGCGCAGCTAACCCGTGCGGCACTTAGACAACTTTGCCAAATGTTGCTAAGTAAGCCTAGAGCTTCTCGAACTAGAGAAGAGATAGAGAGCAATTGAGCCAATAGAAGAAAACTTGTATTGCACAAAGAGAGAATACAATGCTTGTTTGATACAAATGCCTAATGCCATCCCATATTTATAGGGGAGGCTTGCCAAGCTCTAGAGATTCTAGAGAATTCTACCCACTATCTAGAATTTACATGTGCTGGAAAGTCATAGAGAATTCTAGAGTATTTACAAGCTCACATGTGCTAGAGTTTCCTAGAACCTTCCGGAATTGGGCCAAGCTAGCACTCTTGGCCTTGTGTTGGCTCTCTAGCCCAAAATTGTGGGCAATTGGGCTAGTGAATTGGGCGGTCCGCAACATCCTCCCCTACCTAAGCTCGCGGCGTCCTCGTCGCGCTCTCATGCTTGAAGCGTTGGATGTGCTCAGCGAATTGCCACAAATCATCTTCACGTTCCCAAGTGGCTTCGCTCTCGGGGAGGTTTTTCCACTTCACCAAGTATTCGCTATGTGCTGGCACGCCCCTCCTCGAAACCGTGCGGTCCGCAATGATGTAGTCCACATCTTTGTCGAACGCGGTGACAACGGCAGTTGGCGTGCGCCTCGATTCTCCGCGACTTGGTTCTCCCATGTCTTCATGATATGGCTTGAGAAGGCTCACATGGAAGACCGGATGGATCTTGAGTCTTGGCGGAAGTTGGAGTTGATACGAGACGTTGCCCACACGTCAAACAACTCGGAAGGGTCCCTCGTAGCGCCTCACTAACCCCTTGTGAACTTTCCGCAAAGTCTTGAATTGTTGGGGTAGGAGCTTGATCATGACTTGATCACCTTCCTTGTACTCAACATGCCGTCTCCTTGTATCCGCCCATTTCTTCATTTTCCTCGCGGCTTTGTCGAGGTAGGCTCGCGTGATGTCCGCTTCCTCATGCCATTCACGGGCGAGCTTGTGTGCCGCGGGGCTTTTCCCTCCATAAGTCGAGGCTATGGCATTGGGGGTCATGGGCTGGAATCCCATGATGATCTCGAACGGACTCTTGCCCGTAGCCTCGCTTCGCTGCAAGTTATAAGCAAATTGGGCGATGTCGAGTAGTTTCGCCCAATCCCGCTGGTGAGCGCTCACATAATGCCTCAAGTACATCTCGAGGAGGCCATTGATGCGCTCGGTCTGCCCATCCGTTTGTGGGTGGAAGCTTGTCGAGAACTTGAGATCGGTCCCCAACATCTTAAAGAGCTCCGTCCAAAAGCGTCCAGTGAACCGAGGGTCTCGGTCGCTCACAATGCTCTTCGGAACTCCCCAAAGCTTCACAATGTGCTTGATGAATAGGCGGGCTGCCTCATCCGCTTTGCAATCGACTGGTGCGGCAATGAATGTGGCATACTTGCTGTATCGGTCGACAACGACCATGATGCTTCCGCAACCTTCGGACTTGGGCAGCGATGTGATGAAGTCCATGGAGACACTTTCCCATGGCCTTGTTGCTAGTGGTAGCGGCTCCAACAATCCCGCTGGAAGTTGATGATCCACCTTGTCTTGTTGGCACACAAGACAAGTTCGCACATATGCCTCGATATCGTTCCTCATGTGCGGCCAAAAATACGAGGCTTGGACTAGTGCGGTGGTGCGCTCGATTCCTGGGTGACCAGCCCACTTAGAGTCATGGCACTCCTTGATTACCTCCTTCCGTATGTTTCCCCACCTTGGCACGAACAGCCGATCTCCCTTGGTGAGGAGGATGCCTTCCTCTTGCCAAAAGCGCCTTGTCTTTCCCTCGAGCACCTTCTCCAGCAAATCCTTTGCTAGCGGATCTTGTTGGAGGCCTTCCTTGATGCGTGAGACAAAGTCGGACTTCGGTTGGCTCATGCTAAGTGTCGCCAATTCGGCCTTGCGGCTTAGAGCATCCGCAACGACATTGGCTTTCCCTGGTTTGTACTCGAGCCGATAGTCGAATTCCGCAAGGAAATCTTGCCACCGTGCTTGCTTCGGACTCAACTTCTTTTGAGTTTGAAAGTAGCTTGTCGCTACGTTGTCCGTCATGATTGTGAAGTGAGAGCCAAGCAAGTAATGTCGCCACACTCTTAGACAATGGATGATGGTTGTCATCTCTTTTTCTTGCATCGTGTAGCGGCGTTCCGTGTCATTTAGCTTTTGACTCTCGAACGCTATAGGGTGGCCTTCTTGCATGAGGACTCCTCCTATGGCGAAATCTGAGGCATCAGTTTGGACTTCGAAGGGCTTTATGTGGTCCGGAAGAGCAAGGACTGGTTCCTCCAAAATTGCCTTCTTCAATTCCTCGAATGCGCGTTGGCACTCTTCGGACCAATGCCACGTTCTGTTTTTCTTCAGCATATCCGTCAAGGGTGCCGCCTTAGCTGAATATCCCTTGATGAAGCGACGGTAGTAATTCACTAACCCAAGGAACGAGCGAAGCTCGGACACTTTCGAGGGAGGCTCCCACTCGAGGATGGCCTTTACTTTGTCATTCTCCATCATGATCTTCTCGCCCGCAATCTTGTGGCCAAGGAACTCCACCTCTTGTTGGGCAAACGAGCACTTCTCTAGTTTGAGGAAGAGCTCATTGTCTCGAAGTACTTGGAGGACTTGTCGCAAGTGTTGGGCATGATCCTCGAGCGTGGTGCTATACACCACTATGTCATCCAAGTATACGACCACGAAGCGGTCGAGGAATGGTTGGAGTACCTTGTTCATGAGCGTGCAAAATGTGGCGGGTGCATTAGTAAGGCCAAAAGGCATTACAAGGAATTCGAAAGACCCGTACCTTGTTGTGCATGCTGTCTTCGGTTCGTCTCCCTTGGCGATGCGCACTTGGTAGTACCCGGAGCGCAAGTCAAGTTTGGTGAAGTACCGCGCTTTGCCAAGCTGGTCGAACAAGTCCGCGATCAAGGGAATCGGATACTTGTTCTTGATGGTGATCTTGTTGAGCGCTCTATAGTCGATGCACATCCGTAGCGATCCATCCTTTTTCTTTTGGAAGAGGACCGGTGCACCGAATGGGGCCTTTGAGGGGCGAATGTAGCCTGCGTCCAGCAAGTTTTTGAGTTGTCTCCGCAACTCCTCTAATTCGGGTGGCGCCATGCGGTAGGGCGCCAAGGCTGGTGGCTTCGCGCCTTGTTCCAGTTCGATCGCATGGTCTACCCCTCGTTGAGGTGGGAGCTTCTTCGGAAGTTCTAGAGGCATCACGTCCTTGTACTCATTGAGGACGGCATGAACTCGCGGAGGGACTTGTCTTGGCGAAGTTCTGCTATTTCCTTCCTCATTTAATTCCCGGATGGAGACCAAGAAGCTTGGGTCCTTCTTGAAAGTCCTTTTGAATTGCATGGCGGAGAGTGTCTTCTCCTCAGACTTGCCTCGCTCCGTGGGTACCATGCATTCTTTGCTCCGGTCGAGGATGCTTAGGGAGTTTGTAGCGGGCAGCGGGAAGGCATGGACTTGGTCGAAGAATTCCATGCCGAGGACCATCTTGAAGTCATCCATGGGCACAATGGAGAAGTCAAGCTTTCCGCTCCACGTACCGAGTGTGATGTGCACGCCTTGTGCAATTCCCGCAATTGGCTTGGCGGGTAAGTTCACAGCCTTCATTGTGCCTCCTTCTTTGGTGGCCTTGAGGCCCAAGCGCTTGGCCTCGTCTACGGATACGAAATTGTGTGTTGCTCCCGTGTCTAGCAGCGCGCCAACGGACTAACCGTTTACCTTTGCGCTTACATACATGAGCCCTTTCTTGACGAGTGCGGGCTGTTGGCGATTGAGTGCGCCGAGGCGTCGGAGAGAACCCATGCTGAGTTGGGGTTCCTCCGTGGACATTGTAGGGTTGCTCTTGAGTTGGGCTGCCAGAGCATTAAGCGACCTCTTCTCCGGACAGTCGCGTACCCAATGAGGACCGTTGCATATGAAGCATGGGCTTCGCGGCTTTGGTGCCTCCTTCTTGCCCTCCGATTTTCCTTGTCCGCTCTTGTTGCTAGGCGGCTTTTTCTGCCCCCAATCTTTGCGGTTGTTGCCTTTGTCCTTGCGACTCTCTCCCCCACCTTTGCCTTGGTTGGCCTTCTTGTCCTTGGATTGGGTAGAGTATTCGGTGAGCGATTCCGCAACGGCGATGGCGTCGTCAAGTGTTTGAACACCACGCCTATCAAGCTCGGTCTTGGCCCAATCCTTGAGGCCATCTTGGAAGTAGAAGAGTGAATCCTTGTCGGACATGTCGCTTATCTCCAACATAAGGGTAGTGAACTCGTTGATGTAGTCCCGAATGCTACCCGATTGCTTGAGGCGACGTAAGCGCGCTCGCGCTTCCTTCTCCGCATTGCTTGGGGCGAACTGCTTTCGGAGTTCTTACTTGAAGTCCGCCCAAGTGTCAATGGTGCAAATGCCCTTGCCCATCTCGCCATGCTTGCAACGCCACCATAGTTGTGCAGCGCCTCTAAGGTAGGTGGGTGCAGTGGCCACTTTTGATGCCTCATCTCGTACACCCATGGCATCGAAATATTGATCAAGCCCAAATAGGAAGTTATCCACGATGGTGGCATTTCGTGTGCCATCGTATGTGTCGGGCTTTGGCACGTCAATGCGGCGCGCATCACTCGAGTTTGCGGAAGCTGGACTAGTGGAGAGTGTGCGCTTGTGCCATGCCCAATCCGAGCGGACTTCATCCACTTCCGCACGGACAGCGCGTAGTTCATCCTGAACAAAACTACGAATTTTGAGCAACTCATCATGAAAAGAACGAAACTCACCTCGGAGAGTGTTCGCTTGCTCTTGGATGAGAGCTTTTGTGGCCACCGTGAACTCGGCGTATTCCCCCTCGAGACCATCCACTCTTTCCTCCAATCCTTCGAGGCTAACTTGAGCGGCGGACAATGCTATTTCGAGAGTAGTCACACGAAGCTCCAACGCATCCACGGATGGGGCCTTGGACTTGCCGCGAGTCTTGCCTTGGGCGCGTTCTCCCTCTCGGCCGCGGCTTGGTTCCGGTGGAACATCCACACCAACAACACCCTCTTGTGCTGGATTCGAAGGGTTGGCCATTGCTCGTGAGCTAATTTGCGTGCGTGCAAACCTTAGCTCTGATACCACTTGTCACGGGATGAGTGTTTTGCGCAGCTAACCCGTGTGGCACTTAGACAACTTTGCCGAATGTTGCTAAGTAAGCCTAGAGCTTCTCGAACTAGAGAAGAGAGAGAGAGCAATTGAGCCAATAGAAGAAAACTTGTATTGCACAAAGAGAGAATACAATGCTTGTTTGATACAAATGCCTAATGACATCCCATATTTATAGGGGAGGCTTGCCAAGCTCTAGAGATTCTAGAGAATTCTACCCACTATCTAGAATTAGGGGTGTTCGCGGATCGGATTTTACGGATTGGACATCAATCCATATCCGATCCATGATTTTGCGGATTATAATTTTTCAATCCAATCCAATCCACGGATTGATAAAATTCAATCCATATCCAATCCATACATCTGCGGATCGGATGCGGATTTGACTCAATCCATATCCAATCCATACGTCTGCGGATCGGATGCAGATTTGACTCAATCCATATCCAAATCCATCATTTTACGAATTGATTTGCGAATTAAAAATTTTAGTTCTCTTCAATCTATAAACTAATGAAATTAAAAAAAAAATTAATATAAATAATTTTACTACCAATTAAATTTAAAATTAAATAAAATTTAAACAAATTAATTGTTTGTTTTAATAATACATTCAAAATTTCAAAATATAACACATCGAGATTAATTGTTTAAATAAAACTATAATAATACGTTTAAAGTTTTAAAACATAACATACCAAAATTAATTGTTCAAATAAAATTACAAAAATATATTAATATAATATCAAAATTAATTGCTCAAATAAAGCCACAATAATACATTGAAAGTCTCAAAATAAAACACACCAAAAGGAAAAACTTCCACCTCCAATTTGTGTTTCGTATTTTAGCCTAAACAAAATAAACATAATTGATATAAATAACAAATAAAAAATTATTAAATAAAAAAATTATTTAATAAATAAATTAATAAAAATTTACCCTTATATCACATCAAATGCCATCAAGCTTCATCAAATATGTTCTTGTCAGCTCCCAAAATCTCTATACGTATAAGATAAGAAAAATGTCAATTTTTAAAATAGAATAACAACATAAAGTCAAATAATAATCAAAAAATAAATTAAAGGTAAATTGTTACATTTTACCTGTCTCAATATGTTCAATCTCATCTATTGCTTTATCAAAATTTATCGGAGTTGAACGTAGCCAATTTTGTGTGCAAATTAATGCCTCCACCGTCCTTGTAGATAGTGAGCACCGATGTGGATCAAGAACACGCCCACCAGTGCTAAATGCTGACTCAGATGCCACAGTAGAAACAGGCATGGCCAAAATATCTCGAGCAACATAAGACAAAATTGGATATTTGGAAGAATTAATCTTCCACCAATCTAAAACATCAAAACTCTCATTTTCTGGGTTCTCACATGATTCTAACAAGTAAAGATCCACTTCTGTTTTGCACTCTACAAAAATGTTGTCTTTTAAAATCCTCATATAACCCAAATCAAACATTTGCCTAGCATCAACCTCAGTATCAACCTCTAAATCTTTTCATCATTGACAACATCCATTACTTCCACATCATCACCATAAAGCAATTTGTATTCCTCATATAAACTATGTAAATTATTCCGCACTTTAACAACCAACTCATTAGCTTTAAATTCACCAAACAACACTACAAAACAATATCTCAAAAACCGTTCTTTATGTCGAGGCTCAAGCAAAATAGAAACAAACAAGTAAGGGTTGATTGTTTCATAATTTCCCCAATACTTATCATACTTCTTTTTCATATTTTCAGCCATTATCTTCAAAAATAAATCCTTACTATCCCTCCAAGCTTGCAATTGTGTATGAATCAAACATAATTGGCGCAAAAAATTATTGGAGGTCACATATAAAGAACCCGAAAATGTCAAAGTGGCATCATGAAAAACCTTCAAGAATTTAATGAAATAACGAGCATATTCCCAATCAATTGACGAAGGACACGTTTTTGGCTCGCTCAAACAAAACTCACGTATGTATTGTGCATCATGAAGCTCTAACCGATCAAATACTTTTTCATACTTTTCAGCAGCCTCTAACATGAAAAAAGTGGAATTCCATCTAGTTACGACATCTAAACACAACAACTTATTTGAAGAAATTTTCTCTCGCTCTGCATATGCCTTAAACTTTTGTGTCCTAGAAGGCGAAGATCTAATAAATCTTACAACATTGCGAATTTTAGAAATCGACTGATGATACTCTTTTAACCCTTCTGCAACAATGAGATTTAATATATGTGCACTACACCTCAAAATGCATATTTTGACCCCCTAAAATTGCACTATTCCAATTGTTCACAACTTTTGACAAATAAAAGACAACACCATCATTAGAAGAAGCATTATCAACCGTTACTGTAAAAACTCTCTCAATACCCCAATCTAATAGGCATGTTTCAATTTGCCTACCAATTGTTTCACCTTTATGGTCAGCAACTTGACAAAAATTCAATATTTTTTTGTGCAATGTCCAATTATCATCAATAAAGTGAGTCAAGACACATATAACAAAGATTTTGAGCTGAAGTCCATGTGTCTGTAGTGAGGCAAACTCTTTGATGACTACTAACAAAAAAATCAGTCAAATCTTTCTTTGTTTTTTTGTAAAGTTGCAAAATATCACGAGCAATAGTAGTGCGAGATGGTACTTTAAATCTATTTTCAAAAACTCCCAACATTTCCCTAAACCCTTCACCTCTACAACTCTAAATGACATCTCATCTTTTATAACAAACTTAGCAATTGCTTCCCTACAAGCCTCAACATTATATGTCGTTGATACAAGGCTACATGGCTCTCCAATTTTCACTGGTTGGTAAGACAAAGTTTTTTATTTTTTGTCCACTCGAGCTCGACCGGGATATTTTAGACATCTCTCTCTTATATGACCCAATAAATTAGATGTTCCTTTATGAAAACCACATTTATATTCTTTTCCACAATATCGACATTTGGATCTAGGATGCAGTGGATCAGAACTTAATTGGATAAAATGCTCCCAAGCTTAAGTAGTGGATTTATTGGGCGTACCTTCAGCATTACTGGATGATTTAGAACTTGGGGGGGTTGAATCTACAGCTACGCGTTTTCCTTTATCAAATTGAGAAGTCATCTACACCACCAATATGAAAAATCATTAGAATTAATTACGAAAAATGACAGGAACAAATTAAGCTTAAAAGAGTTTAGTTAGGAAAAGTAAAATAAGCCAATTCAAAAAGAAAAATCATGAAATTCGTGTGTTACATCCAGAAAAAGCAATATGATTGTTAGATCCACAGAAGCAACATGATTCAAACACCCCCAACAACAATTCTTTAATCTTCATTTTTTAAAAAAATAGCCCATCAAACAAGAAATTAACAGATTCAATTTTATCACAGAATAAAAAGCAAAAGCAACCGAATTAAGACATGTAATCAACAAATAATTCTCTTCCTCAATCCCCAACAACCTTATTATTAATAAAAAATATCAAAATCATTATCTCAAGTCACCATTGATAAAAAAGAAGATACATAATAATAATTAAAAAAAATCAGAATAAATGTTATCGAAGATAAAATTAAAATAATAAATTAGGAGAATATTTACGAGTACTGTACCTGAAGAAGGAGATAGAAACACCGTCATAAAATTTAATAATACTCGTCGGTATTGTGCGTGTGACTATGATGGCAGGGAAGCAGGAAGCAGCTTAGGGTTTTTTTTTTCGTTTGCAGAGTGACCACTGATTTGCGATTTTGGGTTATGCTAAATTGCTAATGCTAGTTGCTTTTGGCGTTATCTACTTTATGTCATTGTTAATTTTTATTTTTTTGACAAAAGCTTTAACTTTTGACTTATTTCAATAATTTTTGACCGATTTCATATTTTTTATTTTTTTTATTAGATAATGATTGTTATGTTACTTTACTTAATAACTTTACTTTACTTTAATTTTTTTAATTATTGATTTAATATTTTTTGTTTTATAATTTTATTAAATAATGACTAAATTAAATTATAGTGTTTATATAATTATGTAATATCATATTTATAATATTTTTTAAAATAAATAAATAAATATTTTTTTTGCGGATTCACGGATTTTTGCGGATTTACAGAAGTAAATCCATATCCAATCCACCATTTTTTAAAATTTCAATCCAATCCAATCCACCAATCCACGGATCGGATTTATACGGATCGGATTTTTGCGGATCAGACGGATTGAACGGATCGGATCGGATTCTGAACACCCCTATCTAGAATTTACATGTGCTGGAAAGTCATAGAAATTAGAGTATTCTCACATGTCTAGAGTTTCACCTTCAATTGTGGGCTCCATTGGGCTCCTTGGCGTCAAACAAGATAATGGGAAATAGGGGCAACTAAAGCGCGAAGAAAGAGGATGGTCCGGAGGAAGGTGTCTGCATAAATTTGTTGGAGTTGATGTAGTCAATTGCCCAATTTTGCTGCTTGTCGAAGAGACACGGCATGGAAGTCCTCATCAAACTCTGGGACACCTAAGAAATAGTATGAGGTGGTGGTATTCCCCTGGTGTTAATTTCCTGGCAAGTGTGGTTCACAGATAGAGGGATTCTTTTCTTGATGTCTAAATACCATATGTGATGCAACGTCGTATATTCTAAGATATTAAATTCTATTTCAGATTTCTCATATAGTGTCTTTGTCACTTCTGTGGTACACTTTTGATCACAAATTTCCATTTGAAGTAGCTGATATTCTTTACAGACTAATTATCTAATGATTATTTTGTACCAAAAAAAATCAAAACTTTAATTATTTGATCATACTCAACTTAGGTCTTATTCGATATTACTAGTTGTTGTGAAAAAAAAAATGACAATGTGTAACAAATGTATGACTTTTAAATAATAATTTTAATAAAAATAATAAAGATATTATAAGTTTTTTTTATAATAAAGTATGAGATCAAATCAAATTAATTTTTAAGTCACAATAGCAAATGTTTACCAAAATTATTTAATTATATAGCTTAAAAGATATAGTTGTCCAACCCCAACAATATATATAAAGATTTACCAAACTTTACCCTACTTTAGTTGTACCCACTCGATTATGTAAGTCCATACTCCACGCGCTTGACCATATGAGATGTCACTCAACTTTAACAAATCTTAAACTTTGCACGTTTGACATGCTGGATGAAATATGATAGCATATGATGCGATAGAATATAATAGGAATGGTTGTAACAAGATTATAATTAGTACTAGTTTATATTTTATGTGATGTAGTATATGAACGCATTATATTACAAATTTTAGTGTTATACTAATTAAAAATTTGAATTATTTTATTATTGTAAAAATTTAATATCTTAAATAACAGTTATTTTTATTAATATAATCGAAAATTCTTATTACTAAACTAATAAAAAATCAATTATTTGAGTTGTCTCATAAACTACTTAGCTCACGAGATAAATTCACCTAGTTTAGAACGAAACGGTGGGTTTTATGTGGGGAGCCACATCCTTTCCACATCTACCTCAACATCCAAACATGAAATTGGACTAAAAATAGTTCTTTCCCATGTATTTACGTAACCTCCTCCCACTAAACGCTAATATATATTCTGGACCTTATTTGACTTACTTGATTTTATTAACATAATTTTCTCCCATTTGCATATTGTCGACGTTGAGTGCATGTAATCCACAAGTTTGATTGAGCAGAGTAGCCAAAAGTCTAACAACACCCACGTCCGAAGATGCCGTTGTCACAAAGGCCTGGACGCCAGACCTGAAACCCATCCTCTTTTATCATATTTCATGATTAAAGAGGTCATTAAAATGCACGTGATCCACCAGTTTGACATTAAAATGCATCCCCTTTATCATATTTTATAATTAAAGAGGTCATTGTTCGAAAGAAAAGAATGATATGTTGGTATGAAATTACGTTAAAATGAATATATCACCTTTTTTTTTTTAGTGAGTGATGGCTTCGTTTAATGACAGTTGGCAGACAATGAATCATCTTTTAATTTTTGTAGTTTCGGTAGATGAAATTTCGAATCAAATATTAATATCGTTAAAGTACGCAACTCAATATTTGCTTAAATCACAAAAAAGATTAATTGCTTTACATTAAAAAAAAATAAGTGATCACTTGATTTAACTTCCTTTACTAAATTTACGATTTAAAATCTAAAATGGAAAAACGAAAACAAATTTTGGAATCACACTCGGAGTTTTAAATTGACATGAAAAAAGAGCTTATTATTGATTATCTTTTAACCTAAAATTTAAGCTAAGATAACAATATGTCCAAAATACCCTCCGCATTATCCCAAAACTTTATAAACTCCCCCGTTCCTCTCAACATCATCTCTTCCAAATCTTTCTCCCCCTCCCCCAAAAAAACCAGCCATGGCTTCATATTCAATTACCTCAACACTCCAATATTGGCTTGTAAACCACCCCCAAATCCTCAACTTCACATGGACTCAGAACCAAACACTAGCTTCCTCCCCACACCTCCTCATTCTCTCCATCCTCACTTACCTCTCCCTCACATTCATCCTCTACCACGCATCAACATCAACATCGCCACCATCACTACCTCTCATTGGAACCCACATCCTCAAGCCCATCACAGCCGTCCATAACCTTACCCTCCTCCTCCTCTCCCTCGGCACGGCCGTTGATTGCACTCTCTCTATCATCCTCCATTTACCCCACCTCCGTTACACCCTCTGTTTCCTCCTTACCATTTCTCCGTCTGGCATGGCCTAATTCCGACGGAATCAACGACGTCGTGATAGGTTTTGGCTGCGACAATTCGCGCTTCAAACGGCGGCGTTTCGGTTGGTTTTTGGCGACAGTGACGGTGGGAAAGTGATGGCTGGCTCAGGAGCTTTCGTTGCTACCATCCATGGCCGGTGAGGTGGCCGAAAATCGGAGATATGTCTGGGTCGGGTTCGCAGTTTTGGGTCGGGTTTTCCGGGTCGGTTTGACAGCTTCCTCTATCCCTCTCGCCCATAAAACATTACCCAGCTTCCTCTTATTATTATTAATTTTTTTTTTTCACATGCGTTACAGAACATCAATGAGAGATGTTTAGTAAGGACTATTTTGATATTTCGATGAGTAGTAAAAATTAATGTTAAAATTTTATAGACGAGTGTATGATAAGATGCTCAAAGTACTAGAACATATATAAATAATCCCAGCTCTAATAAAATTTTGCCACATAATGAGTTTTATCCCTTAAGAAAAAACATATCTATAAAATATACAAAAACACAATGCATGAGTAAATGTCAATAACAAATGAAAGTAATTAAGATAAAGAATATGATTTATTTCCTTTTATTTTAGCTTTTTTTTTGGTTTCTTTTGAAAGGAGACCAACTAGATCATGCAAGAAGTTATTATTATTTTTTAAATAAAAAGGGAGAAATGATGGTCTTACAAAGTTCGAATATAAAGTTTATAATCTAAAATTAATGATGTGACAATTAACCTAATGGAGTAAGAAGTCCCAAATAGATTATATTTTGCTAAAGAAGTTAATTCTACCAACAATACTTCTTTCTATTGAAATTGAATGATGATTAATTATCATAAAAGCTAAAATAATTTTGTGAGTAATTTGATTCTTTTACAATATAAAAATAAATTCAGAAAATGTTAGGGCACGTTCTGTATTTTATTTTTAAATTTATATTCTGAGAATGAAAATGGTGTTTTCAAGTTGATAAATTTTCAATTGAAATATGTGTTTGTTATTATTTCATTTATCCTATATTTTCAAAATGAAAATAACCGATAGATAAAGTTAAAAATGATAAAATAATGGATATATTAAGCAATTTTACTACATGCAAATTATTATCTGTGTTTAAAGTTCATATAAAGCTTGTTTATTTTTCAACATACCAACTTACAATAATAATAATAAAATTTTTGTGATATCCAATATTAACTTTTTAAAGTAATTATTATTTTTAATGTGTCCGCTGTTCAATCGATCTTCCTACTTTCTATGCTTGAGATTAGATCATTTGCTTCAAAGATTCGAACTGGACTTATAGTATGAAAATGAATTTTCTTCAATATGAACTCTAATTCTCTTTTTTATATATATAAAAAATCTAATTCTCCTTTCAACATTTTAACATTTTGATGAAATAAAAAATTATTGGCGAAAGATTACATGCTTCCTTACATTAGAGAACCAAATACTCAGATAGGTAGTGTAAATCTCTAGATCGTTGGTGATTTTATCAAAATAAAATTCAATAAAATGTATAAGCACACTTAAATCCGTCCAAAAAAACATAAATGACCCAGCAAATAAAGAAGAGTACTGTGAAGTAAAAATTGAAAAGTTCAATCCGTCGATCATTTGATGCGTATTTTTCTTCACAGAACCTCAATTCAATAGACAAAAGCTCCTCTTAAATTTTCTTTTCTATTTAAATAAAAGAACAAAAGAAATTGATTACGGAGCCATTAATTTCCAAGAATTAATAAACAAAAAGGCCTATAATTTTTGTAAACCCACCCCACTCCGAAGAAATAATTACAATAAGTTCACGTTATTTTTTAAAAATTCAAATAAAGAAGAAGTTTGGAGATTGAATCAATTAAAATTAAATTATTAAGCTATTATATACAAGAGTTCATGATTCTTGGGGTATTTTAGTCATTTTATATTATTAGGGTAAATAGTCAAATAAAATTTATCTTAAAGCAACCTAAATGGCCAAAGATACCCAAGTTAAAAAAAAAAATTATAAGAATGATTTAATTTATTAATTATCTAAACATTTTATCAATTTATATATTTTAAAAATAGTATGAACTTACTACAATTAGTTTCTAACAGCAGGGTGGATTTGCAAAATAAGTGGGTAGAAAATATCCCCGTCCTCAAACAAATAAATGAATTATCGGTGATGCATGCTTTTTTCCAACTTTCGTTTTTTTTTCTTTTGGTTTTTTTTTTTTTTTGGTTTTAAATGGCATTGGCCCGACCACTACAAATTAATTAGAGAATATTTACAGTCATGTATCGCAGCTGTGGAGTAGAATCAGGGAAATTAAAAATGCTAAAATTATTGACGCGTGGGTTAGGCGACAATAACCATAAACATTTTTCGTGTAGTGTAAGAAGAATGCAACAACTCGTTTCTTTCGGTATTTTTGCAACAAAAGTACGTTGAACAACTTATGAAATTATTTCTCCTTTTCTTTGCCAGAATGGATGTGATCGCTTCCCCTCTCCCGGAGCAGCTGAACTCCTTTGCTGCTTGTGACTTACCATAAATCTTCAAGCCATTCAAGCTGTGCTTGAAGATGCAGAGAAGGCAAGTTGATATAAGATGGTTGCATGGAATAAGCAGGGTATCTTCTGAGGTTAGAAATTGGGCTACGAGTATTCGTTTTGGACATATAATAGAGTTTCCAAGCTTGCGATGAGTCGAACCAAATGCAGAACAACCTAGGCTGTTATTGTTGGGAAAATATGCTCTTTAAAAGCATATGTGTTTATTTAATTGTAATAAACTATTTTTCTGATTAATAAAATAAATGAGGTATTTTATTCAAATATCTTAATTGCATTAATACTTGTATTAAAGTCCATTTAATCATATTATATGTATTTATGTGATCACCATGTGTGGATTCGACATAAATACAATTATCTTATGATTAAATAAATTTAGTTCGATTGATAAATAAAGTTGGGCACTTTATTTAGGTATAGTAATAAATTCATTGAATGGTTTGTCTTAATCATGTATGAATTTATTGATGTAGTTGATCACATATGAGATTTAATTAACTTTGTAATAAGCTTATTAAATCTCATGGCGTTGATTTTACTTAATCTTAATCTTGAGTTAATTATGATTTCATGATTGTAATTGTTATTCCATTTGAGTTACCAATGGGCACACATCCTTGTGGTCAAGATTACCCTATCTTGGTGGGAGCAATTATGAGTATTGGAGTTATGGATTAACAATATAGAATTTGTACAACACATCTCTTGATGGGTTTTGACTTGAATTCTCTGTGTGTCAACATATATAGTATGTTGAAAATGATCATTAGAGAAAACCAGTAAGGATCAAGGAATAAGATGTTATTAAATTGATTGGACAGTTGAGATATCAATTTAATTAACGATGTGAAAAGGATTGTGCGATAAAGAAATCAATGTGGCTTAATTATTATTCGAGCATACAATTATGGAAGTCAGTTCCAATCTTTTAGTGGAGTAGATTTGGAATTAAATAATTAGGCTAGTTTAATTACAGGCCTAATTGTTATAGCCACTATTGTATGTTCCCAAATGATCCCCGGGTTAGCTCATTTAATTAATAATAAGCTAAATATATCATTTAGTGGGAGGCTCCATTTAATTAGCTTTTGTATAAGGGCCTTATGTTATTTTACAAGGTGGGTCCCTTATTGAAAAGAAAATAACGTGAGTTTTATTTAGGGCATTATTTGGGCTGGGTTTCTTAAATGGAGATATATAAGGCTTATTTTCTCTAAAGAAAATAGGGGAGAAGCCACTTTATACAGATCAGAGAATAAGATTTTTCTCTCCATTGTTGAGAGAAAAATTTTCTCGTGCTAGTTGCTATGGTAGTGATAAAGGCGCCCACACGTCAAGTGCAGATCGAACCTGAGTCATAACCTGGAAGATCATTGGTGACAGTTCGTGATCTAACAGGAGTGGTGGTGGCGGATCGTGATCTAGGAGCCTAAATCACTTCAGCGGAAAAGCCAACTCGGATTTTCAAGGTACGATTTCTGGATTACGTATTCCTATATATTACATGAGAGCGGTCCTTAAAAGGTTTTATAAAATTTAAAAACCCGATTTTTCCCCAACAATTGGTATCAGAGCCATCTCATATTAATATATAAGAATTTCGTATGAAATCATTCTTGAAATTTATGTATTAGAATGGCACAATTTATTCAGATATATATTAAGTGTTTAATATATGAATAAAGCATATTTTGGTTTGTCTTAATTCATGGTTAGATTTTCTATTGTATTTTTCGTTTGGATCTGTAACAAGAGGGGTGGCTTTTTATCACCATAATTCCCTCTTGATTTATTTTACTGTAATTGAAATTTTGTAAGCAAAAATTTGCGTTGAAAATTTGTAAATCACCATCATCAGGAAAACGAGCGCAAACAATCGAGGCCGAAGCTGCAAGCGGCGCGCTGCTGCGCGCTGCCAGCGCGCCAAGCCGCTGCAGCAGCGCGCAGCGCGCGCAGCAGCAATGCGCGCGCGCGCGCAGCGCGCGGTTGGCGTCTTTCCGGCGTGGCATACTCGGCGTCGGAGATGGTGGAAATTGCGTGAACAGTGGTCGTTTTTGGAGATGGCGGGGGAAGAAAGAAAGAAAAATATGGATTTAGGGTTTCATGGTTTCTATCATGGAGGTCCCTATAGTTCCATAAGTTTTCATTTGGGCAGAAAGATTTTAATTTTTTGCATTTAAGTTCAAACATAGTTTTGGGCTTAATGAATCCTAGTTTTAGGCCCAATTTCAATTGGGCCTAATGGATTAAAATGCATAGATAAAATTGAATACATTAAATTTATTTTTGGTCCAAAAGTTTTATTTTAATAAAAAAATTTAATTATTTATTTATTTCATTTCAAAATTAAAATTGGACCAATTATAAATTTAAATGCCCAAATTTCCCTAGTCCATTAACAAAGACAAGCTTATGAAAGATGGACATTGACAAGAAGCCCAATGAAGATTAGGCTTAGGGTTAATGTATTTTTCATTATTAAGAAAGCCATGAATTAAGATTATTTAATTATTTTTCTATATGTTATGTTTTGGATGATAACATGCCATGATAATATGTCATATAGAATAGGTAGTGCCACTCTATGCATAATGATACATGTCATTCATTAATAATGAATTTCATTATATTGTTTGAAATTTGCGTATGCTTAATAATATTTGATATCATCTAGATAATATTATAGGAAGCATGCAATTAACAATATGTATGTTTTAAAAAGGAAAAACCAATTTTAAAATATTGAGTGAGAGAGGGAAAATTCAAGATAATTTTCCCACGGGCTCCATTGTTAGTTCAATAATAAAATTATATATATACCTCGACTTCACGGTGATGCTCCTTCGGAGGTATATATATTAGATATTTTATTTGATGAACTTCTTCAAAGATAAAATTGAAATATTTTTCAATCGATTGTTCACCCCAACGGTGACTATTGATATGAAAAATACGTAGATTGAAACAATGGTTATACACTCAACTAAAATTTGTTATTAACCTTCCCAACGAAGCTCTGTTAACAAATTTAGGCCAAAAAAGATAACGATAATTATTTATCATGTCTCTACATGAAAGTAAATAATCCAATGGGTAATTGGGTCTAGTAAGTATAGACATGACTTCCCCACCGGATAGCTTGTCAAAGCGGTACTAGATTATCGTTACAATAAATTAAAATGCATTTATGGTTTTTTGCATTTTTGTCATTTATTGTGAATATTGTTTCAAAGTATTTATGCATGTCTATTTTGTTTTTTTTTTTTCAGAAAATGTCTTCCATCAACCCATTATTAATTATCCTTGTTAAAAATGAACTCACTGGCGAAAATTATTTAGATTGGAAACGCAATCTATTTAATATTCTCACTGCTAAGGGAAGCAAATATGTTTTGACTCAGCCTTGAACCATCGTTATACGATTATAGAAATCGAGAGGAGCCTTATGAGAAATGGTGCGAAGCTAACAAAATGGCTAAGCGCTATATATTGGCTTGATTTCTATGGAAGCATAAGAAACATCGGAGCATGGAAACCAAATAATGGCTAGTCTTCATCGATGTTTGGGCAAAATACCCATTTTGCCGAGAAGCATTAAAACGTATTATGGATACTAAGATGGAAGAGGGCACAAAAGTTCGTGATCATGTCCTCAAAATGATGGACTATTTGAATGAGGTAGAGATTCATGGTGTTCAAATCAATGATAAATCAAAGATTAACATGGTGATTGAATCTTTACCTGATACATTCAAAGAGTTTAAGGTCAGCTATATCTTAAACAATAAAGATATGACCTTAATTGAATTAATGCACGAACTACATGCTATAGAAGAATTTTATAATAGCAGAAAACTTCCTGAAAAAGGATTCTCTTCAAGGCTTAAGTCGAAAGACAAGAATGAGCAAGCAAGAGTTGGGATCGGCAAACTGTCCATTAAAAGAAGTGGCAAGCCAAAAGGCAAGTGTTACAAATGTGGACAGAAGGGTCACTGGAAGAAAGATTGTCCTAAGATTATTAAAATCAGGTATAGGAAATCTTTAAGCTTCCTAATTATTTCAGATTTCTATTGATTCATACAATAATGAATTCTAAGATAACTAATCTTATTTGTAATTCATTTATTTGGTTTTCAGGAAACCAAGAGATTAAGTGAAGAAAGCTTTAAATAGCAGTTGAGGACGTGCTAGTTTATATCAATTGAAAGACTAGATCAATTTTACAAGACTTTAGTTTTGATATTTGTCTTTATTTTTCCAAATATTAGAGGAATTTAATTTCGGTGGCTTGTTTTAATAAACAGGAGTACACTGTTATTTATGGATCCTCTGTTTATTACTTATTTTGGTTATTTATAAAGACAATTTATATCATAGAAGTACATTGATCTGTTCAAAGTAAGATATAATGATAAAAAGTATATGCATTTATCTAAGAAAAGAAATGTTTCTTCTAACCAAAAATCACCTCTGATATTTATGCTTAAGTCATATAAACTATAATAAGATTTTAAGAAAATGATTAATGATAGACTTGTTGGCCTATTAAGATTGATCATTGTAACTCTATAAATCTTATTTAGAAAGTAATATGACAAGGATGCTCTTTTTGAGCTAAAAGAATAACATTGTATTTGATGATTTAGCGCATACAAATGTATACGGACTAATCAGTTTACATGTTATAAGAGGTTATGAGTATTCTATCAATCTTGTTGATGAATATTCATTTTATTTATGTTTGTCTAAGTGCGTCATGATTCCATTGCTTTTGAAATTCAAAAGAGTACGTGGATAAGACAGAAGCAATTAGACAGGAACATAAAAGAACTTCGATATGATCGAAACAAAGAATATCTCTATGGAGAATTCAAGCACTATTTGGTTGTCAATGAACACTATGATACAATAGTGTAATTAAATGGAGAAACAAGATTCTTTTGGATAAGACAAGATATATACTAAGTGGTTTATCATTTACCTTTTTGATTCCAGATACTAGTATTTAAAACTACAAAGTTTATTGAACTTAGTTTCATCTATCTCGGTGTCTACTACTCCAAGAAATTATGAAAAAGTCACAAACATGGTTTGAGACACATTCGTATTTGGAGTTTACTAGTATTTCTACTAGAATCAGAGATAGACAAGATGGATTCGTGTTCAGAAGCTTGCATGTTTTAGGTATCTTAAAGGAATAAGGGAAAGTCTGAATTATAGTCCTCAAGATAGGAATGTATTTATAGAAATATTCTTTACTTTCTTTGAGGAAGACTCTATAATGACTTATAACCTAAGAGTAAGGTAAAACTAGAGAAATAAAAGAGATCAGGTTGATGCTCAAACTTTGTTATAGAAGGAAGAACAACCAAATGATCGACAGGATTATCCTTGAACAACCATCACTTTTAGAACCTTGTCGTAGTGGGAGGGTAACTAGGTTACCTGCGAGATACATATTTTTGGGAGAAACCTATATGGCTATCTCAGATGAACATGTACAAGATCCCACTAGTTACAACGAAGCTCTAATAGATAGAGATGTTGAATTTTGAAAAAGGCCATGAATCAAGAAATGGAATCTATGTATTCCAATAAAGTCTGGGAACTTGTAGAGGCGCCAAATGGGGTAAAACCTATAGGGTGCAAGTGGATTTACAAGAGAAAAAGAGGAGTAGATGGAAAGGTGGAAACATTTAAAGCAAGATTAGCAGCCGAAGGGTTTACTCAGAAAGAATGAATCAATTATGAGGAAACCTTTTCTCCGGTTGCTATGCTTAAATCCATCAGGATTCTGCTCTCCATTGCTGCAGTGCTAGATTATGAAATTTGGCAAATTGATGTCAAGACTGCCTTTCTTAACGGGCATCTTGAAGAAAACATCTACATGTAGCAACCAGATGGATTTATACAAAAAGGCCAAGAACACATGGTATGTAAGTTACAGAGATCCATTTATGGATTGAAGCAAGCATCTCGGTCATGGAACATCAGATTTGATCAAGCGATTAAATCACTTGGATTCATTTAGAACATTGATGAACCATGTGTGTACAAGAAAATTCAGGAAAAATTTGTAGCCTTCCTAGTTCTTTGTGTAGACAATATTCTCCTGATTGGAAACGATATAGGAGTATTGACTACAATAAAGATTTGGTTAGCAAAACAATTTGATATGAAAGACCTGGGAGAGATAAGTTATATTCTTGGTATCAAGTTACTACGAGACCGGAAGAATAAAACTTTAGCTTTGTCTCAAGCGGTCTATATCGATAAGATATTGGCTAGATTTAGCATGGAAAATTTCAAGACTGGTTAATTACCATTCAGACATGGAATTACATTCTCTAAGGATCAATCACCTAAAACATCTGAAGATATAGAGAGAATGAGACGAGTTCCCTATGCAGACGATGTGGGAAGTCTCGTGTATACCATGCTTTGCACTAGGCCAGACATCTGTTTTGCGGTAGGGATGGTTAGCAGATATCAATTTAATCCTGGACCTCAATACTGGACTGCAGACAAGCATATTATAAAGTATCTGAAAAGAACTAAAAATTATATGCTTGTGTATTCTGGTGATGAACTCATTCCAGTGGGTTATACTGATTCTGACTTTATGTCAGATAAGGATTCCAGAAAATCAACTTCCGGCTATGTGTTTACATTGGGAAGTGGAGCTATTAGTTGGATGAGTGTGAAACAATCTTGTATCACAGACTCAAAAAGTGGCTACATCTGAAGCTGCAAAAGAAGCTATATGGCTCCGCAAGTTCCTACGAAATCTTGAGGTGGTACCTGTTGTAACTGCACCCCTTAAACTATTTATGTGATAATGGTGGTGCGGTAGCTCAATCTAAGGAACCAAGGAACCACAAGAAACAAAACATATTGAAAGGAAGTATCATCTTATAAGGGAATAGTGTAGAAAGGTTATATGACAGTACCCCAAATGGCATTAGATGCTAAATGGCAGATCTTATTACAATGGCCATTAGTGGGAAACCTTTATAACCTGCACTAGGGCCCTAGAGCATGTGCAATATGCCAGATATGCTTTGAGAGCTAGTGGGAGATTGTTGGGAAAATATGCTCTTTAAAAGCATATGTGTTTATTTAATTGTAATAAACTATTTTTCTGATTAATAAAATAAATGAGGTATTTTATTCAAATATCTTAATTGCATTAATACTTGTATTAAAGTCCATTTAATCATATTATATGTATTTATGTGATCACCATGTGGATTCACAGAAGACATAAATACAAGTTATCTTATGATTAAATAAATTTAGTTCGCAGTTGATAAATAAAGTTGGGCACTTTATTTAGGTATAGTAATAAATTCATTGAATGGTTTGTCTTAATCATGTATGAATTTATTGATGTAGTACTACATTGAACAGGATCACATATGAGATTTAATTAACTTTGTAATAAGCGACTTATTAAATCTCATAGGCGTTAATTTTACTGTAATCTTAATCTTGAGTTAATTATGATTTCATGATTGTAATTGTTATTCCATTTGAGTTACCAATGGGCACGACACATCCTTGTGGTCAAGATTACCCGGTATCTTGGTGGGAGCAATTATGAGTATTGGAGTTATGGATTAACAATATAGAATTTGTACAACACATCTCTTGATGGGTTTTCGGCACTTGATCATAGAATTCTCTGGCCAGAGTGTGTCAACATATATAGTATGTTGAAAATGATCATTAGAGAAAACCAGTAAGGATCAAGGAATAAGATGTTATTAAATTGATTGGACAGTTGAGATATCAATTTAATTAACGATGTGGTACAAAGGATTGTGCAGTAAAGAAATCAATGTGGCTTGGGACGAATTATTATTCGAGCATACAATTATGGAAGTCAGTTCCAATCTTTTAGTGGAGTAGATTTGGAATTAAATAATTAGGCTAGTTTAATTACAGGCCTAATTGTTATAGCCACTATTGTATGTTCCCAAATGATCCCCGGGTTAGCTCATTTAATTGACTGCACCACTACTGGACTAATAAGCAAGATAACTAGCTATTTGGGTCAAAAGCCTAAATATATCATTTAGTGGGAGGCTCCATTTAATTAGCTTTTGTATAAGGGGCCTTATGTTATTTTACAAGGTGGGTCCCTTATTGAAAAAGAAAATAACGTGAGTTTTATTTAGGGCATTATTTGGAGCCTAGGGTTTTACTAAATGGAGATATATAAGGCTTATTTTCTCTAAAGAAAATAGGGGAGAAGCCACTTTATACAGATCAGAGAATAAGATTTTTCTCTCCATTGTTGAGAGAAAAATTTTCTCGTGCTAGTTGCTTTGGTAGTGATAAAGGCGCCCACACGTCAAGTGCAGATCGAACCTGAGTCATAACCTGGAAGATCATTGGTGACAGTTCGTGATCTAACAGGAGTGGTGGTGGCGGATCGTGATCTAGGAGCCTAAATCACTTCAGCGGAAAAGCCAACTCGGATTTTCAAGGTACGATTTCTGGATTACGTATTCCTATATATTATATGAGAGCGGTCCTTAAAAGGTTTTATAAAATTTAAAAACCCGATTTTTCCCCAACAGTTATGTCCTGCGATTAAGCTAAAAATTTCACTTCTTTTATAGTCGTTTTTCAGTTTTAAGATATTTTTCTATTTTTCTTGATTCTTCTAGGATTTTAAGATATTAGATTTAAGTGCCATCTATTTTCTTTCTCTTATTTAGATTCGAAGAATTTTATTATCATATAATATTTTGAATTTGCTTAGTTTGTTAAATTTGCCTCCTTTTAGGCTTCTATAAATGGGATCCAAAACCTAATTTTGTTCATTCAAATTATTCTCAATAAAACTTATTATTCAAATACTAGTTTATATTATCTAATAGCTTTTTAGTGTTTTTGCATCATCAGCTGGTATCAGAGCAAGTTTGCTTGTCATCATGGTGCGACCACACAATCAAAGAGCAACCATCCCGGAGACGATGTTTAAGGGATGTAGGCAACGACTGTGGAGGTTATCAGATAGATGGTCAAAGGAGCAATCTTGCAAGTCATGCAGGACGCATATAACCTGAGAATGGTAGCAGACAAATATTAGGTTATCTCTTGTAAGCTATATTCATAAATGTATTGAGGGAAAGATACTTTTTTCTTGTCTTAAATGATGTGTGGGATGGATGTTACAAGTAATGGGAACCATTCTTCTGTGTTTAAAGAATAGTCTATACGATAGTCAAATTTTGATTACTGCACGTAATGAATTAGTAGCAAGCATGATGAGATCAACAAATCTTACCTTTCTTAAGGAATTAATTGAAGAAGAATGTTGGTCATTGTTTAAGTAGGTAGCATTTTTGGATCAATTCTTCAAGGATCGTGATCAATCGATCAAAAAATTGCATGTAAGTGCAAATGCTTGCCTTTTGTTGCAAAGATAATAGGGAAATTCTTACGCTATAAATGACCAGTAGAAGAATAGAAAATAATTTTAGATAGTGGAATGTGGAAGGTAGAAGAGTTTGGGAAAGGTCTTCTAGCTCCTTTGTCGTTAAGTTATAATCATTTGTCGTCCATAGTAAAACAATATTTCTCACATTGAGCTATCTTTTCAAAAGGTTACAATATGAGTAAAGAGGAACTAATTACACTATGGATGGCTCAAAATTACCTTAAATGTAGAAGAAGGCAAAGAGATGGAGATTCGATCCAATCTGATAGTAGTAGTTTATTTTAATTTTTGTTAATTTGATTTCATAGGAGTAGTTTTCATTTTTTGTTGAAAATTGTTATAAAAAAAAAAACTGAAATGAGATGATTACTTTAAAACAATCTTCAAGAACTAAAATAATTAAAAAAACTTAAAATAAACAAAAAAGTCTTAAAAATAACCCTAATCCGAACATTATTTGAATCCATCCTAACTAGCCCGAATATGATTTTAACCCAAACCCAACCTAACTCGCTTATAATTATAACCCAATGCAATCCAAATTCAACTTGAATTTTTGATCCGATCTAATCCAATTTGAATATTCTAACCCTATCAACCAAAAACCCAATTAGGTTGATCTGAACCCACATTTGTCCACCCTCAGAGGGGATCATGACCCTACAAGCTTTGAAAGTTTTTTGAAATTTCTAAGTGGATATTAAAAATTATGTATAAAAAGACTGATTTGACCCCTAAACACTTAATATAGAAACTTTATACATACAATAGAAATTTAATTTTATATTTTGTGAAATAAAGTCAAAGTAACTGAATTTTTTTTATTTTGTTAATTATTTTTCTACTATGACAAAATGACAAATAGCCTTGTGCCTAGCTCTTTGACTTTTATTTTTCTAATTATTTTTTTTCATTTCTCTTGCAACAGTAACTTCAATTATCAATCAAAGTCGCCAAATCAAAATCTCTGCAGCCTGCAGCTACAAGCAAACTTCTCAAATTTCGAAATTCCTTATGACTACATAAGAGCTATAAATAGAAAAAGCGTCTAAAATAACTATGTTTTTCTAAGTTTGAGCTTGAGCGCCCGGAAGATTTACTCCATACGTAACAAAATTGCTAACTATGTTTTTCTTTGTATTTCCGCTCAAGGATGAAGAAATTTCCCTAGACTTTTGTGGTGAATATCTTACGAACATATGACAATTTAATCTTTGGCTGAGACTTGTTTAACATAAGAGATGACACTTTAAAGCAATAGGAGAGAGAGATAATAAGCTTTGTTCCCTAAAAAAAATCTATCAGATATATTATGCCCCCGGTTGCTATTGCTAAAAATAGTCATAATTACTAAAAAATAAGTAATTCTTTTTTTATATATTAAAATGGTAAACGGGTGGATAAAATTTACTATAAAGAAGGCATGCAGGCTGTAATTCTAGAAACTGACTCTAAAGCAACAGCTGATCTGATTAACAACAATGGGAACAACATGACAGAAGTCCACTGGATCATCTCGGATATTCAAAGCTTAATGAGTCAGTTTAGTCATTTTATGGCAAAGTTTGTTCCCAGGTCTTGTAACACCTGTGCTCATAAGTTAGCGAAAATAGCACTAGGTAAAACTGATTCTTTTGTTTGGAAGGGAAACTTCCCTCCAGAGATTGAGCATGTAGTATCTCTTCCCGAGTAATGGAAGCTTTATTTTCCTCTATAAAAAAAAGGTATTAATCTTGACTTTTCTTATTAGTATATGCCCATTCAGCGCACTATCTCCTAAATTCAAAAGAATGTGCATAGAAAGTAGAAAGAATCTGCATTGGGTAATCATGTACCCTGCTTTATCAATGTTACGGCTGGTTGCAAAATTAAGTATCATTTCCGTTTCCATCTCACATCTGCATCGAAGTGAATTTTCCTTCTATTAAGTTATGTTTTTATTCAAATTTTACTCCCTTATCAAATATTTCAGTTACTCACTCTGAGTTGAATTATAGTAGTTGCTATGTACATCAAGCATTTGCTAGCTTTCAACAAGTACTTGCAGTAATCTCTTTCGTTCGAGTTCTTGCTTTTATTTATTTCATAAATTCTTCTTTTTACTATTTGATTTAGCTAATTAGACATTAATTATGAACACTGTTATTTGGTTCAGCTTATTACACATTATGCTTGCATAGTCAGCATTATTATAAGTTTGATGATTATAAATTTAAAAAAGGAAACCTACACTCTAAAATCTGAAGTTTGCTTGTGTAGACCCCTGAGTTTTCAATTAATGGACACGAAGAATATCTTTTGATTATAACGCTCTTTGATTTTATTAACCAAAATGATATATTCCAATATTTTATAATAAATATAAATATAATATTAAAATAAATATATAAAATTCAAATTATTTTCAAGATTTATATAAGATAATTTTAATATTATTAGTGCATGCTATATCTTTTATTAATTGTAACATCTATTTAACCTAAAAATTTATTCAAAATTTTTATAATAAACACAAATATATTATTATAATAAATAGGAAAAATATCCACCGTCCACCTGTTTTTTACACCTTTTTCAAAAATACACAATTCCTTCATTTTTTTGGCTGGAATCCACCTAAAGTTACATTTTGTTTCACTTTTCCACTTCCGTTTGAAATCCGTTAAGAAAACTAACGGAAACTTAAAAAAATGACCATTTTACCCCCAAAACGAAAATTACAATTTCACCTTAAAAATTACCAAAAATAATTAGATTAAATCTAATTATTTTCCCTATCGGTCAATAAAAAAATTAATTCCACAACCATCAAATGTAGGTTTTTTTTTTTAAATATGTCTATAATTAGAATGCTAAATTATAACAGTAGTATTAAAAATAGTCCAATCTCAAAAACCATCAATTGAATTTAAGATAAATAGAGTTTTATTATTAATTGAGTTATAATCTCTAGTAGTTAAGATTTTTTTGTATTTCATTAAAGTACCAATAATGATATTCATCATTAAATCTTATTAATTTTGGCATTTTTTAAGGTGAAATTGTAATTTTCGTTTTAGGGGTAAAATGGTCATTTTTTTAAGTTTCCGTTAGTTTTCTTAACGGATTCCAAACGGAAGTGGAAAAGTGAAAAAAAATGTAACTTCAGGTAGATTCCAGCCAAAAAATGAAAGAATTGTGTATTTTAAAAAAAGGTGTAAAAAACTGGTGGACGGTGGATATTTTCCCTAATAAATATTATAGTTTACGTTTTAAAAATTATTTTACATATTAAAAAATATTCTAATATTGTTAGTCTACTAGACAAATTAAACTAATTAAATTATATTTGTACTTACTAAAAAATTTTCAGTTATTATCTAAAAAAGATACCATAGTCAAAAGAGATGTTGGCATGAGCTGTCGGCATAAGCTGTCACTTATTGAATTGATTTTGTAATTACATCTGAGAATCTGTTAGTTGACCAATCATGTATTTAAATATAGAAACAATTTGTTTTTTTTTTCCTTTTTAAGATGCAATTATCTTCATATATTACCTCTGATTTGGAGAAGAATAAAAACAGAGTTATTTTCTGCATTGTGTTAAGGAAACTCATATGTGTAGTCAAGCAGAGGATCACAGAAGCTTCTATAATCAGTTACAAGTTGATGACATGTATTGCCAGCTGGCACCAGGTGGTTATGTAGCTGCTTGTACTCATACACGTGATAAGTTTGTTAATCAATTTGTAATTAGTTAGTTAGTTTGGTAATCTTCAGCTGAGCAGCTACACTTGTATATATATGCTTGTAATCGTTCAGTAGCAACTTAAGCTTGGGAAAATAAAAGGATTAAAAGTTTCCAGATCTTATTTTATTTTCTTATTAACCAAACACTTATTTTCTGTTTCTTTAACTTGGTATCAGAGCCAGTCATGGCGTCTCTGAATATTGCCTCATCAAACCACACTTCAAATGTTCATGCAAACTCAACAAACTTCTCATTCAAGTTTAATACTCCTGTGAAACTAGATCAGGCAAACTATCTGATCTGGAGGTCCCAAGTTCTAGCTTCCATACGCGGCAATAGGCTAGAAAAATTCATTGATGAAACTGTCACTCCTCCACCATCTCATATTGCTCAGAGGATTGACGATAAACTTAGATCTGTTGAAAATCCAGATTTGTCAAGCTAGAAAGCACAAGATCAAGTACTCCTTGGCTGGTTGCTATCATCGATGAGTGAAGGTATTATAAGCCTGGTGTTTAATTTGGAAACTTCTCTTGAGGTATGGAAAGCTATTGAAACTCAATTTGGATCACAATCAAAATCGAGACTCTTACATTTGAGATATTTGATGAATTCAACTAGGAAAGATGATTTGAAAATCAATGAGTATTTTATTAAAATGAAGAATATTGCTGATAACATGGCTGCGGCAAGAAGTGCCTTAAGCAGTGATGATTTAATTTTGCATGTACTCTCAGGACTAGGACCAGATTATAATGCTGTTGCTACTTATATTACTGGTCAAATAAGTGGTGATAAAATGAATTTAAATGAGGCTTATGCTATGTTGTTGACTTAAGAGGCTAGAATTGAGCAACAAGCACCTATGATTTCTGGAATGGATGTTAAACATAATTTTAAAGCTAATTTAGCTCAGAACAGAGGTTTTAAGAAAGGAAACTTCTCAGGTGGTAGAGGATCTGGAAATCATAATTATTTTTCTGGTTTTGATAATGCTGGAAATTTTGGAAATAATTACAGAGGTGGCTATGGAAGATCTGGTTTCATTGGCAATGGTTCTGGAAATAATTCAAATAACCAGTTCAGAGGATTTCAAAGTGATAATCAAAGGGGATCAGGCTTAGGAAATTGAAACAATGGTGGGGGTGGTAACAATAACTCTATTAGGCCCCAAATGAATCATAAACCTTAGTGGAATGCTTCTAAACCAACTTTTCAAATCTGCTTCAAAACTGTCATACTGCAAATGTCTGCTAGAAACTTGAAGAATTCTTTACCTCTGGTGCTTACAGACCTCCTCCAAATAGAAATCCCATATCTAGCTGATATGGATGGTGCAGCTGATGCCAACTGGTATTTGGATAGTGGAGCTACACACCATCTTACCAATGACATGAGAAATATGACTATGACATAACCTTTTGTAGGTAACTCTAAACTCATCATTAGAAATGGTACTGGTTTACACATAACACATCTTGGAAATGTTGTGTTAAGAATGCATAACTCTTCTGCTCATAACACACTCAAATTAAACAACATGCTACTTGTTCCACAAATATCCAAGAACCTTATTAGCATATCTCAGCTAACCAAAGATAACAATATTGTTATTGAATTTACTGATAAATCCTGTTTTGTGAAGGATAAGGTGAGGAATTTGATCATACTGCAGGGCAAAGCTGAAAAAGGTTTATACAGATTGCTATTGTTTCCTTCTAATAAAGTCTCTTCTCAGTCATTTCAAAGGTCTCTTGAAGCCATTCAATCCAAAATTTCAGATGTTCCTCTGTCTATGTTTTCAGTTGTTCAGTCAGTTGTCAATAATCAAACAAACCCCTGCTTGCATACTGCAGCAGAACCTTGTATCAGTCCAAATTGTATGCTGTGTTTCTGTTCTGCATCAGAAACTTAGTCATCCTAATTCCAAAGTTTTAAGTCATGTAATAAACTCTTGTTCAGCTTTCAAGAATTTAAATGAAAGTAAATTTCTTGATTCATGTGATGCATGTAAAATGGGAAAAATGCATAGATTACATTTTCTAATTTCTACTACCAAAACAAAGCATGTATTAGAAGTTTTGCACACTGATTTATGGGGACCTGCCCCTATGCTTTTAGTTGAAGGTTACAGATACTATGTGAGTTTTGTGGATGATTTTTCAAGGTTCACATGGATATTCCCATTAAAACCAAGGATGAAACACTAGCTGTTTTTAAAATCTTTAAGAAGCAAATTGAGAAACAGCTAGATAGATCCATTAAGTGTATTTAATCAGATTGAGGTGGAGAGTATAGGTCATTTGTTAATTTTCTTCATGAGGAAGGTATTCAATTCAGGCACTCATGTCCCTATACTCACAGAATGGCTTAATTGAGAGAAAACATAGATACATAACCGAGCAAGGTCTCACCTTACTTGCTCAAGCCACTTTATCTATAAAATTTTGGTGGGATTCCTTCTATACAGCCACCTATATTATCAATAGACTTCCCACACCCATACTATCTATGCAGTCACCTTATGAATGTGTTTTCAAAACCAAACCTGATTACAACGTTATTGAATAGGGTTTCTTAAGATCCCCTATAAATGCATACTTTTCCCCCTTCCATAACCCTAAGTTCACAACGTTTATTCTTCTTCTCTGCTGCTCTTTACGCTCCTACCCAAATCTTAGGATTCAAATCTTTGTTTAGGAGAGAATCAAAGCGACGGGTAAGTTATTCTCCCTGTTCTCAACAGATTTCTAATCACTCTATCTATCTAGGGTTTATATTGGCACAATTCTAATGGTTGTAGATCATGATGCATGGTTTAGAATATATTTAGACTTTGCTTAGGCTTTTGATTTAGTATGAGTTTAGTTAATCAATCCTTGACGTATTAAGCACAGGATAATTCTGGACAGCATGAGGATCTCGAATTTTAAAGCTATATTTTCTGAACGAATTTTCTTATAAAATTTATATTTCTGGAAACTAGACATGTAAGGCTTCTTGATTAAATTTTATTTCATTAAATTCGACTTCGTTTCAATTTTATACGTATTTTGGAAATAGAAACCACTGCACTGGAAATCTACGATTCCGGTATTGTGATCAGATTCACAAGACTATTTGTACCACCAAATGAACTCAAAAATTCTGAAAGTTTATATGTATGTTAATATATGTGTCTAGGATTCCCAGTTTTAATTTCATAATTTTCTGATTATTATTTTATTTTATAAAAATCACGGAACCCGTTCTGTTTGGTTTAGATTATGTGAAAACAGTTTCGAATTTGCTGAGAAGTAAATAGTTTTTAAAATGTTTTTGATATCGGATTCTCTTGTAAATTTTACATGGGGTACTCATGGATGTCCAGAATGGTTCCATAGGATTTTATATCATTCTGAGTCTTGGATTAAGAGTTAAAATTCTGAGAATCAGACCTGTACGGGTATGAATTAGAAAATCAGATTCTTAGAATAAGTTATTGATTGTCATATCTTGTATTTGTTTAAGGTTTTGAAGGTGTTTGAGGCTCTTAGAAGCTTAGAGGTGTGTTAATCCAAGTTCATTTGTCGAGGTAAGTAACTTCATTCCTAATGTACTGGATATGTATAAGTATTTTGATATTATTATTATAAGTATAAATGTTTTGATACTACTTAAAGGATTACTAATTTTGATAACAAAATTAGCTTTATGTAAATGTTTTCAAACCATTCTTTTTAACAAAGTATTTTATAAATGCTTTTTAATATGTAAATGATTTTATGACATGACAACCTTTTATGATGTTATCTTTAAAATGTTATGCAAGCCTAAATTATTGATATGAACTTTTATGAAACTGATACGAATGTTTTGTACCTATGTATGATTTCAATTATTGATGATTGTTTGGAATTCCTAATGTTTTGGCTCATTGTCCATAGTCATTTTGATTTTGATTCTGATTCTGATCGTAATATACGATATATCTGTCTGGACCAGTACTGGGTTTCTGTTCTGAATGTGTACACGATATTCTGATTCTGTTTCTGGCCGGGTCACCGGGACTATAGGTGACACTATGTGACAAGAGCTAACCTTTTGTTTTCTGTATACGTATTATATGATTTGCTTCGTAAGTAAATATGCTTTTGAATATTCTGAATTATTAAGAATTTACGTTATGTTATCGTGATATATCGTTTTATGAAATTATGGATTATGATATATGCTTTAAACAAAAGAAGGCTTGCAATATTTTTGGTATCGATAGGCCTAGTGTGTTAGGAATGGTTTTACTTACCGAGTTGACGGCTCACCCCTCGTCATTACTTTTTTGCAGATTAAGTTTCTTTTGAGAGGTGCACTTAGCTTTGGAGTTAGTGATTTCCAGTTTCCGTTTGCTATTGAATAAGAGGAGGAATAGACTTGTGTTTCTATTTAGTTACTTTTATTATGAACGTGTAATTTGGAGTTTGAGACTTTTGTTATTATTTTTATATGTCCTCGAGAGAGATTATTTAGTATTTGACGTTTGGATTTATGGATTTATTTGAATAAGAATTGGAGGAATTTCAGTTTGAAACTTATGAGTAAAGATTAATGATTTGTGAGTAACCTCCTTCTTCACGTGCTCCGCACGTGTTAGATTTGGGGTGTTACAATTGTGGTATCAGAGCAACTAGGTTAGGATTCTGTAGACTTTCTTTTACGGTTTAATTAGATTGTCTAATTAAATCGATTACATTTGTTTTGTAGACATGAAGAAGGACAATATGGGTATGAAAAGTGTCAAGAATAAGGGATGGACAGAAATTGATAGGACCGAACAATTTATCTTAGGAGGAGTTCTTGTCAAAGATCTTAGGAGACTTCATAAGCAGCGAATGGATGATAGACTAAGACGGACTATAGAGGTCTACATCGATACTCCTCCAGGACCTGGAGCTTCAAGAAAGAAGCTCAATGAGGCTATACGTGGACTACGTGTTTATGGCAAGGGAGCTAACAAGAATAAGCTTGTAATACGCCTTTATTTTGGACAGGACCTCGATTTAAGCCTTACTATAGCAAAGGATGGGTATCTCCAGGTCTAAATAAACTACCTTATAGAACTCCTAAGGAAATCGAGACAGATGGAGTCACGACTAAGGAAAGGAAAGTAAAGATAGATCCTTTTCCTATCCGGTTGAGTACACCTATGAACTTTGTGGCTGTAGGACATGAAACTCTGTAGACTTTATTGAGGTTAATAGAGTGATTAAATATTTTAAGGCAAGGAGTAATCATTTATGACTAGTAATTCTATTTTGGTCTTTTTGGCTTTCTATGTTGCTTGCGACTTTGTAATAACTCTTGTTATATGATCTTTGGTATTAACGTAGAATGAAATATTTATTGCTCTTGTTTACAATATCAAATTTTCTTAGTTATACTACTTATTCAGTACTCTGCGCGCTTGCACGACCTTTAGCTATGACTTATTTACCCTTTTTAATTATTTATTTATTCTCCGTGTTATAGTCAAGAGATGTTTTAGGTATCGCTGACGACGCTGACCCAACCTTGCGCGAGATGGCTAACAAAGGAAATCCTATGATGCGCGCAATGGTTAGATTGATGGAACAACAAAGTAAGTTAATTCAAGATATGGCTAGAGGCAGAGTTGGGCACAAGAGAATGTGCCAGTTGAAAGGCAAGGTGGCGCAAGAGATCATGGGGCTATGGTGAACTTAGAACGATTTAAGAAATTGGGACCACCTACCTTTCAGGGGACTGCCGATCCCATGGTTGCAGAGGCATGGCTAAAACAGATGGAGAAGATATTTGTGGCTATGGGTTGTAATGATGATCAAAGGGTAATATTAGCCTCATTTGTCCTTCAGGGTGAGGCAGACCACTGGTGGGATGCCAAATCTCGTCTCATAAGGGCTGGCTTGCAAGATGCACCCATTACTTGGGAGTTATTTCTGGAAGCTTTTCATGAAAAGTATTTTCCTGAACGAGTTCGACATCAGATGGAGGCTGATTTCTTGAGGTTGACTCAAGGAACAAAGTCTGTTGCGGAGTATGAGGAACAATTTACTGCCCTCTCTCGTTTTGCTCATACCTTGGTTGCTAATGAAGGTAGTAAGTGTAGGAAGTTCCTGGAAGGGTTACGTCCTAACATTAAAGGGCGATTGACCATCCTTAAGATTAACAATTATGCCGATTTGGTGGACCGAGCAATTCTTGCGGAGAAGGATATTCTTGAAGCCCAAGTTACAAGGGATCAGAGAAATAAGAAGAATCAACAAGGTGGACCGCGAAATGGAAGTTCCTTTAGGCAGGGCACTCACTCCCAGAAGTATAATGGTGGAGGTAACAAATGGGATAACAAGGGTGTTACTGGTGACACCGCTCGGAGGAACTACCCCATTTGTCGACATTGTGAAAGGAGGCACCCTGGTGAATGCCATTGGAAAACTGGAGCTTGTTTTGCTTGTGGAGAATCTGGGCATAGGATTATGGATTGCCCAAAGAGACGTAGCGAGACTACAAATACTCCGACTAACGAAGGGCAGAGGAAGAAACCGAGGGTGCAAGGGCGTGTTTTTGCACTAACAGAAAAAGATGCTGAGGTGTCCAATGATGTAGTATCAGGTACATTGTCCTTATTCTCTAGAGAAGCCAAAGTTCTTTTTTATCCTGGTGCTACACATTCATTTGTATCTTGTGTGTTTGCCCGTTATGCTGATGTGCCTATCACACCACTCGATGTTCACGTGACAATTAGTACCCCTATGGGGGATTGCCAGTTAATAGATCATGTCTATAAGTCATGTGTGATCAGATTGTGTGATAGAGAATTCCTTGTGGATCTCCTACCTTTAGAGATGCACGATTTTGATTTGATTTTGGGGATGGATTGGTTAGGACCTTACCATGTTTCAATAGATTGTTTTGCTAAGGAAATTATTTTTCGCCTACCTGGCAAGGAAGAATTTCATTTTCAAGGAATCATAAGAGTCATAAAGCTTTGATTTCTATGGTTAAGGCAATGAAAATGCTAAAGAAGGGTGTGAAGGATTTTTAGCGTATATAGTTGCGACCATCCCGATGGGCGTGCCTCAAGACATAACTATTGTAACGGAGTTAATTGATTTATTTACTTAAGATATTACTGGACTACCCACAGATCGAGAGGTTGAGTTTACTATAGAATTAGTTCCTGGTACTACACCTATATCCAAGGCGCCATATCGGATGGCACCCATTGAATTAAAAGAACTAAAGGTCCAAAAGAATTACTAGATAAGGGTTTCATTCGTCCCTTGGGGTGCTCCCGTTTTGTTTGTAAAGAAGAAAGATGGTTCAATGAGGTTGTGTATAGACTACCGGCAGTTGAATATGGTTACCGTCAAGAATAAATACCCTCTTCCCCGAATTGATGACCTCTTTGATCAATTACGAGGTGCAGCGGTATTCTCTAAAATTGATTTACGATCTGGCTACCATCAATTGAAAATAAGAAGTGAGGATGTATCGAAGACAGCTTTTCGAACTCGTTATGGACACTATGAGTTCTTAGTTATGCCTTTGGATTAACTAATGCTCCTGCAGCGTTCATGGATTTGATGAATAGGATCTTCCAACCTTATCTTGACCAATTTGTCATCGTCTTTATTGATGACATATTAATTTACTCTAAGAGTAAGAAGGAGCATGAGTCGCACCTGAGGATTGTATTAGAAACATTGCGGAAGAAGAAGTTGTATGGAAAATTTAAGAAATGTGAGTTTTGGCTTGATCGTGTGATGTTTTTGGGACATATAGTGACGAAGGATGGTATTTCAGCAGATCCAGCCAAAGTGGAGGTAATTGTGAATTGGGAAAGGCCTGCTAGTGTGACTGAAGTAAGGAGTTTCTTAGGATTGGCAGGTTATTATAGGCGCTTTGTCAAAGGATTTTCTAGCATAGCAGCACCATTGACTAATTTGACTAAGAAGAATGTGAAGTTCAATTGGGATGAGGCATGTGAAAAGAGCTTTCAAGAGCTCAAGAGTCATTTGGTGACTGCCCCCGTTTTAACTCTCCCTTCTGAAGGTGGAGGTTTTGTGATTTACAGTGATGCTTCCAGAAAAGGTTTGGGTTGCGTTTTAATGCAACATGGTAAGGTTATAGCATATGCTTCTAGGCAGCTAAAGAATCATGAACAAAACTATCCAACACACGATTTGGAATTGGCTGCTATAGTGTTTGCTCTAAAAATCTGGAGACACTATTTGTATGGGGAGACTTGTGAGATCTTCACCGATCATAAGAGTTTGAAGTACTTGTTTACTCAAAAGGAATTGAATTTGAGGCAGAGAAGATGGTTGGAGTTGGTAAAGGATTTTGATTGTTCTATTAATTACCATCCAGGTAAGGCAAACGTGGTAGCAGATGCCTTGAGTAGGAAATCATCTGGGTGCATGGCTCATCTTATCACCATGCAATCTCATTTGGTAAAAGACTTGAGGAGATGTGGGATTGAGGTAGTTACTCATGGGCAAGCAGACGTGTTAGCACATTTGACAGTCCAACCCACTCTAATTGATAGAGTTAAGGTAGCTCAGAAGAACGACATAGAACTCAATAAAATCCGTGAAGATGTGAGCAAAGGACATAAGCCCGGATTTAGACTTGATAATGGGGATGGATTATGGTTGGGACAAAGGTTATGCGTGCCAGCAGACGAAGAGTTGAAGGCAGAGATCTTAAGAGAAGCTCATGAATCATCTTACAGTATGCATCCTGGTAGTACTAAGATGTATCGTGATCTAAAGCAAAGTTTTTGGTGGAGGAATATGAAGAGAGATATTGCTGCTTTTGTGTCTCGGTGTTTAGTCTGCCAACAAGTAAAGATTGAGCATCAAAGACCAGCAGGAACTTTACAAACGCTTCCTATTCCTCAGTGGAAATGGGAACACATAACAATGGATTTCGTTTCTGGATTACCTCGTTCTAGGAGGAGATGTGATTGCATTTGGGTAATTGTTGATCGATTGGCGAAATCAGCTCATTTCTTGGCAAGGAAGAGTACAGACAATGTAGGGCAACTAGCTAAGTTGTTCATTAAGGAGATAGTGAGGCTTCATGGGGTTCCAGTGTCAATAGTGTCTGATAGAGATCCACTGTTCACTTCAAGATTTTGGGCTAGCTTACATAAAGAGTTGGGGACGAAATTGAGATTTAGCACTGCTTTTCATCCACAGACAGATGGGCAATCCGAAAGGACTATTCAAACCCTTGAGGACATGCTTCGAGCTTGTGTGCTAGACTTGAGTGGTGGTTGGGAAGAGCACCTAATGTTGATCGAATTTGCTTATAACAATAGCTTCCATTCGAGTATTGGCATGGCACCATTTGAGGCATTATATGGAAGAAAGTGTAGGTCCCCAATCTGCTGGGATAAAGTTGGTGAAAGAAAACTTTTGGGTCCAGTGTCTGAATTCGTTGATAAAATCAAGTTGATTAGAGGACGTCCTTCAAACAAAGCGCAAAAGAGTTATGCAGATCGTCGTAGACGTGAGTTGGAATTCGAAAAAGGAGATTTTGTTTTCTTGAAAGTATCGCCATGGAAAGGGGTGTTTCGGTTCGGGAAGAAAGGAAAGCTTAGCCCTAGATTTATTGGACCATTTGAGATTTTAGAGAGAATTGGTCTGGTGGCCTATCGCATAGCTTTACCACCAAGTCTGTCTAGGCTTCACAATGTATTTCATGTGTCTGTGTTAAGAAAGTACATTGCAGACCCTTTACATGTGCTAGACTATCAACCGATTCAGATAAATGAAGACATGTCGTATGAGGAACAGCCTATTGAGATTGTCGATCGAGACGAACAAGTATTAAGGAATAGAGTTATTCCCCTAGTGAAGGTACGATGGATGAATCATTCTATTGAGGAAGCCACTTGGGAGCGAGAAGCAGAAATGTTGGAGAAGTATCCTCAACTCTTCCATGCATAAGGTAACCTTTTAATTTCGAGGACGAAATTTTTGTTAGGAGGGGAGAAATTGTAACGCCACAAATTCCCATACATATTAAATTATGGAAATTGGGCTTTCATTGAGAATTATGGGTGGCCTATAACCCTTATTTAGAAAGGGGTACTAATTAAATAGAGGTTATTTATGAGATCATTTTGGAAAAGGGTTATTTTTCCTTATTGAATAGGGTTTCTTAAGATCCCCTATAAATGCATACTTTTCCCCCTTCCATAACCCTAAGTTCACAACGTTTATTCTTCTTCTCTGCTGCTCTTTACGCTCCTACCCAAATCTTAGGATTCAAATCTTTGTTTAGGAGAGAATCAAAGCGACGGGTAAGTTATTCTCCCTGTTCTCAACAGATTTCTAATCACTCTATCTATCTAGGGTTTATATTGGCACGATTCTAATGGTTGTAGATCATGATGCATGGTTTAGAATATATTTAGACTTTGCTTAGGCTTTTGATTTAGTATGAGTTTAGTTAATCAATCCTTGACGTATTAAGCACAGGATAATTCTGGACAGCATGAGGATCTCGAATTTTAAAGCTATATTTTCTGAACGAATTTTCTTATAAAATTTATATTTCTGGAAACTAGACATGTAAGGCTTCTTGATTAAATTTTATTTCATTAAATTCGACTTCGTTTCAATTTTATACGTATTTTGGAAATAGAAACCACTGCACTGGAAATCTACGATTCCGGTATTGTGATCAGATTCACAAGACTATTTGTACCACCAAATGAACTCAAAAAATTCTGAAAGTTTATATGTATGTTAATATATGTGTCTAGGATTCCCAGTTTTAATTTCATAATTTTCTGATTATTATTTTATTTTATAAAAATCACGGAACCCGTTCTGTTTGGTTTAGATTATGTGAAAACAGTTTCGAATTTGCTGAGAAGTAAATAGTTTTTAAAATGTTTTTGATATCGGATTCTCTTGTAAATTTTACATGGGGTACTCATGGATGTCCAGAATGGTTCCATAGGATTTTATATCATTCTGAGTCTTGGATTAAGAGTTAAAATTCTGAGAATCAGACCTGTACGGGTATGAATTAGAAAATCAGATTCTTAGAATAAGTTATTGATTGTCATATCTTGTATTTGTTTAAGGTTTTGAAGGTGTTTGAGGCTCTTAGAAGCTTAGAGGTGTGTTAATCCAAGTTCATTTGTCGAGGTAAGTAACTTCATTCCTAATGTACTGGATATGTATAAGTATTTTGATATTATTATTATAAGTATAAATGTTTTGATACTACTTAAAGGATTACTAATTTTGATAACAAAATTAGCTTTATGTAAATGTTTTCAAACCATTCTTTTTAACAAAGTATTTTATAAATGCTTTTTAATATGTAAATGATTTTATGACATGACAACCTTTTATGATGTTATCTTTAAAATGTTATGCAAGCCTAAATTATTGATATGAACTTTTATGAAATACGAATGTTTTGTACCTATGTATGATTTCAATTATTGATGATTGTTTGGAATTCCTAATGTTTTGGCTCATTGTCCATAGTCATTTTGATTTTGATTGATTCGATCGTAATATACGATATATCTGCGACCAAGATCTTGGGTTTCGAATGTGTACACGATATTCGATTACATTTCCGGGTCACCAGGACTATAGGTGACACTATGTGACAAGAGCTAACCTTTTGTTTTCTGTATACGTATTATATGATTTGCTTCGTAAGTAAATATACTTTTGGATATTCTGAATTATTAAGAATTTATGTTATGTTATCGTGTTATATCGTTTTATGAAATTATGGATTATGATATATGTTTTAAACAAAAGAAGGCTTGCAATATTTTTGGTATCGATAGGCCTAGTGTGTTAGGAATGATTTTACTTACCGAGTTGACGCTCACTCGTCATTACTTTTTGCAGATTAAGTTTCTTTTGAGAGGTGCACTTAGCTTTGGAGTTAGTGATTTCAGCCTTTGCTATTGAATAAGAGGAGGAATAGACTTGTGTTTCTATTTAGTTACTTTTATTATGAACGTGTAATTTGGAGTTTGAGACTTTTGTTATTATTTTTATATGTCCTCGAGAGAGATTATTTAGTATTTGACGTTTGGATTTATGGATTTATTTGAATAAGAATTGGAGGAATTTCAGTTTGAAACTTATGAGTAAAGATTAATGATTTGTGAGTAACCTCCTTCTTCACGTGCTCCGCACGTGTTAGATTTGGGGTGTTACAACTAAGTTTAGTAAGGTTTTTGCCTTAAAAGATTTGGGATTGGTATCCTATTTTCTTGGTGTTGAGGTTTTTTGGGATGCATTTATCACAAACAAAATATATCAAAGACCTCTTAAGTAGAGCTTCCATGCAGAACTATAAAGGTTCTAATACACCTCTCAGCACAGGTCAAAAATTAGAAAAGGTAGCAAAGGGTTGTTTGGGGAAAGAATTTGAAGATCCAACTCTCTATAGAAGCATTGTTGGAGGGGTCCAATACTTGATACTCACCAGGTCTGATATTGCATACTCAGTTCATAAGCTAAGTCAGTATCTAAGTGCTCCTACACTTCAACACTAGCTTGCTTTAAAAGGTACTTAGATATCTTCAAGCAACTATTACCTATGGAATATATATTCAGAAGGAAGGGGAGCTTGAAGTTACAAGTTTGAATGGGTACTCAGATGCAGATTGGGCTTGTGATATAGATGATAGAAAGTCCATTGGAGCATATTGCATCTATCTTGGCAACAATTTGATTTCATGGTCCTTTAAGAAGCAAGCTGTAGTGGCAAAATCCAGCACTGAAAGTGAGTACAGAGCACTGTCATCAACAAGTTCATAAATCTCTTGGCTGGAATCTTTATTTTCTGAGCTCAACATTGTAAAGCTGCCAAAACCAGTGCTTTGGTGTGATAATCAGAGTGCTGGGGAATTAGCCAAAAATCATGTGTTTCACTCCAAGTCTAAGCATATCGAGTTGGACATCCATTACATCCGAGATAAGGTACTTTAAAAGCAATTAGAAGTGAGATACATTCCTACAGATGAACAAGTTGCTGATGTTCTTACGAAGACTTTATCTCTTCCAAAATTCAGCTACTTCAGGTCCAAGCTCAATGTCATTAGCAGACCCTTGAGGGGGGATGTTAAGAAAGCTCATATTTGTAGTCAAGCAGGATCACGTGCTTCTATAATCGCCATAAGTTGATGACATGTACCGCCACTGTGGTTATATAGATGCTTGTACTCATACACGTGATAAGTTTGTTAATCAATTTGTAATTAGTTAGTTAGTTTCGTAATCTTCAGCTGAGCAGTTACACTTGTATATATATGCTTGTAATCGTTCAATAGCAACTTAAGCTTGAGAAAATAAAAGGATTAAAAGTTTCCATATCTCATTTTATTTTCTTATTAGCCAAACACTTATTTTTTGTTTCTTTAACTCATTGAAACCTTTGTTTGACATGGCATCAGAGCAGGTTCGTCACCAAGAGAATCTGTGTTAACAATCAAATATTTTCTTTTCTCTTTTTTTCTCTCAAAATTCGTATTCGTATTCCGAATATTCAACGATGTTGTGAACTCTATGGCTAATATCACAGGCATATCAACGGATATTATTCCACCACTAGCACTACAAGTTGTTGTTCATCAAGACAACTCGACATTTCCTACTGGAATCACTCTAGATGAGACCAATTACTCATTATGGTCTCAACTCATGGAGATGCAGATTAGTGCTCGCAACAAAGCTGGTTATCTTATTGGAGAAACAAATAAACCAACACTTAGAGATCCTAATCTTGGATCATAGGTTACTGAAAATTAGAGAGTCAAGAGCTAGCTGATTGATTCAATGAGTCCATCACTGATGCAATAATTTATTCATCTCTCTGTAGCAAAAGATATATGGATCGAAAACCTTCTATGACAGAATAGATGAAACCTGTATTTTTTAGCTGAACCAAAGATCTTTCTCTACCAAACAGGATGGGCGACCATTACCAACATATTACAACGAATTGGTTGCCATTTTCCAGGAAATTGATCACATGACTACCATTCAAGAAGGTACAGTCGAAGGGGTGTTACAGCTGCATTCTGTAATGGCTAGGCTTCGAGTTCATATTTTTCTAAGTGGACTTGACTCAGAGTTTGAATGGGTTCACGGGGAAATATTGCAAACAGACCCAAAACTTGATTTGAAAAGCACATATGCTTATGTTAGAAGGGATTACCAGCAGAGACAAACAATGAGGCTCTCATCTAATTTTTGAAAGCCTTGCCATGCTAGCCAATCAAAATTGAAATGGATATTTGAAAAATCGGGGCAATCAATCGTCTAGCAAAGTTAACAACCTTGTGTGCACTCATTGTGGAGAAAAAAGTCACTACTATGCTGTTATGAAATCATTGGCTATCTCGATTGGTGGGATTTCTCAAAGAAGCCCCGTAAGAAAATATCTAGGAGGGCTATAGTGACAGTAACAAAGGACGAAGAACGGCCATGGCCTTCAGCAAATGTTGCCCACCCAGATATTATTGGTAAGGCATCTGTATTTTTTGTAACTTTTAAGAATAGAATGTGGATTATTAATACAGGTGCATTTGATCATATGACTAGAGATTCTGGCCAATAATAATCTATTCTTCGCTCTTCTCAATCTGTTATCTCCACTGTAAATGGTAGTACTTCTTCTATTATTGGGGAAGGGTCTATTACCTTGAGTAATACTATTGATCCAATATCAACTTTGACACCGATCAAGAAACCCTAAGTTCAATTCTAAACTCTCTGAAACTCGATTAAAGGATCTTAGCAAAACGACACACACTCAAAATACACACACACCGAAACAATCAACCAAAGGACTCAAGGTTTAAGTGGTTCAGTTGGAGTAGCCTACATCCACTGAAGAACAGAGCTGCAGTTTTATTTCATTCACTGATTTCAAGATACAAGCCTTGTGAAGAAGATACAAGCTATTTATACAACCCTTAGAGAATTCTGGAATGATTCCCTCAACTCTAGCTATGACCAGGGTCTGGTGCAAATGAACCCAGAACTTTCCCACTCTAATTAACAGCCTATAACGGCCTTAGACATGTGTAAACTTGTGCTCTGAATAAGTAGTTTCAAAACGCTACTAATGACTGCCGTTTCATGCAAAGCTGTATAAGTACATGCACGTGATACACACATGCTTCACTTAAAGAGCTCAGCCGATTTGTCATCTGTAATATCATCTATTCCAACGATATGTCACTTGGCCAAGCAACCGATAAAGCAATCAACACTTAATCATCAAACCGACAAGTCGATACTTTCTTTGGAATTCAGTTTTAAAGCTCACACTTCAACAAATACTCTTACATTAGATACTGTTCTTGCTGTCCCATCTCTTGAATACAATCTTTTGTCTGTTAGCCAAACCTCCACACTTGCTTGCACTGTAACTTTTTGGCCCACCTTTTGTGTCTTTCAGGACATCCTAACTCGAAAGATTCTTGGTTATGGTGTTAGACATGGTAAACTCTATTACTTAGAATTGACAGAAAACGAGGGACCAAATATCAGTCAGGCAAATCAAGCTACTAATGAATATAGAACTCGGGCAAATGTTTGGTTGTGGCATCGGAGATTAGAACACCTTTCTTTTGGTTATCTCAAAAAATTACAGCCTCATCTTTTTTCAACTTTAAATGATTTAAATTTTCATTGTGACATTTGTGAGATGGTGAAGAGCCATCGCACTTCTTATTTACCAAGTTTGAATAAAAGCTTAGAACCTTTTGTGGTGATTCATTCCGATGTTTGAGGTCCTGCAAAAATTTCTTCCCTTTCTAAAGCTTTTTTTTTTGTGACATTTATTGATGAATGTACTAGAATGATTTGGGTGTCTTTACTTATAAAAAAATGATGTCTAGCCTTTCAAGAATTTCACAAAATGGTAAGTACTCAATATAAAAAGCAGATTCATGTACTTCAATCTGACAATGGTACTGAGTATATGGATGCCCCTCTTGACAATTTTTTAAACCTTCATGGAATTCGTCATTAGACCTCATGCACTTACACCCCCACAACAAAATGGACTAGCTGAGAGAAAAAAAATAGATAGCCTTTAGAGTTAGTTAGTTCTTCTGTTTTTGGCATGAACATGCCTCGTTTTTATTGGGGAGAAACTGTAAAATCTGCAAGTTATCTTATTAATCGAACCCCTTCATGAGTGCTAGATTTTCAAACTCCCCAACAAAAAATGCAATCCTTACTCTCAGTTCCTCATCTTCCTAATCTTGAACCCCGAATATTTGGTTGTACTGTTTATGCTCACATTCCAAAAAGTTTATGAACTAAACTTGATCCATGTGCCAAACACTATGTTTTTATTGGCTATTCTGAACTTCAAAAAGGTTATAGGTGCTATGATCTACAAACTAAAAAATTACATGTGACTTTGGATGCCTCTTTTCATGAATTAGAGCCTTATTATTCAGGGGGGTCTCTGGCCATTCCCTCCACGAGGAGAGTTCTAGTGAAAAGAATGGTCAACGACAAAATGAAGGAGGAGGTGAATTTGTAGAACTAGATGACATAGCTGAAAAACTTCAAAACGATGATGGAAATGAGGTTCAACAAGGGTGTGATAACATGACTGAAACCGAGTGTAATCCCCCCAATTTTCTGGACATGTCTGAAGCACTATCAAGGCCACCAGAGTTACCCATATCTACACCATTAACTGAAGAATTAAATGAAAGCGTTCCTCCTTAGGTAATTTCAAATCCATTGTCTAATGAGTCTAATGAACTACTTGTTTCTACAGAAGACATGAATCCTAGATATCCACAGAGGTCAAATAGAGAAATTCCAAAGAAACAATATGAACTTGATCGCAAAGCCAAAATAAGATACCCAATCAATAACTACATGTCATCGCATAGGTTGTCTGAATCATATGCACTTACTATTAATCAATTATCCACTATATCTATTCCTAGTAGTGTATATGATGCTTTGGAGGATCCCAAATGGACTAAGGCAAAAATGAAGAGATGGAAGCTCTACAAAAAATGTCACTTGGGAACTTGTTTCACTACTTAAAGGAAAGAAGACAATTGGATGTAGATGGGTATTCACGGTGAAACTCAGAGCAGATGGAAGCATTGATAGGTATGAAGTGAGATTAGTGGCAAAGGGATATACACAAAGGTATGGAATATATTACCAAGACACTTTCGCATCAGTAGCCAAGATAAATACCATTCGTATTATTATTTATATAACAGCAAATTGAGATTGGCCCTTGAAACAGTTCGATGTTAAAAATGCTTTTCTCAATGGAGAGTTAGAAGAAGAAGTTTACATGGAGCTACCTCCTGGTGTCAAATGTAGTTCTATGCATAGAAATGAAGTATGTAAGCTGAAGAAGTCCTTGTACGGACTAAAACAGTCACCGAGCGCGTGGTTTGGGAGGTTTTCGGTGACAATGAAGGCAGCTGGTTATAAACAAAGTAATTCATACCATACATTGTTTATAAAACACAAAGAAGGAAAAGTAATGGTGTTAATAGTGTATGTTGATGATATGGTATTAACAGGAGATGTCATGTCCGAAATGAAAGCATTACAAGAACATCTGGCTGCTGAGTTCCAAATGAAAGAAATTATATAAATCTTACCATTTGTAAATGAATAACACAACATTTGAAAAGTTAAGCTATTTCACCATGAAAGTTAATGGGAATTTCTTTATTATCGAGCTAAGAATATCAATTTGTTTATATATCTTACTCAAGCGAGTAGCCAGGGGTGGAGCTGTCCTAACACTAGCGGGTTCCATTGGTCTTAAAAAAAATTGAATGTATATATTTGATAAATTTATAAATTCAACTTTTATAATAGAGTTTTTTCATGATTTGGCCCCTAGAAGCTTAATATTTTAACACTACTTTAATCTAATAATTAAATTCATTTGTTTAACTTCAACTCGTTCAAGTTTAATTTTATAGAATTTTGACCCCTAAAATTTTAATCCGAGCTCTACCTCTGCAACTAGCCGACTCGATTTATTTATTGTGCTTTTACATTTGTTACATGTTAATTTAAATCAAAGATAGCATTGATAAATATTTTAGTTGTTCCTACATATTTTCTCAGTGGTCTTTTATTTCATTTGTTCAAACCAAACATGAGGTAAAAACACTTACGAAAATTAAAAAAAGGCAAGTATTACATCCTTTTTTCGTTTCATAAAAAGAACATATATTACTTAAATGCATGAACAACTATAAAAACAAGGGCGGCTAATATTTGCTTCCCACACAATATTGTGAAAACACATCTCACCTTAAAAAATAATTAAAAAAATTATAATGTATAAAAAATTAAAATAAAACTTAGATATTCAATCATTTAAATCTCTCCTAATTTCTTTCGGAACAAATTTGATGTGGTCCGGCATAAGATTAATTTTAAAAAAAGGGGAAAAATCAACATTTGACAATATGTATATTTATTTATTTTAAATGCCGCTTAGGATATGGATAATTTCTTCACCATATCAGCCAACAACTTTATTTGTCACGTTGTAACAATATCGGGAAGGCCAAAGCAATCGGTCTGGGGGGTCACTTGAAAAAGTAGTGGTTCTGTTTTAGTCTGCAGTTCAACGTACAAACTTTGTTTTTTTCTTAAAAAACTGAATATAAAAAAATTAACTTAACAACAACTTATATATATAGAATTAGCTGAAATTTCGTTCAGTCTTTATATTTTAAGATTAGTACTTGTTTAATTCTTATATTTTTAAAAATACCTCAAAATATACCCGGTGTTAAATTATTAGCACATTTCCTCTAACCTTTTGTTGCTTTTAGCTTAATTTTTATAATATTACCCTCTTACAATAATTTTTTTAGATATTAGTAAAAAAAATTAATTATCAATTTAATCTCAAAAAATAAAATAGAAAAAAATTAATATATGTTACTTTTTTGGAACATAATGTTGAGGAGTTAATATATTAATTTTTTATTACTAATATCCAAAAAAGGTAATTTAATTATTTTTACAATAAATTTTTTTTGGACACATGTAAGCTTTCCCAAAAATTAATATATATTCTTTTTGTTTTTATTTCATTTTTGAGGTTAAATTGATGATTTAATTTTTTTTATTAATTTCATAAAAAGAAACATTATTGTAAGAGAGTAATATTGTAAAAGCAAGTTAAAAGAAACAAAAAGTAACAACAAGAATGTCAATAATTTAAGGGTAGAGATGTTTTAAGGTATTTTTTAAAATATAGGGACTAAATGAGCACTAATCTTAAAATATAGGGATGAAACGAACTTTTATCCTATATAATTTCTTTTTAATAAGAATGCATTGTAATGCAATTCTAATGAAATGATATGATATGGAATTGTCGCCCTCTTTTTATATTGTCATTCTTATTCCTTATTTTAGTAAACCTAATGAAATGATATGATATGAAATTGTCTCAGTTTATCGAAATTATCCCAAAAATGAATAAATAATAGTTAATTTCAGATTTCCTCACCCACTTTCTCTTTATCATAGAGAAAATTGCTCTTTTGTTAACATAATAAATAATAGAATCGTTTAGTATATCAATTTTTTCCCCATAAAGTTTCATTTAATGGATGGATAAGATATAGATATTAAGAAAGAACAAGATCAGAGAAATCAATGCATTCATCAGCAAAGGAATGAACTTGCCATTCATAAGGTTTCATGACGATTATACAATCAATTTAATTAGGAAATTTTGATGAATATTTCCTCCTATAAACATTACTAATCAAAACAAAATCTCAAATCATTTTAATTGGATTAATTTCTAGATTAAATTTAGGATGTTTGTCATATTCAATAAATTCATTAGGCGTGAAATTGAATTGACTTCTTGCAACATAGCCCCTATAAAATACTGAAATATTTTGTCAATATGTGCACTTCATTTTAGTCTTCTACTACTAATTAGGGAGAAATCTTTCCGTTGAAATTATGGCTCAGGCGAGAGGCAGTGCAATTATTGCAGTAGTAACAGTGCTATTGTTGCTGATGCATTGCAATATTGGCTCTGCAACGACCTTCAAGGTTGGAGATGATGGCGGTTGGGTCTTTGGTGTGCAAAATTGGCCTCAAGGAAAAACCTTCAAGTGTGGTGATATACTTGGTAAATAAATCTGATGTATATACATATATTCCCTTAAACGTATGTTTTTATCTTTTTGTATAATCATGTTTTCTGATTGATCATCCTTGAAAAAATGACAACGACACACTGGTTGGGTGAAATGATTATAGAAATTTTGTTGCTTTTTGAAATAGTCATATAGGTGTTTTTGGACAATTATATATATATATAAAATAGTTGGGCCACTATAGTGAAATAGTATAATTGTCCTAAAAAAGATCTATGAGATCATTTATGAAGATAAGAGGGTCTTTGTGAGTATTGCATTAAACCACTGACATCGCTTTCTTTTCTTCTATAAATTAATTATTTATTCCTCAAGCTTCATAATCAGTCCAAAAGTTAATTTTTTTTTTTTTTACTAATTTACTCATTGAAAATTTTATTAATCAACTTTGGGTTATACCACATCACGTTAAAATAATAAAATTCAATTTTTTTTCATCTCAAAATGACTTTTTTTTTTTTAATGAGAGAGTTTTTGATAAATTCTTAAAACATGAGAGGCGATAATTAATTTATTAATACATTAGTCCTTTTTCAAAATTGAGCATGCTCGTCCATCCTTTATTGAAGTAATTGATAGATACATATTTTTCTCAATAATATATTTAAGACTCAATTTAAGCCAGCTTGTTTGTAACTATCACATTAGATAATTGTTAATTTTTAACTTAATATACTAGTTATCAATAACCTGTTGCCACATCACTTTGGAGTGAAATTGTGTTTCGTATATTAGGATCCCTAAGATTTCTCTAAAAATATGTTCTTTTTTTATTATTTATATATATCATAACATTTGTTTTAAGATAAAATATGTATATCATAACATTTGAAATTAATAATTATTAATATACTCTTTATATTTAATGCAGAATTCAACTATGATCCACAAAGACACAATTTAATCATTGTAGATCAAGAGGGTCATGATTCATGCAAACCTGCGAGTGATGCTAAGAAGTTTCAAACAGGAAAGGATCAGATTGTACTCAACCATGGCAAAAACTTCTTTATCTGCGGAGTCCCGACGCACTGCAGTGACCATGGAATGAAATTAGAGATCAACGTGGAGTAGAGTGTCCGTGGAGTAGAGTGTCGAGAAAAGTTCTTCACTCTACTAGTACTACATTATAAATAAAAGTACTCCATACGTTGTAGTATTGCAAAAATTATTTTGCTCTTTCTCGATGCATTAACGAACATTAAATCCTATCCATATAATAAATTTATCAAATCATGGTGCCTAGTATTAATTGGATCATTCGCCTAAAGATATATTAAATCTTTTATAAAAATTGCTTTCATACGTTTTAATACCATGCATAAAAATTACTTGAAGGCGTGATTTTTAATGAGACACACTTGACGTAAGTGAAAGGTCAAAGGTGTTTCAAATACTCCTCCGTATATACTTCATAATGGTATATCTATATGCTTAAAATAATGCTTGGGGGAATGAGAAATTGTCGCTCAATATGCAGCCATGAAACAATTAAAGGAGACGCTTTTATTCCACATGAGAAAGAGAGCAAGATATGGGAGGTTCATATATAATTATTCGTGTGTATATAAAAAAGAATATAAGCATAGAGGGTGCAAAACCCAACTTCTCTGAAACCTCAAGCCACCTGCATTAGGTGGCGCCAATTTCAGTTTATTTGCTGTTCTAATAATTGTACTTACAATGTTGTCTATTTCTAATGTTACCAGTGTACCATCTACTCAATTATAGCTTCTTGTTGAATATTGTAGCTCAACTAATTTAATTTTTTTAAATATAGTAGCTCAAATGATTGAATTAATGAATAATCAGGAAAAATCAATGTTGATGCCAATATCTAGTTGTGTTAATATGTGAGCTATCAACAGGAATCATCAATCATGAATTGCACCTTAGAGAGCACCTGCAACCACAAAAATGGTCAATAGTGCTGGAAGTTTTTCTGGTGTTAACCCTCTAGTTTCACAGATTTACCAGAAAAATGAATCAAAGAAAAAATATAAGAAGAAAACTTCTCCCTTTTTATAGAAATATAAAGAGAGAGATAAAGATGAATAAAGAAGAAGAATTCAAATTAAATGAAATAAGATAATGTAGAGGGTGAAAGTGGGTAAATGAAAAGTATCCCTTACCATTTTGACTCTTGGAAACTTTAAAGAGGTCAAAATACTCTCCCCGCGGGATCACGGTGTAGTGGGCTTAAGGATGGAGCTTGATCCCCGATTTTTTGAAAAAGATAGGGAAAATAGTTTTAACTGAGTCTATTCTCAGTTTGACCGTCTCCTCACTTAAATCCTATTTGCCGACCTTTCTCTGACTGAGTTATTATGGCGAGGTGAGCAATAAGATTTTGAGTAAAGCTTTATTATGGTCGGCCTATTTTATCACTGAAACAACCAGCAAAACGAAACAATGACAATGATCAAGCCCCAGTTTGATCGGACAAGATCAGATCATGACTAGTCGTTGCAGTTCTACAAGTAGGAAGATGTAGTAGTAGAAGATGCAATAAACACATTAATTGTGTCCTTTAAAAAATTATAAATAAATAAATATTTTTTATAAAATTAGATTTATCTGACTTGATTAATTTATTACTGACCAATCACTAAACCTTATTTCCTGACGAGAGCTCATGTGAAAAATGTAACCAGCTATAAAAGGAGTTTAACAATGATAAGTTTTTCATGCAGATTTGGAACGGTTAGTTTCCGTCAGGAATTGAATAACCCTACAAACCGAATTGTAATCGAATTAATCGGTTCCGGTTCCATTCAATTTTTTACCTGTTTTACGTTTACGTAACCAAAAAAGAAGAACCCAAAAAAAAAAATTCATTTAGTTATCAATTCAAATCTTATGTTTCAATTTGATTTTGTTAAAATAAAAAATAATAATAAAAAAACAAGCCAATAAAATTACATAGCCCGTCACGGGCCATGGTTGAAGCAGCATCAGTAGCGATGAATGGTGGAACCAGCTGATGCAGGATTTGAAGGGCCGAAGAAGGCAGTAGGTGATGGCTTCGCAAGGTGAGGTTGGCAAGTTGCTACTGGTGGTACTTGGTGCTTGCATAGTTGCATGCCTAGTGACTCGCCGGTGAGCAGTGCCAGATTAATTGAAAATTTGAAATTGATGATTTTTTATTTTTGCGATGGTGAGAGTTTCATCTTTGATTTGATATTATAGATTTTGCCTTTTTTTTTTTTTTTTTATAGAAAGAGATAAAGATAAGAGTTTTTTTTATTTGGGTTTAGATTTGTGAGAGAAAAAGATGAATACATATATCTCCACTATTGTCAGGGGGAACTACGTTCACTTTTGGGGTTGCCAAAGACAAGTCCCAGGTTTTTAAAAAAATTTATAAAATAAGATAAAAATTTAAAATTTTTGAAGATGACTCCCAACTTATTTTTCAAGGCAATCCCAATCTTCTTAAAATACTAATTTGTAACAAACTTTGGCGATCCCTAAATTAAAATCTTAGTTCCGTCACGAGTATTATATAATTGTGTGTTATTGTGTAATGTGTATGGTAATAAAATGAGGCAAACTAATCAAATTGTGCCACATGGCAATTTTGGGTAAATTATAAATTATTCTGTTTTTGGTTAGGTTTTTGGTTTTAATTGACATAAATAAAATTCAAAATAGAAAATTTTAGTTTTTTTTACCAAATCAATTAATTGGTCTTTTGCTAGAAAAACTAAACTGAAATTGAACCGAACCGTCGGTTTTTTTTTTTTTTTTGTGTCATATTTTTTATCCACCCCGACTTACCAGCTTAGTACGGAAATGTTAATAACTATGCAAAAGTCCATATTTTTTTTAAGAATAGTACTGATAAGGTCCCAAATTTTGTGTAGATTTCCAAGATTTGTTTCTTTTTATTTTTTGAAAGATGCTAAGCTATGCTTGATTTGCTGAATTATAGTTAAACAAATTGGGTTTGTCATTATCTGTAGGTTGAAAGATCTGAATAAACGAAAAATAAATAAATAAATAAGTTTGGTGTCTTACTATTTCAACTAAGGAAAATATTTGTTAGGCCTGCAATTATAGCCCCAAAAAATTTATACATCCACTTAAATATGTGCATAAGAAAAGAAATAAATTTACCATTAATTGTGAAAATAAAAATAATTACTGTAGTTCTTGTTTATTCTTTTATTTTTAAGCTTTCAAAGATACCAGTATTTGTCGTCAACTATATATATTTTGTGTTCCTTATGTTATTGGAGCATTTTCTAATAGAGGCAAAATCTTTTATTTAGTTCCCAAAATCTCTACTCAAAATGTAACTAAATAATAATAAAATTTTTAAAAGAATTTATGAGATTAAATAAGCATATTTGGTTATTAAATAAGTCATATCATACATGCACATAGTTAGACTTTTTAAGTAGTGGGGGGGTAAATTTTATTTACCTAATAAATTTCAGGGCAACTAAATTTTGTCTTCAATGATATTAAGAATATTATTTTCTTTTAAGCATTTTCATTGAACATGTACTTATTTAAGTTGATTTTAGAGAGAGATTTACTTTTAGACACATTGTTCTATATTTTACTGAGAGTTAAGGGGAACAAATAGTATATATTATTAGAGAAAAATATAATATTTGAGTGATCTTTTGATTTTTTTTTTTAAATTAGACTTAACAGGGGTAATTTAACAGCAATTCTTTTAGGATTACTTTTACAGGGACCAACAGTGATACTAGAGCAAAATTAATATTCTATTTTTAGACTAAAAGCCAAAATAGAAGTTATTTTGGAAGTAATCCAACGTCTCCAAGGCCTACAATAAGACATGTTAGAAGAAATATTCCGAGAGGGATATGTCCAAGAAGAATTCACAATCAAAGAAGTATTATTCAACAATACCGATTATTATAAAGATGACAACGTCTACGAGAGCGATAATTGGATACTCAAAAAAGAAAATTTTAAGTCTCCGAGTACTACTAGAAATCGATGACGCTTATAATTGATCTATTTGAAGAATATTTCCAGAGTACCTAATTATATTAATGTCAAATTTTCTATTTCATGTTAACGCATTATTTAGACACAAAGTTTAGCACAAGATCCAGTGATACTAATAAAAAGTTTTTCTAATTATAAAATTTGGAAAAGAAGAGTGTAGTACATTTTAATTCAAGATAAAACATATTATGTCGTTACTATTGATATTCCAAATTGATTGACACTAAAAAATGTATATTTATTAAAAATAAAATTATCAGTTTTTCTCTTATACTATTGATTAATGCGCTCATTATTTCTAAATTATCTTAACACCTCCAATACATTTTAATTCAAGATAAAACATATTATGTCGTTACTATTGATATTCCAAATTAATTGACACCAAAAAATGTATATTTATTAAAAATAAAATTATCAGTTTTTCTCTTATACTATTGATTAATACGCTCATTATTTCTAAATTATCTTAACACCTCCAATAAATTTTTATGTGAAATTAATTTGCAGTATGTTAATTTTTATATTATAATTATTTCTGGAATAAAGAGGAATTTGGAACTAAAATAGGGAAACAAAGAAGAATTGATGTAGCCATTTGAAATGTATTATTGAGGAGATATAATTAAAATAAATAAATTAATTAATTAATTAATTAAAAAAGGAAACTAAGCCATGACTACTGTGATAGTCAGGTGTGGCCATTTGCCACTTGACTATCACACATTTTTATGTAAATATATATATAAAAAAATAATAAAATAAAAGAAGATAGCATGATCCATGCCTATAAAAGGTAAGGAGAGGAAGAACCAAGGGGGTCGGAAAGAAGAGAGGAAGCTGAGACTAAGGTTTAGAAAAATTTCTTCTTTTATGTAGTTCATTTTCTTGTAATATATTTCAGAAGTTTGTTAAATAAAATGAGTATCTTGTTTATCAATATGAGTGACTAATATTCATAGTTGAGGTGAAAGGCGGAGGAGCTCAAGAATTCAAATTATTGATTAATTACTCTCTCAAGCGAGTTTTAAAGTTTATTTTATTTGTTGTATTTTTTTTCCTTACTAGTTTATTTTATGTCATGTTAATTTATAGATTTATATCTCTTCAGATTTATATGGTATTTTGACATGATGTCGACACTTTAATATAGTTGTGGCATATTAGTACTTAGTCTCATATTTATCACACTAAGGGCTAGTTAAAAACTAAATGACATAATAATTAACTGGAAAAATAAATACAAATATAAGAGTTATAACTATATTTTGAAATCTGAGAGTGGATCCCCTAATCTTAGCATATTTTTAGATAGATTGATTCCTATTAATTTTTTTCTGCATTTAATTTTCTTTATTTAATAAATTGACTACTAGATTTTAAATTTCTTGTGACTCGACCTCATACTCATCGAGTTATATTATAACTAGACACTATTATACTTTGGAGTAATAATACTTTTAAGTCGTGTCAAGTTTTTGACACCGTTGTTGGAGAATTTTCTAAATTAGGTGTCAGTTTGTCTTAATTTTTTATGGTTAGTTTCTATCTTCGTCATTTTATTTTATTTTTTAAAAACTTTAGTTAGCACCCTCTTTTCTTAAAATTTTATTATCCTCTATAAAGTTTGTGAAAAACTTCATTCTGACTAAGAAACTTTTCAAATCAGTCCTTAAAACCGAATTGGAACTTGGATCTTTGGACTTTGCCCTTTTTTTTGTACTTTTGACTTAAAGACTAAGTGCCTGTTTGGTATGGCTTATTTAAGAGCCATAAGTGCTTATTTAATCGTATAAGCACTTTTTAAAAAATTTTATGGTGTTTGGTTATTTTTTGAATAGAGTTTTTTTAGCTTAAATAAGCTAATTTACCTCTACTAGCAAAAGCCCAAAATTTGAGCTTTTGGGAGTAGAGGTTATAGAGCTTTTCTAAAAATATATAATATAAAAAATATCACACACTTTTTTAAAACTATCATTAAGGCGAAATTAAAAATTAAATTATTAAATTATCTAATTGGTCGGTAATTATTAAAAGTTGTTAAAAAAAGAATGAGTCCACACCTTGAGATAAATATTCATTCCCTTCTTTCTTCTTATATTTTCTGCAATTTAATTTTTGTAATTTTTTTGGTTAATTTATATAGTCAATTTAACTGCCTATCATGTTATTTTTCAGTTTAATTATTCTTGTACATTAATTATAATTTTTATTTTATGTTTTATCATATGGCTGGTTCTAAAATATTGCCTAAATCTTTAATATTTTGCTAATTATTTCCTTTAATTATTTTATTTATATGGCTGGTTTAACTACCCATTATTTTAATTTTAGTTCATTAATTTTCAATTTATTTATTATTATTTCACGTTTATTTATTTTTAATTTATGTACATTTATATTATTTGCTTATTTGTTTTCATTTTGTTCTAATTGTATAATTTTCATTTGGTTTTTTATGCATTATCCATTTGTTTGTGCATCATTTTCTTAATTTAGCACATATCATCAGCATTGCATGTGATTGACACTAAAAAGTGTATATTTAATAAGGATAAAATTATTAGTTTTTTACTTATTGTGTCAATTAATGCGTTCATTATTTCTAAATTATTTTAATACTTCCCAAATATATTTTATGTTAAATTAATTCGTAATTTGTTAATTTTTATCTTGTAAATATTTTTCAGGAATAAAGATGGAATTGGAATTGAAAGGGAGGAGAGCTATTTTTTGAGAGCTTAAGCCGAGAGAGAATAGAGTGAAGCTGAAGAATTTCTTTATTTCTTTGTTTCTTTTCTTTTCTTTTCTTGTTTCCATTTGTATCAATTTTCTTTGTAATATATTTCAAAAAGTTTATCAAATAAAAAGAGTATTGTGTTTTCTTTCAATATGAGTAGCTAATTTTATTAAGCTGAGGTGAAGGGTGAAGCTCAATGTTTCAAACTATTAATTATTATTATTTTCTCAAATAAGTTTTTAAGTTTATTTAATTCTTTTCTAATTATTTTGATATCATATTAATTTATAAATCTCACTAGATTTTATGGTATTTTGACATAATGTCGACACATTAATATAGTGTGGCACATTAGGTACTTTATTCTATATTTATCTATACACATAGAATTAAATGATATAATAATTAATTGGTAAAAGTGAGGCAAAATATAAATGAGAGAGTATTAAAATTATAGTTTAAATACAGAGAGTGGATCATAAACCTTAGCTTATTTTTAAATTGATTTCAAATAATTTCTTTTCCCCACAATTAATTTTCTTAGTTTTACCAGATTTAAAACTCCATGTGGTTTGACCCCGGTCTCACCGGGTTATATTATAACTAGACACTCTTATACTTGAGAGTAATAAACTTTTGAGTCGTGTCAGCATGCGAGATTGGTCTAGTCCAGATAGTGACATATTAATTAAGAAATCACCTTCACCACCCTTAAATATGGCCGATATCGGAGCTGATAACTTTTCAGAGCACGGAGATAACTAAACCTTACAAAACCTTTATTAACAGCCTACAACACTTAGAGATTTCATATATCCTACTAGAACAGGGTCACCATCATGCATAGTTTTTCCTCCTGACGCATCTCATTTTAATTTCAAACCTGATATCATTCAGCTTCTACTTACTTTTCATGGTTTTGAGTTTTAAAATTCATACCTGTATTTGAGAGAATCCGAGGAAGTTTGTAACACCTCTACTGATCAAAATTGTAGCATGAACATAATCAGACTTAAGTTTTTCCCTTTCTTATTAAAAAAAAAAAAGCTAAAACTTGGCTATAAAATCTTAGGTCAGGATCTATTAGAACTTAGGATGACATGCAAGCACAATTTTTGAAAAAATTCTTTCCATCCCATAGAACAAATTATTTTAAAAGAAAAATCATCACCTTCACTCAAAACCCGGGTGAAACTCTTTACCAATGTTGGGATAGGTACAAAGAGCTACTTAACATTTGCCCATACAACGGTTTTGAAATATAGAGGTTATTGTCTTATTTCTACAAGGGATTAACATCCCAAAGTAGGGCAAGTCATTAAAATGATGTGTAATGGTGAGTTTAGAGACAAAAGTCCTAAAGCTACATTAAATTACCTTGACTATATAGCAGAGAATGCACAATACTGGGACACAGTGGGTTTGTATGAGTCATCGAGTAAACTCAAGTCATCTCCATCTGGTGTAGGCATATACAACCTTAGGGAAGACCATGACCTTCAAGCCAAATTTGCATCCTTAGCTAGAAAAGTTGAAGCATTAGAGTAAAAAAAAATGATCACGAAAAAGTTTGTTCAAGATATTTCATGTTATATTTGTGATGATATTGACCATTCTATGCAGAATTGTCCAACCTTGCTAGCTCTGAGAGAAAGTTTGCACGAATAGGTAAATGTCGTCGACAATTTCAAAAAGTCAAATCTCAATCCATGCTTTTAAACTTACAACTTTGGTTGGAGAAACCACTTAAATTTTAGTTGGAGAAATGACAATTATGCATAACCTTCATAACTAGTTCCTTCACGTCAAAATTTTTCAGAACTCCCAGAATTACCCACCACATTTCCCACCTCCAAGAAAAACTCTACAAGATATATTGCATTCATTCATTGAAAAACAAGAGTCGATTAATAATGAAACCATGCAAACCTTGACCAATTGGATAGAAACTATCTCCAAACTTACATCAGCCCTCACTATGCATGAAAAAGATAAGTTTCCTACTCAATCTAAATTAAAACACAAGAGTCAACAACATCCTCAAATGGGTAATATAGAAACTAAAATATGAGCTAAGTCAAATTGGTTATAACCCTTCGTGATGGTAAAGTTGTCAAAAAACACATTTTAGACCCTCGTGAAATTAGTAAGGATTCAATTTTAAAGAATAGGGAAGAGTCTATCGAATCTTTAACTCACAAATAAATAACCAACTCTTCTCTTGTATCCCCATTTCCTTAAGCATTAATCAAACCAAAGAAATCAAACCACGATCCATAAATTTATGAAATCTTTAAACAAGGGAATGTCAACATTCCTTTTCTAGACGTCATTAAACAAGTTCCTTCTTATGCTAAATTTCTGAAAGATCTGTAGACTGTGAAAAGAAAACATATGGTGCAAAAGAAAGCTTTTCTAACAGAACAAAAAAGTTACATTCTATCAACCAATAAGGCTTTGAAATGCAAGAATCTTGGTTGTCTAATTATTTCTTGCATTATTGAGGATCATAAAATTGATCTTGGTGTTAGTGTTAATTTGCTTTCTGACTCAGTGTATTGACAACTCAATCTCAGTGAGTTAAAACAACCTCTACCACTTTTTTACTTGCCAATCGGTTGATAGGGTACCCAAAAAAAAAAATTGAAGATGCATTAGTCCAAGTCGATAAATTCATATATCCTATAGATTTCATTGTTTTATAAATGAAACCAATTGCTAATGAATGCAAGCAAATTCCTATTATATTAGGTCGATCATTTTTAGTTACAGCTAATTCTTTTATTAATTGTTGGAATGGAGTAATAAATTTATCTTTCGGCAACATAACGTTGGAATTGAATATGTTCAACATGTGTAAATGACCTCACGACAAAGAAGATGGTGATAGTGAGAATGAGGAGATTGACATCATTAAGTCAATCATTAAGGAAGACATTCAGGATGAGAATTTCACAAACTCTGTGGAAATTTATTTTGCTAGTTCTTTTAAATCAAGTAAGGAATTAGAATGTGATACTGCTAACATAATTCTAGTTTAAAAATTCTTGGGGATGCCAAAAAAATTAAACTAAAAAATATATCATTTTAGTTAATTAAAATATTTTTTGGTCGGAATTGGCATATAAATAATGGATAATATAAATCAATTAAGAGTAAAGTATATCTTAGTGGTTGTCCATGATCTTAAAATTACATAGTCCAAAATAATAACGATGAATTGGATCCAAGGAAATTTTTTTTGAGAGAGGATCCAAGGAAATTTAATAAGTTATCATTGGGCAAGTAATAAAGGAAGTTTTACATATGTCTAATTAACAAGTATGTCCAAGTGGGAGCTGATGAACGTTATTAGTAAATATTTATATATAATGTTTAACAAACATAATTATTAATAAGAGATATGACTCTTAAAGTAAACTAATACAATTAAATAAAATATAACTAGTTGTTTAAGGGACATAACTAATTCTCAAGAAATAACAACTTCTCTTATAATTTAAAAGTCATATACGTATAAAAAGGTTTTATGAACATACATCAACAACCTATAAACAGACCTTATTATACATATTTCATATGATCCATAATTTAAGTTTAAGACATTGAGAGTTCTTAGAAACTCCTTTATCTCAGTGACTTTTAGTTATAAGTGATTTCTAATATGAAAACAATTCTCTTTTAGAATTACTTTTACAAGACCAACAAGAACATGTTGATGTAGTCGATATAATTTGGAAAAAGATAAATTTTAAATGTTGTGTGATAACTCTATGAAATGAGAGTTATCATGACACTTTTAGACTTAAATCAAGATTACTTAGAGAGTAAATTATATGTTTTTATTGCATTTTAGTTATATTTTGCATGAATATCCATTTTAGTATATTTTTAATAAATTGCGTTGTTTTAGAATAATTTGTGTGCTTAGATCGTATGCATAATTGTAGGTGACCAGAACATCAAATTTCAAGGGAGGAATATTACTGCAATAGACTTGTCAAGATAAGGAAAGAACATAGTTATAGAAGAATTGAAACAAGTATGGAACAGTGCAGGTGCTGAAGCCATTGCTATAGCACTGTTGCCGTAGCATCGTTGCTGTAGCAATTCTAAAGTATTGATAGAAAAGATTTCGCGTGAGAAAATTGTGATTTGGAGTTTCCTAAAATGGAAGATACGCACCCTAGACTTCTAGTTGCCCTAATTCTAAGTTATAAAAAGAGCACACATGTAAAGAAAAAGAGAGCCTTACCTAAGGGGAAAAAACCGCAAAGAAACAAAAGAAAAATAGAATTCAAGAGAGAGATTAAGGCTGCACTAGAGGAGAAAATGCAGAGATCCATTGAAAATTAGTCCTTCTTATTCTTTTCTTGTTTTCTATTTATTCATGGAGATATATTTGATGACTAAAACTCTTTTACTTATTTTTCTTTCGCAAATCATGAACTGAATTTGATTGTGGTTAAGTGATAAACGATCTTAATGGATGTTTGACTGACATATATGTGTTGTTCTGCATTTTCTGCAGCAGTTTATCTTAATTGTATTTATTTTAATTTCCTATTTCGGTTGTTCACCCATTAGCGGATACTAGATAAGAAGGAGCCAAAAAAAGGTCTAACTTAGTGGAACAAATTAAGACAATACTTGGTTTTAGATTGGGTTTCTCAAGTTGAGTTAAATCTCGATTTGAATAGGGTCATGCTTTATCTAATATTAGTGAAAAACTAGATATAAGGATTTACCATGTAAGGTAATTGGAATCTAGAACACATAATGCTATATCTAATTTTAGCATAACAATTGATCACTGTTAGGTTGCATATAAATATAAGATATCCAACAGGCGACAACTGAGGATGCATGAGAGATTCTGCCCAGTGCTGTAATAAATGTTGTAACAACAGGTTCTTAATTAGAAAAATAGTCAAAACCATTAAGTAATAGAAAGTAGAAGAAAATAAAGAAATACAAATTTGAGTTTGGGTTTTTGTTATAGGTCTTTTGTTTATTTATCTTCAGTGTCTTATAATATTTTTAATTATGAGTCCGTGAGTTGAATTTGAGTCTAGTGAGTCAATGATTGTTAAGTTGCACCAAGTCTTGTGGGAAGAATTAGTTTTTTTTCCTATTTCTTGAGGATTTGATCAATAATTTAGTTTCAATTGTAATTGACAGTTATATAATCCATGAAAGACATGAATAAAAAGGTTATTCAGTTATTTCAAATCAAACCAACTTGTATTGTTGAGGCCAAGGTTCCTCTATTAAACTCTTAGCTTAAATTTCCTTCATCCTAAGTTCTAACAAAAATAAAAGAACCAATCCTTATTATGTGTCACAATGGTATCAAAGCAAGGGCATGGATTCGCGAGTGGAGAAGTTGGAGAATGATGTTAACTTACTCATTGTAGGTCAGCAATAGATCTTAAAGAGACTCAATGAACTCTCTTTACAGCTTACCACACGAACCAACATGCAACATGATCGAGAAGGGGAAAATTCAAGGGCACCATTTTAGAATCAAACAATATGATCTTGCAATGTTGATGGTGCAAACCAGAATGGCTCACAATACGCTTTTCGACTCAAAAATTGAATTATCTTGCCTCTAAAGAGTAGAAGACACGATGAGTTGGTTCCACAAAGTTGCGCACTTTTTTAACTTTAACCATATAGCATAATAAGATCAGCTGGCACTAGCATTGTTTTCATCTCGAAGATGATGCTACGTAAGCAAGAGGATTAAGTGATTACTTGTTAAGAATTTCAAGATGACTTGAACTAAAGGCATGGAGCTATGAATTTCCAAGATTTCTTTGGGGAGTTAATCAAATTAAGACAGGCTGGGTCAGTGAATATCATACTTAATTTGGGAGATTATTAGCAAGGTAGGACACCTTCATCAAAATCATCAAGTCAATTGTTTTATTAGTGGGTTACACAATTCAATCAAGGCGGATGCATTAGCTTGATTTGGCCATCGGATCAGCTTGCTAGTATGAAGCTCGTAATCTCTCTTAAGGGCTATTTAAACTTCTTGAAGATCAAAACAGTTCCGTCCTAATACCCTTCAAGTGTAACGAACAGTTTGGTCTTGGACATCGTTTCAAAAAATTATTTATGATCAAGTTTGTTTCAATAAGAAATGCAAATTATAACTGAACAACCATTGTTGCCACTAGTATTGAAAATGAATTCCCTACTTATAGCCTTGAGGACAATGTTGTTTCTTAAGAGGGAGAGGAATTGTTACAGATCTTTTGTTTATTTATTTTCAATTTCTTATTGTATTTTCAATTATGAGTCCATGAGTTGAATTTGAGTCCAGTGAGTCAAGAGCTATTAAGTTAGACAAAGTCTTTGGAAGGAATTAGTTTTTTCTTGTTTCTTTGGGATTTAATAAATAAATTTGTTTCAGTTGTACTTGATTAAAAGACATGAATAAAAAGATTATTCAGTTATTTCAAGTCAAACCAACTTTCATTTGTACTTTTCAATCTGTTAGTGCTTGTTTAACATAACTTATCTAGTAGTAATAAGTGCTTATTTAATCTTATAAACACTTATAAAAAATTTTGTTGTTGTTTTCTTTTAGTAGTTCTATGAAGACTAAATAAGATATTTAGCCTCTACTAGAAAAAACTCAAATTTTGGGCTTTTGGAACTAGAGGTTGAAAATTTTTTTTTTTTAAATGTTGAAATATATCCTCTACTTATTTGAGAATGAGTGACTATGAAATCTCTGAGACATGGCAAGTATGTTACAAACCCACAATGTAAAACTCACTCTCAAGAGCTAGCTTGTAAGATGAGAGTGCCTTAGGGTTAATAAACTACCAGCTAGTGTTATACCTAGTTGATATGTGATCATAACATTCCACCCTCTGTTAAAACCAACTTCCAAGGCCTTTCACACACCCTGAGTAGGTGACACACCCAAGCTCAATAATCTAGGACCATTGTGGTAAGTGCCAACTTTAGAGGACCGAACTTGAAACGACCCGCCCCGAATCCCCCCAGGCGAGTCTATCTAGTCTCATCAAAACGGACTTGATAATAATTCTATTCATAAAGATTCTGCCGAAAATTCGGCAGAGTCTCCTTTATATATATAACACTCCCAATCTACAAATATGAATATAGTACTCCCAATACAATTCAATATACAACAAACTCCAGTGCTCAACATCCTCGACCAAAATGCTGAGTTTTATATCTCTAGAGTCTCAAAAGATAATATTATAACTAATATTAATATCTCAATTTATTCTTAATCCCAAAAGAATAATATAACAAAAGTATACAATCCCAAAAGAACAAGATGACCAAGATGTCCTAACAAAAACATCTATATCTTCTAACACCATCACGTGGCCAAGACTCAAAATATATTTACAGTTGCTGGGTCGGTCTGGTGTACCTGCAACCTCCTGGTGAGGGGGAAAAATATAATAAAAACGGGATGAGTTTAAAACTCAGTGAGATCAGTGAGTGGATAGTAGTTTTGAAAATTAATTCTTACTTTAAAAGAAATAATCATACCATTTCCAAACATGATTTCATTAAACCATAAGCGAGAAACCAGTAATAAATCATATCACAATATCATATAGAATTCACAAATCTAAAAATCATCATCAAATAAGTACCCAGGGAAATAATCTCGTCATATCCGAACCTCAACGGATGGGCAATGACGTACTATCTGGGTAATGTCACGCCCCGGAGCTACACGAATAGACAGGGAAATATCATCTCATATCTCATCATATTCGTGCATGCATAATCTAGTCCCCAAAGGACAAAAACGCCCAAGCACACGGCCCAACGCCTATGTGTGTACTCAACGGGCTCCAAAAACCTGTATCTCATCTGTATCATATGTATTATTTGTATCTAAACAGCTGTCTGTATCTCATATCAGTATATCTGTACTCATCATACCGCATGCATATGCGCCCAAAAGGTCAAAGCGCCCAAACACATGGCCCAAAGCCTCTATGTGTGTTCAGACGGGCCCCAAAGGCCTCTCATCTGTATCACTGTATCTGGAGGGAAGGGTACTGTCTAATGATTTCAAAAACAATCATTCTACTCATATTCACATACCTCTTAACTATATTTTAAATCATACCACATTTGAATCCACTTTTCTTATCTTTAAAATACTATCATGCTTTATTCAAAATCGATACGCAAAATCATTAACCAAACATTTCGAGAAATCATTAAATCAGAACATTTAAAATACTTATTTCGCAAACATGCTTTACTATCATAATTAACTATAAAAATAGGTTTTGTATATTTCACTCACAATGTTCACTGGCCCACGTCAGATCCTCCTAAATCAAGGAAACGACATAATTATTTTCCGTAAATTGGAATTACGACAAAATTTATGCAATAAACTCGAAACGAACATCTATCCATAATTGACAACTCTTGTGTCCATAAAATTACTAAAATGCCCTTGAGTCCGTAAATCATTAACACATACTCTGAAATCGTACATCACCGAATTACCCTCGAAATCGTAATTACACCCACTCCTCAATTCTAGGAATTACTAACATATCCACAGGCTCAGAAATTACAAAATTGCCCTCATAGTGTGAAATTACCAAAATGCCCTTGCCGGTCAACGGTCACCGAAATTTGGTCAACGCTGGCTAGGAAGCTCAAATCTGAAAGTTCCAATCACGCTGAGTTCAATGGTACCGGCGGTGAGCTCCAACGCGCTGCAAATTCCAATAATCGACCATGACTCTCGGTGCCTATGGATGGTCGGAAATGGAAGAGGGAGTCGTGGGGAACAAGATCCAACCGGTGGTGTCACCCAAAACCGACGAAAATCCCGGCGGAGTAAAGTGAAACAGTCGCAGGTTCAAGCTTCGATCACCGCTTGGTTTTCATGAGGATGGCAGGAACGACGGCTTCTAATCTTCAGATTGGTACCAAGCTCGGCCGAAACGGTGGCCGAAAATGGAAGATATGGTCGAGTCAAGGTCGCGGGTTCCGGGTCCGGTTTTCGGGTCTGTAGTTGGGTCGGTTTGGCAGCTTCCCTTCACTCTCTCTCACACGTGCATGTTTTTACCCTATTTCCAGCTTATTCTTTTACTTATAAAATCCTTAACCGCCTCATTTTCATTTTGAAATTCACATATGTTACAGAACTGCTCTGATACAATTTGTTACAAATTGAATTTTAGGAGTGAGTTCTACATTGTGGAGTCATAACAAAGTAGTTGTTAATGGCCAACATGATGGCTGCAAGTCAAATGGTGGAAATGAAAGGGAATAACGGCCGTTGGTGGGCTATGGTGCTTTTTAGACAAGAGATGTGCCTTTTTGTTTTTTTAGAGGCAGGTATGAGTTGAGATCTAGGATTTCTTAGCTACACACACACATATATATAATCATTCTCAGGTGCCAATGCACTCATTTTTTTTTAATGCAAACATGCTCTTAATAGAGTTATTTTTTAATGCAGTATAAAGTCATGTAATTTAATAATATTAAAATCTAACTCTATCCAATTCACAAAAAAAAAATCTAACGCTATTAAACCGTATAGTTTAAAAGAATGCCCGTATAAAAAAAAAAAAAAGAATGTGACTGCACTAGATAATCACTATATATTATTTTTTTTATTTTAAACTGAAATACCAATTGATTTCTCGATTCGATTTTGAGCTGAACCGAACATATTTTGGTTCGGCTCAAGAAGAATCAAACAGTATGTCCACCTGTAAGCTCAACTGCTAACCTTTTGAACTGTGGTTCAAATAAGTTGCATTATTCAACTAGACGTGGGAAAAGTTCATACGACTGATTAATATGATATGAAAGTGAATGATAAAAAAAATTGTCGGATGTAATCTTATCGGTTCAGATATTGTTAACAGGCCACACGTTAAAATCCATTTGATAATGGGTTGAATTTCATTATGCAATATGGCCAGTTTTGGAAGAGTTACGTAGTGTCCCAACCTGCCAGTCAACAGTAGTGAACTCGAAGCCCATTCGCAGTATCTTAGGGGGATACGTTTGTTTGCGTTTATTTTATTTTATTTTCCTTCAATTTTGCTCAAAATGACAGTTTATATAACTTTTATGATCAGCCATCAACTCCTTAATTCTAGGACTAACATGTCTCCAATATATTTCGTTTAGATAAAAAAACCCACCTATTAGTTGAACTCTCCTCAAATCGGTTTAGATGCACCAAATATTATTTCTTAATAACTTTTTTTTGGGGCAAATTATTTTCTTAATGACTTTAATTAATAGATAATAACTTTAATTAGATGGGACCACATATTACATTTTCTTAATAGAGATAGATTTCATCACCATAATACACGTGTTTAAAACATTTAATTGACTAATGGAAAGAAAACGAAGAGAACGAGAGATGCCCTATAAAATTCCAATAAATGTTCATAATTTTTTTGCAAATGGAGAACCTTTTTAAAAAAATAATTGTGGAGGAAATTGATGGCTATGAACAATGAAGTATATGATACTCTAGATAGTATATATATCCAACGTGATTTTGAGTTAGGCCTTGAACTATATCCAAGTTTAGTAAGCATAGCGTAAAAGATACTACATTTACTGTCGCTTAAAAAGTAAGTTGATTTGAAAAAATATATATAAAGTTTTGATTATTTTTATCAAAATTTTTAATTAAAAATATATTTATTATATATTATTAACTTTTATTTAATAATTTTTTTAACGGTAGTTGTAATTTAAAAACTATAATACATTTATACGAATCGTCACCTTATTTTGAAGATTTTTTAATATCCATTTAACCAATTAACGTTTAACATATTTAATTTGGTCCAAACCCGCACACATACACGTAGCAGACGCGTCTTCTAACTAGGGGTGGGAGACTGGGATGTGTGTCCCCTACACGTGAGTTTACTAGCCAACAAGTTAAGAGGTTACGGGAAACGAACTCCTTAGGCTCAGGTTCGTGCGGCCGAGCCTCATTAATTTTTATAGGAGTTTGCGAATTTAAGGGGCTTCTAAAATCTGAATATATCTAAATTAATGTGAATTTTAAGTATAATTAAATATCTGAATTTGAATGATAAGTTTTTTTAATTGTTAAGAATAAATATTATGTTATTTGTATTTTTAATTCAAAAAAATTAATATTTTTATAATTATACTCTTACAAATTATAAATGTTAAACAAATTATAAACATCTCAAAGAACTTAAATAAAATAATATATTATCATAATATAAATCATGTTCAATTGAATACAACCCTTTATATTATGAATTAATATATGTTAAATTAATTTTATTTTAGTTTATAATGCTTTTATATGAAAAATATTTATAAAAAATTATGAAAATAAATAATACTAATTTGAAGAAAATAAAAAGATAAATATAATAATAATTTACCACCACAATATGAAAAATTATAGAGATGAGTAATAATGCTGATTATTAAATTTTATTAAAATAAGGGTGAAAAATGATTAATTAGAAAGGGATATTTTGAAACATATTTTTTAATGATATTATTCAAACTTTTTAGATTAAGCAAAAAACTAAAAAAAAATTGGTTTAACAACTTAATAACTTAATGATTAAAAATTTTTATTAAGTTAAAAAATAAACAGATTTAATAACTTAATTGATTGAAATTAAATCATTTAATTCATTAAGTCAAAAAAAAACAAATCAACCCCAAAATTTTTTCTTTATATAAAAACCAATTTGTTCGCTTTTTAGTTAACTAGCCAACAAAAACATCCTCAATGATGCCGTAAAAACAATCCCACATGGCCACATTAATCTTAAATTTTTCCATTTATTCACATACAATTGAAGTCAAAGTAGACTAAGCACGCCTTTGGAACCAATTAATTGTTGACAAAATAATTAACGTTGACGAGTACCAGGTTGACTTATATTCCTCGAGCCGCAAAGGCAATATAATCTGTCTATAAACTACAAGCTCTAAATCCTAAACCATATTTAAAAATAACAAATAAAGTAAAAAAAAAAGATATGCCTTCTCCTTCATTGGCCTCCGCCGGCTCAATCTCCGCCGTCCATTCTGATGTCACTAAAACACATATCTTAACTCGTTAAGACGGCGCCACCTTGGCCTCCCTCTCCTGCGCCTCCTCTCAACTCAACTCCCCCATCACCGCCGACGAAACTCTCTGGACATACATTCACCACTCCATGTGGACCCCCACTAACACTCCACGTCTGCTCCACGTCATCTCATCGTTCGTCATCAACGGTCCATGCTGCTTCTTCTCCGACTCCTTCACTATCCCGGACAATGTTGCAAATGGAGAACTAATCTCAGCCGTTGATATTGACCAAGCATATAAACAGCAAGGTTACGAACATTAAACCATTTGACTTCTCGCAGCCGTTTAGAGTTGACTTAGTTGATTCGGTGGTCCCCTTATCGACGACACGTGTAGTAAACTCGAAGAGAGCTTGGCGTTCAGTTGGATTATTATCGATCCAATCGGATGGCGGGTGATGAATCTATCAAGTGGAGAAGTGCATGTGCGTTGTGCATGGGTGTTCACTGCTCGGAAAGAGGGATCGTCAACGGAGTATATGAAATGCCTGATTTCAGTCACATGCGAGGAGTCTGATAAGAGTGGGGAGACGCCGCTCAGCTGAGTAAGATGATTTTATAGTTGGTGGACAGGTATGGAAAGCAATTAAGGGGGATGGATAGTTTAGTCATTATGTACACAAGGGATATTCACGGCTGCAAATTGCCGATTTTTTTCACTACGGCTCTATCGAAACATTTGTTCACTGAGTTTTGCCTCAAGCTAGGCCGTCAACCTCTGCCACACGCTAGCTTGAGGGGGGATGTAAAACAACAACGGTATCACACAAATCTTGCGGCTATTAAAGCCAACTCTCAAGGATTATTTGCCAATTATCTCACTTCTTGATTGGGCTCACTACTCCATGATTTCTTTCCTTATATTTGCCATGTATACATATTAGATTCTAGGAATATGATAATAGAAATAATTATTTTTATCTGTTTTTTTATAAGTCTTTGAATTTTTAATAAATTAGTCATTTGTCAGAAAAATCTCAAGTTTTACATAGAGTATGATGACATATAGAGTTCTCAATTATAAATTTGTCACAGCTTGACTCCATTTAAAATAGTTGAAAACAATTTTTCTCTTGGACTTTAAGAAACCTGTCAAACAGTTTTTATTCTGACCTCACTGAATTCAAAAATTCAAAACAATTTAGCCTTTAATTGTAAAATCATGAAACTAGACATTTCTAGGAAACAATTCTCCAAATTTCATAATTTTTGGAATAGGTTTAGCAAAATAGCATTGCAACTCATGTGTTATGAAGAAACCACAAATTTTCAGTGTAACAGACTTGAGTTCAAAAAATCATTATAAATTAAATTCTTATCTGATTTTGTTAAAACAAGTTTCAAAAGACTCATTTGGATGCCTAGTATAGCATATAAAATTTCATATTTAAACTCAACTTATATTAGTTATTACAAAATTTGAAATAACCCTTTGTTAGCATAAAGCTATGCAAGAACTTTGGTAATAAAAGATCATAAGTAATAGGTTTGCATGCCTTATTTCAAGCAATCATCGAGCCCTTGAATTTGGCCTTAAGACTGTTGGAAATATGAGTCAATATTGCTTCCTTCAAAGTCCAAAATATAAATCACATCACTATTCATATTACTATTCATAGATATTGTTTATCGATAATGCTCATTCAATACTATTCATAGTAATATTTGCTTCGGTAGTTTGGAAAGAAAAAATAAATATCAAAGAGTCAAGTCGTGCAATGACACCATCCTTAAGACCAAATTCCATGCCTCAAGATTCGATATCGTGATGCAAGAAAGACAAACAAAGGCAGTTTGATCTCCAGGATATAATGACTATTACTTCAACACTATAGAGAAGCAAAAGAAATTTTATGAAGAAAATACGAGATAGAAGGAGAGGTAATTTTTGTGCCTTAAAGACTTTGTATGTCTCCTTTGTATAGAGAAACCTTCTATAATCGTTTTCCTAATTGAATTTGAATTAGTCACCTACTTTTCTTATTTAATTTGAATTAGTCATCTATGTGTGTCATCAATTTAATTTTGAATAATCCAAATCACATATAGATCTAACTTATTTAACTCTAATTATAATAAAATTAAACACATGACTAATTTCAAATTAAATATAAAAATGATTGCTCTCATTTCACGAAATGTAGGAAATTAATATTTTAGAATACCAATAAAACTCTAACATTACTCCTTGTTTAGTGTGAGCAATAGAGGGTAACTGAGGTGTCTTTACCTTATTGCTCTGCTCAGGGAATCTTCACCCTTATTGGTTCTCCCCTTCTAGCCGAAAAGGAAGATCTTTATTCTGGTTCCTGATGGCATGCTAATATTCCCATGTAAAGTTCAACTACTAAATCTGAGTCTTGATAATATCCTTTATTTTGATACACTATGACAAGAACTTCCATTTTTTCTTCAGAGAGTTCTTCTCTAGCCTTGTTGAGTTACCCTCCTATCTGGCCAACGAAGCTGAGTTTCTTCTTGATGACTTTTTCTAGCCACGTGTCACTTGCTTATTAGCCCTAGTCAGCACCCGGATTTCCTTCCAAATAGTTATTATCTTCTGTTAATCAAGCTACCATAGTCCCGATATATTCTATATACAGTTTAAGGTAATATTATGAATTCCATAAACTTCTGAAAATCTTCAACTTTGTCCACTTATCTATTAACACCTTTTCGTGAATAAAACAAAAAAAAAAAGCAAAAACAGTATCAATATTATTCATATTAACTTTTTTCACCTAAAAATGATCAATAGTTTTCTAATTATCTGATTAAGCCTTTTTTTAGCTAAAATTGCAGACTTTGTAATCATCATCATTAGGGGTGTTTGCGGATCGGATTTTACGGATTGGACATCAATCCATATCCGATCCATGATTTTACGGATTATAATTTTTCAATCCAATCCAATCCACGGATTGATAAAATTCAATCCAAATCCAATCCATACATCTGTGGATCGGATGCGGATTTGACTCAATCCATATCCAATCCATACGTCTGCGGATCGGATGCGGATTTGACTCAATCCATATCAAATTCACCATTTTGCGCATTAGTTTTCGAATTAAAAAATTTTAGTTCTCTCCAACTAATGAAATAAATAAAAATCTAATATAAAAATAATTTTGCTACCAATTAAATTTAAAATTGAATAAAATTTAAATAAATTAATTATTTAAATAAAGTTAAAATAATACATTGAAAGTTTCAAAATATAACACATTGAGACTAGTTATTCAAATAAAGCTACAATAATACGTTCAAAGTTTCGAAATAAAACACACCAAGCTTAATTGTTCAAATAAAATTACAATAATACGTTAATATAACACTGAAATTATTTGTTCAAATAAAGCTACAATTAATTGAAATGGTGAAGTTTCATAAACCAAACACAGTCTGATCCTTCACTAGGGTTGTTGCGCCTGTCAAAAAATGGTGATTATTGAGCCGTCCACGATGGGAACCAGGAGAAGTCGTACGGGTGGCAATCTTGAAGGTTGTGAGAGTGAAATTGTTCAGCTGGAACCAGTGAATGTGAAGTGGCTCGATGGACTTGAGAAAGAAGATGGCTTGCTCTCGCCGGGATCGCACGGCCGATGTCTTTCAAATCCGTGTCGAGAGTGTATCCAATCAGTATTGAGTGTTGCTAGTGTGTGAGACGGCGGGGAAGCTTAGGGTTTTTTATTTGCAAATTGTTGGTGACTTGACGTCATGTTACTTTGCTTTTGGGTGATTTTGCAAATTGCTTATGTTACTTTTTGCTGTGACTTTACTTTTATTTTGTTTTACAATTTTTACAAGTATATTTGTATATTTGATTATTTAATTATTTTTCATTTTATATTATTATTGGGTAATGACTAAGATATGTTATAATGCTTATGTAACTATGTAATGTCACATTTATAATTTTTTAATTAAATTTATAATAATTTTTTAATTATATATATATATATTTTTTTATTTTTTTTTGCGGATTCGCGGATTTCTGCGGATTTACAGAAGTAAATCCATATCCAATTAATCCACCAATCCACGGATCGGATTTATACGGATTGGATTGAGCGGATCAGACGGATTGAGCGGATCGGATTGGATTCTGAACACCCCTAATCATCATCTCAATTTTTTAGGTTCTATTTTCTATATATTATCATCTCAATTTTTTTTCAAAATATAATTTCATGTCTTTTTCCTCTTTGCAGAATAAGTGTGCTTATTCATTTATATATTCAACAAAAAGGAAACATCAAACTTAAGATAAGGAAGAAGAAATTAGTTCAATCTGAAAAATGAGCCACTAATAAGTTTGACAAGCAGTAAAAAGAACTTATAACGATTATTAACTAAAACAGTATTTATTTCCTATTATAAGTTTTTGCCTTAAAACTGACTAAGAGGGCCACCGCCTTGAGAAGTTTCACGCTTTGGAACGGGAATAGGCTCATTTTTATTTTTATTTTCATTTTCCTAAAAAGAAATTAAGCAGTAACGCAGAAGAATATTAATTCACGAACAAGAAGACATTATTGTACATAGCAATCTAAAATGAACACCCGATGAGAGGAGTTCAAGTTAAACCCACCACAAGGTAAAAGACCATCGCTACATTGCCAACACCAGAAGCTTACTGGATCGATGTTCATTCATTTAACCTGAAAAGACACAAAAATTATAAGTTCCAATTAGTCAACACAAGCATTAGTTTGCATTTAAACCATTCATACTGATGAGAATGAGAAGAAGAAAAAGAAAATGAACAAATCTTTCACCTTTAATTATTTAATTTCATTTACGACTTAAATACACATTAAACGAATTGGGTCAATAAAGACCAATTCTATTTTTAATCCCTTATGATTCTGTTAGAATTTGAACTCTAAGTAATTAACTAAATAAAACTACTTAAAAATCATTCATTAAAACCCAGAACGGAATGAAATATTACTTATTTTGCACACTGCCTCAAATTTATGGCATTTCAAATCATGTTAGTGAGCCAAGGAATCCAAAGCGTAGGCAACTCAAAACAAGGGCACTAACAGACAGTGGCAGTAAAGCACTTGTTCACTGCAATTACCAAAGAAGCTTTAAACATGTGATGTTGCCTATCTCACATCATTATAACTATAAAAAGTAAAGAAAAGTGAAAACAAACAAACAAACAAAAAAATACAATATGTCGGCTTTTAAACGTAATGTGGATGGTTGACTTCAGCAAACAATGATAAAAGTACATACACCATTTACACGTCTAAGCTGATCTCGCCTAAATCTCCGCAAGCCAAAAAACAATCCCCTGCTCTTTTACATTTTATGCTTTATTTACCGGATGAATCATTTGAATATTGGATCATGATTTAGAACTGACTATAAGTGCCACTTAATTCAGTTGGTAAAATTTTTCGGATGAAAACAAATAGTCTGGATGTGAGGAGGGAATTAATAACCATTAGGTTAAAACAGAAAGGGAAAAAAATCTCAATTGTCAAACGACATTAATGCATTTATGTCATTAGTATTGAATCCAAATTTTTGAAGAAGTTGCAGATGTCTCCACGATCCCAAATGTGTTGTTATTTCCGTTTTCCCAAAAAAAAATAAAATTGCAAACTAAATGAAGTAAATGCAGTATTTATAAGCTTATGTTTTGTCACCTGAATCTTGATCAACGAATGATTAGAGTGTTGTTTGCAGTCGCAGCTGCTAGCCGCCATCAACCAGTCAAGAGACTGACAAATATTTTGCCTGCACGCTGGAGCGAACCAAAACTGTCATAATTAATTACTTCAGTTGCTTGCAAAATGCTAGAGCCTAGAGGTAGCAATCCTTGAAAAGTCTGTGTTACTTTTATATTATTATTTTTTGTCATGGTTGAAATTTGATTAAGAAAAGTAATTATAAAAAAAAAAACATATATTTTATAATTCTTTCAGTGTTTCTCAGAGAGAAATTCACAGAGCCTGTTAGGCATGCTAGCCACCTCCAAATCTAAGATTTCAAGTGGGCAAAAAAGAAAAGAATTAACGGAGGTGGACAGAATGCCAAAATGACTCTGCAACAAGGCCCCTGATAAACCCTAGAAAGAGAGAGAGACGGAGAGAGCATGAAGCTAAGATTCATAATCACTATCTGAAATTTAAGGAGATTTTGCACTCTGATGAAAGATAGTCAGGGTGAAAAGTCAAAGATGGAAATTTCTTTCATGGCTTTTGAAATAAAAAAGTATAGCTTTTCTTTTGTGAAAAGAGGATGTATGAGCGTGCATGGTGTTGTACGATCAGTTGACATGGTTGGTGGTGGGCGTTTACTTTACGTTTTTTAAGTTCATTCGTTGTGTACGCATGCATTTGACTACAAGTTATGAATTATGATTCTGATTAAATTGCTTTCAACATCGATTTTGGTAAGGATATAGGCGTTCAGGATACAGAGTGTTGGACACTTGAATCCTGAAATCATTGATTCAATATTCAACACAAACTCAATTATAACACTGCATTCTTATTTATAAATTATAATACTCCACTCCACATATAATTTTTTATGTTTTATCATTTATTCCGGTAGAGTTCATAATATTCACATTACCTTCCTAATGTTAAAATTTTAATGAAAAGACAGTAACTCTTTCGGGTGTAATGTGGATCTAGTGCTTAAATAAATGTAACTTATGATAATTTTTTAATGATATAACGACATGTATACATTAATAATCACATTTGTTTTGCGATCCGAATGAGATTTTTTTGCGGCAATTGTGACATTTTAGCGAAATGTTGCAAAAATGGTAAGGAAATAAATGGAAAAAGACAAAAACTGTAGGGAATTCTCCTTGAATTATATGCATATTGGCTTTGCATTTTTCATGTTTGACATTGACACTCATGACTCATCACAGCAGCTGTATTGCTGTAACAATACATGCGGCCATTATACCAAGACAAACTCAGGATCCTCGTTGCTTGTGAGTCTGCTGAAAAAAGAAAGTGCCTGCTTTGATGATTGTGCATAGTGGACAGTACTGACCTGGTCATTTGACAGCACAGATCTAAACTACTAATAGTCTTCTAAGTACAATCGTGTCGTGCATGCTAGAACTCAGCAAATTTATTTCGTGTTTTAATAGTAAATGGGGCTCACAATTTTCACTTGGATTTCAAAATGCCTTTTGACTTGCTGCAAAAGATTATGGGGAATTGGCTGTATTTGTCTCCCACTGAACCTGTTCTCGCTTTGTCAACTCACTTCTTTTGCTTCAGGCTTTCAAATTGGTAATTAGCATTTAGGATTATGTACGTATTTTTTCAAATTGTTTAGTGAATTATTTTGTGATTAATTGTATTGTATATTTTGTCTTTGTCTTGTTAATTAAGGTGTATGTACAGAAGAAAATATTAAAATAACATGAATATAAAACAGAACATTAAAAAATAGTTTAACATTAAAATAATATGAAAACTATTTCGGTAGGGTCGTGTTGGACCCTACTCGATGTTGGCCAGATTCGGGTTGGACCTGACCTGACTCCAACTATAAAATATTCGGGTCTATTTAGGGTCGAACTTCAAATTTTTTTGATCGAGTTGGGCTCGAACTTGGCCAAGCCCGAGCCCAACCCGAACTTTTTTTATTCCTAAATAGGGTCCAGTTACCGTGCATTTGGTGCATGGTACCCTGCATTTTGTCCATATATGAGTTGCCCATTAAATTTAACGCAAAACTTGTTTCAATGGCATGGATATATTCTCTTTGGTTTTTACCATTGTCATCCCTATTGTTTTCAAAAAAGCAAAATAATCAAAAGTTTGACAAATAATTTTGGATAATATTTAAATTTTATATTTTGATCAATTGATCTAATTTACTATTAAAATTAATGACAATATAAGGCCAATAACTTGAAAAAAAAATTAATACATAAAATATTTTTTTATTTTTTGAAAATAATATAATATTAATTTAATCTATAATAAATAATTTAAATATATAATAAAATATATTAATTTATCAATAATATTAAACAATTTTTAGAAACAGTATAAAATATATTTAATCAATAATAAATAATTTTAATATATAATTAAATTTTAATTTATCAATAATAATATGACCAAATGACAATGTTAAAAAATTTCATAATAATCAACTATGGTTAATGGTTTAGTATTCAAATATATATAATAGAAATACACTCTTAAGTGTAAATAGTAGAAATATTTTAGACTTATATATTAGAATTTCAAAACTTCTAATTGTTTCAGTTTTTAGCAAATAAGAGGGACTAAAAGTAATTTACCAAAAACAGGGGTACCGTGCACCCGGGCACCGTAGCTTCACCCTTATTAATAAAGAGGTACACCATTACTATTGCTTTCCTTTTTCTCTTTTTCGTTCCCTCGAATTTGAATTCAATATTGAATTGCGGTATGCTCATCTTTTTAATCTTCCATAATGCATACATTTATAGCAATGTATAGTTGAGAATAAACTACTTATATTTTCTTTATTAGTAACAACGGATCGCATCTTCCTAGAAGCCGAACTCAGTATTTGAATCTAATTCTTTCCTTTTCGTCATTTAGTTGAAAAATAGTCTTTTGAGTATTTTCATGTATACTACACAGACCCTTCAGCTAAACTGTTATTACATTTTCTTAATTGATTGAGAGTTACAGCGACAATTCATCATTGGAATCAAAATACACACTGTTTTGAGTTTTGACGACCACAATGCTTTCTTATTGATTAGTGTCGGTTGTTGCCCCCGAAGAAGAGAAATAAAGACGCCTAGACTACAGGACTCAACTTTGCAGCTGGCAAACTAACATAAATTCTAATTAAAAAAAGAAAAAAGAAAATCATATTACAAAATTTACTGTTTAAAGCAAGCAGTTGAGTCTTGGAAGATTGATTCCAAACAAAAAGCAATGATAAATATGTATATTTTAATGAACTATAATCTTAAGGATCACAACATTTACGTCCCAACTTGAGTCTCAATGTTATGTGTCACTTATTTATTGAACGACAGATTTTATAACTAATAAAATTACTTAACCGCCATATTTAATAGATGAATGCTATATTAATTGAGAATCAAATTATGTTTTCAATGTTAAAATACCTTGCATTGCTCTTTAATCAATTATAGCTCACATGTGCTAGTAAGAAGTATCTTTTGGGCACATATATGTCTTCCCAGCAGGAGTAACAACTTATTTATACAAATAATTGCTAAAAGATAAAACTGTCAATTCTTCTGCATTGATGCTGTACTCTTTATTTGAACAAAAATTTTATCAGTTAATAATTATTTACTCAGAGAATTGCTGATCTAGATGTTAAATAAAACAAGACTGAACTTCTGCATGAGTGGACTCTAATGGGTGCGTTTGATGCGCCGCATGAATTGTACATTTTATATTTATTATTATATTTAATATTATTATTAGTAGTAATAATACTTGTTATTTAATAATTAATAACATGGTTTCCTTCAGCAAATTATGGCCAAGAGAGTCTTTGGTATTTCTGGGCATTGCTTCTGTTCCATTCTCATTTTCTTATGTATATGTTGTTTTTCTTACAATTGTTACCACACACACAATTCCTTTGATCTCATACCATAGCTAATCCTCGATTGAAATAGTAATTAAGGCTACCATACTGTTATCTAAGTCCAAAATTACCATATACAAAAGCAACTGATAAATTACATCATAATAATTACAAAGAAATAACACAAGATGAAAATGGGATATAAGGGTTAATGTATTCTTGGAAAAAGAAAAAATAAGAATAATAACACTAGTGTCCGTTTCACTAAATATTACGAAGATTTTGTTAACTGATATTGTATTTTTTTATCAGAACTCAGAAATTCCCTACTAATCCTATTTTAAATCCAGCAAGCCAGATGACACATTTACCCTTAGACAAGCAAAACATAAGAGTAAGAAACTCCGAGGTGAGATTGGGGCATTGCATTATTCATGCACCCATTCAGTACAATTTCACTACATAGATATACATATATATCATCTTAAAATCAAGAAACCATATCAGCAAATAGGATAAGTTAAAGAAAATTTGAAACACATGATAATCAATGGACAACCTAGCAAGACTATGTACTACACATACAAATTAATCATACAAAACTATTGATACAAATATGCATGGCATAAAATGATTGGAAGGGTGAAAGTGGAAAGGTCATTTGACTGGAATCTTCATCATTCTTTTAAGAGGGAATTGCTGATTATTCCAGCCGGCTCTGTACTTGTTTTACTTCCATCCTTCCAACTATACATATTGTGTCACACTAATTTGTGTAGGTGAATTTGTATGATTGGTTTTATATGTAATGTAGTCCTACTCCAAACATAATCAAATTTCTAGGAGTTTCTGCTATTAAATACAGTTATATTTAGAAATTAACTACCAAAAATTTAACATTAGAGCAACAGCAAACCTCTTTGCTAAATATCATGATTCCATTTCACATACTTTTGCTTTGGGTGCTCTGCTAGCCATGTTAGGCTTCAATGGCATAATTATTTCATATATTGCTTGGTTTCACTACATAGTTCATCATTATAAGTACAAGTATAAATGTCATATAAATTAACATTTCTGCCATTTATAACCGGACTTATTATTGAACTAATATTTAGAGCTTTGACAGCCAAAATTTTAAATTCTACCACTTTTCTCAAGATCCTTTTTCTTTACCCTATATCAGCTATCTCAAATAAAATAATTTGATCTTTCACCACACAACAATTATACATAGATATGTAAAGTCAATTATTCAATTCTTCAATTGACTGCTGGCAATCCACAGAAAGGTTCACGTCTAACCTGCTAAGGAGGACCCATGTTTTCCATCTTCAGCATAACCTGGGAAAAAATAATCTTGCTGGTGAGCTATTTTGGAGAACCATTTTTAACTGATGGACTCATCTTCAACTATTTTCTCAACGGGGTTATTCTCAGCCCAAACAGCAGCATCTAGATATCCAAACTCAAAGAGTTTATCAAGAATTTGATCCTCTGCAGGCTCCAATGCCCAATTAAAAAGCTGCAGTAATTGCAAGCCAAAAAAGTTCAGCAGCCGATTTTTACAGAAAACAGATCACTCGATGACAGAGCCAAAATTAATACCTCTCTGCGACTTGCCCTATTTTCAGGATTGCAGTCTGGACTAATCCCAATCCCCTGAAGTCCCAGTACACTGGCTGGGAAAGCACAAACGCGAATCTGCAAAGACAATCAAGCAGCCATAACATAATCAGATATAAATCTGTCCCTGCTGGCACAAAAACAAGTTTGCTTCCAAGGCATTTGGAAGCACGTATTCGCCGGTCTGTGCAGGGGAAACAATGGGATCCCTGATGCACTGTAGTCTATTAAAAAGTAGTCATATGCATATGGCTTTAAAATAGTTTCAATCAAACAAATGTCTTCTCGTCAAAGAACTCTAGACTTGGGATACCAACAACAAATGCAGGCAGAATAATTAGGAAGGCTCTCAGATAATCAAATAACAGGTTTTATAAAACAATTGTATGTAACTGAGAGGATTATTAATTTCAAGTAAGTAAATCATCACAAGCAATACCGTGTTAGAAGCAGATGTTGGAGGCATAAACAAAGTCAGACCACCATCAATGCAAAGTCGATTCCGAAACATTGTTGCTGGTCGTGGTGCAAGATATCTGCACCAGTACACTCTATTAGTTTAACTTCACTAGGAATTATTGCAATCAAAACTCCAGATACAACACTTACCCTGGAATAAAGGATGATGTAAGAACTGCATTTATTAGATCTTCCTTTGAATCAAATTGATCCACTAGTAACCCCCTTGGCCTCCAAAGAATCTGGGTTACAGCAACTGTCATAAGAGTTGCAATATAAGCAGCTGCTTCTAGAAGTTTATCAAAAAATTGATGGCTCTAATCTACAGGGTATTAGCATGTTTAGCCATACCTTGATGTCTGGAATATACATGTGCAGACTACATAAGAAAAGGATCAAGTTTATCCTGTTCAAGAGTCTAGATTCTTTTTCCTTGACAATAAGGGATCCATTAAACAAACACCAGAACCAAAATAAATTGGGGAAAAAAATGACCTTAAGGAAAGATGATTCTCCCTCTAGTAAGTGTTTACTGATTCAGGACATATGTGATTATAGGAGAAAACAGAAACATAAATAGCAAATTGAAATTATTCTCACCACGAACCCTTCCACTGGACCTAGTGTGAACATCATCAGGCAAAAATTTCTGAAGAACGTCTCGAAGAACAGCCTGTATATAGAAACGAATGGATAAGTTAACACTAAAAATGATTTCATCTCTTTCTTTGCTAGTATGGCATCAATTTTTTTCACACCTTATTTAGTCCATATTTGAATGTTCCGATCATACTACAATATATATAGAAAGGAAATGAAGAATATTCCAATATCCTGATTTTCAACTCGTTTGTGATGTTTATAAGTAGGCACTTTCTCTTTGTACCTGAAAAATAAATCAATGATACAAATCTTCCTATTTTTTCTTGCAAAAGATCTTATCTCAACATTGATAAAAATTTGTTATTAAACATATCTGATCACAACATCTGGATAAACAGAGCATATTACATTAAACTAAATAGAGACATGAACACATACGACCAAATAATTAACTTATGCATTGGACTAGATAAGTAACAATCACAAAAGTTTGAAATCAGGGATCTGCAGGCATTGAGATGTGAATTTCGGTGGTCAATATATATACTAATTTTTGGTAAGCATTCCGCATATGGCAAAATGCTTCACTAAAAATATACTATTTAACAAAATAAATCGCATTATTAATCAATCAAATGGTGATGGGGTACTGTGAGCAAACCCATTCTGGCTAAAAATTGATAAACTAAAACATCATACGCATACCCCAAGACGAAACGCAGTCCCTCTACGCCGGCAATTTTCAGCTAGGATTTTTGTAGCATTTAGGGCCTCTTGCATGCTGGCTCCAGAGGCTATAACTGCACAAGCTATGGCCCCAGCTGAGGAACCAGCCAATGGTGTTGTTTCCTATGTCAATATCAAGAAAACGATCAGAATACTCAAAATCCATAGAAAATGAATGATCTTATACATAATTCTAGAATATTTTCCCCAAAACTGTGTTTCAATTTAATCCATCTCTTCAGAAAACGATTTTAAGTGAATGAAAGTGCAAATTTACCCAAATCAAATTCAAGCAACACATTGAAATCAAGATTTTGGAAGTACTAATACAACAAATCAACTACAAGCAATATCTACGTCCGAAAAAATTAGCAAAGTCTGAAATGAAGACAACCATTCAGATGTGTACATAAAATTAAGACATTGCTATGAACCAAAATGCAAATTCAATGAAATATAGAAATTATCGACTAAAAAGTTCAAGTCTTTGACAACAAAATCGAGCTCTATTTACATGAATTGCAATAATTCTCAGTCAGGGCACTAAAATTTAACAATTCCCCGGATAAATATAAACAAAAATTGAGCTTAACCCATTCTAGAAAAAAAAAAAAAAAAAAGGTATGAAGCTTAAACACAATGTAACAAAAAACCTTGATGTAACCCTTTTCAATGAGAAGCTGAGCAACCCCAAGATGATAAGGAAACAAAAGTCCAGCAGCAGAGAAGCTAAACCCAGGAGTCGTAACAACTCTCCTCTCTTTCTCAGCTTCAATATCCTTCACTCTCTGCTCCCAAATCACCTCTGGCTCAATCTCATCCTCCATCACCGCCCCAATTCTCTCCTTGTAATCTTCACCAGAAGAACCCAGCTTCTCGCTCCTTTCTATTAATGGGATTGTTTCAAAATTGTTAGCAGCAAGTCTGTTGCTTCCATTCAACAACCTTGAAGCAATTCCCAGGAAAAGCTCGCCCGTTACAACGGCAAATGACCGTTTTTCTGAACTGGGTTTTTCGTTCTGGGGAGGAGGAGGTGGTGGGGGTGTAGATGTAAGATTATGATTCTTTGGGGTTTGTTTTGGGGTGAAGGATGAAATTGAAAGGTACCTCCTGTGGATGAGCTTAGAGTTAGGGTTAGGGTTTGCGGAAAGGAAAGTGTGGGTGGAATTTGAGAGTAGCGAAGAAAGCGAAGGAGCCATGAATGGAAAATGTTGCTTGGCTCCGTGGGATTTCTTAGTGAACAGCATTTTAACGTTTCATTCGATTTTTATTTTTTTATTTTTTATTTTTTCATTTGTTTTTGTTTCTATTTCGGAAGTGCGTGTCTTCTGTTCGATGTTATTTTTTTCTTTGATTAAATTGTGCCGGGAGGAGAGAAATCGATAGACGGCGGTTTGTTTCTTGTAACCGAAAAAACGGCCGCGTAGTTATTACAAAAAAAATGATAATAATAATTAAAAATTGACTGGTGATCGAAAACGCTTGTGCTTATTGCATGAGGACTGGTCCTCCATTCCGTAGTGTGGATATACTGTGCCTTTCTACGGGTCCCACCAAGGAATTGACGCATAGATTCTGATTGATAATTTGGCTAAAGCTACGTGTGTGTCGTATAATTTTTTAAATACAGTTTATTAAAATAAAATTTTTATGAGTTGAATTTTTGTTAAAAAATTTTGTATTTATTTGATGGAAGAAGAGTTTTTATTAAAAATTATAAAAATATGTAATACACAAATATTTTAAAGTTATATTAGATGAAATTTACATCATATAAGATTGTTTTTGAGGGGTTTAAAAGTGATTTTGAAAAGTTAAAAGTTAATTTTGATTTGTAGTAAATTATTTTGAAATCATTTTTGATAAAATTATATTATTCTACAGTAAATTTTGAAAAGAATAGTTATGCAAAATTTAATTTTTAAAATCACTTTTATACATAATATAATTTCATATATATCTATACATATATTATAAAATTTCAAAAATATTCATATTAATTACGAAATAAAAGCATTAAAGATATTTTTGTTATTACCAATTATATTGAGATAATTAAAATAAATTTAATAATATAAAATATTTATTTGGTTATCAATTATTATATGTACACCATATAAAAAAATCTATATACATATTTAAATAAATTTTATTCAATATTATGTCCAACTAATTCAATTATATTTTTATAACATTTTAATAATAAGATTTACCATAGTCATACAACTATTTTTAAAACTCACAACACTTCTAAAAATAAATTTTACGAAACATTTAATTGATTCTCTTTATATATAACTAATTATTTGTACAACACAGCTAATAACAATTATTTTAAAAGGTACAACATCACTAAATTAGTCCTTAATAGTTCACATGTAATGAATATGACATAATAGTCAATGAAAATACGCCATTTCTCCTATCACTAACAAAAACAAAAATTGAGTTAAGAAGTTTAGAAGAGAGAAGTCATCGGTTTAGACATAAGAGAGAGCGAGATTGAAGTTCTTCAGCATCAACCTCTATTTTTATCAGCTATTTATGGGTGTCTCACCAAAATAGACAAATCGAGCATCAAAACATAAATTTGAAGATTAGTTAACCATGGAACTTCAAGTTTATTAGATTTGACAATCTACAGCTTATTAGTTTTGAATTTATCATAGATGAACATTAGAGCTTTTAAAATTCAAAGTTGAGAATATTATTTTAGGCTGATAAGATCGTTGTTTTGTTTTGGATAACATTATTTACTTGGAAAATATGGTACAAAATAATTAGTACATTGCCTAAAATTTTAGAAGTCGTGAACACTGAGCTACAAATCCTATGCCAAAAATTAAAATAAATTTAATTTATCGAATAGAAAAACAATTGCACCGGTGAGTCAAGAATTAACGTGTTTTAGGTAATTTGGAATTTAAATTAATTATTATTTTTTGATTCAGCCTTAACAATGAACTTCAAAAATAATTTAAAAATTTTTATAATAAAATAATTCCACTGCAAAGATTTGAAGCCGAAATTCTAAGTATAGAAGAATTTGCCAATGTGCTATAGTGGATTCCATGAGATTAATGTAAAATAAATTTAGTTATTTTATAGAAAAAAAAAAATTGTATCAAACACTATGGTGTTACTTGGGCTTGTGGGCTTTTGACATTTATTCAGCTTTTATTCTAATCAGACCTAAGATAGGACTTCAAAAATTTGCCATATAAAAATTGTATTTCCTTTCATGTGTAACTGTGTATTTTCAAAAATAATTTGAAATTTTAATTTATAGAATTTAAAAAATTGAACTGGTGAATCAAGATTTAAAGTGTTGTAGGGGTTTTGGAATTTAAATTAATTATTATTGTTATTTTTTTTTTGGTTGAGCCCTGACAATGAACTTCAAAGATAATTTAAAATATTTTTATAATATAATAATTCGACTGCGGGGATATAAATCCAGAACTCTAAGCGTCGAAGAATTTACCAATGTGCTATCGTGGATTACATGATATTAATGTAAAATAAATTTGGTTATTTTATAGAAAAAAATTAAAATTTTGGATAAATTACTGGGGCTTTCGACTTTTAGTTACTTACTACCTTTTACTCTATTGAGGCCTAAATTAGGAGTTCAAACATATTCTGAAAATTTACTACATAATAATTATATTTCCATTTATCTGTAATTACGTAATTTCAAAAATACTTTAAAATTTTAATTTTTCAAATAAAAAAATTGAACTGGTAAATCACGAATTAACGTGTTTTAGGCGTTTTCGAATTCAAATTAGTTATTTTTTTTTTTTGAGCCCTAACAATGAACTTCCAAAATAATATAAAACTTTTTATAACATAATAATTCCACTAGCAGGATTTGAACCCAAAATTCTAAACATGGTTGAATTCGCCAATCTGCCACAGTGGATTACATGATTTTAATGTAAAATAAATTTAGTTATTTTACTGTCATATTTATTTGAAACGGGAAATCACATATGACATACTTAGCAGCCATTCTTCTAGAATTGTGACGTATCAAATTGGCTGTGGCCTGTAGAAATATTGATACATTTGGTCTCAAGCAGGATCTTAAATGATATATAGCATCATAGTAAATATAATTGGACACGTGTATTTAAGTGGATTTTGCTATTCAAAGAAACTAGCAAATTGAAACTCACATTGGACACCGGTGGCATGATGTTATTAAGAATTTGCTTATTGGCAGAATCAAACGGACTAGATGGCGAAAAAGGAAAGATTTAAACATATACCAGCTCATTTCATTTTTTTTAACACTACTCTGTCTTCGTAGCTATCGAGAAAAGGAAAAAAAAAATATTCCAAGTTTTACAAAGTATAATAGGTGACAACGAATGTTAACTGATGTTACTAAGTACATTAGAGCCACATTTAGCTCTAATGCTATTGCTAGGATTTCACATCATGTTAGTCACTGTTATTTATTAATTAATTGTTAATGAATTAAAATTTTCACCTCCATAGCACACATTAATAATTACTTTACCACATGCTAATTACATATAAACTGCCATATCCTTCAAATTACGCACATATTAATCACAAGCCAACGAAAAAGGGTTCCTTAATTATGATCTGAGCAGAATTCACATGAATAATTTACGGTTAATAAATAAAAAATAAAAATAACTAAATCTTAGTCACACAATAATAACAATAAAAACATGTGGCACAAAATTTCTAAAAGTTCAAGATAACTAATATCAGAATATTAATTCACTAATTCATTAAAACAACCCAAAAAACAAAAAAGGAAAAGCTGTAGCATCATTTCTTCTTCTTCTTCTTATTATTATTATAATATTAAAATATTATTGCTTTTGATTCAAAATTCTCTGTTGTGAGAGTAGCTCATCTTGCTTAAGTTAAAGAAGAAAAGCAAGCCAAATTATCGAGTCAAATAAGTCAAGTGCAAATACTGCCAAGTCAGCTACTGCAGCTCAACAATAATGACAGCTCAGCAAATTCTGTTTTACATGCTCTGCTGCATGCGCTTAAATTTAGCTAATTTTAGATTAGTTATATAGTTAGTTAAGAGTGTATCGATTCCTTGCGGATGTATAAATAGCTGAGATTCAGATACATTCATTAATGAGAATCATCAGATCTATTACAAAGCATTATTCTTTCAATTTTCTCAGCTGCCAAACAACAGTTTCAGTAAAATTTACATTTTGATTCATCTGTTTGTCATCCAAATTTGGTTCGTAAAAAGTTCTCTCATCATTTATTTTTCTCTCTCTTTCTCATACTTTCTTGGCTTCCAAACAAGCTAGGTATTTTAATTTTTAAAGCTCAAAGGAACAGCATGAATAAAATCACCTGATCAACACGTGCTCGATCCTCAGCAGAGGCATCCGCGTCACAATCAAGAGGCTATAATGCCTGGAAAAAAGCTCGTCCTTAAGTCTCTCAACTCTTTTGGTCGAGAATCCTGAAAAGACAAAACCCCTATTTCTCCATTTGCCGGAAACAGAAAAATCAATCTCTTTTGGTTTTGGGGGTAAATTACCAAATGGGTTCGAATTATAACATTTAGTTTTGAATAGAATAAATTAAGCGAAGACGAAGTGAAATCAGATGAAAAACAAATTAGATGTGAAGAAGAACAAGAAGAAAAATAAGTGATAGCCATAGATGTGATGAATCATTGCATGATATAACTGTTTTCTTTTTAATATTTTAATATTTATTTTAAATGTTAGTTTTACTGGTTATGTAGTAGATTAATTTAATATCGTATTTATTACAATTAAATTAATCTACTCACAACACATCAAGTACATTTTGAATCTCTGCTGGTAAACGATCCTAAGCAGAAAGATATGCCTTTTTCTCTAAACCGAATTTGTCTAAAGAATGGGCATAAGCATTAATATAGATTCGAGGAGCATATTGGACAGTAATTTTTTGGAACTCATTATTCTGCCTTCTCATCTCTATAATTATCCAGAACTATTCTGCTGCCAATAAGCACCGATACCTACTGTCTCAACATCAATAGCTTGTGAAAACCAGATATTGAAATTTTGCAACAGCTTGTGAAACCCATATATTGGAACTGATTTGGTAATTATTTGTATTAGCTTTTCTTTAGTGTCCGATGAAAATCTTCTCAATTAAAGTCTACTCGATGCGGCTCCATTAATAATGCAGGAAGTGACTCCATCGACTCTCGATAGCTACCCAAAGTCGGCAGTGTCCAGAATGAAATATTGATGTGCAGTGAAATCATAAACATTCTAGATTCGGTGTATACACCACTGAAGTAACGTAAAGAATGATTACTGCATCTCAAAAACCTCTATGATTTAATACTTGAAAAATTTATAACATCAATTATATAATTTCGATAAGTTAATTAAATAGTACTTTTTCTAAAAATCTTTATACAATTTTGTGGTCCTATTTATATCTTTTTTATTTTATTTAAGAATAACCCTTGTCGAAGTTAGGAAAATAACAAGTCAAAATGAATTCTCCCCAAATACGTTTATTTAATTTAATTTTATTCTCAATACATGGAAGGATGAAAAAAAATCAGAACAAAAGATCAATGGGAAGCAACAACATAAGCAAAAATCTAACAAAAACATCGCCTAATAGGACTTACCGAAGGCTATGAGCATATCTACGAAGAAAAGATAAAATCTCAACAGAAGCAGCATCCCATCAGATAAAATCATCCACTCCAGAACCCATGTTAGCCATCATTTATGCAGAACCGTTACCTTCTCGAAATACATGAGTAAAGCGAATGAAAATGAACTGTAATTAGATTGAATGAGTTGTTTGGCTACTGAGAAAAACAGAGAAAGTTGATGAACAATCTGGAATTTTATTTTCAATACTTAAAACGTGATAGTCTAATAACAGACTTTATATACATACATGATTATTAGTAAAAGCTACAGCTAACTAATTTGCATTACATCAAAATCAGCCAATCAAATCATTAAGTGAATAACTAATACTAACTAACTTCCACACACGTGAACTTTCATTGCTGCTTAACAGAATCAGCTGACTCAGCATTGTTGACGTGGCATTGCTGATGTATCTTGACTGCCGGCTTCCTTCCTCTTTTCAATTCACCACAATGAGCTTTCTTCACAGCAAACAATCATGGAGTAAAAAAAAATAAAAAAATAAAAAAAGATAGTTAGACCAATGAGCACTAAGTTCCATCCGAAGATGAAGAACCATAAGCATGGACTGTAATCCCATTTATATTATAAATTAATAATTTATTAAAATTACAAATATAATTATTGTAATGTTTTATTAAATAGAATATAACTCTAATGGTACTTCTTTTTCTCTTAAAATTTAAATATAATTGGATCTCATCTCCAATTTTATTCTTATTTCTAGGAGTTCCGGGGTTGAATTATGAAATTTGAAGTAAAAAAACAATAAATTTTTATATGGGTTAGGGTGGAACAGAGTTGTGTTTGCGTTGGCGCGTAATTTGGCATGCAATGCACAGGGGCTATGATTTTACAATTTTTCAGTGATGGTTTTCACTTGCTGTTAAAACGAATTATATACTATATATTGCATTTTAGCAAATGGTATTCAGTTATAATTTCGGAACACACGTATGAGCATATATTTTTCTCTCCTTTTTTTTTTTTTTTAAATAATGAGATACTGAGCATGACACTGCCCTATATAAGAAAGAAGAAAGAAAACTTACATAGGTAAGCTCGAAAAGATTTTTTTAACTCGGAAAAAGTAAAACGAATAAAATTTGGACTATTGGAATTTTGAGAATTCATTCTCCACTTCTTGTAGTTTTTTCTCTTCCCTAATTTTGTTTTTGTGTGTTTAATTTTATGATTGGCATATTTTTATCAGAAAAATATTGAATAAAGACAAATTTGACTCAAATTCAAGACCAAATAAATTTAAGGCAACGGATAGCTGCAACAAGTACATGCTTTTTTGATGGGAAAATTAAATGAATAAACATAAAGTTTGTAAATTACACATAAAATTAGTAAATAAAAGGTAAAAAAATAAATTAATATAGGAGTGGGTAAATCGGTGTTTTAAAATTGCAAAGAAAACTATCACTTACAAAAATAACATAAAACTTGTAAATCGGTATTAAACCTTAATTTAAAAAATGTTTTATCTATTTAATTTATTAAGTAAAGAAAAAATTTACTCATCAATTGAAAATAATTAATTTTTATTAAAAAAATTGGAATAAATTTTATTAAATTGGTTTGATCAAATTCAGGCTAGGACATTTATAAATTTTTTTTTTCATTTTCTATCATATCATATGTTTACTATGCAAGATAATTAAGCAAAATTCTTTTTTTTTTTATGTGGATCAAACCAAAAATAAAAAATAAAAAGACATTTTTATATTACTAGACATATGTGAAATATTAAAAAAAATTAGATCTAACTGTATGTTTTATACATATTTAATGTAATTTCAAACTTCTTACTTATATTAAAATATCATTTAGGGTTACTGTCAAGGAGGTTTAGGAAGCAAAATCACTTATCTTACAAACAACTTTGAAAAAAATGAAAAAAAAACCAAGTTTTTCAAAATGTTTTAGATATAAGTTTTATCCTTAATAAAATTTCACATATATCATCACATGCATGATACAACCCCAAAATTATTATTATTCAATTTTGAAATAAAAACAATAAATACATAAGGTAATCATCATTACTGTGAGTTTTTATTTTACATTTGTAAGTTTTATTTTTTTTCAATAACTCTTATAATATTTTCTTATTTTTACATTTCATTTATAAGTCTTCTATTTCATCTACATAGTTTATATGTTATTTTACATGCTAATTTACAATTTTTAATTACATATGTAAATGTATGTTTTGTTTACCAATAATACATCATTATACCACTCTTTTGTTAATTTACTTATTTTATCTTTTATTTATAGGTCTTATATTTTATTTTATATTTAATGTTGATCTACAAATTTTATGTAACATCTATTAGTTTTAATGTTTCGTAACAAATATGTAATCTAAGTCATCTCTGTTTAGTGGATGCTAAGGCGCGATATTCTACTTCTGTACTCGAACAAACGACTGCTATTTGACGTTTGGAACGCTAGGAGATTGAATTAGTACCTAGATTGATGCCATAGTCAGTTGTGCTTCATCCGTTATTTCTTGTGAGTAGTTTTCTTCCCCTTCCTGCGGTAAAGCATTTTCTTTTTCAATTTAATCTTCCCTCGCTTTGCCGAGGATTTTCCTTAAACGAAAACAGAGAGGGTTAAATTGCTAGCTTGCAGGATCCCTACTATATTTATCAGTCTTACAATCAAATTAAAACACAACAGCCCTGCCCAGTAATTGGGTTATTTTTTTAATTATTATTATTTCTGAAATAATGGAGAGCAAAAGATTCTCCAAAAAAGATCTCTTCTTAAATCCTACATTTATACAATAAAATTTCTAAATTTGCATTTTAGTAATGCCTTTGTGAATGCCATAATAGTCTTGATTTTGACCATAACTGCTTGGTTGAGAAAGATCTTCACTGATTCTGGTTCTGATCATCACCTTTAGGATCTTATTTGATTCTTCTTATTATATATATGGTTGAATTTTAAGGTCGAAAAACTTTTGCGCTGTCTAGTTGAAAAGTCATTGTAAATTGTTAAAACAATACTCAAATAGTGGAGAAAAAGCAAAAGATGAATTGAACTTTTTGTATGAGGCTATGAGCTACTTGGAAATCAGATGCTAATTAATCTAGTTTAAGGATGGTTCTTTTAAAATTAGCTCATCGCCTCATGCATTGACCATATAGTTTTCTATTATTAGCATAAAATAAAGGGAAAAGATTTATTAAAGTCTGAGGACTAAACAATTACAGGGATTTTATATTTCAAAACTATATATTGTTGTCTTTTAACGTTTTCTGCTTCCCCAAAAAAGCTGGGATAGAAAGCCTTGACATATGCTGTTCTTCCTTTAATTTGGAAGAACTTTTAAATTTTATCATCATCTAATTATTTTCGAATGGGTCCATTGAACGATGTAAAATATCACAATGTGATAAAACAATCAATTCCAATTCAAAAAGATTCGCTAACTCCAATTAAGACTTCGTTGGGACCCTTAGGAACATTCCTTCAAATTGCGAATTTTTATTCATTTTACTATTTAATAACTCATAATCATATCTCGGTAACTAAATATTTGAAACTTGACAATTTGATAAATGGCAAGTTGTATCCTACTGGTTTTAGAGCACCAATGATGTTTTGTTTTTCAAAGAGTGATTTTACCCGAGTTTTCAGGTGTTCCATTTTTTCAAAGAGCTCACAGGGTACCAAGTGCACCTTGAGATATTGCTCTCATTTGAGAAGCTCGTTTGGGGTTCAACTTGCATCGGAGATCCTCACAGGCTCGCTTGTTTTATTTAGTACCCAGAGTAATATGCGAGTAGTTAGAGACCATATAAGGCTCTTCCTTAAGGGATGTGGGTTGTGACTTAAGTCAGGTACCCGATGAATCTTGCCTTAGCTCGTTGCCTTTGGGTACCTCAGAGTATAGGACAATTTGTTTTTCTACCTGTGTTCGCGGAAGGAATTGTTACTTCATGGATTTGAAAGCCACAACCCAAAGAATGGCGTGAGCAAGCTCACCAAAGTGTTGTTGGGCAACGGGCTCCTCATCTGGGTGAATCCGGCTAGATTGTTTGATGGACTTTCCCTTTTTGGGCCGAGCTACTCTCCTTGCTAGATCACTGACCTCCTCACTCTTGTCACCTCTCGCTCATGCAAACTATGTCATCATAGCATTAGAGGGTACATCGGGTGCCATGATTTGTATGCACACACCACGATCAATTTAACAACTACCGTGGAGGCTTTTTATACGCTCCCCACCCAGAGAGAAATGCACAAAACCTCACCAAAACAATGAATTTATTTTTTGTGATTTAGGGTATCGCACTTAGTCGCAGTATGGAGGTTGTTTTGGGCTTTAAAGGAGATGAAGAAGAGTGAGAGAGGGTTGATAATTGTGAGAGGTCATATATGAAGGGTGAGGACTTGAAAGGGTGCCTTTAGACCTACAAAACAACTAAAGGAGGTTAGAAAATGAGCCGACGGTAGCCGACTACCACACTCCAATGCTCAAGTCAGCTATTTGAACTATTTGTAGAGTTGGGAGCTTGCAAACTCTCTAAAATAGAGGCTGAAGGTCAAAGAAGAACTCAATCTTATTTGTGGAGTGTGTGTTTGTTTTCTGTGTATGAAAAATAGAACCTTGGTGTGCCTTACATATGAAGTAACATGGCTGCCTTATCACACAACACTTTTCTAGTAGTGATTTGGCTATCCTTTTCAAGATTCTCTTTTCTTTTTCCCTTATGATGATTTTTGGGTCGTTAAGAGTATGCTTCGGGAGCAAGAAAGATGTTATTTGGCATGACTTGTTTTCTTATACACGTGGTGTATGCTGCAGTATGGTCTAGGATAGCTCTGCAGAGGCTATTTGGATAGCTTTTGAGTAGACCAGCTAAGGACTACTATCTTTGGTGTGCCGTACTTTGCTTTTTGCAGGTATAACAGCTAATTGTCTCCTCTTTTCCAACAAAATATTTATGTATTTGATCTTGCAAAAACAAATATTTTCTATAGGTAATGGAGATATTTTACATTGTTAATATTTTTGGAGATTTTTCTTTACGACCTTCCTTCTTTCACGTCGTACCCCACGTACTAGCTCAATTATCAGTTGTACCTAGTAGAGGTCGGGTACCCCACAAGAATCACTTTATTTTTAACTTTCTAATTTTTCCCAAATATGGTGTTTGAAGCAGAAGCAGGAGGGCGGCTGCATGATTAGCCTCCAAAATCAAGACTCTCAAGTCAAGAATGATAGTGATAAATTCTTGAAAGATGAAGATCATAAGAATGAACACGAGAATTTTAATTAAAACTATTTTTCTTTCTTTTAACTTAGGGTCACTCTCTTCAGGACACTCAGTTGTGGTTGTGGGTTTGTTGTAATTAAATTTAATGATTTTTTACATTATAGTCCTTTCAAAAGTGCTAATTTAATTATAAAATTTGGATTCAGTAGTGAAAATTTGTCATTGGATTCAATGCTGAAAAGATCAGCACTAAAATCATACCAGCATTTAATTGAAAGAGTTTTGATGGACATCCTAAATTTTTTTATCCCAAATATCATTTGTCATTTATTAAGTGATTGATAATTTTTGATAAAATCCAAGTGAATTAGTTGATGAATGACATATCATTTGTGATAAAAATGTTAGAATAGTGAATTAATTATAATTTAAACTTGGAAATGAATAGTTTCAGATCTTAATTTAACTTATTAGAATCCAATACTAACTAGAATCCTAACTTAGTAAGGGGTTGTTTGTTTTTTGTCTAAAGTCTGAATTTTACTTATTTTCAAAAATTTCTTATCTTTAATTTATTTATTTTTATCACTTATGTATGATTATAAGATGTTTAGGTCTGAATAGAAAAAAAGTTAAATACTCTAATTTTTATCTGAATGGCAAAATCTGAATAAAACTTTAATATTATCTCTCATTAATACCCATATTAAATAAATTTTTGTCCTATTATATAAATTATTGTTTATTATTGTTTATTTATCCCCCTTTTTTATATGCGTATATTCAACTATTATTATTCTTTTTTTAAGGTAAATGAGAATTTTAAATATAATAGAATTTTAGGTGAGTGTGTTTTATAGTAAGTCCATTTCTTCATATTTATATTTACTATTTTTAACAGATTTTGGATTTTATTTAATACATTAATTTTAATTCAAATGATTGAACAATTCTTGTTTGGCTTATGTAACTAAGAAGAAAAAAATATTAATAGAATAGACTAAAAATAACCTTATAAGTATTATATATTAATGTAAAAAAATATATGTATTAGATATATATTATATCTTTCATGCTTTGTTAAGATAAACATTTCAAACTCTTTTTATTAATCAAATAACTTATTTATACCTTATCATGTGTTTAACCAATAAAATATTAGTATTTTTTTTTTATTCTTATATCATTTGATCAATTAATTATTCGACCTTACTCTCTTTTCCTCATCTCCGTCCTTTATCAAAATTTATCATGACACATGAAGTAATATTAATTTAACAACTGAAATTGTTCAAAAATTAACAAATTCAGACCTATTGTAATCTAAACAAAATGAAAGGATCAATACTCATCATGTAAAAATAAATAAAATAAAAGTTTCTATATCACTTTGAATCTATTAGAATTTTCTGTGAAATCTCAGAAGCACAAACTCTAAAAATAATAATAAGAAAATTTGATGATATTATAGTGAAAACTAAGAGAAGTATAAAGTTGATTTAGCAAGAAAGAATAAAAAGAAAGAATTGAAAGAGATAGAGAAACTAGTTTAGTCTTTAACCACTGTTACAGTAGAGAGAGAAAGTATTTAATCGAGGGTAATTTTATAATTTTTGAGAATTAATGAATTAAAATAATAAATTATAATTTGATTATTATTTTAATTAAAAAATTGAGTGTTGAAAGAAAATTAGTGAGTTTAAATAGGCCCTCCCTTTTAGTTATTGTATCATATATTAAAATTTTCTATTTAAATACAAGTTCTTCTATTTCATTTGATTTCTTTGTAACATATTCGATGACTATAAAGATTAGGGTCAAAATATTGGCATCTAAAATAATAAATTGAACATTTTAAAACTTTATAAAATGATTTTAACTTTTTCTGGTAATTAAAAAAAAGGATCCGGATGGGCCCATACCAAAGCCCAAGTTTTAAAAACAAAGGTCGGGCCGGCATTTTTATGCCCGGATGTATTGATTGAAAATTTAAATTATTTAACATAAAAGTTTTGACGGGAAGGAGGGAAAAAAGCCCCGCATTTAAAATTAACATATAAACTAGTAAACAAATTGAATGATGGTTGAACTAATAAAATGTAATAAAGCACAGATAAAATGCTTAGGGCTGGGCCACTGGGAAGAACTCCATTCTAGGTAGACATAATAATATTATTCAAATTATTTTAATTGCTCTTTTTCTTGTGTTCCTGTGTTGATTTTTGGATAATTTATTTCATAATTAATCGGTAACAATGTTTCAATTGGTGAAGTTGAGGCCTTTTATTAGATCTTTTCTCGAAGAAGCAAGCAGATCGTTTGAAATCGGTGTTTGCACATTGGGTAACAGAGACTATTCCGCCAGGTCTGTGAAGTTACTTGATCCGGATTGCAAGTATTTCAATTCGAGAATCATTGCATGTGAATATTTCAAATAAAGGGAGAGGAAACAGTATTGCATGTGCATGTGAATGTTTTTCAATGATTTCTCAATCTGCATGGAGATTGTTTTTGGGGTGGTGCGCATGGAGAATTTGAATACTATGGGAAGTTATGACTTAAAAAAATAATAATAATAATGATTGCAAGTCTTACTCTGAACGGATTACGGATGAGTGATGAAAGATGTATTATTCTTTTCAGATGAATTAGATTGTTTTCATTGTATCCATTCATGTCTTAATTTAAGTGTAGCACTAAATGCACTGATTTTACCACTTAAGGATTCTTTTTGCCAATTTTACTGAAACATTTATTTTTCATTTACAAGATGAGATCAGCATGTAATTAGCATTCTTTAGGTGTAATTACATAACTTATTTTAATATCTTCTGTCTATCATATCAATCAAATTTTTTAATGAGTAATAACAAAATAACCAATTCAAAAGAGAATTTTTATCCCCAAATTAAATAGATTAGGATGTATGTTTAAAACAAAAAAAAAATAAAATCTTAAAGGATGGGGTTATTAACACTCTTATTTTAATAGAATAACTTATTACAAAAATACAAGATTTAGAAAGACCCTTTTGATACTTTTTAAAAGATTAAATTAAATTAAGGTATTTTAAAGATGGTCATATTTTTGCCTTTGGATTTAAATAAATAAATAAAAAGGATCAGAAGACAGGGAGGAAGCTGAAATTCAAGCCAATTTAACTGCTGCATTCAGTTGGCAGTAGCAGATTCTTCTATCTTCTTCTTACGAATTCTTTATCCCAATTTTATGGAAAACGCTTATTTTTCATTTACATAACTATTTTAAAGATCTTCTTAATATCATATCAATCGAACTTTTTAATGTGTAATAACAAAATAATCAATTTAAAAGAGAATTTTTATCTAGAAATTAAATAGATTAGGATGTACATTGAAAAATAAAATGTAAAAAAGTGGGGTCGTTTTTACTCTAAAAATTACTATAAATACGTTTTTTTAATAGCATAATTTATTACAAAAATAGACATTATGTAAGTTACTGTTAAGAAATTATTTTGAACACTCATATAGAGCATCCATTATTTGACCCTATAAGTCTTTTGTTTTAAACTTTAAAAAATTTATTTCTAGTATCTTCAATAAAACTTAACATGAACAAATTAATATTTTAAAATATTTTGACTGCAAGATTTGGAAAGTCCCTTTTGATTTTAAAAAAATAAATTAAAGTATTATAAAGATGGTCATGTTTTTGCCTTTTGATTTAAAAAAGAAAACAAAGATTGGAAGACGGAGAGGAAGCTGAAATTGAAGCCAATTCATCAATTTCTTTTAACTTTTCCATTTTTTTTTCAATTGTTATTGGGAGCAAAGAAAATTCATGCTTCTTGATGTTACGTTAAAGAATTTGGAAGTACAAGAGTGGAAAATCAATATTCATATTCTTTATTAAATAAAATAATAATTATAAATGTGTTAAAGAAATTATTTAAAACTAGACTTGATCAGCATGTTGTAAGTATATGCTAAATTTTTAATCTTTTTGTTATGCTTAATATTTTTTTATTGTTTTGAGTAAATTAATTTAAATGATTTAACTTAGCATATGTTTGACATTTTAATGAGTAGAAAAAGTAAAACTTAAATTTTCAAATTTAATAGACGAGTTTACAAATAAATAGAGTGTGCAAAAGTAACTTTTGTAATGCAAAAAACCCTACCCATCTAAAAATTTCTAAGGGATATTTTTTGTTCTTAAATAATATCTTAATGGGAAGTATTGATTTATCAGTGAAAAACATCACCACCCTTTCAAAAATTAATTTTCTTAATTTTTTTTATCCAACAAAACTATGTTGCTTTCGTTATTTTCAAAATATTGTTTAGTCATGCTTTATAACTTATATCAAAATTGTATACACAGTAGATTTTAATAAAAATCGGAATCACATTTATTGATGTACATCTACGACCTAAGTCATTTACTGGCGAAATCAAAATTTTGGTCCAATGGAAACCGCAATGAAGAAATTATAAAGTTAGTTAGATAGTCAAGAGGGCTAAAGTTAGGTTGAAGCAATAAAGAAATCATAAATCTCAGTATGCTAAAATATAAATATTGTAAAACTAATTGGATCAAATTTGTCGTATATTACGAGGATAACAGAGCAAGAAATTCATCAACGCTAGATGACAACTAAAAACAAACAAAAACTAGTTAAAAAAGGTTCAGAAATTATATATAGAAGATCACAAAATAGATAATTAAATAGCATCAACATCCCATCCGAAACCATCCAAGCCATTTGTTATGTCTTATTAATGCCACATTTCTCCATCTTCTGTCTTTGTGACCACCGTTCGATTTTCTTTCACATGCATGTGCTTCAACCAAATTGGTAGTCCCCTGAATAATAATCACCATTTTCAATCATCTAATTAATTGCAATTAGCAAATAAATGCTTGTTATGAGAAATTAAGGTATCTAATAATGGACTATATTAATTTTTCAATATGGATATTCGTCTTACTTGAGAGCTGTTAATTGTATCCTCATCTTGACCTGTAATTGCTGTAAAACTTAATTTATGTTCAATTTTTTCAGCCCTTTCAATGGTACAAGAGCTTGATCTCGATGTCTTTTCTACTTCTTCCATCACTAGGCTCAACTGAATATACAGAGCAAAGTTTACTCATATGAACACGATATTAATACAGAATTAAAGTAAAATTAAGCTAAGTATATGGTACTTAACTAACCTCTAATACGCGATTTTCAAGCATGGTTAATCGCTCCATTAGTGTGCCTTTATAATTAACTTCTTCAAGTGCACAGGCCAAAGTCTTGCATTGATCTTCTGTACTGCTCTTCATTCTTCCAATAGCACAATTTGGAATATGCTTCGTCGACAAGCAATGCCTCTCTTCTAACAACAACAGCTGCATAAATACAATCATCAAAAAACTTATAAATATCTACACATACTTTTTTTTTTGGGGGTTGTGTTTGTGGGGTGGGGGGGGGGGGAGTGGGGTTGCAGGGGGAGTTAATGGGGGGTTGGGCAATCAGGCAGAGTTTAAATTGATTTTTTTTAGTCCCCTATCTTACTCAAGATGAATATAACTAGCCAGTCAAATAATTTTGCTTAAAAACCATTGAGCCAAGTTTCTGGAGCGACTCACACATGCACACACAAAAAAAAAAAAATCACTTACCAAACGATCAAGGCGATCCAATCTTGAAAGAACAGGCAAGGTAGATTGAGAGAGTAGTTCTTGTTCTTCTTGATGATTCATTATTGTAAAATGACCAAATTCCTTATAAAAAAAAACGCACTAAATATAATGCAATAACTAACTTATGAGAGTTAGGAAATGGTGTTGCTTTAAAGTGATGAAGGTGCATGAGAAGTACATGCTTCTAAGTCGTAAAATAATGCAAGCTTGTATACATTCTTTTCAGTTTTTATAAAAGAAGCTGATAAAGGGGAATTGATTGGCAACCACCTCTCCATACCTTGATTGTCACTATTCAATATTCATGCATTTTTTTTAATAAAATTATTTGATGCTTATCAGCATCTGTCTTATCTTCTTAAGTCGTCGGTTTGCATTTTTTTAGATATTTGCATATGCTAGGAGTGAATACGAAAGATACACATCAATGATTTATAAATGGCAACTGGCAAGTCACTAGAGTTACCCTTTAATTTTGTATTGAAGTAACTAATGTGGCACTTAAATAATGAGTTTCTCCATAAAAATATTTACGGTTTATTTACAATCCTTCCTCAATTATCAAATAATTGAAATACCATTCCTCAAATACGAGTAGAATGGACAAATATTTGAGAGGCTTTGAAGAAAAGAATCTATTCAGAATATTAATTGTAATATATACAATCCTGTATAATAGTATTAAAAAAAATTTGTATTGAAATATTATTTAATATTTTTATATCGTCTGCTTGCTGCTCGTTGAAGCACTTCAATTTTGCAATACCTCTGGAATTGAATGTGCATTGCATCAATTTTTTTATTTTTTTATTTTTGGCAATCAATTAACTTCTATTGACCTATCTTACTATTTGTTATTTTAATGATAATGTACAGTTAAAATTTAATTATTCTTATACTTTAATCTATTAACCACCAATCATATATTTTGATCGATAAAAATTCATATCAAAAGAAAATTCTAATCCTTCAAGGGGAAGATGTACAAATTTGAACTGGACTACACATCCTATTGTACTGAATAGAATTGAAATATCAAATCAAACATAAAATATGTAAATACACCAGATAGCATTGATCATCAAGAGAAGAACAAAAATCTATAAGATGAGAGTAGAAGATCTGCTTTCCCACTTGCAAATGGCCTAATCCTTATTTAGGCAGGGTAACACAACAAAATTTCAACCATTTATTTTCATGCAATTCAATGGTTGAAAGAAGCTTTCTATACCTTCTGTACAGTAGGACCTTGTAGAATGTAGGCCACTCAAAGAAACTTATAATACAAGAAAGTATATTAAGAAATTTCAAATTTATTTCAACAGAGACTTTTGGAAGCATTCTAATAGTCAAGAAAGTTTAATTGCCATTCATTAAAATACAGCTTCTAAATTGATACATCAGGTAGGCACTCTGTAAGACGGATCAACCATTTTCAAGATGAATAAGTTGCCTTTGTCACCTCTTGAGATCCTGTCAAAATAAAGAGAATCACAGTATCGTTATTTCCGGATTCTATCAATCAAGAAATTGTCATTTATGGTGTGAGCAAGTTCATTCGAGGCACAATTTAACGATTATAAAATGAAATAGATTTGTTTTGTAAAGACCAACAAAATCAAGCCTTCTAAGTACCCCAAAAAGGATTAATTCAACATAACAAATTGTACAAGAGTTCCTTACGGCTGAAATTATGTAAAAGAGTAGTTTTAAGGAGAGTGTGTTGCCACAAAGTTTTGCTCAGGAGCCAACTGAGACAAGATTTGTTTGTGCTATGGAAGAACATCAACAAGTGCAGTTGACATTGGAAGATTTTTACAGGATTTTAGACTTTTATTATTTTAGTCTTTTTTGTTATTTTCTATTTTAATTAGCAACATATTAGGTATGTGTATAGTCTTTTATTTCTAGTTAATTGTGATTAAGTTTCCCATTTAAGTAAACTTAGAGGAGGTCTTGTCATTATTTTCATACAAATATTTTGATTAATAAAAATTATCCCCCTTTGTTAATTCCCTTCAAGATTATCTCAAAATCTCTCTTATAGAGTTATTTGGAATCTAGTATTATCTAATTTTACTGTGCGATGTTTTAATCTGCCTTGGGCCATTCCTCAAACGATATCTAATTTCACAAACCCCATATCAAGCTTAGACCCATGTATTCTCATCTTTTTGTTGAGTGAGTTTAATTTTATAGTTATTCTGCTTCTACTATCCTATTCGGTTAATTGATATCAGAGAAGTTATGTGCCAATCGCACAACTTTCCCGATTACCCTCACCCTTCCTCCATTTTCCACCACTGACGGAAAAAAGAAAAAAGAAAAGAAAAACCCTAGCTGCCACCATCATCAATCAGCACCACCACCAAACTCACCATCCCTTACCACCGAACACGAACTGTCACCATCCGCCAATAGCCTCATGAAACCATCAGGCGAAGCAATCCAAACCTGCGAGCCACCGCTTGCTCGATCACCAAATCCAACCACCTTTACATTGTCATCAAACTCCCCTCAAGGCATCCATCCAATCTCAGCCACTATCAAGTCCAAATATTAGCCACCAATGATACCGACAAAATTTTAAACTAAACTTTTATTATTCTCGAATGAATCCACCCAAGAGATACAGAGTTTAAAGAAGGAACTCTAAAAAGAGAACTCTTCTAGGCTATATTATCAAAATCACTCACCCTCCTTTAAAAGTTACAACTTAATATATTTATATAGGTAACTTAGAACATCCCTCCAAACTTAAGATAAAATTTCTATTATCTAGAATTCAAATCAAACCTGAACTAAAAGTCTTAGCTGTCATGAGGTGAAAGAGAATGAAGCAAAACTCAATTTGACTACTAGGTCAGTTTGATAAACAAGTGTGAGCAGTCAACACTCATTTAATCATATCTTGATGTAGAAAACTTCAAATCGAACACTGTAAAATTTATTAAACTCCTGACTCAAAGAGTTTTCCAGAGATATGAAGCTTGTTAGATAGAACTTGATGCATTGATGCCGGTAAATTCAGAACTTGCGGCCTTGTGCAAAATTTCTGACAACTGTGACCTTTACTAACTAAATCTTGAATTTCTTTAAAAGAGAAGTCCAAATTTGATTCTGTAAAATTCTTTAGAAACTGGACAAAATTATCTTTTCAACCATATATTATAAATAATTTAGCTATTTCTAAAACAATACAGTTAATTTGGATTTGCCTACGATTGCAGCACAAGTCAAACAATTGGTTGTAGTCCTCTTGAGATAGTAAAAATCCTTTAAGCCCTTTAGATCTAGTTCCTTTTCAAACTACTCATCAATTTACTGGAGATGCTGAAGAACGAGTAAAGAAAATCAAGAAGATGCATGAAAAAGTTAGAACGAAGATCATGAAGCAAAATGAGAAATATCAAAAGAGTGGCAACAAACACCAAAGACATGTTGAATTTCAAGGAGATTTGGTGTGGATTCATCTTAGAAAAGAAAGGTTCCCACGAAGTTAATTTTCTAAACTCAAACCAAGAGCTGATGGTCCATTTAAAGTGTTGAAAAAAATTGGCCAGAATGCCTACAAAATTGATTTGCTTAAAAATTATAGTGTTTCAAAAATCTTCAACGTTTGTGATTTATCCCCATATATTGAATAAAATGAAGATTTAGACTCGAGGACGAGTCTTTCTCAACCAGGGAGATTGACACAGGAGTGTTTAGAGACTAATCATGTTTGAAGGTTAACAATGAAGATCATTGTGAACATTTGGAATGGTTAGTCAAAGTGGGAAGCAAAAGTCAAAATTAATAGCCCAGTTGTTCAAATTAACTGTATTATTATAGAAATAGTTAAATTATGTATAATACATGGTTGAAAAGATAATTTTTTCTAGTTTCTAAGGAATTTTACGAAATCAAATTTGGACTTCTCTTCTTAAAAAAATTTAAGATTTAGTCAGCAAAGGTCACAGTCGTCAAAAATTCTACACAAGGCCGCAAGTTCTGAATTTACTCGCATCAATGCATCAAGTTCTATCTAACAAGTTTCATATCTCTAGAAAGCTTTTTGAGTCAGGAGTTTAATAAATTTTATGGTGTTCCATTTGGAGTTTTTTACATCAATATATGATTAAAAAAGTATTGACTGCTGACATTTGCTTATCAAACCGACCTAATAGTCAAATTGAGTTTTGTTTTGTTATTTTCCACCTCATGACAGCTAAGACTTTTAATTCATGTTTGATTTGAATTCTAGATAATAGAAATCTTATCTTAAGCTTGGAGGGATGTTCCAAGTTACCTATATAAATGTATTAGGTTGTAACTTTTGGAAAAAAGTGAGTGATTTTGATAATATAGCCTAAAAGAGTTCTCGTTTTAGAGTTCCTTCTTTAAACTATGTATCTCTTGGGTGGATTCCTTCGAGTGGTGAGTTGAGAAACCCTGTATCTCTTATAAGATATCATTGGGTGGTGAATCGTAATGTATCCTATTATAATCCTCTAGAGTGGTGAGCTTTTATTAGATAATAATAAAAGTTTAGTTTAAAATTTTGTCAGTATCAACCAAAACCACCACACCAAAACACTACAAGTTGCCACCAATGGAAGCTAATTTTCCGCTGCCGCCACTATTTACTTCCTCACCACTATATCTGCCAGATCTGGACCTCATAGCTCCAATTTTGACCACCAACCGTCAATAATCCCCAAACTCAAGAGTTAAGGATATTTACATTTTTGCCATTCTAAGAAAATTAAAGATAGTGTTAACTAATGTCCCATTTATGATGTGTCGCTCCTTACATACCAGCATCCTAAGAAATTTCTTGACTAGTTGGACACAATTGAGTAATGGTTTATAGATAGATGGATTCTCGAAGAAAATCAAGCGTCCTATGTTGCTCCTAAACAAGGAATAAGTGGTTCAGTTTGATGGGAATAGTTACAAAGTTTAGACTTGACCAAAGGAAATGCAAAATTTAATCATAAAATCATATGAAGCACATTTTGAGATTCAAGTTTATCCCTCTTATTTTATTCCTCTTAATTATTGCTTGGTGCAACAAGGTACAAGATCAATTTCTGATTACATTTCTAAGCTTGAACAATTCTATGGGGCATAAATATTATTTCGACCCTAAAGTGCATACAGTTACAAGATTTCTGAAAGGGCTAAGTTTTCATATTAAAAATAAAATGCCTATATACAATATCTACACTTTACAGCATGTAATTTATTTAGCCACGCAATTTGACTTGCAATACCAAAGACTTCGATGTTGTAATTAAAAGACTTGATGAAATCATAGATTCACTCGAGAAATTGCAAGTCCCTACAATAGTGCCGAAAGAATGTACCAATGAGTTCACTTATTATTGAGAAAGAAGACACGTTTGAGATGCTAATGGACGAGGTTTATGTTGCAATTAATGATGCAATTGCACGATGATTTGTGTGTTGCAACTAATGATGCGATTGATATTGTGCACCCTGTTCCAATTGCGGAAAAGCCATTGGTTTTTTAAGACACTATGATTGAAATGGTTTTGCCATTACCAGAATTCACGCCTTTAGCGACCAACTATCTAAAAGTAATATTCTTATCAATAACTTATGTCGCCATTGGTCTCTCTCTAGCGATGAAACCACGTAGGGGTGGCAAAAAATCCGACCCAATTTTTGGCCTGATTGATCTGGCCCGAAATATTTTGGCTTTAACCCTAACTTAAAGGTCGTGGACAGCTCTCAAGCTTAAAAATTACGGCCTAATTAAATTCAGGTCAGGGTTTGGACCCTACCTAACCTGACCCAACCTGAATCTAACACTTAAAAAAAAGATAATGACATGCACATCACACATTCACACATGTGACACATCTCATACTCTAAAAAAAAAAAAAACCCTAATAAATTATTAACTTTGAAAGAAAACTAAGAGAAGCCTCTGCTCCAAGCCGCAAACACCAATTTAAGAACCAAACTCGAACTGAATTTAAGAACCGAACCAAAATATTTCGGTTCGGTTCAAATTTTTCATTTTTTTGACTTTACAGTTTTACCTTAATATTATTCGATTTTATACTTTGAACCTAATTTGAACCGAACTTTGCAATTTACACTTCCATTAACTATCAAGTTTCAACTATACTCTACACACATAATATTAATAAACTATATATGAATAAACAGACTGCAGCACCAAAGATGACCGTGTGTGAGGGGCTAACGATGGTGTCACCGTCCCTGACGGGAGGGGCTGTGCTAGGAGGCCGTGCACGCGGGAAGAGAGGGAGTGAGCTGACGTGAGGGAGAGACACGCTCACGAGGAAGAAATCAAGAGGGGCTAAGCTGAAGTTTGGCGCCGTGTGGAGAGGGAGAAAGGCGAGGTAGAGAGGCGAGGGAGAGAGGCGTGGGAGAGGGGTGGGAGAGAGGTCACCGATGAGTTGCTGTGTTAGGGATTTGCAAATTGAAATGAACGAATTTTGCAAATTGGTTTTTATATTTTCAATTAAATCAAACTGAACCAATCGGTTTTTCGGTTTCGTTTGGCAAAAAACGAACCGTTTGCCAACCCCTAGCTAAAAATATTCATTTAAAGACACCAAAATTTTAGATCCTCTGTAACAAAATTTAAATTTCGTTTTAAAATGTGTATTTTTAGCGACAAAAGTTAATAATTAGAAAGAGAATGAAAAAAAAAGTAAATAATGCATAAATAGAAATGAAGAAATTTACATTCATGTGTAAAAAATTTCTTTAAAAAAATAGATATTAAATTTCATAATTATTTTTGTATTTTTCATCAATAATAATAATAATAATAATTTTTAAATTAATTAATTCTTTTTTATCATCTTGTCGTTAATTATCATTATAATTTAGTATAAAAATAATTATATTTTAACCATAGCATAAAAATTAAATATTAGAAAAAAGATACATTTTTGGCAAGAAATACTATTCATTGTTAAACATACTTTTAGTAATGAAATATTATTAGTTGCTAAAAGTAAATTTACCAACTTAACAACTTGTTGCTAAAACTCATACTCTCAACACATAAATTAATGAATAGTTTATGCTCTTGGGAGAATTGTATTCGTCGCTAAAAAAGAGACATTTAGCGACAGTTTTTTTTCATTACCAAAAGTGTGTTTTTAGCAGCAAAATACTCTTTTTGCTACAAATCTAGGAGAATAATTTTCGTCGCCTTTATCGTTTTTACCAAAAAACTAATTTCAAAGCCAAAACATTAAGCAACGAAATTTGAAAATTTGTCACCAAAAACCTAATGCAACACACCTATTGTGATGAAGAAATAGACTTGGAAATGATTTGTTGGTACAAGACTTCATCTTCTCAAACAGTTATAAGGCAAGAAAAGAATAAAGCATGAAGAATGTTGAGTTTCAAGAAAGATTGATCAGATACGCTCCACATTGAAGCTCCAAGATGCATTGATGCTTCACTTCAAGTTTTGTCTTCCAGACACTCGAGGATGAGTTTTTGTTAAGAAGAGAGGATTGTGTAGGACAACTTTTAGAAAATATTTGGTGATTTTCAAGTAAAACACATTTTTCATTCTAAACTACGAAATTAGAAAATATCAAAATGAATAAAATACCACATAAAGTTTGATGTTTATTTCACTCTATTAATAATGAGAATAAGAATGCTTAAGTAGCAAATAAAGTAGACACTGTCGTTTTGTGTAAAATGGAATGCTTTTAATTTTGAGAGATAACAAATGAGGCTCAAAAAGAGAATGAATGATATTGAAGAAAATAATAAGAAGAAGAATAAGAAAATGTCAGCCCAAATAATGGGAGAAAAAGTGGAATATGTAAGCCAAAATGATGGAAGCCACAGGACAGATTTTGCCTTCATTTTTTTTTCCCCTGGAGAGAAGTGCCTTCAAATACATGGTTCAGCGCTATGGAAGCTGATGCACACACATGGCAGCCTCTTGGAGATATTATCCTTATCCAATTAGGAATATATATTAAGTGAATTGAGCCTCAAAGTTACTTTTTTGTCCTCTACCCGTATATAGACAAGAAGCAAGTGGTGCTTTTACTTTAAAACAAGAAAAAATATCTTTCTAGTATTTGCTAACTGTCATTTTCTTTTTCGAATAGAAAATTGCGTTCATTTTTTCCTTATTCAGCAGAGGTGACCATGTAGGAAATGTCTAAAAAAGCTTACCATTACAAGGCAAACATGACTCAGTCGAGATGATGGTGCAAGTTTGTAACAAAGTGAATGGTAACTGGCCATGAACCTTTGCTGTCAGGATGCTTGATATTCTTAGAACAATATAACATCAACTAGTTCTAATGCTTCTTAAAAATACTAATAAATAATAATCTTTCATTTCATGAAGAAATAAATCCTCTTCCCAGTCCCAAGAGGTTTTACTAAGTAAACTAATTATCACTAGCAACGCCCTAAGATTATTAAACCATAAAAATTTGCCTTATGCTACCATATGGGTCATCTCAACTAAATAAGAATAACGTAAAACAATTTCCTTTTGTGCCAAAAAAATGCAAATGACAGCTAACAAACACTCAGAAGATATTTTCTCTACATTGAATTAGAATTTTCCACATGTTCTTAAGCTTATCTGGAAAAGGAACTAATAAAAGAACCACGATACAAGCTTCACTTAATATGTGCCTCAATTGGACAAGAATAATGCATTCCAGTGTGATAATCTAAACCAAAGTCATTGAAATATATAAACGCTCTTTCTTCACAGAAAATTCTTTCAAGGTGTGCGTGTGTGTGTGTACAACGTTGATTGATACAACACTTCTCCAAGTTGAACATATCTAGTTTATGTTACACCCTAAGTTTTCTATTGCTGGAACCTTAAGATTTCAGTAATGCACATATTATATCATAAGTTGAGGAATATGAACGAAAACTTAGAGGATCAGCAAAAAAAAACTTCGAAAATTTGAAATTTTCCAATGAAGAGTTAGGTGGGAGAAAATAATCTAGTGCTGACTTTCGTTGAAAACTTTCAAGTTTTCAAAATTTTTGTTGCTGGCACCCCAAGTTTTCATTCTTATCCCCTAACTTATGATATATTATGTACACTACTGTAAACTTGAGGTTTCAGCAATGGAAAATTCTGGGGTATAACATATTAGTAATCAAATATTACCACCTAAGGAGAAATTAACTTGGCGCATTAATGGCTAAGATGCCAAAGCAACCCGAATAGGCCACAAAGTCACCTGCTAACTAAAATTGAATTGCCAATACCTCTTACAGGCTGACCTAGCCTCCTAACAGATCTTGAAAGTCCTAAGAAACCTTATGCACCCCAAAACACCTTGAGATGACCCCTTCACTAATTACACCAGCTCCACCAGTAACTTTAGAAGCTATCTAACCATCCTGTCTTAAGCCTACCTATCTCCATATGCTATTGCTCTTCCATAAATAAACCAACATTAACCTATTGGCCACTAAGCTAAATTGTAGATTCAACACGGTCTTCTTTAAAAGATTTTTGTTCCACTAATTTTCTACAATTGATCCACTGTCTTTTGGCTATAGAACTTGACACAGCATAACTGAGCCCCATTTTGCTTCCATGTTGTCTATATCCTAATTCAAAATCCAGTACATGATAGGGCCTGCATGTAAGGATTTGTCTATTCCTAGTGTTTAAATGTAGAAAATCAATTCCATGTCATAATTATAGAGTTAGGCCAAATTCTTACAACTCCTTCTACTTTCTTTATCTTTTCAACTTCACCTCACTTCAGTAAGCAACAGGATTCTCAATAATGGAAACTACAGAGAAGATTGTTGGAACCATGGGAGAAAAGGGAAAAAAAAAAGATTATGAGCCAATTTGAAAAAAAATAAATAATAAATAATATGTGGCAGCCAGTCGACTGTTTGAATATAAATGATAGAATAGGACCAAACATGTCAGCAGAAATGTCATGCAGAATACAATCCATGGAGCTCAAATTCAATTTCAAGAAGAGATCAGTCATCTAATTTCACTAACAATCAGAATTTTTTTTTTGGGTCTTTTTCTTTAAGTTTGTTGTGAGGTGGGAGAGTGTCTTCTTTTATATTAAAGAATCGAAAACACCACTTAATTATCCATTCTTCTCAAATATAAATTGGGTGATCTCCAGAAGTCATGGAAAATGAATAAATTGAAAATTTGTAAACATATAATGAAAAATATTTATGTAAATTTCATCCACATCCTTAAGGTAGCCTAATTACAGCAAACCTCCCAGTTAAGAAAGGGGTTTCTGATAAATTTGTCAAACCAGGGATTAACAATTTCAAGAAAGGTTAATGATGATATTCAAAAATCAAAATCTAAGGGAAGATTTCTAATGGATTTTGAAATCAAGGGGTATCAACAGATTTTAGCACAGTTATAGAATTGACATGAAACTTCAAGTTATACCCTATCAAGCATAAAAGAAAAGGTAATTTGTGAAAAAATAAACATTAAAGTAAACTTTATGGTTCATAGCCTGTCAACTCACCGCAAATCTTCATCCAAATATGTAGTTTCCAATTCACCACGAGCCGTATTGGGAGCTTTAACTGGTATCTGCAGACATGATAGCATAACTAGTGAAATATTAACTGTCAAAAAACAGGTATCATTGAGTTCATAATGTTTATTGCGTTCGTTGTTTATAGTCTAATAAAATTTAGTTATGGAAGCCAAATACATGTAGAAGAAAAGAGGGAAAATATTAAAGCTGTATTTTCCTAGGCCATTTGACACGGCAGCACATCAGTCTCTAGAAGAAATATATTAATTTCAATTTTTAGTGTGATTCATTTCATTCTTTTTGCGCTGTTTCAAACATACTACAGAAGATAAAAACAGTTCAAATGACCCCAAGGGTTATGTATTGATTGCCTGTAATGGTTGACAGATAGTTTTAGTTTCAACAGTGCTCTAATAAAAGAGGGGTCCAATTAGTATCTAAGTAGTGGGGGTCATGGCCTTTCACTTCAATGGTCTGAATAAATTAATTACTAAGTACAAATAACATACAAAAATACATTCTAGCACCTAAATTTCTGTCTGAACCACTGGTTTAAAAGAGCTACAGGACTCCAGTACTATCTCCAGTTTTCTTTTACAAGTAGTATAACAATTCAGTTATCCAGACTAGAGTGAAAAATTGGGTTAGCATAGAAAATAAAATATAAAAAAATACATGATGGGAGTGAACCTATTGAGTAGAAACAGATTACTTAAAAATAACAAAGAAAAGGAAAGATAGAGGAGGGAATGTATGTTGGGTCAGATCAACTCTATGTTTACAATCTCATTTAACAAAAAAGAACAAGAAGCAGAATATCACTAATGGGAGTACAAAACCTACCAGACCTCCAATTTTGAAATAGTCAAATTGTACAGCCACCTTCCTTGAATTCAGAGGTGTCAAATCTGCTGTAACCTACAAAGTATAAATATCGCTATATCATACAACAAAGAGTAGTGCTACAAATCTCAATCCCAAAAATCTATCCCAAATAATGTGCATTCATCAATAGGGTGGTAAAATAATACAACTAATTCACTTGCATCTCATAAAGAATTTTCAACCACTTTATAAATGACACAGCACATGCTGCATCATTTGAGATGAAATTTGGGATTAAAACTTGAGATGTCTATCATTACTCTACAGCAAATAGAAGATGCATGCATTTTAATTGTTGTCACAGAGACATAACATGCAATTACTTATAATTTCGGCTAAAACCAAGTACAATGTGAAGATTGAGCACGGTTCTACTAATCAAAAAACTATTTGTAAGTGTATTTTATTTGCTTTTTTAACTAAACAATGGCTGGGAGCAAACAGGATGATTGTACAAGATAAAAAGTCCAAAGCTAGTTTAACAGAGGGAACTGGTGGAGCTTGAAACATAGCTCCCAGCCAAGACTCAGGGATGGAGCCAATGCATAGCTGGATCAGCAACTGACCTGATTTTAAATTTTGTCATCATCTTTTGTTAAAATGAATTTGAAAAGATAACAAAGACACTATAAGACATGTAAAGGTCAAACTTATGCCTAAGCAGACAATTTACTGTGGATTTATACAAAATCATTTTATGTAATATATCACTTTCTCACTCCTTGCTTTCCTAAATCTATTAGATAATGGCAACAAAGAAGCATTCACATGCCTATTAGTAAAATGGTTAAAGGATTGTAGGTGCTTCTATACCTGACATTGCAGTGTGACTATTATATAATGTTTCCTCAACCTTGGAAATCAGAAGTCATATGCAGTTGAACTTCAATATTTTGAGAATTGGTGCAAAATTTTTTATTTGCATTGGGCCATAAGAAATAAACCTTGTCAAAATAGTTAAAAATGCAAACAATTCTGATGATAATTAAAAAGGCCAAAAAATTTAGAGACAGAGGCAAGAGATCGTAGAGGCTTAAAATCAAAACAAACATTAAACGGCAATGATCAGGTTCAAACACAGCATTAATTCTTCCTGCAGTAAGTAGTGCGATCGAAAAAATAACCAAAGAAAAAAGTTTAAATAGAAGTCAACAAGCCAGTGATGCATTTGAAAAAGAATACCTGGTTGAAGAAAGGCCCAGATTCCATATTTTGCGCCCTAAGTGTGTCCACATTGATTGCTTGGTAGTTTCTAACCGATCTTAAAAATCTGGGCCTCTGTAACAACATTACATTTTGCGTCACTCAATTGTACAAACAAAGGAAAGATATTCTAACTATTCCTCGTATTAACGAACAACCCAAGCACAAACACAAGTGAAACTGAACCGTTTTGCTGAATCTCTCTACCCTCTCCTAAAGGTGACCAAATATAAACGACTAGGCTATCTCCTCAAGACTAAATGAAGCCACTTCTACACTAAATATAAGGGGGATAATAAATCATACTTTCCACTGGTAAACAAAATGAAAAAAAAGGCTTAGCTTACCTGGGTCTGCAAAATTGATTGCGAAGTTGTGTATATAAGCTCCCACTTTCCATTTAGCAAGTCAGACTTGAGTGGCTCCTTTGTTGGATTCACTCCTTCAAGTTTCCGTGCTATCTATTCAAAAATAAATATCAAGAATCAGCGGAAAAGAATGCATAAAAACAAGAAATTTCCCTGCACCATGTCTGATGATACAATGGCATATTACTATCCAATGACAATTTTAATTAAATATCACTAACGACAATGATTTTCATTCTCCAGATCCTGCTAATTCAGTAACCAAACAAAGAAAAGGAGCTAAAACTGACTTGCAATCTTTCATTTCCTATTAACGGCCAAACTGTGCTGAAGGGAAAATAAGCCAATAAGTCTCGGTGTCAAATTACTTTTCATCTTGACCAAAGACGAATTCAAGTTAGGGCCAGTTTGGGATAGCTAAAGTCTAAAAGTGTTTTTTTTTAATTAAAAAAAAAAACTAAATTTCAATTTCGATGTTATTAAGTATTTTCAAGGTCGCATTAGGCAAAATTACCTGTCTTTCACAACAAATTATGAGCTGGACAATGAGCTGTTTTACTAGTTTCATGAATTTTCCATAGTCTTCCATAAACTATCTAATATTACTGCAAATAGTACATCTTTTCATGTCTATTTTACTCATTATTTACTGTCACAACAGTTTGCTATTGAAATTCACCAAACAGTTATAATCGCTTTTACAACTTGCTACAATTGTTTCCCCTAAATGGAACATACAATAATTTTTAAAACTATTGATTTTATAAATTGTTTTAATTGAACTACTCTCTATAGTTGATTATTTTTTTTTTTTTCAGTACGACTAACAGTATTTATTTTAAAAATGACAGCATTACCAAACTGACATTTGATTAATCAGTAAATTCTCCTTTAGTCCTAAGTTTTGGACTATTACTCACTTATTTCCTTTATTTCTAACTATTACTTAAAATATTTCTATCGTTACTCTTATAGCCGCAGAATCTAACTTTTCAAGGGTAAAATAGTATTTCTAACTGATATAAATTAAAATAAAACAAATGTAACATCTAACAAATTAAAAATGGAAAATAATAAAATAGGTCTCAGTTGAATACGGATATACAACGTGAATATTTTGGATAATTTTTTAAAATATAGGGACTAACGGGGTAATTGGTTCAATCCTTAGGCACTAGAGGTACCCTAATAAAAAAATATATAGCTGCATGGCATCAATTTTCTAAGACAAAATAAAATCATGCCATTGATGCCAAAATATATCATTGCACAAACTATTTAATTGTAAATGTAAATAGTGTATATTAGAATTTTATTTCAGTCATTATATACTTTCACAACGTTCTCCAAACAAGTATAGAGCCTGTTTGGAAGTGTGGCAGCCCAGGTACTAAGGGGTTTGGTAACTCTTGTAACTAGGTTTTGGCAGCTTAACAAACATTTTTTCCCACCTTCTACTCCACAGCTATAGCTTTTACTCTATAGCAGTTACAGCTTAAAAGCTACAGCACCTCACTCCCAAAGACAACCATAATCTCTTTTCAAAGGCAATTTTCAGATAATAATTTATCAAACACTTAACTGATTTTCTGCAACTAATTATTTCTTCACCACGGACAAAAGCAGGCAGGGCAGAGGTAGGTATCCGCCCCCAGGCTGAAAAGCAATTAGGGGAAAAATAAGGGTCTAAATTGAAATTACCTACGTCTTTGGGGTCTTTACATATGGCCCCCCAATATTTACATAATTTTGTCTCAAGCTACTTTATTTATGACTTATTCGGAATGGACGCGGCAATTGACTCCTTAATTTTACTGATAATGTTACAGCCTACTTTAGTTTGTATTTTCGCCAGTTCCACCACTGGATAAAGGTGATTATCTTGAAAGCCATAGCGTAACTAAACTGTAAAGTAAAGCATCATTGCATATATTTTCTGATCGAAAATGACATAGTAAAGCAAATAGTAACCTGTTCGACTCTCTGCTGGTCTTCAGGAGTGGCCTCGGCGCCACGATCAAGAGGGGCAATGGCCTCAAGGAGCTCTTCTTTGAGAACCTTAGCGTCTTTCCCTTTGTTCAAGAACGCAGGAAAGAAAGAAACACTGGCTCTCCATTTTTGAGAAGCCGAAGAATGATAATATTCACTGCTTGAGAGGTTGCGGTTGTTTTGGTAATTGTTGTTAAGCTTAGTGGGGAAGTAAGAGAAAGAAACCCTAGAAGGGAAGAGTAATTGTGGGGTTGAAAATTGAGAGCCAGTGAGGACAGTAGCAGAGTGTAGACAAAGAGATGATGATGATGAAGATAATGCCATTTATTATTATTATAATGATTAATTGGTAAAGCTCTTTGAAGCGGGAGAGATTCAGTTTGTTGTAATAACCGATAATAATGGTCGATTGGTTTGATGTACACGTGTTGTGCTTGTGTGCCGTTTGGGGGTAGCTGTACAATTCCAATATTACCCCTTCTCTTTTGACGCCATTCATTCAACCCCACTAATGCACAGCCGAGCCCAATGCACGTTTACCACTAATTTGTATTATTGTATGGGTTGGGCGATCAGGATTTTAACGGTTTTAAATTTGATTTTTACAATTTTCCACATACAGTGGTCAGTGCGATGTACGTCTTTTTTTTATTATTTTAAGAAAGGTCTTTTTTGGATAGAAAATTGAACTGAGTGCATTGTGCTTCCCGCACGCAAGGAATATCTATAGTAGGTTGTTTAGAATTTAATTCGATTTGCTTAATTCATCATTCATAGAAATTTGATTTATAAAAATCTAATTCGTAGTTTGATGGATTGAATTAGATTGAAAATTTAAAAATCTACAGTCGGTAGATTAGATATATATTTACTTCTGTGAATTTGTAAAAATTTATGAATCTGTAAAAAAATAAAAAATATTTATTTAATAACAAAATTAAACTTCTAAATATGACATTATACTTATTAATAATAAATAAGTTAAAATATAATTACATCAATACTATATTATGTCTTATCTAAAAATAATATAAAATAAAAATAATTAAATAAAAATATAATTTCCCAAACAGTTAATTTTTATGTACTGATCTAAACAAACGAGATTTTTTTATGTTTTATATTTTAAAATTTTGAATGTATTTTTTAATTTTATTTAAATAATTAATTTATTTAAATCTTATTTAATTTTAAACTTGATCGGTAGTAAAATTATTTTTATATTAATTTTTTTATTTAGTTAGTTCGTGGATAAGATATGATTAAAAAATTTTAGTTTGCAAACCAATCTGTAAAATAGTGGATTAAATATAGATTATGTCAAATCCGCATACGATCCGCAGACGTATGGATTGGATTTATATTGAATTTCATCAATCCGTGGATTAGATTAGATTAAAAATTTATAATCCGTAAAATGTAAATCAGATATAAATTGATGTCCAATTCAAAAAATTCGATCTACGAACACCCCTAATCTATCATAAGATCTTTAAAATTAAAAAAAAAATGTTGGATCAACATTTTTGTGCATGCCCCCATTTCACTATCACAGTAGCAAAAAAGAAGCGAGTCTTTCAAAAGTTTATAAAAACTAGTTCTGAAAATACTTTTTTTTAAATATGATTTAAATACTCCTTGCTCATACCCTAAAAACATTTAACTCAATACCAAAATAATTTACAACCGGCCCAACAAAGCGAAATTTTCAGAAAATGGTTAAAACATCTACTGTGTTCTTATAATTTTTGAAATGAAACTTCTTTGCATTTTAAAACTTTGATCCCACCGTTTTTATTTAAATTTCACCCTATTGAGCATGTTTAGCATTTTTTTTTGCACAAAGCAGGACTATATCGTAACAAAATGAAATTCATTTGATTGATCCATGGACCTACCCATTAGAAATAAAATCCACAAGATTTCGTTTTACATGTGATAGAAAGATTCGATTTGCTTCCACAACCAAAATTTTTTCACTACTGTGAATTCTAACTTTTAGGTCGACAACATTTAACTTTCTTTAATAATGATTAAATTTAACTGTTTTAATACAATTATATCACACTAAACATGATTATGTACTAATTTTTTTATAATTTATTCCAGTCCAATGTAATGCCATCTTAGCGCGTTTTTGGGCAACTATTTTAGATTTTCGCCAAAGCAACCAAACACAAACAAACAAATAAAAAAAGGTCACATGTAGCACTAAGGATACGTCTGGCATTAAAATTGTTAGCTGTAACTTAAAAATTACAGTACTAAACTGATTGATAAACACTATCTGTTGTAGTTTAAAAGGTATGTTAATATAATTTTTTACTTGTATAATAAAAAATTTATTATATCTTTAATAATTTCATTAAAATTATTATTTAAAAATTATATTTATTATATATTATTAATTTTTATTTTATAATAATAATTTTTTTACACAATAACTATAGCTCACCTCAATTCTAAACGAACTTAAACACTCCTATTCGAGTAACATTTTAAAATGTGCTTCATTGGCGACTCAATAATGTTATCTTTGCTGACTCAGCACAGCACCACGTTGGCGTGTTCCTCGTGGGTTGTGGCTTGTACAGCGCTTTTGCTCTGTCCCACTTTTGCTTGCGTATATCAACTTTCCTTCTTTAAATTTGAATAATAATGTGCTTCTTCGACTTTGAATCTTGAGAAGCAAAAACAGAACAGAATCACTGGAGATGGTATCAAGACTTTCAGTTACCCAATTGAAATCATCACCAGCTGTGTCCAATTCTGTAGTTTTGAGGCATAAAGAGTTGTGTAGGTTTGGATATTTTCCGAGGAATTCTTGTTCAGAGCAGGGGTTAAGGTTTAAGGTTGTGGGTCAGTCTCTTGGAGATAGATGGAAGCTCAAAGATATTGATACACGTAAGTGGTTTTTTTTGCTTTTGTAAACATTAATTTTTGCTTTTGAGCTTTTTAATTACCGTCTGGTATTTCGTTTTGCTGCTAAGAAGATGTAAAGAGTGTTTTTTTTTTTTTTTCGTTTTAAGTGACTAGTAGTCTGATAGAGTACTTTCTTTTGAGTAGTTGAAAACGCTTCTGTCTATCATTTGTAGTGTTTTGGTACAGTAGGAAAAAGTGCTTTTGGAGACGAAAAAGCAATTGAATTACTTTCGACGAAGCATTTCATGGGCGCTAATCTGAAAAACACTTCTGAGGTCATAAAAGCACTTGAACTGTGTTGGGGAAGAGACATATAGTAGGGGCTTTCTTGAAAAGAAGGAGCTTTTTTAAGTGTTAATTGGAAAGCACTGCCAAACACACCCTATGTTTATATTTCTGATGGAGTTCATTAGATACATATTAAGTGAAAAAAACTTTTTGATTATGAGAAGGTTATGGAGTACCCTTTTGTTGTATTTTGTTTGTGGGGCATGTGGTTCTAATGTTCATTTGTTTCAACAGATGCCGTGCAAGAAAGATTGTACTCATGGCTATCGAAGACCCAAAATTTTTTCAGTGAGACACTGGTGAAAACAGGTCAAAGTGGAAAGCGTGTTCCTGAACATGCATTTGATGCTCAGGATATGGAGGACATATTTATGGCAGAACAGACCATTGATGGCAGAACGCCAAATGGGAATCTCTCTTTAGCAGCTATTGTATCAATTGAGCAATTCAGCAGGTGCAACTACTTGGTTTGAATTGGATTTATGAACTTGCGTTATTTGTCTGAGATTCTTATTAATTAATGATAGTTGTAAGGACTTATGAAATTATAGAATTCCGTAACAAATTTCCTTTACAAAAAGTTTCAAAGAAATAGAACCTATACAACAAGTAGTGGTCTAGGGTAGTCATTTCTTCTCGTATAATGAAATTCCATGTAAGGACCTAGTACAATCATCATTCTTTATACTAAACTTGTTGGTTAGTATAGGTGAATAACTTGTATTTCTGTATATTTGATCAGAATACAATAGTACAAATATATAGCTTTACAATGAACTAATTTAGGAAACTATCCTAGCTAATTGAGGAAACTATCCTAGCTAATTGACAACTATACACGCAGCTATTCTAGGAAACTAGATCAATTCTAATAACTCTATTTGTGGTACAATTTCCTCTGGTTTGAATTAATATCTTGCAACACTCCCCCTCAAGCTCGCTTGTAGATGTCTTCCTTAGCTAGCTTGCTGACTAGTAGTTCGAAATGTCCCTTGTGTAGTCCTTTGGTGAGTATGTTTGCTATCTGTTGTGCGGTTGGTACATAGGGAACACAAATTACCCCACTTTCAATTTTCTCCTTGATGAAATGCTTATCAACCTCAATATGCTTAGTTCTATCATGTAGAACTAGACTGTGGGCAATTGAGATGGCAGCTTTGTTATCACATTAAATCTTTATGGGAAGAGACACTGGAATCTTTAAATTTGCAAATAGTCTCTTTATCCATATTGCCTCGCAAATTCCATGTGCGAGAGACCTAAACTCTGCCTCAGCACTACTCCGAGCCACAACGCTTTGTTTTTTGCTCCGCCATGTAACGAGATTTCCTCCAATAAAGGTACAGTAGCCTGAAGTTGATCGCCTGTCAGTTGAGCTACCAGCCCAATCTGCATCTGTATAGACTTCAATTTGAAGGTTGTCCCGTTTCCAGAACATAAGACCCTTTCCAGGGGTTCACTTTAGATATCTTAGTATCCTATAGGCTGCATCAAAGTGTTCTTGTCCTGGTGAGTGCATGAACTGACTTACCATGCTTACAAGGAAAGCTATATCAGGACGCGTATGTGACAAGTAGATCAATTTCCCTTACTAGTCTCTGAAATTTCTCTCTATCAATCACATCTTCAGCTTTAGTAGGATTAAGTTTTAAGTTGACTTCAATGGGAGTCTCAACAGCCTTACAACCCAGAAAACCTGTCTCTTTGAGAAGATCAAGAATGTATTTTCTTTGGTTTACAAAGATACCTTCCTTTGATCTTGTAAATTCCATACCAAGGAAGTATGTTAACACACCCAAGTCCTTGATCTCAAAATCTCGTGCCATTTTCTCCTTAAGATCTGCCAACTCTTTAGGATTATCACCTGTTAGAATTATATCATCCACGTAGACAATTAGTATTAATGTCTTACCACTCTCTGAGTGTTTATAAAACATTGTATGATCAGCTTGGCTTTGCTTGTAGCCATAACTCTTCACAGCCCTTCCAAAATGTTCAAACCATGCCCTTGGAGATTGTTTAAGGCCATATAGGGATTTTTTAAGTCTGCAAACCTTGTTTTGACGGAACACCTTCTCAAATCCTGGTGGTGGACTCATAAACACTTCTTCTAAATTCCCGTTCAAAAAGGTATTCTTGATATCTAACTGGTGTAATGGCCAGTTATAGTTTGCTGCTAAGGATAATAGTACCCGAATGGAATTTATTTTGGCGACAGGGGCAAAGGTTTCTTGGTAATCAACCCCATGTGTTTGAGTAAACCCCTTAGCCACGAGTCTGGCTTTAAATCTCTCTATATTTCCATCCGCCTTGCACTTCACTGTAAACACCCATTTGCATCCAACTGTTTTTTTATCCATGGGTTGGTCAACAACTTCCCATGTCCCACTTTTCCTCAGAGTATTAATCTCTTCCATCACCGCTGATTTCCAATCAGGATCATTAAATGCTTCTTGAATGTTTCTTGGCACACGCAGGTTAGAGATTTTAGATATAAAGGCATTGTATTTTTTTCGAGAGTTTACCATAAGATAGATATTTGGACATAGGATGAGAAGTACAAGAGCATTTTCCTTTTCTGATTGCTATTGGAATATCATGATCATTAGAATTGACATCAGGCATAGGATTGACAGTAGGTTCAGATATTTCATCAGGATTAGGAACAACAAGATTATGTGAGGAAGTTTCTAGAGTACTTGTATTTCTTTCAGATTCTTCACTTAGGGTGTCTGATTGGCCCTGTGCTAAAGGGATAGTAGGTCTCTTACTCCTTGTATGGTTCCTCCTTGAATAAGTAAGAAGCTCTCTATCTTGTTCCTTGAGAACAAAAGGTAGTATTTCTCCCCCTATTGGGGTCTCAATGATGTTTGGCAAAATAGTCTTGGTATCACCAGTTTCAAAAACAGCATTAGGAATAGCAATTTCCTTTTTACTAAAAAACTCATTTTGAGGTATAGGTTTAGTAATGCAATCTACGGTTTTAGGCAGGGGATTGGAAATAACATCCCAAAAATTTCCTTCTTCTCCTATGTTGTCCCCCTAAAGAGATTTTTTGAAAAAAAGGTTGACTTTTCAGAAAAGTGATATCCGTAGAAACAACAATTTTCCTAATTTTTTGATTAAAACACTTGTATCTTTCTTATTTGGTGCATAACCAATAAAAATACATTCTTCAGCCCTTGGATCAAGTTTAGACCGGTTTTTATTAGGTATATGAACATAAGCTGTACATCCAAAAATTTTCAGAGGAAGATTAGATTGAATTCGTGATTCAGGAAAATATTTTTTAAAACATTCAAGTGGTGTAATGTAGTTTAGAACACGGGTGAGCATCCTGTCAATTAGATAGGATGCAGTTAAAACCGCTTCGCCCCAAAGATGTTGAGGAACATTCATAGAAAACATAATAGCACGAGAAACTTCAAGTAAATGTTTATTTTTACGTTTAGCAATACCATTTTGCTGAGGTGTATCAACACAAGTAGTTTGATGGTGAATACTTTTTTCTGCAAAAATGTTCGAAGATTTTGCTTAAAATATTCAGTTCCATTATCAGTATGAATAATTCCGATTTTAGCTTGAAAGTGGTTTTCAATCATCAAGTAAAATATTTCAAATAAGTTATGAACCTCAGATTTTTCCTTCATTAAATAAAGCCAGCATAGGCGAGTATGATCATCAACAAAAGTCACAAACCATTTTTTACCTGAAGAAGTATTAATTTTTTAAGGATCCCAAATATCACTATGGATTAAATAAAAAGTCTTCGAAGCTTGATAAGGCCTTGAAGGATCGATAGTTCTATGACTTTTTGATAAAATGCAGTTTTCACAATGGAATTCAGAACAATTCAAACCGTTAAATAAACTAGGAAACAATTTTTTGAGATAAGGAAAACTAGGATGCCCTAGCCTATACTGCCAAAGCATAATTTGATCCTTAACCTGAGTAGAACTGATACTACTAAAGCCTTGAGCTTCTTTATTCTTAGATTCTTCATCTTCAAAATAGTAGAGACCATCTATCAATTTGGCAGTGCCATTCATCTTCCCCGAGCTCTATTCCTGAAAGACACAGTGGGATTTGGAAAAAATAACACGACAATTAGAGTCTCTAGATAATTTACTAATTGATAGCAGATTACAGGTAAGTTTAGGAACATGGAGAATATTTTTAAGAGAGATGGTTTTAGATAGATTTATCAAACCGTTGCCAGCTATAGGGGGATATGAACCATCTGCTATACGAACTTTTTTATGACCAGAAGTTCTGGTCCAGAACAAGGGGTGTAAGTATGAAATAAATGAGAAAAACTTGCCATGTGATCAGAGGCTCCCGAATCTATAATCCAAGGAGTATAAGAAACAGGTAAATGACAAGAGAGAGCATTTAATTTACTACCTGCTTGAGCAATGGCAGCATTAGGTGTACTTAACAATCCTGAGTTAGATTTCAGCAGGTTCAGAAGGTGATCCATCTGCTCTTTGTTAAAGGGGACAGACTCGGCCTCATGTGCAGCAGGAGTATGAGTGAATCTGCCTTCATGAGAACCCTTCTAATTTGCTGGTTTTCCGTGGATCTTCCAGCAAGTCTCTCGTGTATGTCGTTGCTTATTGCAGTGATCACACCAAATGCGAGACTTTTCATCAGGTTTCTTTGTAGCAGTTCGGCCAGCATTAATACTAGCCGCAAGGGCTGAGTTTTCAATAGTGTTACCGAGATTCCTTTTGCCAAGCATGACAAGACGCCGGCTCTCCTCACGGCGTACCTCAGAAAACACTTCTCCAATAGAGGGAAGCGGCTGCCTCCCAATAATCCTGTCTCTAACTTCATCAAACTCCATGTTAAGACCAATGAGAAATTTGAAAATACGGTTATCCTCCACCGTTTTCTTAAAGTGTTTAATCTTCAGAAGATTTCCACTCATCATCAGTAAATAGGTCTAAATCTTGCCAAAGTTGTTTCAAGGAATTAAAATATTTAGTGAGTATCCTCACCTTGGCGGATTTCTTCGAGTTTCAGAGTTAACTCATATACTTGAGATTGATTTCCCAAGTTAGAATACATTTGGTTAATGTTGTCCCAAAGCTCCTTGGCCGTGTGATAACACATATAGTTGGAGCTTATGTCCTTCTCCATAGAGTTCACCAACCAAGTCATTACCATCGAGCTTATGTCCTCCTCCATAGGTTGCATCATCAGCCGCAGGCTCCTTTGTCTCTCCAGTCAAATACCCGATCTTGGCCCGACCACGGATATACATGCGCACAGATTGAGACCAACGCAGGAAATTTTCTCCATTCAGTTTAATGGTAGTGATCTGAATGGAGTGAGATTCTGTGGTCGAAGCCTGGATTTTAGGCGGCGCAGCAGCAGGTGTTGGCAGGCTTGTAGAAGCATTCTGGGCCTGTTCAAGGGTGTTTGTAGACTCGGAAACAATGTCGGACATGATGAAGAGGTAGGACTGATTTTAGGGTAGAAAAGAAAGTAGGAGAACGGATAGGTTTTCTGCAGGTAAGAGAAAGGGCAGAACGGCAATAGGGTTTCCAGTAATTAAAGGAATTCCTGCTCTGATACCATATAGGTGAATAACTTGTATTTCTGTATATTTGATCAGAATACAATAGTACAAATATATAGCTTTACAATGAACTAATTTAGGAAACTATCCTAGCTAATTGACAACTATACACGCAGCTATTCTAGGAAACTAGATCAATTCTAATAACTCTATTTTTGGTACAATTTCCTCTGGTTTGAATTAATATCTTGCAACAGTTAGCAAAGGAGATAAATAAACTTCAGAGTTGAAAAATTTTTAAGCCATTAAGTTTTTCATTATATCAATTGATGTAATGGGCCGCATATATTAATGATCTACTGTAGAAGATGTTACATTCTACATTCTTGGGGTTGAAGTTATGTTCTGTTTGGAATCAGAGAGAGGAAGCAAGTTTTCATTTCTTTGGAATTGCAGTTCTAAAGTTATGGTTTAATTTTCTTAGAAGGCATCATGTCTGCTGACTTTTGAAGAAACGTGGATATTTGATAAATATGCATCCTCCAATACTTTTCTTGAGATTTTGGAACAATTATTCCATCTATCATGGTTTGGATCCATGTGCATTACAAATCTACATTTGTAGTTGTATGTTTTGTGAAAGTGTGCGCATGCACGTTTTTAATATCTTAGCTTGAATGTTGAACTTTCATTTGATAGTATCATTGTGACTGATAGTGAGAAACAATTTCATTTTGGCTGAGTTTTCTCCGCCTGTGTGACGAACACTGGAAATATGATATGAATTTTGGAATTAAGATATGCAGGATGAATGGCTTGACTGGACAGAAGGTGCAGAAGATATTTAAAGCACTCGTTCCTGAACCTGTATACAATGATGCCCGTAATTTGGTAGAATATTGCTGTTTTAGGTTTTTGTCGAGGGATAACTCAGACATCCATCCATGCTTGAAGGTTTGTGGACTTCGTATACGTGACTTTTATGTTAAAGATTTCTTTTATCCTTGAACCATTTTAGTTAGGTTCACCCTTTTCGATGGAAATTTTCACTGTTAAATAAAAATTTTAAGGGTACAGCTTCTTCTTATGTCCTACACGAGATATGCTATGTACTTCATAGAGCTTAAGAAAATCCGCTAATAAATTTGTTCACTTTAAACTTTTGCTTCAATATCTGGAAGTGGTGGGTGGTTCTGACATTTTCTTGGGATGATATGTATGCAGGAACCTGCTTTCCAGAGATTAATATTTATCACAATGCTGGCATGGCAGAATCCTTACTCTGGTGAAAATGAATACAGAGAGAATTTTCCGGATAAAGCTTTCTTTCAGGTTTGTTTTTTCAGATCCTTAATAGTTATTATTCTTGTTGTTGCTGTTGGTGATGATTATAAAAAAATACAACAATTTGTTAATGAAACAATCAAAAGAAGTTCGTAATGAAAGTGAACAGCTTTGATGAGTTGAACAATACATACTCTTCGCCTTCTCACTGGAACATAGAATCCAGAGACACTTGACACAAAACAGCATCCCTACTTTTCATGAATGAGGCAACAAGAAGCATCCTGAAATTTCTATGAAACCAAAGCCCAATGTCTTGATCAATGAAAATTGTTAATTATAGTAACAACAATAAGAAGAATAGTGACTTTGAACCCAATATGTAATTTGAGTTGGTTCACTTTTGATAATGTCGTGCATCATGTCAGCAATTGTTAGTTCCCGTATAATCATTAACAATATCATCCGTTTGATTTGTTGCTTTATCTTGTTATTATCAGTTGCAACTCTATGTATCAGTTAAAAGTTATTATCAGTTGCTGCTCTATTTATCAGTTAAAAGTGTTATTTCTATTTCTGGTTGTTACCAGGGCAAGCTTGTAGGAAAAGAGGCTTTTGTTCGTATAACTCCAGCTATTTCTGGTCTGGCTGATCGAGCAACAGTGCATAATCTTTTCGAGGCTCTTGCTGGCGATGAACAGGGCATCTCTTTAAGCTTGTGGTTAACCTATATTGATGAACTTCTCAAGTAAGCTCCTTGACACCTCATGATATCATTTATATGTTTGCTTTTCAAAGTTTTCATATGAAGTCAAATAGTCAATTTAATGTTATGTACTGATACTACTGTCAATAGAAGAAAGATAAACTATTATTTGAGATGCAATGCTCTTGTGGTCTCAATTGTAAATAATTTCCTTCTTTTTTATTGACTTAGGCCCCGTTTGGGATTGCTTTTGGGAGGGTTAAAAGTGATTTTAAAAATCTAAAAGTTAATTTTGGTGTTTGGTAAAAAAAAATAAAATCACTTTTCCCGTTCAATTTTATCCTTTAATATAATTTCATAAATATCCTTACAATTATTACTTAAAAAATTATCTTTATTTAAATTAAATAAAATTAATATTTTAATAATTTTTATTATAATTAATTTTAATAATTTTTAGCCATCTTCACCTTCTCTATATGTAACTTAAGAAGAATTGAATGCAATCTGACATCAATCATTCTCAACTTTTTAAGCAATTTTTTTTTTCCAATAGCCCACAAACTTCCTTTAGAACTTTTATTTACTTAATTTTTATATGGCGTTGGATCTGATCTGAATTTTCTCCTTAACATTTTGGTCCAACCATTTATGACCTCAACATCTCGGTTCAACTGTTTGATTATAATCTTTTTCCTTATCTGCAAAGATACTACTGACTTTGTTATCTGTCTTTTGAATGCTCGAAGATGCTTATTACATGATCATCTCTATTTTGCTTGTTCTGTAATTTCCTCATTGGCTCTAATTCATTGTGATGTCAGGCATTTTTTCTAGTGTGTGATGCTCTCCGTTTCGTGTTTCACAATGTAGAGGGACTCAATCAGGCAGTTTTCATGACATAAGGGAACTTTGAGTTTTAATTAAAATTCTTGGAATATGTTATGGTTGGTCGACTCTCACATATTTGCTATAAACATTGATACCTTCCAAAAGTGATGCATTTCTCGTTGCATGCAATCTTGTATGCCGTATGTGTTTGATGTTTTCTAGGTTACTGACTGATCTTGTTTGGTTAGCTTTTGGGCTTGGTTCTGTTTGTATTGCTTGTCAAAATGCATCCTACAAACTGTGGTTGGAGTTTGTGGATATGACTTTGGGCATTTTTGCTATTTGGCACGTAGACTATTATACTATGAAAACTCTACTAATAATAAGAGTCTTCTTCAGTTAGTCTCCCATAATCCATTTCAGTTAACAAAAAATTGAATGTAAAAGGGTGATTGATGGACTGCCAATTGCAGCTCAAGCTATCTAGAACAAGACTGCAAGCATTTAGGTTGATAGTATGGGACAAGATGAGAACGATAGCTAAGAATGCTATCTCAATTGGTTTAAGATTGTTGTCGGCTGTTTGTTAATATGCATTTTATTTGATATGTTCAATAATCTTTTATATTCTTCGTTGCTGATTTCCTGCTGGTTTTCATGTAGAGTACATGGAGGGCGGAATTCATACCAGATTCGTGAGTATCCTCAGTTTTCTACGGAGAGAATCTTATGTATCGCTTCCAGCAGGAAGAGGCCAGTTATAAAATGGGAGAATAACATGGCCTGGCCTGGAAAAGTGACTTTAACTGATACAGCACTCTACTTCGAGGTATTCCTATTGTCTACTTTGCTATTGAGTAATGTTGGAGCTTAGGAGTCTATCTCTTGTTCCACGAAGAAACTGGGAGTACATAATAACAACCAATTGACCATTTTTCCCCTCTCAATTCCAAAGATTTTCACAACAAATGTGAGGATAATCTTATTTATTAAGGAAAATAACATAGTGTTTAATCTTTTTTCTGCAGAAAGTTTACTGTTTAGATGGCACAAATAAACGTTTAGTCTACACTCTTAAAAGAAAAAGTATTCCTTTGATTTTATACACCTGATATTTTTTCCAGGATTAGAATGACTTAAGTTCAAAACATTGCTCAATTCCTATCATAACAATGTGCTTTTTTTCTTTGATAGGTTGCTGGATTGCATAGCATATGTTTATAAGGCGTGAAATTTTTCCGTACAAAGCATTTCTGTTAAACAATATATATGTAAAGCATCATAGCTTTCATGCCAAAAATGTGTTTTCAACCTTTAACTGGTTGACTGTTGTTACTATAAAACCGAGTTGCATTGCCCAATTATTGTATGTAACTTTAATAATTTAAATTTGAAATGTACTATAAGTTTAGAACAGACTCCTTGAGGCCAAAATCCTGTGATAAAGATCAATGTTCTAAATAAAATTCATAAATTCTGTTGCAGCACAATACCAACTTGGCATGTATGTTCTTGTATACATATAATATCTATTAATACCCTTCTTTTGTTTTGTTATAAATGATGAAATCTGGTAGGACGCTAGTTGCATTTTCTGACTTGCGAATTTCAATCAGTGAAATATTAAACCTTCTTATGAGTTGCATCAACAAACTGTCTTACTTGATAGCGTTATTATAGAGTAGTGAAATAAGATTATTTTAGTGCTTTTGTACAACTTGTCTATTTGTTGATTTTTATGATTTGACCTCTAGTAAATGCTACCGTGCCTGTCACAGGTATAGTGCTTGTTTTTGTGATTGTAAAGTTGGGAAAGATTTGGACCTGGTCATAAGCCCTTTCCTTTTTGAAATACCAATTATAGTTAAGTAAAATGTCAGTCAGGCTTATGAATGTGTAATAGAGTTTTATGGCACTTTATATATCATGTTCGAAGCATTTTCATCCTGATCATTTATCTCATCTCAACTATGTTGTAGGCAGTTGGCCTTCTCGGGCCTAAAGATGCTATGAGGTTTGATCTTACAAGATATGGTTTAAGGGTGGAGAAAGCAAAAGTTGGACCTTTGGGCTCTGATCTTTTTGACTCTGCTGTCTCTGTTTCGTCTGGCCTCGAGTGAGTAAGCTTCTTCAGACTTTTCCTTTGAGGTTGCTTATTTGGAGAAGGGTTTGTGAACAACTGATTGCATATGTTATGCAAGTAATAAAAATCAATGCAGAATAGCTTCTGTTTTATCTTTTAGAAATGTGCTTGCCTTGCATCTATGAGGACTGAGTATCTTCATTTCGTGCTTGTTCATTATTGTTGGTTGCTTCAGTTCTTTCAGTTGTGATTGAGGAGCAGCAGTGCTTGTACAATCACAGGCATCTTGCTTGTACAGTGACAGGCATTGCCAAGCAAAACAGAGATCGATAAGAAATTAGTTCAATCAAAAAGCCTTTCATTCCTTCGTTTTTCTTCATTATCACAGAAATAATGACCTTAGGGCTGTGTGTGTCGTTGATACTTGCTAGCTGGAATTAATGCTTTGCTGATTCAGAATGCATGTTGAATTAAAATTTTTCAATAATATAGTGGCAAGATGAGTTTCCTGTTGATTGGACCTGCAAGCTCATGTCAGTAGGATCCAGTCATGTTTCTTTACAAAGTTTTCTTACCTGTGAATTTTTTCTGTAATTGGAATTCATAAATCAAAATGGCTGCTTTATCAGCTGCTAATGTTGCTTGATTATTTGTTTTGAGGCACTTATGATTTTCCATTTACGTGCAGTTTGTTTTACACTTTTTTCACTCTTGATAATTACATCTCAACTGTGAGCATTTATCCAGGTCGGAAACATGGCTTCTAGAATTTGTTGACTTGGGAGGTGAATTAAGACGAGATGTGTGGCAAGCATTCATTAGTGAAGTTATTGCTTCACACAAATTTATAAGAGAGTACGGGCCTAGGGAGAGTGATCCATCAATATTTCATGTGTATAGTGCTCATAAAGGGAAGGAAAGGGCTGTAATAAGTGCCATCAACAGTATTGCTAGACTACAGGCCCTTCAATTTATGCGCAAGTTGTTGGATGATCCTATCAAACTTGTTCAGTTCTCCTATTTGCAAAATGCACCCTATGGTGATGTTGTTTGCCAAACTTTAGCTGTAAGTTACTGGGGCGGACCTTTGGTTACTAAATTTACGGAGATGGTGGAACCATCTGTTGAAGGAGCCAAACATACAGATCAGATATATGAAAGTAGTAATCACAGGTTTGACATAGATGGAAGTGTTTACTTGCAAAAGTGGATGAGGTCTCCATCTTGGGCTTCCAGTGCTTCCATCGTATTTTGGAAGAACTCTTCAACAAAAGATGGAGTAATATTAAGTAAAAATCTTGTTGTAGGTGGTCTGACTCTTGTAGAAAGGGCAGCAGCAACATGCAAAGAGAAGTCCCAGGCAGTTGAAAAAACACAAGCTACAATTGATGCTGCAGTGGTTAAAGGGATACCCAGTAACATTGACCTTTTCAAGGTTTGGCTAATTCTGCCCTTTCTTTCTTGAATTATTACTTTTCTTTGGAGAGAACAAAAAAATTCTCTTTCTCCTTAGATGATGAGTAGCTTTTCTATTCATTGGGTTATAACTACTCAGATCAATCTTATAAATTGATTCCCTTTTGGTTTGCTGAATTTCCACTGAAGTTGATGTTCTGGAAATTCATTTAATGATAGGCATTTCTTGAGCTGCTATTTTCACTTGTGAATTTCTTTTTGCTCTCTCAGTGACCAAATTTCAACTCAAAGTTATGTCCATGCTATTGTCAATGATCAAAGTTCAGCTGGAGTATATGAAAGACTTCTAGATCCTAGGACTTAATGATTAATAGTTGATTTCTTACATCCTTATGAACATCAGTTTCAACAAAATTTCATTGACAGCTGTGAAATGACTTTTTTTGTTTTCGTATGGTTAGAGCTATATTGTAAAGAAAGATTCAATTGCTTTTAGAGGCTTTGATTTGTAAGTGGGCCTCTGGTTTGGTTTCTCTTGTAAAGTTCCTTTGTAATAAAATGATATTTTCTTATCAAAAGAGGGGGAAAAAATATTTCTTTTTCGGTAGACAATGCATGATATTTCTTATCATAGGTAATTTCACAATGTCTCCTTGTCATGTTCAGTAGGCAACTCAGAGAAGAAAATCTGACAAATCTATGTAGTTTTTTTTTTAATGAACATTCAGCTTAAATGATGTTTGTGCTAGAATAATTGGAGGAAATGATGGATTGCGACATTGAACTCAATTGTAAATATCTTTTTCAACACCTTTCTGCTACACAGATATACTGTTCAATTATGTTTTAGTTGCAGTAGTCTTCATTGTGAATCTTACATGTCATTGGTTGTTGAAAAGGTTGGTATATTTCCTTGTTGCAGGAACTTCTGCTTCCTTTGAGTATAACTGTCAAGAATTTTGAAAAGCTGAAACGCTGGGAGGAGCCACCTCTGACTGTCTCCTTTCTTGTGTTTGCGTATACTATTATTTTCAGGTAGATATGCTGGTTGCAAGACTTGTTAACTTGATCTCATTTCTTATCGACATCTTGAACATTGACAAAAGTCCAAATGTGTTTTTTTGGTTGTCATCGTTTATCGTTTGTAGGGATAAACTTATGGTGAAATTTTTTTTTTACTTGATAAATTTTTTTTTTTTGAATTCTTTGATTACTTGAAATCATAACATTTCTGTTTAAGTTTTTATATCCTTTTATTTTTGTCAAATTTTTTCTTGTCTAAGTGATCATTTAGCTCTTGATGTTCAGTCTGGTTACTTAATTTTGTTTGAGTGATTGAATTCCTGCTTGATTCTATTGCTTCAACAATTGTTATGTTATTATAGTGTGCAATTGAAAAGCTCTTTAATGGTTTATGGAAGCATGTGTGTTAGGGATCTCTTTCTATACCATTTTTTGCTACGAAACTCCATTTTTTATGCTAGCATTTCTTGCCGTAGTCACTCAATTATTTTCTCATCTGACACTGCATGAGGTGGACTAGGTTGTTATTTTATAATATCTATGACTGAGGATAATCTTGGAATTGGATTGGACTTGTCAATAGTATTATCATTTTTGTATGGTTAAAATCTTAGCTAACTGTTGGTTTCTCCTCTCAGAAATATGCTGTCATATGTATTTCCCATGTTGTTAATGGTTTTGGCGGCTGGGATGCTAACAGTAAAAGGGCTGAAGGAGCAAGGTCGTCTGGGTAGATCTTTTGGAAGAGTTACAATTCGTGATCAACCTCCTTCAAATACTATTCAAAAGATTATAGCTGTAAAAGATGCCATGCGTGATGTGGAGAATTATCTCCAGAATCTGAATATCACGCTTCTTAAGATACGCACAATCTTTCTCTCCGGTCAGCCTCAGGTATGTTCCCATTACTATTGTAAGACTTTGTTAACTGAATGAAAATGCCAAGAATTGTTAGCTGATGTTTTCAGGAGCTCCTGAGCTTGTAAATTTGGGGTGTGTGTGTGTGTGTGTGTATTTTCTCCTGCCAGATATTGGCACAGCAATGGTTTGAATTATCAACATCAACCTTTATACATTGTGGGAGTTCATTTCCGCCTTGTACCTTGTGAATTAAAAGATTTTATTTTCTTAAATTCTTATCAGATAACAACTGAGGTTGCCCTAGTATTGCTATCTTCTGCAACTATTCTCTTAATTGTTCCTTTCAAGTACATTCTCGCTTTCCTTCTCTTTGATCTATTCACTCGGGAGCTCGAGTTTCGGAGAGAAATGGTTAAGAGATTCATAACTATCTTAAAGGAGCGATGGGACACAATTCCTGCAGCACCTGTGATTGTATTGCCATTTGAAAGTGAAGAGTCTAAAGCAACAGATGAAAGAGGGGAAACAGTTGAACAACCAATCAAAAAGAAGTTAGATCAGTGGCAAGAATAGACAGATTGTCAGCCTTTCAGACAGGACAATTTTGTTATGAAGAAATTTGATATCGCTGCAGTTGAAAAACAACACACATAACTTTCTTTTCTTTTTTCCTTCTGCATAGAAGATTGTGTATATTAATAAAGTGCAGTAATTTATTAATCATGACGGCAACATGTTCATGCTTTAGTCATGATTAACACATCTTTCTAGGAGATAATGACATATGCATGCTTGAATCAAAATCCATAAAATTTTATTTGAAGAGATTCCAGGTTGTGCTCTGTGGTTTTTCCTGTACACCACCTTATTTACTAATTGAGCCGTGTGATTCAAAGCTGACAAAGGAAAATCCTTGAAGGGGAGTTCCATCTCTTCTCTATTTCAACTTTGTTTCATGCCGGCTGATATTCATTCTTCCTATTAATTTTGTTTGATTTTCTGTGAAGTACTTCATGTATTTCGCATGTGTATTTGTGGAGAGTTGATGCCATGTAAACGGTTGCACAATTGATGACAAGTTACTGCTTTCAGTTGGGGGATTTTGAAATTCTCCTCTCTATATGATGAAATCTTCATTTGGTGACTGCCGTGCTTTATAGTATGTAATGCATATCCATGTCCTAATGGACTGAGTGAAAAATGGTAAAGTTCTTGAAGGGTCCAAACGTTATAATAAGTCTTTAGCTTGACAAGCATGTAGCTGTGCATTCCTTTGGCAGCGGCGTGAAATGGATCAAGATCAGGCATTTTCATTACTGCAGATGTCATGAAGGCATGAAGCTGATCCTGTTTGATATTATCTTCAATATTCCCAGTAAGCTGCTACTTCTCATTATTTCCCCTTTTTTTATTAATCAACTGAATTGCTTCTTCAAACGTTGCAATTTTCTTTTGGATGTCCACAAAAGAGAAGTAGGGATTTGCAGTGTCAAGATTAAAATTAAAAGATTGTGCCTGGCTAGTTGTCCATTTCGCATTCTGTCGGGCATTGATCAATAGTCTTAGTTAACCATGACTGGATTGCTTATCAACTCGAGAAGATGGAAAAAATATGATGAATATTACAGAAAACAATGCATCTCAGGATTACAAAACAATAAACATCATACAGGAATTTCTCAAACATGATAAAGTTCAATGGTTCCACTTATATACAGGGTTTGCTAAAATAAAGCTTGTATATTTAATATCGGTGGCAGTGCAAGCATCAGAAGGAGATGCCACCAGCTTTGAGGGAATGCTTTTGAGCCCTTTGATTCATTACAGAAAAGCTTATTGTCATGGTAAGAGCACACGGTTTGATTCCTGTATATACCAAAAAAAAAATCAGTCAGAACTGCATTTGTTACCTGTGCATGAAGCTAATGATTTTTTATTTCTTTCCCTTAACTTTTTTCTCCAGAAATGTTAAGTTACCTTGAAGCACAGAAGCCAACAATGTAGTCTGTGGCGGAACATGTTATGATACTTGTACGGTCATCAAACGCATAGCTGGATGCTGCAGGGCAAACTTGCTTGAAGCTCTTGGAATAGTTTGAAGCCAAGCATGAGGTAAGATCTCCAAACGCACCTTTGCAACAATACTCATCACTGTTAAATGCATCGCATGCACTTCGACAACCGATCACCTTTCCATTGTCTTTGACAGCCAGATCTGAGGGGCAGTTTTGCCTCAAATCTCCATCACAACCAGCATTGCTGCAATTCCCTTTACCATTGAAAGGTCTAACCAAGACAGGCACATTGAACCCATCGACAAGGCTAACATCATAGTAGTCTACGTTGGCACCAAGGGTAAACTCTGCAATTGTGACGGGCAAGCTGCCTGGACTCGTGCAATTTATAGAAGAGCCACAGCTGCCTGTTTTGCAAGAGCTGGTGCTGTTATTAAAATTGCAGCCAGTTCTTGCCCAGATGCGGCCACTCCAGCCATCAGGAGGATTATAGGAAGCAGATTGGCCTGGTTTCAATGTAAATCCATCACCGTGGTAGTTGCCTCCTTGGGTTATTATTCCAGGCCATATTGTCTCTTGGCAGACATTCACTAGGGTAATATTTTTGGCACTTGCATACATTTTTGACCCTGTCCAAGAAAATGAATATAAGAAATAAAAAAACTTTATATCATACAATACCATGCAATAGAATGCACAATCATTTGTTTTCGATTGGCTAGAATTGCCAGCGTTCTTCTTTTACACTACTTTCTTGGTAACCAAACCCCCAGTGCAAAGATGAGAAATTGTTACCTGATGCCAAGATGATGATGATGGACAAGTACGTGAGATGAGTCTTGGAATTATGAGCCATCTTAGACACACTCAATTTTGCTACTTGATGACAGACATTGGATATGCATTTTATACTAGTAAAGAAGAATAAAAGCATTTTTCTTTGAAATTAAGAATAAGAACATTAAAAACAAGAAAGAGGAGAAGAAGATTACTTGAAGCAGAGAGTGAATCTGCACAAAGTGTGACAGTACAAAATGGTTCCTTGCTTACTTGCATCATGATACCTTGCCCCAACTGAAAATTCGATTAATTTTTAGCTTATCTTATCTTTTTCTTTTTTTTTTCCTTTTTCTTTCTGTTTTCCTTCTTTTATCTTTTAATATCTTTTAGAAGTCCGTTTCTGTTCCATTTAGGCTAAATAAGGTTCTGCGGACGTTACAATTCAGTTTCCAACTGAACTCAATGGGTTAAAAAAAAATAAAAAATTGGGTTGGTAAGATAATGTCGAGTGGGTTTCAAGTTTCTTGGTCCATAAAAGATTCCAGTCCTTCTAACAACGTAATCAATTTGTGAGTGACTCCTTAGTTGAAACTTGAATCACCTCCCTCATCTTTGAAGTTAAAGAAATGAGATTCATTCCTGTTATGAGCTTTTCTTCCAAAAGTAAATTACATGTGAATGATTGGTGATTTTATAAATAGGAGTTATATTATCTATATTTAAAACATAGGATGTGTTTGACCGCTTGTATTATATTATATTATATTAAAACGTTGTTCTTCTACTATCCTATGTTTGGCTGCTATTTCTAATTGCATTTCACTGCATTAAAAAGGAGGCTAATATAACGAAAGGTATATAAAATAAACTCATGATGATAGGGTTTAGGATATATTGTATTAAAATGTTGTTCAAATTTTAATATAAATTTAACTTTTGTTATCTAATAAATTTTAATCTGTTAAATATTAATTTACATTTATATTTAAATAAAAAATTTAATTTAAATACAATATAAGATAGTAATAAACCTAAGTATTTAAAAAATGGTAATACACTATTTTACTTTATTACATAAAATCATTTTAAATATTTTAATTTAAATACTTAAAAGTATTTTAATTATATTTAATCATTTATTAAATAACAAATTAAAAAATCATAAATTTTATTTAATCAATTATTATTTACTAAAATACTAAATTTAAAATTAAACAATTATATTTGACATTAAAAAAATATATATAATTTATATAATTTTATAATTTAATATAGTTTATATTATATTATGTAAAAAAGTGAGGCTATTTACACTCTAGAAGTAACTCTGAACAATTTATTTCTCTGTATACTCATGTGCCAAATTTAAAACATTAAGTTTTATTTTTCATACTCTTTACAATGCCCAAAAACACCTTACTTAAACTAGTTAAATTAATTTTCTCAAAACACCAATCAAACTATGTAGCACATCCAAAATGTATTAATAACAATTTAGTATATATAATAATAGAATTAAATTATTTAGTATATATAATAATGGAATTAAATTATGTTCTGAACAAATTCTTTAACATAAGTTTCTGTAATTAGTTTTTGTCTATAAAATAATATGTTTGATATTTATTTTTACACTCCAACTTTCTTAACCTAGCAATTGAAAAAAATGGCTATTTGCTTAAAAAAAGAAAAAAAAAGGAAGAAGAGGAAGAAGCAAAAGACTACATTTTTTTTCTAAAAAATTAAAAAGAAAAACATATAATAATTTGCTCCTTGTTTAACTAAGTATTATACAAGGGATTGAAAATAATTTTTTTAGGGTTTATGGCAAGAGAATTATATATTGAATAGTGAGTGTCCTATTTAATATAAGTATTTAGAGTAATTATATTATATTAGTTTATAATAGAAAGTTCATATTAGTAACTCATATGATGAGTATTTTTATAATAAAATAATTTATTATAATAATAAGTTTGTATTATAACTCAAAATAATTTTTAGATAAAAATAAGCTCACCTTATATGAAAATATAATAATATATTTTTGCAATATAATAGCGAATCCTATCTGCTTCCATTCGTACTCCCTTTCATCCATCCGTCCACTTAAATTGAAGTGGACAGAGTCTAACTCTTATCCTCCTGTGGACAAAGAAAATTTTAAATTATACTATAGTAAATTATATTATATTATAATGTTATTAATAATATAACATAATATTGTAATATTTTATTATTTAATGATGGTATATAATTAAATTATTTTATATTATTAAGAATTAATACATAAAAACAATTAATTCATACTTAATTTCAAAAATTAATAGTAAAAGCCCAAACTATTAAATAAATTTAAACAATATTAATTTAATTTTAACATTAATCTAAAATAATATTATTTTATAAGATAAATATCTATGTAGTTCCTATATTTTGAGTTAAATGTATGTCTAAACCTTATATTTTAAAAAATAACACAAGAGACTGTTGCTAGTAATTATAAAACAATCCTACCCTTACTCTTTGTTTACTTTTATAATAATACTCTAGCGATAATATTATTGGAGATATTAATGAAAAGAAAAGAAAATATGAATTTATCAAATTAGCCTCAAAAGTACAATAAAAATTAGTTGTTATTATTTTACTTTTAGGATTAATTTGATGAATTAATGTTTTACAAAAACTTATTAGTAAGATTATTGTAAGAGGATTAAACGATGCTTTAAATTAGCTAGTATTAATTTATTTATAAATAATGATTACAAAGACTGTTGTACGGGTATGAAAAATATTAGTTATTTCATACTGATATATATATATATATTTCTGAATTTGCTAATAAGTAATTTTTGGTTAATTTGTTAATTAACTTTTTTTATAGATAAAAAAATTAATGTAAAAAATATTGTTGCACGAGTATTATTGTAAAAGTAAAAAGAAAAAGTCAGGATAAGAGTGTATCATATTTAATAGTAGGGATATTTTGAGACATTTTTTTAAAATATAGGGACTGAACAAACATTTACCATTATTTTATATAATACACTCTATGCTACACCAAACATACTGTTGAATAAAATCTTTTCACAATGTATCTTAATGCAATACAACAAATAAAGTATGTCAAACGCACCCATAATACATTTTCATGAACTTATGAGGCTCATATTATAAAAGGATCATATTTCAACTTAAAATTTTAAGAGGGAAAAATGGGAAAAAGAAATGAAACTCTAAACAGTGGTATCGCAGCTATTTGCTAGTTATAAATTGTCAACAAAAAATATATGAGTGATTGGTGGTTAGTAAATAAAGAATATAATATGAAAAGGAAAAAAAAAATCCAACTTGTGGCATTGATTTATCAACTATTTAGATATATCAATCTAATTGTCAACAAAATATACGTGCTTATTATATAAAGAATATAACACAAAAGTGAAAGTGAAAAAACGAAAATTTAGCTGGTGATTTCCATTTGTCACCTATCAGGGTTGTTTGTTGGACTTGGACACCGTTTCATTAACTGTGCAGTCTAAGGGTGGGTATGGGTTAGGTTGGAATGGGCCTGTGAAAATTTAATCCAACTCACTACTGATTGGGTTACCAAAAAATTAACATAACTCAATTAAATAAATATATTTAACTAAAACGAATCTAACCTTTAAATTATCGGGATGTGTTGGGCTGGGTTGGATTGATTGAATTGACAAAAAATAAAAAATAAAAAATTCAAACATAAAAAAAAAGATTAAAAAACTATTTGGTACTTAAAATTAATTCAAATAGAAAAAAAATTAATTATCTATTATAACAGTAAATGTTGTTGATTGTACCCAGCAATCTATTTATAAACAAAGCAAGAAAAATAAAGATTTTATATAAACAGTTATATGACTTAATGTTTAAATATCTATTAAATTGTTTTTAGATAAAATTCGAGTTTGATTTCCAAATTTTAAATCAAGAGAATCCAATAAATATCAAATTTAATAAAAAGAAATCGAAAAGACTATCTTTTATAAAAGAATAAAAAAAAAGGTTATGAGTTGTTACTAATTTTACTACAAATTTTATTATTCTTGGATTAAGTTATAAGAGTTCATTAATATAAAACCAACCAAACCCCATCATTAATTGAGTTGAAAAAATTTGATCCAATCAACGCACCTACATTTAATTGAGTTGAAATGGATCCATCGAATTAGATTGAATTGGGTTTGCACAACCCTATTGCAGCCCTCACAATGTAATGTTGCGATCCACGTGATGAGTGATATTCGACCTTAAAGATTTAATTAATGCACCAACCAACAAATGGGCAGACATCAAGTGTGCTACATTTTATAACGGTGCCTTTCACGCAACAAATGTCAAGAGCTATTGAATGTAATAGGAGAAATTAGATGGCCAATGAAAATTTTGACTTTTCTTGATAATTTAATAGCAGTAGATATTCGGTGAACTTATATATAATAATATATGAATTCATTTCTTTTTCTTCCAACTTTTATGCCCCATTTGTTGTCAATTACTATGTCCGACACATTAATGGAATTTCGTTTACACAGAGTCGGCTTTGATGGAACTTCGTTTGCATAGTGTCGGCTTTAGAGTGTTTGGGCACATTAATGGAATTTTTACGAGGTTTTATTCTTTTTAACAACTTCAACACTCAACAAATATTTAAAAAAATTTAAAATTCATTCTATCATTAATTATATTTTGAATTTCAATAATAATCAAGAAGATCCTAATAAATTTTAAAAAAGAAATGCTAAAAAAATAGTCAAGAAAATATTTTATTACTTCCATCAATATATAAGAGCAATATTAATTTCAAGCAGAATTTTTAAAATGGTAGCACGTAGAAAGTGAAGATAATGAATTGATGATCAAATGATGACTATAAACTTTGTATTTCATGAACTTTGTATTTTAAGAAACTAATTTTTTTCTTTTAAAGTGGGTTATTGTCTGTAATTATTTTCTTTGTAGACATCAACAATTTCTTTTTCGTTTACTAATTTTTTAGATTATAAGGTTTTAAAAAAAATTAATAGGAGCACTAAAAGTCAAAGATTGTAACATTAAATAATTAAGTATTCTTATGAAACTGAAAATTTAATTTTTTTTAAAAAATACTAATAATGAATAGAAATACTAACAATGAATGAATTAAAGATTTGATAGTAGTTATATCTTTAACAATAAGATTATTAAATTTACATTTTCTAAAAAAATTAATTATAAGATAATTATTGAATAGAGAGACGTCTAAAAATAAGTTTTTCTACAATACATAAATTAAAAGAACTTTATTAATTTGAGTATTATTAGGGAAATACTCAAAAAATAGAATTTTTTAAATATAAACCCCTAAACGATCGCCTTATTTACTTATATTTAAAGCCACCCCAACCATTACAAATTGGGTTAAGCCAATTTTTTTAGACTAATTGATAGTAAATAATGATTTGAATATGAATTATATTAAATATTTTGAATTTAAATTTAGAATGCCGCAAATGCTATCAAAATTGATTTTCACTCTCTCTTTATCTAACTCTCTTTCTTCCTTTTGAAAAACAAAATGTCTTTCTTTCAGAATCCAAGAAATAATGACAAATAAACACCATTATTTACTTATTAGTTGTTTCTAAATCTTTGTATTGAATGCCTATTTTTACAATGATTGAGTCACTGAATCATGGATTCTATTTAACAAAAACCATCTTGCATCAAATACTATTTTGAGAGGCATGCAGTATTAGATTGAAGGACGTCTGTGCACTGCACGACTTTAACTTCATGTCGTTTGTTAATTCGCTCATGTTGATGGTTTGAGTTCGAGCTCCGCAAGACTCGTTTTCGCTCCACATGTTGAGGCTTTGAACACCAGCAAAAGTCGGAGCAAATTTTCAAATTTCTGCTAGACAAATTTTTGGGATGTATTATATATATATACATTCAGTGTCCCAGTAGATATCTTATTATAGAACATTTGTAAATTGAGAAAATTAAAAAAAAATACAATTTTAAACTTTTCACTTTATAACTTAAGTAAAATTTAGTTTCTCCCAAAAATACTATTTAATAAATAACACATCATATGTTGCATTATTTAAAATAAGAATCTAGAATGCCTATATCATTACTCAATTAATTATTTTGTGGAAGACAGAACAATTTGTTTTCTCTTATTGATATATTAATTAGACGAAATTACCAAATCTATCTGCCACCAACCACCCACCGAAATCCCAAGTGTCATTAGTTTATTAGTAATATGTGTATAAAAGTAAAGCATTAAATATTATCGTTATTATAATTATTATTATTTTCTGTGTTCTGACTCTTAGTTGACTGGTAACATGTATATATAAATGCTGTTCGAATTGGTAGTTGTGGACCAACCGTACAAACAAAACAAGAGTAGGGTATGCATTAAAACAGAAAATTGATAGACTCAAATTGTTCAATGTTACAACTTTAAATGAAACATTAATACAGAAAAGTTTTCATTAGTTGCTAATTTGATCGGTACCGAACGACCATATACTGATCTTCATTCATCAGTTCTTAATCTCAGACTTGTCTTTCTCATTTTCAATACAGGAAAAAGATGGACTCAATTCAACGTTGATAATGATACACTATCATCCAAAGTTTTCAAACTGTAAATGTGTCACAAGAAATTGTCAATTATGTTAACAGTTATCAAACAGTTTTTAGTCTTAAGTTTTCTCAAATGATTCTTTCATTTTATTAGGTATTCAACTTGCACTCATAGTGCCAAATTTTTCCAGTCGCACTTTTGCCTCAAATGAAATAGCTAGCTACCACATCAACTAGGAACGATATCTTTATTTAGTTTTTTACATTAAAAAATTCTCATTTTACGAAATAAATCAAATTCTTCCCCAACTGTGTGGGTTGGTATTGGAACCACAATCTTTTTTACTAATTCAATAGTGATCTATGCCTTTAATAGATTCACCTTTAAATATTTTTTAATACCTCATTTCATCTTTAGTGTTCGACTGGAGGTAGAAAAAAATACATTACCTTCTAACAGATAAATTCACAATTTTTTATTTGCAGCCTCGGACCATGAATTTGTATATAAAAAGATTACATTTGTGCTTCAATAATGTGTCTATTTTATTGTACATTTGTGCTTTAATAATATGTCTATTTTATTGTTGTTTTAACACCATGGATGAATGTATAAAAAATTTATCAGCGTTTAAAGTTGTAAAAATAAGTTTCAAGAGGTGACTGAATGAGGTATTGTGTAACTCGTTGATGTAGGATATGTGAGAGGAATAATTTAAAAACACAGTATCTTGTGTTACAAATATTTGGATTATGTGTATAGTATACTATTTCAAAGTTCCTGATGACATGATTAAAAAGAATCTTTTTATTTATTTTTTATTTTTTCAAATTCAATTCTTAATCTCTTGCCTCCCCTAGGATTCAAACTCAGATAACTAGTAAAAGAAAGTTGCTTGAAACTACTTCGTCAACCACCCTTGTCAAAAACATCTAAATGTATTTTTTGACGCTTTCAATAAATGATAAGTGCTTAATTTCAAATCAATTTTTATTATTTTCTTTGCGGTTATTTGATATTTCCATGACCTTCTTGAATCTTTATTAGTCTTTTATGTTTGTTGGAGCTTTTGAGGTAGAGAAACAAAAAGGAGTAGAAAAATTACAATACTTATTACCATGAAGAATAACTAGATTGTGACTTCATGGATTTTGATTGGTTCTTGGATACATTTTTAGGCTTTATTCACTTTATTGAGCTATATTAGATATATACTAAGGGTGAGGATCAGATTTGGTCAATAAAAATTGATTTTGAAGGCCTAGTCATATTTTCTGTTTGGGCCCACACTAAAAACACATTTTAGAGATATTTTGACACGTAAGCTATTTTCCAGGTTCCAAGGTCTTTTCTCACTCGGAAAAGGAGATTTACACAAATTTTACAAGTCCTGCAAGAATTAGGACTAAAGAAGTATATAAACACCAGTAGGAACAAGCCTAGCACTGAAAAAAAAAAAGAAAAAAATATGAAGCACCAATTCAGAAGTGAGAAGATCACAAGGAAGAGAGGAGTAGATGAATTGGAGGGAAGACTTGGCTATCATAGTTATAATTCAATCAATAAGCATTTCTTTTTTAATGGATTTGATATTAAATAATTTAGACATAAGTGATTAATCTTTTTATTAGTTAGGGTTGATTTGAAACCCTAGATATGAATTTTTATTAATAAATTTTTAGAGTTAGAATTTCTTCACCTTTCTCTAAAATTTTTATATTTCATTGATTTTAATGTTCAAGAATTGCTAGTTGTTTGTTTAGCTAGCCAACTAGATGAATTTGTTGGTGATTTGATTGCTAGTTTAGGATTTTTTATCCATAATTGTCAAAGAACTAAACCTAAGTAGTAGATTGTGATTAATATTATGGAATATTTTTGTTTGATTGCAACTATTTTTGTTTCTTGATTCAGCTTATATCTTTCTTGATTTTAATGCTTTCATTAAATTGAATTTGGAGAGCTTATTCTAGTTATTTTATGGAAAGAGATTAAGTAAAGAGCTTGTTTTACTTGATAGCTAAGTAGTGAATGATAATTCTGATAATTGACATAAAATTTAATTTTTTAATGGTGGAGAATGATTCCTTGAACCATATTTTGCATTATACATAAATCTCCTTAAAAATATTTTCATAATTTCATATTTTCTTCTTTAAATTCTTTAGTTTAGTTTATATAACAAAACAATTCAAATCCCCCAAGAATTTGTATGCATGTTCGATAATGTGTCCTTAGTAGATCTTAAAAGTGTGAGCTAATGTCGTTAAGTAAGATTTTAATTCAATTTTCGTTAGTAGTCAGTTTGTATGTTTTGTATTAATAACTTGTTAATTGGGAAAAATCTTCTATGGGGAGGACTGTTACTTACTTCTATACTTAAAAACAATAATATTTAATGCAAAATTTTAAGAGATAAGCTTTTAACTGACATCAGTAACTTAAATTTTAGCTTTTTATTAAGAAGCCCCGATCTAAAAATTCGAATTCTCACAAGGGTGAGAAATTTGGATATTTTAGAGATTTCACATCATGACATAAATTAGGGTTTATATGGTAATCTCGTTCCCGCTACTTCACTCACATGTTTGAAAAGTTTCAGAGACTCCTTTATTCTCTTCACCAGTTTCTTCAGATTTATTCTGCTCTATTACTGGCTTCGTAAACAGTTGAATAATAGATTAACAAGAGTAGCCATAAAAAGGCTGCCTCATCAACCAAATATGATCAGTGAAAAATTAAAGTAAAGGTGCTGCATCTGGCTACCAACATTTAATCGAACAGCTTTCTTGAAGTAAGAAAATCATTATTGTACTTATTTATTGGTGCAGTGAAATATTTTGCAGGAAGCTCATGTTTCTGATCATGCTTTTAGCTGTTCATTTTAGCCTTCTGTCTAAATTGAATGTGTTTAGTTAATTTGGCAGATATAAATGTTGCTGTTTTTGAAATATTAATTAACTTTTTACATTGGAAATGTCCTATACGAATAATAATAATATATTGGTCATTGTTTTTATTGCTCAGGTATTTTGAAATTTTTTTACAAGCCGTTTAATCTCTAGTGTTGAAACAATAAAAACAATAACAAAACGTCGGAGGGTAAATCTAAGAGTTCACATATATAATTGCCTTCATAATTTTTTTTTTCTTTTCCACTAAGAGACATAATTATATATAACAAGAATTTAATTATAACATTTTTTACTATTTTACTTTATAAAATTTGTTTATCTTTCCTTTTTTTTTTCCATAATCCTTTTATTAAAAATTTTATTTTATTTATTATTCAGCTTGCCTCTTGTGAGCCAAATTTCTGACTCTGCCAATGTAAAGAAACAACAAAAAAAAAAAAGGTCAAAATGACACTTCAATTTGAATGGCAGGACTTTAGAAATGTAGCTGCCAATGTAAAACAATATTCGCCATTGATGTACATTGAGAGGTCTTGACAGTAAGGAGATGATAATGCACATTTCGGTAATGTAACAATCCGCGTAAAAATAAAGAATGAAAATACCATAAACTGAGAAGTCAAAATAAAAAATCTGTAAACTTAATTAGAAGGCCAATAAATTTTCATTTATGACTCTTATCTTCACTGAAATATTTTTCGACATAAGGGCCGGGTTCCCACACGCCACGATATAGGAGTTGGTAAACCTGAAATTATTTGAAAGCCCATGTTACGTATATTATTGATTCAATAATTCTTCTCTGCCTAGCAACTCAACTCGGTTGTACAGTAGAACTTAATAATATTCAATCTTTGTGTAAGTTTAGAACGTTAATTACAGACAAATTACAGTTACAATAGATAGTTATTCAATGAAGCACTACTCAAAATTTCTATTATTTTTTTCAGCTAGCAACAACTAGAACCTTTAAAAAGAGAAACAGTAAATATTTCAAATAAATTATTGGGACCATTAACATATCAACTCAACCACAACTTTTGATGAGTGAAATAATGTGTCACTGACAAACGTTTCAAATGGCTGCTATATGAGAGATAAACTATAAATACAAATTTATAATTTTCGACCAAACAAACAGAGAAATAAAGGAGTACATATCCATCCAGCTATAGGAAACCCAGAAATTATTAAATGCAAGCCCCCGATCTCGTAGGACATTTAATAAAATGAAAAATATTAACTAAGTGATTAAGTTAACAAACAACCCATTCGTGAAATTTTATGCTTTCTTGATTTGATCCTTGGTACCTGCTTTTGCTGAGTAATTTTTGGAGTGGAAATCAAAGAACAAATACAAAAGTGTGATGATGAATGTAGCAGAGAAGCAGCAAGCCATAATGCCTGCACAGCCTGAAGTGGTGAAATGATACCCAAAAATCAAGCTGAATATCACAAAGCTCGAAAGAAACTGAAGTATTTGGCAATCTGTGACAAGCCTTTTCCACTTTGGCTTAAACCCTAATGCACATAATAAGTAGTAGAAGTACATGAAAACATGCACCAAGCAATTGGTGAGAACCACCAATGGTAAGGATGATTGTGCATAGTGTACCCCTAAATAACACATGATCACAACTATTGTGTGGTGATACACGTGGAGGAACGAGAGCCGTTTGATGGGGTTGCTCACCAGGATCAGAAGGGTATCACCATATTCATAAATCTTGGAAAGATAGAACATGTATCCCCAGAAGAAGAGAGGTCCGTTTGGCTTGGTATTTCTGGGGAAACAAATGATGTACTGTATGGTTGGTGATCGGGAGAGAATGGAGAGAGAGGAACCGAGGGCCATGATTGAGGATGCAGCGATGAGGAAGAGGTTATGGACGATGGCGATCCGTTGCCGGAGGTGGTATTCAAGGGAGATAGGCACTTGGTAGAGGAGGAAAGTGAGAGAGAGATAAGAGAGGACAGTGAGTGTAAGGAATTGTGGAGAGGAGCCGAGAGTCTCCCCTTGGGTCCATGCAAAGTTGAGGATTTTTGGGTGGTTCACAAGCCAATATAGAGGTTTTATATTCAGCAGTGCCGCGGTTGTTGTGGTGTTCAAGGAAACAGCAGCAGCAGCAGCAACGGCGGCCATTTGGTGGAGAAGGAAGGTAGAGATGGGAGTGAAAAGGCTGATGAGTGGGGAGTGTTTGATGAGTATAGAGAAGAATATGTAGGGTATTGTTATCTCAAGCTCTCAAAATAATTTTAGAAAATGCATGGCATCATGGCACTACATTGTCCCTTTCTATTTATTTTCCAAGAACTATAGGCACCCAACTAAGGGTTTTCCTCTTCAGCTAATTTAATTAGCTAGAGCACCAGTAAACAGCTGTTTCGTACCCTAGCCTGACGTAACTTATTAAGAGGGCCTGCCTAACCCATTGGGGAAAAATGCTAATTAATAAAGATATAAATGCTACCTGAAATTGTCTTTATTAACAAAAAAAAAATGTTAATAGTCTTTTTAAACAAGATAAATGAACTTCCTCTTTGGACAAAGTCTAAATTATGCAAGAAGAACCAGCACATCGTTGATACAATAATCTAATGGAGTGTTATCACTTATTTTAAACTACTAAATATGAAAACACACGTGTGTTTATAATTGAAGATGTCATTAACATATAAAAAAATATAGTCTCTAATATACTAAAATCTGTATTTTTTTAAATATTTTAGTGTGCATGTTGTTGGGTATAAATACTAATGCTATTAGTGTTAATGTGTAAGTATACACAACAAGTAATAAAGTGATGGGTATTCAAGATCGTCTCCACAGAGATTGATGTTATCAAACTTGCTACAGCAATCTTAAGAGTGCAGATTTTGTTTTAAATTAAGATAAAACAATTAATAAAATTACTATACTAATTAAAATAAAAACGCAATAAATAAAATGTAACAAAGTAAATTATCACGTCAGATTCAAGGATAAAACCAATGAGAATATAGAGTAGTTGAGTGATAAATTCTCTTAATGATATTGACTATTTTTTTAATGTTTGACTCGGTTGCTGCAGCATCTGCTACAGCACTAGGCAGAATCCTTATGTATCCTTAGCCGTCGCATGTTGGATATCTTATATCTATATGCAACCTAACAGTGATAAGTTGTTATGCCAACATAAGATATAGCATTACACGCTTAGGTTCTATTTACCCTACAAGGTGAATCCCTATGTCTAGTTTATCATTAATTTTAGATTAAGCATGACCCTTTTGTTATAAGTTAAACTCAATCCAGGAAACTCAATCACAACCAAGTATTGCTTTGACATGTTCCACTAAGATGGGCCCTTTTGTGGCTCTCTTCTAACTTGTATCATTAAATGGGTGATCAGCCGAAAAAATGAATAAAAATAAATTCTATAAAAACAAAATGCTACATCAAACATGCAGCAACACATATTTTCTGTCAATAAACCATCAAGATTGTTTATCACTCAACTATAAATAAATTTAGTTCATGATTTGCAAAAGAAAAATAAAGAACAAAGTTTCGACCATGAAACACATCCCCATGAATAAATAGAAAACACGAAAACAAGAGAAGGATAAGAAGGATTGAGCTCCTAATTGATCTCTGTAATTTTTCCTCTTATGCATCCCTTAATCTCTCTCTTAAATCTTGTTTTTCTTTTGTTTCTTTGTATTTTTCTCCTTGGATGACGACCCTCTTTCATGGACGCGCATAAGTCAGATTAGGAAACTGCAGATTATTGTATGTCGCATAAGTACATTGCATTAAGATAGACGGAAGTCTAGGGCGTGCATAAGTCAGATTAGGAAACTACAGATCGCAATTCTGCAATTATCCCGCGCAGAATTTTCTCTGTCGTTGTTCCAAGATTGCTACAGCAATGGTTGCTACAGCAACTGCACTGTTCCAGATTTGTTTTAATTCTTTTGTAGCCAAGTTCTTTTCCATCTTTTGCAAGCTTATTGCATCAACAATCCTTCCTTAAAATTTAGGCTTCTGGACACCTACAATTATGCATATGATTTAGCACACAAATTATTCTAAATTAAACGAAATTTATTACGAATAAACTAAGATGAATGTTTATGCAAAATATAATAAAAATGTAATGAAAACACATTATTTACTCTCTAAGTATTATTGATTTAAGTCTAAAAGTGCCATGATAATTCTCATTTCATAGAGTTATCACACCTCCAAACGTAAACTATTACTTGTCCTTAAGTAATGACAACAATGCTAATACTTCAATCACCCAATCATGCAATAAATAACTCAGCTCTGTCATTAAAGTTGCAAGGATTCTTCCACTCTCAGATCACACTCTTAATCACTCAAAATAGCCATAGCAGTTCAGTTCTGAACTTAGGCTGCATTCTATCCAAAATGTGTGTGTGCCACTTTGATCAAATTTCAGAGGTGCTACAACATTACAGAGACATTGCATATAATTCAAAGGTAGAACACAAATATATTCACATATGGGGGAGCAAAATTCACAAATAAACTCAAACTGTGCTACAATAATAATAATTGTTTTTTTGTTTTTCACTTAAACCTTCTTCAATGTAACATTGATTTTTCATGTGAATGTCGATCACTTGTAATGATGACACCCAATTACTCAACCAATTCACAGATCAGAGTTGCTGTAGCAATACTCATAACATATTCTTATCTAAAGATTTCTTTAACTCAAGACTGAACATGGGGCTCATGAATTGACTTGGCTACTCAATGTCCTAGATAAATAACTTTTTTTTTTAGTTTTTTTTCAGCTATAGATGCTACAACAATGCTCATAACTTTTGTTGCCTTGAGACTCAAGTCTGCATATGAGGTACATACTCAGCCCTGGTTACTCAGCAACTTAAGCCATTGGAGAAAAATTTATTTCATAACAAGCACAGTTCAACAAAAAATTTTCCCCCAAACTTGAGATATTTTCTACTCTTTTATGTTTTCTTGGCTCTGCTACAACATTCTCATAAAACTCAACCAAAGTCTAAGTGTCGAGACAGAATTTTAACCTCTATCTATAACTATCCCTACTGGGCATTCTCATAAATATTGAATAACACTCAATTTATCTTCATTAGGTTTTCAAATTCATACACAAATATTAGATAACAGAACTTTACACAACACACAACACACAACACAAGCATAGACACATGCACTCAGAAACACAATCCCCAAACTTGAGTGGTGCTGTGTCCTCACAAGCACACAAAACAAAACCACATAAACCAGACATGCATACACTAAATAAAAGGACATGCAGAGTGAATCAGAAAATTAAAACTAAATGAAAGAAAAGTTTTGTAGAAAGAAGTAAAATAAACTAGCGGGTATAGGTACTCCCCTGTTGCTGAAAGCACTGCTGCAGCACAGGCTATAAAGGGTCACTTCTTCTTTGATCCACTTCTCAAACGCTCCTTATCATAAAATCTGATCAATCCATTTGCTGCTACAAAAGCAAGAAATACCTCTGTTGTTTTAGAATCTTCTGTTATATGTCATGCTGTAAGTAATGTTGCAGCAATTCCCTCATGCTTTTTTTTATACTTTTTTTTGTTTTTTTTGTTTTACATGCTGCAATTTAACACAAAGACATAAAAAATTAGATGAACACTTAAAATAACAAAAAGACAAATTAAATAATTTAAAAACTAAAGTTAATGCTTTAAAGACTTAAAACAACTTTCCTTATTAGGTTGCCTCCCAATTAGCGCTTGATTTTAGGTCTTTCAGCCTGACCTTTCTTGTTCGCTCAACCTGAATCCTTTCAGAATAGATGCTTATATAGGCTGTTCACCTTAGCTCCCATGTAGTGCTCCATTTTCAACCCATTAACCTTGAATTCTTGTTGGTCTGGAGTGAGTTCCCTTTGTTAGATTTGCTCTTTAATTCTAAAGGGTTGCTTCTCTCCTGACCATGCTATGTTAGCTGCTTTATGATCTTCACCATCAAGTTCTTCAAATGTTACAGCATTGATTTCTTCCTTACTGCAACAACTGTATAATCTCTATGCTACAACAAAGTCCACAACACTAATAAAATTACAATATTCAATCTCATCAGGACTCTTCATGGCATCCAACACATTAAATGTAACTTGCTAGTCATTCACACTCATGGTTAATTCTCTTTTTTGAACATTAATTAAAGTATTTCCCGTGGCTAAGAAAGGTCTCCCTAGAATGATTGACACTTCTTTTTCTGCCTCAAAGTCTAGCGCAATGAAATCCACTGGAAAAATAAATTTATCCACCTTCACCAATACATCTTCAATCTTCTCTTCTGGATATGGATGAGATCTGTCAGCAAGTTGTAAAGTCACTGTTGTTGGTCTACATTCACCAACTCCCAATTGCTTAAACACTGATAAAGGCATGAGATTGATGCTAGCCCCCAGATCACAAAGTGCTTTGCCACTGTATTTAGTGCCTATGGAGTAAGGTATTGTGAAGCTTCCTGGATTCTTCATCTTCTGTGGCATCTTACTCTGAAGCATTCAGCTGCATTCTTGTGTTAGGGAAACTATTTCAAACTCTCCAAGTCTTCTTTTCTTTGTCAAAATATCTTTAAAAAATTTCACATAATTTGGCATTTGCTCTAGAGCTTCCACAAAAGGGATATTAATAGGTAGCTGTTTCAGCACTCTTAAGATTTTGCTGAACTGCTTGTCTTGCTTTTACTTTTGAAACCTTTGAGGAAAGGGTGGTGGATGTCTAAACTGTTGTTCTACAGCAGGTTGTGCAGACTGCTTCTCTTTTGCTCTACTCGGGTTTGTTGCTATTGGTGCTGTAGCTTTCTCACCACCAGGTGCTGGATTATAAATTTCTGCAGATGTTGTAGCAGATTGATTTGCATTCTGAAAAGTGGAAGATTGTGACTCCTCTAGTTGAATGTCTTCTTGGCCTTGGTTGGACTCAATTCTTCTTTTTGGTACACCAACTGCACTATCAACGTCTTTTCCAGATCTTAAGTTTATCACTTTGCGGTGCTCTTTCCTTTCTCTTCTTGGATTCTCTGTGTTGCTGGGTAAACTGCCCTGAGGTCTATTGCTTACTGCTGTAGCAAGCTGTCCAATTTGATTTTTTGAGTTTCTCAAAGTGCAGCATGATTTTGGACAACTGCTTCGTTCTTCACAATATAATCCTTAATCAAAGCTTCAATGGAGCTAAGTTGATCATTGTTGATGCGTCGTTGCTCTTGATTTTGCTGATAAAATCCAGGTGGTTGAGCAGGTTTGTTCTGTCCACTAGGTGCTGCAGCAGTTTGGTTCTGATAACTCCATGAAAAGTTTGGGTGTTGTCTCCATCCAGGGTTGTAAGTGTTTGAATATGGATTGTCCTGGTTCTGTCTATTGAAGCTGTCCACATAATTGACTGAAGCTAGATTCCCAGGACAATTATAAAATAAGTGGCCCTCTCAACAATAAACATAAGAGACCTCAGAAACTAGGTTGGCACTTGCTGGAGCAGTGGTCATAGCTTTCACAATGTTTGTTAATGAAGTTACTTGGGTTGACAATGTTGTCAAGGCACCTACGTTATGAACTCCTGTTGTCCCTCTTGTGTAACTTATCTAGTTGATGGCCACTGCTAGTTATTGTTGGTTATTTTCTCTAAAATTTCACAAGCCTCATTGTAAGACTTAGATAATAAGGCCCATTTGATAAAGCGTCCACCATCAATCTAGTGCTTGAGTTGAGACCATTATAGAAAGTTTCCAACTGTATGCAGCAAGGAATACCATGATGAGGACATCTACTGAGTAGCTCCTTAAATCTCTCCCATGCATCACACAAGCTCTCATCTTCAAGTTGATGGAAAGATATGATCTCGTTCCTCAGCTTTGCATTCTTGGTTGGCAGGAAATATGTCATCAAAAATTTGTCAGCCAAATCATTCCATGTAGTGATAGAATCTGGTGGTAGAGAATTCAACCATGCTCTTACTCGGTCTCTCAAAGAAAACGAGAAAAGTCTGAGTCTTAATGCTTCCTGCGATGCTCCAGTAATCTTGAAAGCATCACTCACTTCCAAAAATAACTTAAGGTGTAAATGAGGATTTTCGGATGGCAAACCATTAAATTGCCCCACTTTTTGAGGCGTCTGAAACATCACGGGTTTGGGTTTAAAATTGTTAGCTTGAATGTCGGGTCTAACTATTCCCAGATGTATGGCTTGAGGAGTCAACACTGCGTAGTCTCGAATGGCTCTATCTCTATCGTTTGCCATGTGAATAATGTTGTTGGTCCCTAGTTGGCTTTAAACACATTGTCCATTCAGACCTTCATGTACATTGACTGGTTGTATCTCCTCTCTGCAGTTCAAGTTTCTCAAATCTTGCAAATCATCCATTACTACAGCAGCTTGTAATTCCCGATGCTCTCTTCTTAATCTCCTTGTAGTTTTTTCAATTTCTAGATCAAACTGGAATTCAACAGATTTGTATTTGCACATGCAAGGGTTGCTAGATCACCTATGTCAACAAAACAAACAAATCAAAATAAAATTAAAAATTAGCACTGTTAAAACTAATTTCACAAATCACAATGAACAATCAATCCTCGACAACGGCGCCAAAAATTTGTTTGGTATAAATACTAATACTATTAGTGTCAATGTACAAGTGTACATAACAAGTAATAAAGTGATGGGTATTTAAGATCGTCTCCACAGGGATTGATGTTATCAGACTTGCTACAGCAATCTTAACAATATAGATTTTGTTTTAAATTAAGATAAAACAATTAATGAAATTAATATACTAATTAAAATAAAAACGCAATAAATAAAATGCAACAAAGTAAATTATCACATCAAACTCAAGGATAAACCTAATGGGAATATAGAGTAGTGGAGTGAATAAACTCTCTTATTGGTATTGACTATTTTTCTAATGTTTGGCTCGGTTGTTGCAGCATCTGCTACAGCACTAGGCAGAATCCTTATGTATCCTCAGCCGTCGCATGTTGGATATCTTATATCTATATGCAACCTAACAGTGATCAGTTGTTATGCCAACATAAAATATAGCATTACACGCTTAGGTTCTGTTTACACTACAAGGTGAATCCGTATGTCTAGTTCATCACTAATTTTAGATTAAGGATGGCCTTGTTGGGATAAGTTAAACTCAATCCAATAAACCCAATCTAAAACCAAGTATTGCTCTGATATGTTCCACTAAGATAGGCCCTTTTGTGACTCTCTCCTAATTTGTATCATTAAATGGGTGTTCAGCCGAAATAATGAATAAAAATAAATTCTATCAAAATAAAATGCTACATTAAATATGCAGCAACATATATTTTCAGTTAATAAACCATCAAGATTGTCTATCACTGAACTACAAATAAATTTAGTTTATGATTTGCAAAAGAAAAATAAAGAACAAAGTTTCGACCATGAAACACATCCCCATGAATAAAAAAAAAACATGAAAGTAAGAGAAGGATAAGAATGATTGAGCTCCCAATTGATCTATGCAATTTTTTCTCTTGTGCAGCCCTTAATCTCTCTCTTGAATCTTGTTTTTCTTTTGTTTCTTTGTGTTTTTCTCCTTGGGTGATGACCATCTTTATTCATTATGATGTGTGCTTCTTTTATAGCTGAAAATTAGGGTAAACGGAAGCCTAAGGCGCGTATAAGTCAGATTAGGAAACTGTAGATCGCAATTATGCAATTATCCTGCACAAAATTTTCTCTGTCGTTGTTCCATGATTGCTACAGCAATGGTTTCTACAGCAACAGCTACAACAACTGCACTGTTCTAGATTTGTTTCAATTCTTTTGTAGCCAAGTTCTTTTCCATCTTTTGCAAGCCTATTGCATCAGTATTCATTCCCTAAAATTTAGGCTTCTGGACACCTACAATTATGCATATGATTTACCACACAAATTATTCTGAATCAAACAAAATATATTACGAATAAACTAAGATGAATGTTTATACAAGATATAATAAAAATGCAATGAAAACACATTATTTACTCTCTAAGTATTATTGATTTAAGTCTAAAAGTGCTATGATAACTCTCATTTCATAGAGTTATCACATGCTTACTTGGTTAAAATAAGGATATCTTCCCTAAACAATCATTATTTAATAAGAGATTCATTACTTTAATGCACTGTGTTTTTTTTTAAAAAAAGAAAATAGACCTTTCAATTTATTAAGAAAACTATCAAGCATACACAAACATCCACAAGGAAGTGATCCTTTTGGATGGCAGATTCTGAGCTTTGTAAAGCTCTTTTGACTAAAGAGTGAGCACTAGCATTACAATGTTTTGGAATATGTTGGAATGTTATCGATTGAAAATCTAGCTTGCTACTATGAATTTCTGCTATAGTCCACCAAATCTCTGATTTGTTGCTAACCTTGTTGTTGGCTAAATCAGCTACCATTCTGCAGTCTGTTTCAATGGTCACACATGTGCAGCTTGCTTCCCTTGCCACTTCCATTCCCCATTTGACAGCTTTAGCCTCTGCTATCGTTACATCTCCTTCAAAAATAATTCTTTTTACTACTGCAACTACCACTTAGCCTTGAGAGTTCCTTATAACTGCTTCTAACCTTGCAACCTGCCTATCTTCATGAATTGCCACATCAACATTTACTTTCAACTTGTTGCTCGGAGGTGGATTCCATCTCTACATCTCTAGATCCTCTGTGTTTCTTTGTCCCTCTTGATTTTGAAATTGCATTATCTGATACACATCCATAATCACCTTGGCCATTGAAACCACTGGATCCAGTTTTTTTCCTTTAAAGAGAAATTTGTTCCTTGCATGCCACGCAACCCACCAAATAGTTACTACAGAATCAATCTTAGTCTTGTCCTAAGTACTCTTTATTCTCTGCATAATACTCAGCATATCTTCTCTTATTACTCATTTCACTTTAACCTCTAGATTAGTGCATTTCCATATTTTCCTCGCCAACCTGCATTCCATAAGGGCATGGAAAACATCTTTTCTTTTAACTTTGCAAATTTGGCAAGTCGGCTCCTGTAATATTTTTCTTCTCTACATATTTTCTACTATTGGTAGTAGATTTCTGGCAGCTTTCCACACAAAAATTTTTATTTTTCTTGGCAAGTTAAGTCTCTAAATACTTTGCTAGCCCTGAGAAGCACTTGTGGATCTAGCTGGAGGCTCAGGGAACTTGATTTTGATTGTCAATTGATAGCCACTCTTCACAGAGTACAAGCCCTTCTTATCATAGTGCTAAATTACCTCATCTTCTTGTGGGGTTCTTGGTAATGGAGTTCTCTTTATAATTTCAGCATCCACCCTTGCAAAGTTTTGGTTGATCAGGCTTTCATTCCACTACTGGTTTAGGAGAATGAGTTCTGAGACTTTTGCTTCTATAGGCAAGAAAGGCACACTAAAGGTTGCTGGTCTAGGTATCCAGTTACTAGTTTGAATATGGATTTCTCTCCATGCCTTATCCTTCACCTTATTCTCTTCTACAATACCTATCTTCCCCACAAAATACTCCTCTAAATGAATGATGGATTTGAGCTTACTTTAGCCTTTAGAAAATCTGTTTTCTTGAAATATCTAGCCTTCAGCACCTTTACTACTAAGGAATCCAGATTTTGCAACAGCCTTCATCCTTGCTTTGCAACTAAAACTTTATTAAAGCTTGAAATATCTTTGAAATACAGCCCCCCTCTAATCTTGGCATAGCTTATTTTCTTCTACTTCTCCCAGTGAATTCCTTTCTTGTCTTCCTTGGATCCCACCAGAATCTTGCAATTGCTCTATGGATGTCATTGTATAATCCTGTGGGGATCTTAAATACGCTTATAGCATATGCAGGTACTGCTTCTGCTATGGCCTTAATGAGAATTTTCTTTCCTCCACTCGAGAATAACTTGTGCTACTAGTTGGAAATTCCACTTAGAACTTTGAGCTTCACATTATTAAAGAAACTGGTTCTTTTTCTGCCTACTATAGAAGGTAACCTCAAGTATTTTTCATGCCTTAAGACTACATTGAGTTGGAAAATATCTTTTATTGTTGTTGTCTACCCTTCTGGAATTTTTCCGCTAAAGAACATAAATGATTTCTTATAATTGAAAACCTGTCCAGAGGCAAGCGTATAACAATCAAAAACCTTCTTCAGCTGCTTACAATCATCAACCGAGGCCCTTGCAAAAATCAAGCTGTCATCTGTGAACAAAAGATGAGAGATTGTGATGTTTCTATCAAATCTCAGTCCATGAATTAGATTTTGTCTCTCTGCTTGCCGCATCAAGTGTGGAAATACCTCTGTACACAGCATGAACAAATAAGGGGACATAGGACACTCTTGCCTTAGACCCCTTTGAGGTTGTATCAATCCTTTTGTAGCTCCATTTATAATGATAGAAAATGTAGGAGTGGTGATGCAATTCATGATCAAGTTTATCCATTTAATTGAAAAGCCTAAACTCTCCATGGTATGCTTCAAGAGTGACCACTCGACCCTATCATTGGCTTTGCTTATGTCTAACTTCAAAGCCATTAGGCCATTATTCCCCCCTTGCTATGTCTAATTTTATGCAATCATTCATAATCGATAATTATATTATTAGTTATTAGCCTATCTGGAGCAAAAGCACTTTGGACATGAGATATAATTTTATAGAGAATCTATTTTAATCTATTGGTAATGGCCTTAGCAATTAATCTGTAAATGACATTACAGAGACTGATGGGCCTATATTCTGTGACTTTCTTGGCTTTTCATCCTTAAGAATAAGTACAATGTGAGTATGATTTGGGGGGGGGGGGTATAGTACCTTGTTGGTTTAGAACTTTGACAACCTACAATCCATCTGGTATAGGGGCCTTTGTTGGGCACATTTGATTGAGAGTTGCTTCAATATCCTCGGTTGTAAAGGCCTGTTCTAGAAGCATATTCATCTCTGCACTCACTTTTGGTGCCATGTCTTCTAGAGTTGCATTTATCTGGTCCATGCTTGGCTTTGAAGTAGTGAACAGATCCTGAAAGTATTCACAGAATCTGTTTTCTACATCTTTTTATTCTCGAGCTAATTTCCAGCATTATCTTCAATTCCTACTATCTTGTTTTTTCTTCTTCTCGATGAGGCTTTGGCATGAAAGAATTTTATATTCTTGTCCCCTGCTTTTAACCAATCAACCCTTGAATTTTGCTTCTAATGCACCTCCTCTTCCATCAAAATTCTTCGAATGTACTTCTCAATGTTTCTGATTTCATTGCCTCTATTATACTGATCATGATGCTCTTTGGCTTCATTTAACTTCCTCATTAATTCCTTCACCTTCTTATGCCTTCCTCCAAACTCTTTTTTTGCTCCAGATAATTAGACACGCGATTGACTTTTTGACTATGGATCTAAAAACCTTAGCAAGACTCTCTTAATTGCTCGTGTGCTATTGCAGCAACTCCTCTTTCACTATATTCTTGCAATCTTCATATGAGATCTACATGTCTTCATAATGAAGTCTAGTGAAAGTTTTTTTTTTCTCATAAATTAAACTCCTATGCCTCTCCTTAACCTCCATCAATATTGGATAGTGGTCAGACCCCCAATGCACCAAATTAGTGGCAAGATCATCATAAAACTCAGCCTTCCACTCTTGGTTACAAAAAATCTATCTAACTTCTCTTCTATAAGTTGAGGCCCTATTTGACCATGTGAAAGGGTAGCCCTTGCTTCCTAAATCAACCAATTTGCAATCTCGAATAGTTTCTCTAAACTTTTCAATTGCCTCTACACTTTTATCAAGCCCTCTAATTTTCTCATTCAAATTTAGAATTTCGTTAAAGTTTCCAAAGCATAGCCATGGGAGTGAGAACAAACTTGCCAATCTCCTTAAAAGTGTCCATGTATGTTTCTTTTGACTAGCTTTAGGATGCTCGTATACTCCTACTCCCCTCCACACCTTTCCTTGAGCATTATGGACTTGGAAATCTATGTGGTGCCTAATATATGACTTAATTTGAACTGATGTGTCTGTATTCCACATGATAGCTACCCTCCACTCTTCCCCTCGCTATCCACTACAAAAACATTCTCTACAGCTAACTGACTGCAAACCTTTTCAGCCTGCCTAGGCTTCAATTTGGTTTCACAGAGAAATATTAATTGAGGTTTATAATGCACTGTGTTTTGTTTAGCATTTTGGAGTGTTTGTTTTCGTTATCTTTTAGAAGATTCCTCATTGAAACATTATTTTAGTGTGTGTATGTGTTTGTGTAAGCAATTTTTTAGTAAGGAAGTCCCTTTCTTTAATAAAATAATGGATAAGATAAAACATGAAAAAACATACACTCCGATTCAATATATTGAAATATATAGCTTGATCATTATTTTCTTAAGTGATTCCCTTATTGTAAAATACATACATACATATATGTATGTGTATATATATATATATATTTATTTCAATATATTAAATACTATACTTTTTGTTTGCCAGTGTACTAAAACCGATGTTTTTTATTTATATTTTAATAATATGTTCATTTTATTAAAATGAGGATGTTTTCATTAGAGATTTATTGTATATATAAATATAATGAATTTTAAACTTAACAATCTGTGATATTTTTAGTTCTTCAAATTGTTGTATTTTTCTAAAATCGATTTTCTTTCGAATATAATGAGTGGTGAAAAATGAGCTTATGATAAAACCGCCATTTTCATTAAACAAAAGAGAATTACTGATAACATCAGTTCGAAAGGAAAATTAAACAATTAGTAACTTAGCCATACCCTAATTAGTAATGCTTCGTCCAAGTTTTGATACTTGTCAGAATTTGATATCCCACCACCAGTTAAATTGTTGGTTCAACCCTTGATCAAATCCAATTAACTAATTTTTTTAGGTTGACTAATTTCCTATGAAAATATAAATATATTTTTAGGTTGACTATTTTGACAAAAAGAATGTCAAATTCATTTAAAATTGTCATATAGTTTAAAAAATTATAAATGACGTGATAATTTTAGATAAAGAAATACCATAATATTTATGATGCCAATCTTTAAAAAAAAAAAAAAGAACTTGCAAACACCAAAACCAAACTCTAATAAATGATTAGAGTCATTGTAACTAAGACAAACCAAACCGACCGTCAAAATAAATACATGGTCAAGTACCCATTTCAGTTTATTCAACAAGTGCCCTCATTTAAGTTTACTCTCACAAAAGTGAAAAAAATTAACATAATATAATTTTATATTTTCTATCCTAATACTGAAATAAAACCTGTGTAGGACTGGCTTAACACCTTAGTATGTTGAGATGGTAATGGAAGGAGCCACTAACATATAATAATGTGAGGAAGTTATTAAAATCACAAAAATATAAATTTCAACGCAATAGTAGATAAAAAGAAAACATTATAAATTTCAACGCAATAGTAGATAAAAAGAAAACATAATCACCAAGTATTGAAATCTATATTTTTTTACATTTTAATAGCATGAGGATATCCTTACTAGAGAATACTATATTTATGTAATGCTTTTTCGATAGGGATTCCCGCACTTTACTAAAATGCGGAGTTATACCCTCGTTTGAAAAATTTATATATATAGAGTTATGCTTAGGTGCATATGTTTGCATTTTGAAATTGTCTATACGAAACTGAAAGATCAAAAATTTAATGCACTAAAATACAAGAAATAGTACATTAAAATTATATTTTTCTTACGTTTTAACTCTTTGTATATTTTAAAATCATCCAGACATGTGCGTGTGCATGTATATATATATATGTGTATGAATGTACGCACGCTCGCTATCTATGTAGAAAGTTTCTAACAAAATCCTAAAGCATGGCAATTAAAGAGCTTTCGGACCAATTAATTAAGAAAATTTCTCGATATCTTAAAAGTAGTTAATTTCTAAAAAAACTCTTGAAAGAGTGCGCAGCCAAATTTAGTGTTTCCTTTTGAAAGGTTCAAACCTAATTAGTGAATTAATATATACCCGATCGTACAGGGGGAAGGATGTCTTAGTCCGCATCAATGTATGATAGTTGTCCACAGTTAGCCCCAGCTGTCATCATAAGTTTTGGTTATCAGACAGACAACCATATTTATTTTGTATACGTGTGTGATTAATTTTTTTTGTCATTTTGTAAATTTTGACGAAATAATAGCATGCAACTGTCCCTCTACGACCTTACTGTCTTCAATCTTCCATTCAATACATCGACTTAACTACCAATTCATCTTTTATTTTGCAACCCAAGCTTCAAGAATTTTCGCTCAAACTCTTACTCGCTAAAAAGACTCAGTAAATTTGCGCTTTGTAGATATATATGATCTATGAGAGCGACTGAAAATGAAATGTAGTTGCACCATGTTCAACTACTTAAAATGATACAACATGTGGCGACTCATAAAGTTTTGCTTTTAAGCCCAAGAAATTTGTTGTGTTAAATTAATCTCTTTCTAGGCATACTTATTATTTGTTATGTTTAAGTTTCTTTCAGTTACATTCAGTATTATTTCATTTTCTTTTGAAATAATGTAACAAGTATAGTTGTTTTTATAGATCTAGGCTAACTTAAAAGATCAAACTTAAAAAAAAAAAAAAAGCATGTATCAAACAAATTTATCATATTAGTTAATTTAAAATAAAGAACACGTATTTAGTTAAATTTTAATTTTTTGTCATATACCATGCTTTCTCGGTTTTGTCCAGGCTCGCCTTCTTCACCCTTGATTCTACGGATTGGCATTTTATTTGGCTTGAGAGTGATTCTGTTTCGGCTCTTACTTGCCATTTGAGCGCACATTTTCATTCTCCACAGCGGCTTCGAATTCAATGGCGCTTAATTGTAACAATTAGTGTACGCAATTTCATTGTAGTCATAGTACCGAGAAAGTAATTCGGTTGTGGATATCTTGACCTGGGTGCTACTTGTTCATATTATAGGTCGTGGGATGTTCTGCCCACCCCTATTGGCACAAGTCTACATGAAAACTCTTGGGGCTTCCCAAAATATAAATTTATATGATTAGTCTGTAACTTACTTCTTTCTATTCTTTTTCTATTAATAAAATTTTTGTAGTATTCAGAGAAAAAAATGTATGTGTAAATTTTTTTTTCCATATAAATTCTTAGATTAATATAATCAAAATTATCTTTAATTTGCAGTTTCATCAAATATTTTTATTTCCACCTCGAATGATGAGCAAACCACAAGTTTTATTAAATTTTTTTCGAAGCCTACTCCTGGCTATTTGTACCACATTCACATACTCTTCCTTAATGAGCATTTATACCATTCATAAGGCAACATGCCAACATGTTTGATTGCCCAAGTGAAAATGACTTTTCGCTTCCCCCCCTTTTTTTTTTTTTCCCGATAAGGGTCGTACAGTTTTACCCATAATTTTCGTAAATCTACTCCACTTTCTCATTATTTTTAAAAAAATTTAATTAAGGAAAAAATTTTGAGCATTAATCTATTAAATTCATCTTAATTTATTAATTAATTTTTTTTGTGATTTTGAGCATTAATCTATTAACTCCAAAAATTATCTTTAACTTCACCAATTCTTTTATGTAAAATTTATTATTTTTACACAATGTATAATTTACACTTCATTAGTGTGATTATTAATATTTAATTAAACTAACAAAATGTATTTATGATATGTTGGATATTCAAAATTAAAAAAGATAAAAATAAATACCTAGTGAGGGAATCATGATTTTGGTTCAAGAAGGGCCATACAGAAATTTAATGAGGTGCTCACACAAAAATACAGACTTAAAGGCCCTTTCATTCAAGACCCTTATATTTTGTCTTTTAGAAACTTACAAGTTAATTGAATATAATTTTTAATAGACACCAAGGTTATGATTGAATGATTTTTAAACAACTTTATTTAAATGACTATCTAGGTTTGAATCTTGAGAGAGGTATGGGATTAAAAATAAATAAATTTAAACTTTACCCACTATTTTCTCTTTATTATAAATATAGTTTTCAATAGATAAATCTTAATTTAAAATTTTGAAAATTTTATTTTTTTAAGAAAATTTGAGCTCAAAAAGCCCAAGCCGGCTAGGCCAACCCCGAATCAACCTGGTTAATTGCTAACCCTAGTATTTATTAATTTTAACTTATATAAGTTAGTTAATTTTATATAATAATTAATTATAATTAGTAGTTATTTATATAATAATTAATTTTTCAAAACCAACTCCTATTTGTTTTATACTTTTTCTTTTTAGAATGTAATTCAAAAAATAAGTTAAAATTTAGTGCGATTACATTAATTATTATTTTTAGATGATTTAGAAATTAAATGTATACATGGGCTGTTTGAGTTTGATTATTATTAGATATCCCTACTCTTGTTTGCGCAGGGAAAACTTGGCAAGCTCAAGGCCACGTAAGGTGGGTCTTAGTGAAAATATGAAATGTCTCTTTCCCATATTGAAGTTAAAAAAAAAAAAAAACTGAAATAACATTTTTTAAAAGGGTTAGATTATTTGCACTCTAAATATTATTCTAAACATTTTATTACTTCGTATACTTATCTTTAAAATTTAAATATTTAAGTTTTACTTTGTATACTATTTAAAATACAAAAAAATCCTCACTTAAATCTTTAATTTAATTAGTTTTATTTACTCTATACACCTATACAAATATTCAGTACATTCTTAAATCTACATTGCGGGGACTCCAATTTCAATGACATTTATCTTAGCTAATTGCAATTCACTGCTATTTTGCCTTTTCTTTCTTTTCCTTCCTATAATTGCTTTTCTTTGTTGTCGCTATTCTTTTTGTACTACAACAATTGAAACATTTTTTTTTTATCATACATACACCGTGAACAATTTCCAAATTGTTTTATTAGACATGAAGAAGCAAGTTTTAGGGTTTAAATAAAGAATAATTACAAATAAATGGGTGTATTTAATGGGTGTCTAAAATAATAATCTTATGTTTAATTATACTCAATTTTATTTCCTTAAACGTAAAATATATTATAGTTATTTCTGTAATTATTTTTTTTTCAAATATGAGTATTCAAAGTACTTTTTAGAGTGCAAATAACCCAACTCTCTTTAAATTATAATACAGACTTTTGTGAAATACTAAACTATCAATTAATTTTTAAATCTTCTAATTTTTTTGATAAATCATATAGATAATTTACCTTTTTCATTATTAATGGATTTTCATTTTTCTTAATTCCAAATTCAAACTAAAAACTTTAATCCCCTTTTCTTTTAAATTTTTGTGTCAGTTAGCATATATATTCTTGCAAATATATAATTATTCAACATTGGTTAAGCAAATAAACATATAGCTTGTGTTAAGATAAAATAACTAAAAGATAGTTATAACAATAATTTGCAATTGATGTTCGATTTTTAAATCATCTAATGGATCAAAATTGAAATTTCATTGTAATTTTATATAATGTCTTTTGATCTTCTGGGGAATAACTTTATTTCCGCTTAAGCACAAATACACTATGGAAAGGTTTGAGCTTTATATGAGGTAAAGAAAATAATGTGAAGGTAAGTTTATTGCTGTAATTAATTAAGTGCATTATTTGAAAAAATTTTAAATTATAAAAATTGAGTAAAAAATGTTTGACTACTAAATTAAAGAAAAACTTTAAAGAACTTAACCAAAATAAAAAAAAATGAAAGTGATAGGGGCTAGTTTGAGTGAATTGAAGCAATTTTTTTGAATGACCACCTGAATATAAATTTTAAGGAAAATAATATACTAAAAATCAATTTGGACTGTGTCAATCTCTTATTTAAAAAAAAAAGATAGAACAATAATTTACATTTTAGATACAAAATAATGATTGCAATATATGTTTATGTAATTTTTGTAAAGTCTTTTGGGGGAAAAGAGAAACTTATGTGCGACTATGCCATCACCTCAACATTTTGAACGTAGTGAGATAGACCCACACATGAGGCCTTAGCTAAGCAATTGTGTGCCTTGGGAGAATTGCGTGGGATATACCCCATTTCCTCCAAAATACCTAATATATGACTTAAATTATAACACTCCTAAATTTTACACATATATACTTTAAAAAACTAGAGAAAGTACAAAAATAACCACAACTAAATCCTTATAAAACTGTAAGATATTCTCGAAGTCAGGTAAATAGTCGAGAATACTCGACTTCAACCAAGCCATACACAATTAGTAATTCAGTATAAATTCTCGACTTTTCCATAATAGTCAGGTAAATAGTCGAGAATACTTGACTTCAATTGAAATAAAAAATTATCTGGAAAATTCTTGACTTTTTCAAGTAAGTCGAGTAAAGAGTGGAGAATACTCGACCTTAATTTAACCTTGCTCAACATTTATTCAGCAAAAGTTCTCGACTTTTCATTGAAGTTCGGTAACTGGTCGAGAATACTCGACATAAATTGAAATGAAAAATTTCCTTTTAATTAAGTCAGGTAAAAAGTCGAGTATACTCGACTTTGGTTATGTTATTATGTAGAAATTATGACAGAGGAAGAAAATGTAGATATATGATTTTTTTTAGGTAATTTTTGACTTTTTACACTTTCATGAGGTATATGTATGTAATGGGGTATAGATTTGATATTTAAGGACAAATGAGGCATATTTAAATAAAAAACCACGTGCCTTGGGGTTGAGACTTGAGCTTCCTACTATTAGGGATATATATTTGTGGGGAATGACAAATGTAGAGAATTGCAGTAATACTTCTGGAACTTTTTTATAATAAAGCAATGTGAGTACAACTTTGTAGGTACAAAGAAAATAAGGGTAATAGGTAAATTGCAGAAAAAATTAATGTGTGCTTCAAGGCACATTATGAATGTCACTTTCCTTAAAACGTCATTCACCCCCACTGATTAAGTGATGCACATGGGTTAAGCAAATATGCCTCTGGAAACAATGAAGCACTTATTTGTTTGTTTGCATTGTACATCAATGAAAGCAAATTGAGTACTCTTGAATATTGCAAATTTGCGAAGAATCAATATATTGTTCCTGCAGTGAACAATATATTAGATATTTGATGTATAAAAATAGATGTTATATGATGAAATTTATTTTAGGAAAGAGGCATGAGAAAGAATGGTGTAGGATAATTTTTTTCCATGTCCAAATAACCTAAATATGACCTCTATTTATAGCTATACTTGTAGGCCTCCCTATTTGGGTTGTCACCTTTCAAGTTGTCCCTTCATTCATGGCCATCAAATCAAGATTTAATTTTAATAAATGGTCTAAATTGAAATCTCCATTTCAAATGAAATGCTACCATACGAGGATGCATCTTTAGATGAAATGCTACCATGAAAGGATGCATCCTTAAGTGAAAAAATATATCTTTTATAAGGCATAATTAATTGGAGATGTCTTCACAATAGGATATTATTTATTTTGAAAATCCTCCACCCTTTTCAAAATAAATGAATTTTGAAAAATTATCTCACACAATCTCGAAAACCTTATGCATAAATGGAGGGTGCTTTTGGGATTGAACCTTCACTTAGTGAAACAAATCATGGTTAATCAAGATGATACAATAGACAAGCTTTAAACTAGTGATCTTCTTTGACTAATCAGACATATCTCACACACATGTTCTCAAATTCTTAAGTATTCTTTAGCTGACATATAGATTGGTCCTGTGTCTATATCTTGTTTTCATGAGCACTTTAGTAACCAGTGAAGTTACATAAGAAGGGACACCATCTCTTACACTCACGTAGGTATCAAGTATTTATAAGTCTATTAAAAGCTAAGTAGCTTAACCTTTGCCACATGTTATAGGTATGAAGCACTCACATTTAGGACGCATCTTAAAATATTATAGTGCTTGCTATGTATAATGTTGTATAAATTTTATTGAACTCGCAAGTGCACGAATCTATGATAGAATAGATTAATGGTGACGAGTGTCGATTTCACGAGGAGGTTGATTCTAATTGTGTGTAGAATAAATTTTGTAAATGGGTGGCTGCATTTTTGGTGAAATTGATTTGGAATATTATAAAACTTAAATTAAAATGGCGAGAATAAATTGAAGATAAATCTATTGAAATGATGCACTTGAGTATATGGATCCGTATCAACATGCACCATGGGCTAAATATTCCTTATTAATGCCAATTAAATCATGAGGGGGGAATCCAAACCTCATGAACCACACTCTAATCAATATGGTGGTAAGGGCTTATCGTGCCAAATAATAATAACCTTGTACTAGGGAACCGGTGAAACCAGGGCGGTATCTAGACAAGATTATTATTATTTGTCGATGAAAAGTCAAAACATCCACAAAAACTAGAGAGGAGGAGAAAATAAATTTACCAAATAAAGCCTATGACACATGTTGAGACTTCACCTTCAACCCAAGCTTGAAAGAAAATTAGCTACTCATAATTGAACTAGGGGCAAAATGAGAATTTATTAAAATACATAGAAAATACAAGATAGAGAAGGAATTACAGAAAATGGAGTCCAAAAATGGATTCAGAGATATCAAATTAGGGGGGGGGGGGAGGTCCCATTTTTATAGATACATTAAGTAAATCATGGCCATCGGATTAAAAACAGTTTGGACACTTAGGATTGCGCCTCGTCATCAGTCAACAGTACGCGGTTTGACCACGCGGTTTGAACAGTGACACGGTTTGGCCCGGCTTGAACAGTAATGCGGTTTGATTGAAAATAATCCTGTGTATATGCATGTACCGTACGCACAATTTTTGGTCCACTAACATGCTGCCACATCACCAATCAACAATGCATAAGAATTTTAGTCCAACAGGATCGTGCCACCTCATCAGTCAATGCCACATCATCGGTCAATGCCATGTCATCAATCCGTCTATGTGAATAGTGTCGTGAACAGTAACGTGAACAATACCGTACATGTGAATAGTACCATACATGTGAACAGTGCTATTTTTCCTTTTATGCTCCTCCTAAGGTTTTCGACTGTCCTGAATTCAAAAGTGATGTCCGTTTTGCTGTCTGATCTCTCGTTCATTGTGAAATGACTATGATGCCCCTAAAATACATAAAATGCTTAATTATAATACAACACACATAATTAAATGACAAGAAGCTTAAATACATAAAAGTAAGGGTGTTAGTAAAACTTGAAGTGTAAAATGACGATTTTCTTTATAAATATACATTTTCTAACACTCAACATATAACATATGATGTACTTTTGCTCATTGAACCCAAACTCTTGGTGTTTCAAGTGTTGTGTTGAGTTTTTATCATTGGTAATAAGATGACGGTAGCTTTAGTCTTATCCCATTAGAAGTTTTTAATATAATGTCCCTTACAAGGTCTTTAGTTAAGGGGTTCGCCAAATTTTGGCATAATCTCACAAAGTCAATTGTGATTACTTCATCTATTAGCAATTATATCACATAACTACGTTTTAGACCAATATGCCTAGACTTTTCATTATAGATTTGGCTGTATGCCCTTGACAAAGATGCCTCACTATCACAGTGAATGGTTACATGAGGTATTAGTTTAGATTAGATAAGAATTTCAATAAGTAAATTCCTTAACCATTCAGCTTCCTTGCTACATGAAGGCAAAACTACAAATACTGCAACCATGGTGGAGTCTGCTATGCATGTTTACTTCTTTGAGCCCCACATAATAGCTCCTCTACCAAGATTAAATATATAAGCACTTATTTGGATTCTATTATAGTATTGATCTCAACAAAGCTATTATGTTCTTTTACAAGAAACTTATAAGGTTTACTATGTTCATCATATCCCAAAAATATGCATTCAATGTCCCTTTCTCCTAGTTTCTTGATCTTAGGTTCAGGTAGTCTTATAATGGCTTGACAACCTTAGACTCTTAGATAAGAAGAGTAGGTTTTCTCTTTCCCCATGATTCATAAAAGGTCAACTTTTGTTTTTTTTTTATGAGGCACTCTAATCAAGACATGACAAGCAGTTGAAAATGCTTCCCCCAAAAACCTTTACTGAGCCCAGAATTGAAAAGCATAGTGTTAACCATTTCAATTAGTTTCCTATTTTCCCTTTCAACTATGTCATTTTGTTGTGGTTTATATACAATACTAGTTTCATACAGAATTCCAATAAATTCACAAAATTGAAGAAACAAATATTCACCTCTTTTATCACTTCTGAGGCATTTAATTTAATGTCACAAAAATTCTCAACTTTACTTTTATAAATTTTAAATTTGTCTAACACTTGATCTTTTGAATATAATAAAAACACATAGCAATATTTTGAAAAATTATCAATAAACATTTCAAAATATTTTTTTAACTCCTTTTGTAGCATTACTATGTATATCACATACATTCGGGGGTGGAGTCAGCATATTGATTAACTGGGGGCTTATCTAATGACAATATAAAAAATTCAAAAACGTAATAAATATATAAATTTGAAAGACTTTTCATACTTCAAAATATGTTTACAACTGTCCTTTACGAGTTTTCATACATTGATAACGTTGCATTACAACTTCATTATCAATATTATTAAATAAGTCTTTTTCTATGTAAACAACCAAACTATCATTCATCCATTGCTCTCTCATTTGGCTTCGTAATCGATTCTTCAAAATGTTCATGGTTGAAAATGCTCTCCCTACACTAATATTAATATTTATGTTTAAAAATTTAATTAATATTGATGTTTTTGGGCTTGATTTTAGTTTGCAAAGCCCATCTCTTTTGATTTGTTTTAAAAATTTAGAGTGTGAGAATTTAAGTGTAAATATGTATTAGGGACTTGAATATAAATTATTGGGGGCTTAAGAAAAATCACTATATTTTTTTCTTTTGATGGTTGTTGGGATTATTTTTTACTTTTTTCTGTATGTATGAATTATTTCTTTATTTTTATTTTCTATCCTCACTAGGCTAAACCTTGCGGCTTTGGCATGTTGTGGTGTTTTGCAAGAACATATATGATCATTCTCTAGTGAGGACATTCTCACTTTATTAAAATGAGAATGCCACTGACAGAAAAAAAAATAGTCTTCAATGTATTAAAATCTATATTTTATCCTCTGGTGTCTGGTGTTTTGCAAGAACATATAATAAGGGATCCCTTATTTTATATATATATATATATATATACAGAAGGAAATAGGATCGGAGGCAAGAAGTGCTTTCGTAAAAACTCTTTACTGATCGCTTTAATAAAAACAATTTGGATCGCGGTTGATTCTTTTTAATACAAGCTTTACCAGATTTGATTATCGGATTCTTTAAAAGTAAATGGAGATGTTTACTTTGGAACGCGGTTGATTCTTTTTAATGACTAAATTAGTACGTGGCGTTGTTTGGCCCGGTCAATGCAGAGATTAGTCTGCCTTTGGATCCAGATCTGACTTAGAACAGATCAATAATCCGCATGTCCAAGCTTTCCAGCCGATATACCATTTTAATCTTACTTTACCAAGTATTATTAAATTCTTTAAACGCGGTTGGTCAGGTTTTTAATGCTTTTACCAGATCTATATTAGATTCTTTTGCAAGCCTAGCAACACATACATCTAGAGGCTTGGGTGCATACACAGTACCAGATCCGGTTCCCGGAAATGGTGCTCTGAAGGAATGGAGGGAGAAGAGAAGATTTACAACTGAGGATCAAGATCTGGTCTCTTTGCCTCAGAGGAACGTACAGTTTGTAAGGCAGATCTGATACAGATCAGTCTGCAATGCATGCAAAATTCTTAAATGCTTTAAAATTAAATTGCTTTAAATTTAAAGTACAGAAATTTAAACATGCATACAAAGCTTTAAATGAATTACAATGCTTTGAAATAAAATTAGAAGTGAAATGCTTACATTTGACTTTTCTTTTCTTTTTCTTTAGAAGGAAGAAGAAGGGAAATTAATTCTCAGACAAGGAACTAACCCGAAGGAAAATTTCCTTTATCCTTTGAATTTCAGATTCCCAGAGAGAGATGAGAGAGAGAATTCTAGAGAGAAGGAAGAGAAGAAGTGAGAGAGAGGAAAATTGAAAAATCTGAGGAGTCTTTAGTCTTCCTTCAGATTATATACAAGGTCTTTAAACTGCAGCGAGTTCCACTTGATACTGTTCACTGTAGCGCTAAATTCGGGATTGTAGCGAGATCCACTTGGTGCTGTTCACTGTAGCGCTAAAATTTGAACTGTAGCGGGACTGTGCTTTGTACATGTAGCTTCTTTGAACTGTTGCTTTATACTGATTACAAAATACAATATGGGTGAAGAGACATGTGCGCTCTCACTTGTGTCCAGAGGACCACCCGTGTACAAAACGGAATTTTACAAAATTATTATTATTATTTTTTTAATAAATAATCAAATAATTATTTACAGTGCTTTACTGGAGAGAAAATACCGAAACAATCATCTTCATTTTCGTCTCCAAGGGAAATGAATGGCTCTTCATCTTCATCATCATCTTCAGAGGTGTCAGCTACTGAGGACTTTGACCTGGAGGTGAGGAGCTGTTCCATAATTTTGAAATATTCATCTTCGGTTTTGGCACTGGCCAGGAGAGATTGGGCTTTGGATTTCTGGGTTAGGAAGGTTTGTTGGGCTTTGGATTCTTTAATGGTTTGTGGTAAGAAACCTTTTGAACTAAGCCAATTTTTGACTAAGGTATCAGTCAGTTTGGTTTGTTCATCGAATTTTGACCACCATTTGACTTTGAAAGTTCTTTGGATAATAAGCTGTTTTTCTTGGGTATGAAATTTGAAATTCCACATCCATACCCATGGAAGGAAGAAATTTGTACAAAAAAAGAGAAAATGGGAAAAACGTTTCTCTGATTCTGTAGGAGAGTAATGTGCTTTGAAAAGGTTTAAATAATGGTTTGCATTTGGGGTTAAGATTTGTGGTGTTGGACCAAAATAATTCCACCATTGTTGGAACCAGTTTGGAAGGCTTTGGACGGTTATTTTTGGGTTAAAGAAAAATAACCATGAATGGGACTTTTTTGGATTTTGTAAGAAAAATGTGTTGAACCAGGCTTGTTGGTAATCCCAATAGGAATAAACCAAACAGTGTGGTAAACGCATTTGAAAATTTGGAGGGAAAGATTTGAATTTATGGAGTTGGTCACCCCACTGGTTTGTACTCAAAACTTTTAAAATTGTGGCTGTGGAGTAGGCCGGTTCTGAATGGGTTTCACTGAGAAAGAAATGTTTGAATTTTACAGACTCAGTGGCTTCTAAAATGCTTTGATAATAAGGCTGGGGTTTTGTTAAATCCCATGGTTTGAAAAACCAGCCTTTGGGAAAAAACTTTGAAATTGCTTGGAAAGGATCAGTGTGGTAAAATCCATCTTCCATAGTTAAAACATTTTGAAAATGGGTTTTATCATACCAATCGAAGGTTTTCTTTGAAGGTGTTGGTTGGGAAAGAACAATCTGAGAAGATGAACTTTCACCAGAAAGAACAATAGTCTGGCTTTGGGAAGAAGGTTTTGTAATTTCTTTAGAGATTGGTTTTTCTTCCTCAGAGATCTAAGAAAGGGCTTTAGATTTTGAAATGCCTTGTAAGGCAAGCATAAGTTCAGGGGACTTTGTAATGGAATCCATCCACTCTTTCACCTGTTGTTCAGAGGAGGTGGATTTGTATTGGGTTCCTTGTGTTTCTTCTACCATTTCAATCCAGGATTTAATAGGCATGGCAGAAGAAAGTAATTTTTCTTTAGAGGGGGTAGATTGAGGTTCTTTAGAGGCTTTTTGGGAGTCAGAGTCTTTAAGGACAGTTTTACCTTTGTCTTTGCGCTTTGGCAGCATTATCTGTTTTGGAGAAATTCCCGAGTTAGAAAATCAGGAATATAATTTGTATTTCCTTTAATAAATTCAATATCAAAATCAAAAACACTCAAAATTGCTTGCCAACGTGCAAAAATCTGTTTTGATGCAATATTTTGAACATCTTTTTCCAAAACATGTTTTGCAGCTTTGCAATCAATTCTTAGTAGAAATTTTTGATTTAATAAATCAATTTGAAATTTTGTAATGCATAAAACAATGGAAAGAATTTCTTTTTTGATAGTAGAATAATTTTTCTGGCAATCATTCCAATGTGCAGAAACATATTGTACTATCTGTTCTTTATCATTTTCTTTTTGTTTTAATATGCCTCCATAACCTAAATCAGATGCATCAGTCTCGACAATTTTAGGTAATGCAGGATTAGCAAGGTATAAACATGGAATGCTTTTTACAGAATTTTTTATGAGCTTTACAACCTTGGTATGTTCATCAGTCCATGCAACAAGTTTTTTCTTTAATCTATTATGCAAGGGTTTAGACATCCTGTTGATGTTAGGACAGAATCAAGGATATAATTTAAACTTCCTAGAAATATCTGTAACTGAGTTTTATCTAGGATTTTATCAGGAAACTTGTCTACAAAGACAAGAGAACGCTCGATGGGGGTAATGATTCCTTTGGAAATATAGTGACCGAGGAACCTGATCTTTGTTTGAAACAAAGAGACTTTAGAACTAGAGATTGCTAGACCAGCCTTTCTGGTAGCAAAATAAAAAGTCTTTAAGTGTTTGAAATGTTGGTCGATGGTTTGAGAAAAAATCAAAACATCATCAATGTAAACAATGCAAAATTCGGAATAGGGGTTACAAATGTCATTCATAATTTTTTGAAATTCTGAAGGTGCATTTTTCAAACCAAAAGGCATGACTGTCCATTCGTATTGGCCAAATGGAGCAGTAAAAGCAGTTTTGTAACGGTCTTTTGGATGAATTTGAATTTGCCAAAAACCTGATTTCATGTCAAATTTTGAAAATATAAAAGCAGAATGCAGTTTTTGGAGCAAATCATTTTTATTAGGTATTGGGTACCTAATCCAGTTTAAAGTTTTATTGAGGGGTTTATAATTTATGACTAGTCTAGGGGTGCCTCTTTCAATTTCAGAATTTTTATTAACATAAAAAGCGGCACAAGACCATGGGGATCTAGATTTCACAATGAGTCCTTTGGACTCTAAATCTTTGATTTCATTTTTACAATGTTGTTCTAAATCCATATTCATTTGAATTGGACGAGCTTTGGTTGGAATTTGTTTTTCATCAAAAGAATTTTCATAAGGCAAGTCTACCACGTGTTGTTTTCTGTTCCAAAAAGCAGAAGGTAGATCAGCACAAATCTCTTTCTCAATAAGAGTTTTGAAATCAGAAATCTTTATTTTAATGAATTCACTTTGTAAATTACTTTCAATTCTTTTCAAACTCAAATCTTTTTGTAAAAACATTAAATCATTTTGTCTTGATTTAATAAGATTATTAATTTGGTTTTGATAAATAGAACAAGCTTTAACAATATTCAAATTTCTTGTTTTTGGCTTTTCAATAAATGGGAAAACAAATTTTTCATTTTTTGTTTTGAAAGATATACTATCATAGTCGACAGTATATGGGGTTATAAGATTTATAAAAGGAGTTCCTAAAATTACAGCATGATGAATATCATTTGTAAGAATAAAAGAAGTTCTAAATTCAAAACCATTGTTATGAATAGAAGCTTCGACTTTAGAGTCAACTTTTAATTTTGAATTATTGGCGGCAGAAAGCCTTTCTCTTGTTTTTTCATGAAATCTTTTTGGGACAATGTCTTGTCTGATGCAATTTAAATCGGCACCAGTGTCGAAAAGGGCAATGGCATCAATTGCAAAATCATCCGAAAAAATCAAAGTGGCTTTGATTAAATATTTTCTGGTGGTGACTTGCTTTAAGGCAAAAAGAAAATCATTGGGAACAGATTCAATGTTTCCCACGTTTTGTTCATTATCATAACCATCAGTTTCAATTTCTTTGTCTGAATTATCTCCTAACTGTTTTTGCAAAAGAAGCTGAATAGTCTCAGAATCAGTTCTTTGTTTTTCTTTTAAATCTCTGATTTCACTTTTGATTTCTTTTATCTCTTTCTAAAGATCTTGGATATTAGGAACCGTTTTCTTGGCTTTCATTTTATCCAAAATTTCAGTGAGATCATAAGAACTCTTTTTAACAGTTGGAACTTTAGAAATCTCTGGTTTATTTGAATCAAGAGTTTTTAAAAGTTTATCGAGATATTCCTTTTGTAAATTTGGATCAGAAATATGCTTTACAAGTTCAAGAAAATCTCTTGATCTTTTGTCAAAACATTAATTTTCTTTAAAAACGAGTCTGATTCAGAATCACTACTGCTATATGCAGAGGTATATGAGTCAATAAGCTCATCGACCTGAAGGGGGTCACTATCTCCCGACATGGAAGACTCAGAGTCAGAAGACTCTATAAGAAGAGAGGTTATTTTAGAAAGGATTTCTTCATCAAGCCCAAGCTCATGAAGTTTCCTATTCACCCTGCAGTATTTTGCAGTATGGCCTTTTATGCCACATTTATGGCATATAGCTTCTCTAAAGTTGAAAGGGGTATTGGTTTTGGCTTTAAACTCTTTCCTTTTAGGGAATTTGGATTTTTTATAAGGCCTCGAGGGTTTTTTATAAAAAGATTCTCTAGATTTAGGAAAGGGTTTCCTATGGCTTTTAGATTTGTAATGTTTTTTGTAAGGTCTCGAAGAGCACTTACAATCTTTGGAGGTAGAAGTCTTAAATGGGTCATAATTGAATTGTTTATAGAAACTACCATGCTCTTGCTTAGATTTCCTAAGTTCCCACTTAAGCCGTTTCTGTAATTTCAAGTCTTGACAAATCTTTAAACCTTTTTTGTTGACAAAAATGACTAACTCACCATAGGTAAGATCGTCATAAGGAATACGGTTGTCGTAAAGGGCTTTAATAGAATTCCTAACCTTTTCACCTAAAAGGGTAGGCAATCCTGCTAAGAATTTCTCTTTCCAAGTAGTATGATTTGCATCATCTCTAAGAAAGAGCCTGGTGAAGAAAGTGGTTTTATAAATTTGGAATTCACTAAGTTTCCTACACCTGAGATTGTGTAGTAACTCAGCGTTTTTGTCTCTAAGGTGAGAAGGGTCACCTATGAAATGAAGGGAAATAGTCACAATTAGGGTAGCTACTGCATCCTTAATTGGACTATTGAATTCATCAAAGATGGGGGTGCCATCTTGATCTCTTTGGATAGAATTTAGGATATCTAATTGTTGCTCATTGGTGAGGAGATGATCCCACCATCCTTTGAGTTGACCTGTAAAACCGGCAATAAGGATTTCTGCAATAGCCTTGTCAGAAGTTCCTGCTTGGGTTTTATAGGCATTGGCTGCCATGGTCATTTGTTGCAACAATCCCAGAATGTTGTATTCTGACATTCCATCAATATTCCATTCATAGACAGAGGATGCATTATACCGGGATTGGTTTAATGCACTAGGCCTATTGTCTATGGTCAAATCTGGAGGAGACTTGACAGTGGGAAGGGCTAATTCCCAATGGATTTTGTTGGTTTTAGGAATAGGTTCTTCTTTGAAGGCTTCAAGATCAGAAGAGGCTATAGAAGTTTGGTCATCTTGCTCTAATACTCCAATCTTGCTGGATTGAGGAGTATCAGGAGCTATTTGAACTTTACTGGATGAGGACGAAGCAGCTTCTATCCTATCTAGTTGTTCTCTAATGGCTTTAGCAAAATCTGATTTTGACTCTTGAACAAGCTTTTGGCTAGTTTTCGAAACCTGGAAAGGTTTGAAAATAGGTTCCTTAAGCTTTTTGTCAAAATCTGATTTTGATGGAACAGGAGAAGTAGAAGAAATAGAAATGGTTGACTTCTGGAATTGGTTTTCTATCCTAGTCAACTGCTTTCCAATCGTATTTAAGTTAGTATTACAGAAATTATTCTGTTGAATAATACTACTTAAATTTGCATCAGAATCATTAGGTTTGGGGATTTTGTAAGGTGAGGCTCTAATTTGGACAGGAGGTTCGCCGTGATCAATGGTTAAACTTCGAAGAGGCGGATGCTCAGATTCGATGGTTCTATCACTATCAGAAAGTTTCCACTCAGGGATTTTCTTCCTAACAGTAATAGGGTTTGACTCTTTGAAAGGATAATTTATGTTGTTCTCAGAAGAATATATTTCAAACCAATCAAAAAACAATATATGAACTTGGTGAAGATTCACAAATTCACAATAGATTTGTTGGATTTCTTTTCTTTGATTTAGAAAATGTTTGAAAAACCAAAGTCTTTTTTCTTTATTGGACTTAGAATAAAAATCGTTATGAAGAAGATTTTTATCTAACTCAAATACTTTTGTAATGACACCAATTACATTTTTTGTGACAGCAGAAAACGTTGGAGAGGTTGGAGGAGAAGGTTCCTTCTCGTCTTGTCTTTGTTCTTGTTGACTACTAGTGTAGACTGGGTGTGGAATACTAGTGGCATAGTCAACAGAACGGATTGACGAACTTGGTATATCTGAGGTGGAAAACCTCGGTTGGCTTTTATAAGGGAGATTTATAAGAGAGGGGATTTTTGAAAATTTCCTTTCAAGTGAAGGAATGCTTGAGCACGACTCTTTATCAGAAAATCTGGTTGAGTTAGATCTTCTGAAAGATAATTTGACTTTACCATCAGAATACTGAGTTACGTTTTGCAACTCTGTATTGGGCTCAAGTTGTTTCGGAATCGCTGGTGGAGCGGCTCCTTCAAGAATCCATTCTTCTGGAAGATTGACATCTTTCCATTGGATTGGTTTTGGAATGACTGTGTTGGCTCTAGACAAGTCAGTCTGTAAGAGAAGAGTCTCATCTCTTTTTGACTGAAATCTGTGTTGTGTACCAAAAGCTGAAATCATTGCTTTGTATGAGATTTTAAAAATCAAAGCTACTGGGACAGATCCCTCAATCATGTTATAATTGTGGGTTTTGATTTGTAATATCATACTTTTCAAAATATTTTTGTCTTTAAGAGAAATTGTTATGTTCGGATAACAATCAAAAGAAATTGGACCTTTACACAGGCTGGATTCGATGCTACTTAGCAAAGAATCATCAAAAGAGATGAATCGACCATCTCTAAGGACAGCAAGGATGGAAGTATCCAAACCTTCTTTGGTTAAAGGTTTTATACGGACCTGGATGAGACCGATGTGAACATAATTAAATTTCTTTTCTTTTAGTTTTTTTAATGAACTTTCTGAAAACAAATGAATTGTTTCAAAAGGTTTTGAAATAGTAATATCATGTTCTTCAGTCTTTATTACATAATCATTCTTTAAAACATCAAGAGCTTTTGTTTTGTAAATCTTTTTGAAATTTTTGGAAGTTCCCAACAATCAATTGCTTTATCAAAGTTCTCAATAATGAATTCTTCTGAACTCACAACATGCTTTGAATCACTAGTCTTCCCAGAAGAAGAGCGAGAAAAGGATGATGCTCTACAGAGCAGAGGATCCATGAAGAAAGAACCTATGGTCTATCTAAGGTCTTGTCAGAATGGCTACAGGTATGGATTTACAGCCCTATGCGGAAATCTTATCCTAAAGCGGGACTTACTACCAGTAAGAAATTCACCACACAACAATAATTAAATAAAACACAAGTCTTTAAACACAAAAACTCTGATATGCTTTACACTATCCTCCCCTTGGCTCTAGATGTATGTGTTGCTAGGCTTGCAAAAGAATCTAATATAGATCTAGTAAAAGCATTAAAAACCTGACCAACCGCGTTTAAAGAATTTAATAAAACTTGGTAAAGTAAGATTAAAATGGTATATCGGCTGGAAAGCTTGGACATGCGGATTATTGATCTGTTCTAAGTCAGATCTGGATCCAAAGGCAGACTAGTCTCTGCATTGACCGGGCCAAACAACGCCACGTACTAATTTAGTCATTAAAAAGAATCAACCGCGTTCCAAAGTAAACATCTCCATTTACTTTTAAAGAATCCGATAATCAAATCTGGTAAAGCTTGTATTAAAAAGAATCAACCGCGATCCAAATTGTTTTTATTAAAGCGATCAGTATAAGAGTTTTTACGAAAGCACTTCCTGCCTCCGATCCTATTTCCTTCTGTATATATATATATCTCAGGTGCCGGCTTCATTTTTTTTTTTTAATGCGGGCATGCTGTTAAGCCGTGCAACTTAACAAAGTTATTTTTTCAATACACTATAAAGTCATGCAGTTTAATATTATTAAAATCTTATTGTATTAAACCTTACATTTATGTTTCCATAATATTGATTTTGATGATAACAAACAAGATTAAGAATGATTAATCTTTTGAGATCAAATTATGTTTTATTCATTTTAAATAAATCATTATTTTCACATTTTAAAGGTTTTATATTTAATGGAAAAATGATTTTATGAAATTGATTGTTTTTATTCTTTTTAAATAAATCATTATTTTCACATTAAAAATGTTTTATATTTAATGGAAAAATGATTTTAAGAAAAATGATTGTTTAAATACATGAAATGTTTGTCATCATCAAAAAGGGGGAGATTGTTAACATATATGTTTCCATGATATTGATTTTGATGATAACAAACAAGATTAAGAATGATTAATATTTTAAGCTCAAATTATTGAAAAATATATTTTAAATAAATCATTATTTTCATATTATAAATGTTTTATATTTAATGAAAAATGATTTTATGCAATTGATTGTTTTTATTCCTTTTGAATAAATCATTATTTTCATATTATAAATGCTTCATGTTTAATGGGAAAATGATTTTATGAAATTGGTTGTTTTTCAAAGTTTATGGTTTAATTGAAAGAATTTTGAAAACTTTGAAATAAACATATATTGCTTGAAATTTTGGTAAAGGACCTATTTGAAAAGTGTCATAGCATTTTGGGCTATAACATAATTTCAGAAAGTTTTGGGATCAACAAAGCATTACTTAGAAATTCTGAAATTGGACCTATTTGCAAAGTTTTATAACATTTTGGGTCGTAACACAGTTTTATAAAGTTTTAGGGTCAAACTATAAATTTGGGAAATATTTCAATAAAACAGCGATCCGACATCTTGATAACGGCTCGCCGACATCTGAAAGATCGATCTGCGATCCGACTTCTTGTTAACGGCTCGCCGACTTGGCGAATCGAAGATCGGTCTGGACACTAACGGCGATCCGACTTCTTGTTACATCGAGCAATTGAAGATTAGTCTCGGACACTAACGGCGATCCGACATCTAGATAACGCGATCCGACAATTTGAAAAATCAGCTCAATCATATTGACCAGCGATCCGATATCTAGATAACGGCGATCCGACAGTGTGCAGACAGTCTATAACGGCTAGTTTTCAGCTGCAATTATAAATAAGCTCATTCAAATTCAAACAAAGGTTGATCACAACACAATCATTGAGCTTATATTCGAGAATACAATCTTCATTGAGCTTTAAACACATTTTCTCTTCATCTATTCACACATTGGGCATTGATTTGTAATCTTAAATATTGTGTGAGAGAAAAACAATTTGTAATCTTTTACTTTGAGTGATTGTAAGTGTTGGGATACACTTGGGTTAAGAGATTGGGGATAATCTCTTGTTGTAAAGGTCCATTGACACCTTGTAAGTCAATTGTAAGCGTTTGAAGCCTTGGGAGGCTAGCTTAGTGAAATCCTCAAGCCCGGTGAGCTTGGAGGCGTGGACGTAGGCGGGGATTGCCGAACCACGTAAAAATCTTTGTGTTTGTTTTCTCTTCCCTTACTCTTTTAATATTGTGCTTGATTGAATTTATTGTTTTCAATTTGATTAAGGCAATAGATTAAATTGTTGTGTGGTTTGCCTAGGATAATTTTTAAATTTCCAATTCACCCCCCCTCTTGGGTTGCATACTTGTATTTCAATTGGTATCAGAGCGAGGTGCTCTTGTGTAGACTTAACCGTCTAGAGTTAAAGATCTATAGCGACCCAAATTAGCTCAACCATAATGGAAGGACAATCTATCACTAGACCTCCATTTTTCGATGGAAATGATTATAGTTATTGGAAAACTAGGATGAGAGTTTATTTACAAGCTTTAGATTATGAAATTTGGGAAGTTGTTTGTGATGATTTATTCATTCCTAGAAAGAATGCTTTAAGTGAATTAGATAAGAAAAAGATGTCTTTAAATTCTAAGGCTATGAATGCTTTATTTTGTGCCTTAGATAAAAAGGAATTTCATAGAGTTTCAAATTGTTCTAATGCTTATGAAATTTGGAGAAAACTTGAAATTGTGTATGAGGAGACTACGAGCGAGGAGGAATTTCACGAAGTGTCGAATTTGGCACTTATGGCAATTGGAGATGAATCGGATGATGAACTTGACGAGGTAAATGATCTTCCTACTTATAATGAATTACATGATGCGTTTAAAGAATTGTATGATGAGTGGATGAAAATTGGTAAAAAGAATGCATGTTTTAAGAAGAAAATGCTAGAACTTACAAATGAAAAGGATACCATGCAAAAATGCATTGATTCATTTAATGAGAAGATAAAGGAGTTAGAATTAGAAAATAAAACATTGCATGATGAAGTTGCATTATCAAATGAGAAATTTAGCACTTCACATGAGCATCTAGAATCATATGTAGATGACTTGAAAAATGAAAATGATGCTTTACAAAAATGCAATGATTCATTAAATGAAAAGCTTAAAGGACTAGAGATAGATAATAAAATGTTGCATGATAGAATTGCATCATTTAAATGTCAACAAAGTATTTTGTATGAGCATGAAAAATCACATGTTGATAAATTGATGAAAGAAAATGATGTGCTTAAGAAAAGAGTAATGAGCTCAATGAAATTGTTTTGAAATTCACAAATGGGCAAAAGATGTTGGATAACATGCTTAATTCACAAAAATGTGTGTTTGATAAAGGAGGACTTGGGTATAAGCCTTACTTGAAACAAAAATATTATAAGAATTATTTTGTTAAGGCTACCTCCACAAATGATCAAGTTGTATGTCATTATTGTAATCAAAACGGTCACATGAAGCTTGGTTGCCCTATTAAAAGAAAAGTATATTATGGAGTAAAATGTGTTTGGGTTCCAAAAGGAACCATTGCTAACACTCAAGGACCCAAGAGCATTTGGGTACCAAAGGGCACAACGTGAATATTTTCTTTGTAGGTACCACAATCAAGGAATGGTGGAGAAGTTCCTTGATGAAAACTTGTGAGGATAATCACTTGAGTATGAGCTAAGGGAAAAAGATGAGGCAAGATGATTTAATTTTTCTTTAACAATTCTTGCCATTTTAATTATGTTGAATGAATCATGATAAATGAAATTGCGAAAGTATGCTTGTATGTTTATATGATGGAATTATCATTGTGTGTAATATTGAGTGATTTATCATGATAGTTTTGTTTGATGTTAATGTTTATGAAGTGTTTAAACATGATAGTTAAGTGGTGTGTTTGATTTATTCACTTTTGAATGCTTATATATTTAATCGTCGTTGAAAATCCTGAGTCTGCACATGCTGAAATAAATCGGTCATAACTTCTTCTAGAGAACTCCAAATCTAGCTCTGTAAAATTTATTGGAAAGCTAACTCAATTATCTTTCCAATGGTATATAGCATGCACATTAATTCTTGCTCAATCAATACAGTTTTTATTCCGAATTTGACATTTCTGCATTTTATCCTGAGTCTGCACAGGCTGTAATGAATTGGTCATAACTTCTTTTAGAGAACTCCAAATACAGCTCTGTAAAATTTATTGGAAAGTTAACTTAATTATCTTTCCAACGGTATATATCTTGCATGTTAATTCTTGCTCAATCAATACAGTTTTTATTTTGAAATTGACCTTTCTGCATGTTCTTAAGTTTTGAATGCTTATATGCTTCATGATTGTATGCTTGTTGGATGCTTATTGTTTCATGACTGTGATGAATGAATTATATGCATGAATTCTTGTGTCGTTAATTGTGTTATATCATCATCCACTTATAAAATTAACATCATTCTTTGATACGATTTCATATGTTTAGTCTTGTATGTATATATGTTTCATACACTAATTGGCTTATTGAAAAGTTAAATGATTTTTAACATTGATCAATTTCTAAGCCAAAAATAAATTTGTGTTTATAATACAAGTCTAAGAGCTTACAAAATTTTAAAAATTTTTTCCAAAGCTTAACCGGTATACCACTTCTAATCAACCGGAAAGTTGTTTTTCATTTTGGAGCTCTTGGGTTGAAATTCGGATAACCGGATTTTCAATCTGGAAAAACAGATTTGCTAAGCTTCCTCTCTGCCTCACAACCGGTCTACCGGTTACCAAAACTGGAAAGCCGAATTCGCATGGAAGCTTGCTAGGAACAAAACCGGATTTCCGGTTCTTCAAAATCCGGCAAGCCGAATTTGTGGAGTCACAAATCTGTCTCGAAACCGGCCAGCCGATTATGCAAACCGGCAAGCCGAATTCATGCTTCTTGCTTTCGGGTCAATTTCTGGCCAACCGGATCACTCATCCGGCAAGCCGAATTCGAAGGTCTTTTAAACTGTTCATCTTCTTCTTCATTTCGGCAAATTGGTTCTCATTCTCTCTCTAAAATGGTTTCTTCCTTCATTCTTTTTTTCATTCCAAAAAAAAAAAAAAAAAATCCATCATTCTCATTCGTTTTCAATCCAAATTGATTCATATAAATTATTCCCCATCTATTCTTGTGTTTAAAATCATTTTAATTGATTCAAGCTTACTCATTTTACTCAATATCTTGAAAATTTGAATTTGTGCATTTTGAGTATTTCAAATTACCACTTCCATAATGAGCTCTCCTTATGGATTTCACCATAGTTTTCTATTATATTATGCACTTACATTTTCATATGCATTGTTGCTTTCATTGTGAATTGATGATGATTATTGTTTGATATTTGGATGCAAATGTTTTATTTTGAGCACAAAAGATAATCTTGGCAAATTTGATCCAAAATTTGATGTTGGTATTTTTCTTGGCTATTCAAACACAAGCAAAACTTATGGAGTGTATATCAAAAGAACTTTGATTGTGGAAGAATTTATACATGTTATATTTGATGAGTCTAATTCTTCCTCTATGGAGAAAGTTGTTGTTGATGATAATGTAGATGAAAAGCTACAAGAAGATTATCAAATGATAGCCAAAAGAATGCACCACTTGAAAATCAAGAGGAGCAACATGAAGAAACAAATGTGGAGTAAAATAAAGGTACTTCTCAAACACTCCCTAAAGAGTGAAGGTATGTTTCTTCTCACCTTAAGTAGTTATTTTTGGGAGATCCATCACAAGATGTAATTACTAGATTATCACTTAAAACTATATGTGAGCATGTGTAATAATGGATTTGATCACTTGATCTTTAGCTCATAATGATGGCTTTTTAGTTGTGTTGATTTTGATGATCTTATATTGCAATCATACTCTTATGTTTTGCTTAAGATTTGAGATAAAGAATGTGCATTGATTATTACATTGTATTTGATAAAGCTTTGATCTTATGCAATTTGTGATTAGTGAATGAATGCATTTTTTGTACTTTATCGATGTATTGTTGAATATGTCTTACTTGTTTTAAATGATATCGAAAAAGGCAGAAATACATATACTTTGAGAATTTTAAGCATATGAGATTTTTTTTGTTATATTGAAATGTCACATTAGATATTTGATGAGTTTAGTTGTCTTTATTTATAAAATGTGATTGATAATTATGGAGCTTGAATATTTGATAATATGCATGCCAATTTGGTAAAGAAATCAAAACCTCTTTGCGAAGAAGAATTTTCAAAAATTCGGCATAAACTTGGAATGATTTGATTTCTTGATGATTTTGGTAATTGATGATTATATGTGCGTTGCTTGATGAATTGATGGAGTTATTGGTTTGTTATAATTGTTGAAGCTTATATCTTTTTAACCATGTTGTGTATTTGAAGATTTGTTCTTTTTTTAAGGGGAGATAAATACGATATGTTTTTGGATAAAATTATTTTGGTTAAAATTTTAATTGGCCATATATTTAGGGGGAGCATATAATATGTTTTTGGAAAATATGCATTTTGATTTTTTTTTGTCTAAATGGGGAGACAAAATAATACATCATTTCAATATTGTCAAAAAGGAGGACAATAATATACACTTTGAGTATTCTTTTGATGATTTTGATGATATTTGATTATGGTGATGATTTTGAGATATGATGATAATTTATGAGTAATATTACTAAATTTGTTTTTGAGATGATGCTTGTTGTTAGGGGGAGATTTTGTCGAAATTTCTATTCGGACAACATGGGTAACAAATTTCCTACTCTTATTCTTTTCCTTTACGTTTTTCTTTTATGATGAAGGAGGGGAAGAATACATGTTTTCAAATTTATTAAAAAAAAAAATTTTTTTTTTCTCTTTTCTTTGCCAATTAAGTTTTTCTTTTTGATGATGAGGGGGAGAAAAATCCATGTATTTAAATTGTTGGCAAATTGTAAAAGAAAATTATTTTTAGGGGAAGCAATTTGTGGAATCATTCTTTAAATACATGAAATGTTTGTCATCATAAAAAAGGGGGAGATTGTTAACATTTATGTTTCCATAATATTGATTTTGCTGATAACAAACAAGATTAAGAATGATTAATCTTTTGAGATCAAATTATGTTTTATTCATTTTAAATAAATCATTATTTTCACATTTTAAAGGTTTTATATTTAATGGAAAAATGATTTTATGAAATTGATTGTTTTTATTCTTTTTAAATAAATCATTATTTTCACATTAAAAATGTTTTATATTTAATGGAAAAATGATTTTAAGAAAAATGATTGTTTAAATACATGAAATGTTTGTCATCATCAAAAAGGGGGAGATTGTTAACATATATGTTTCCATGATATTGATTTTGATGATAACAAACAAGATTAAGAATGATTAATATTTTAAGCTCAAATTATTGAAAAATATATTTTAAATAAATCATTATTTTCATATTATAAATGTTTTATATTTAATGAAAAATGATTTTATGCAATTGATTGTTTTTATTCCTTTTGAATAAATCATTATTTTCATATTATAAATGCTTCATGTTTAATGGGAAAATGATTTTATGAAATTGGTTGTTTTTCAAAGTTTATGGTTTAATTGAAAGAATTTTGAAAACTTTGAAATAAACATATATTGCTTGAAATTTTGGTAAAGGACCTATTTGAAAAGTGTCATAGCATTTTGGGCTATAACATAATTTCAGAAAGTTTTGGGATCAACAAAGCATTACTTAGAAATTCTGAAATTGGACCTATTTGCAAAGTTTTATAACATTTTGGGTGTGCTTTATAAAGTTTTAGGGTCAAACTATAAATTTGGGAAATATTTCACTTGATCAGCATGCGATTCTTGTAGAAAAGCGATCCGACATCTTGATAACGGCTCGCCGACATCTGAAGAATCGAAGATCGGGACACTAACGGCGATCCGACTTCTTGTTAACGCTGCCCGACATCGGCAATTGAAGATTAGTCTGGACACTAACGGCGATCCGACATCTAGAATAGCGATCCGACAATTTGAAAAATCGGCTCATATTGACGATCAAATATCTGAATAGCGATCCGATGTGCGGAGCATCTATAACGGCTAGTTTTCAGCTGCAGCTATAAATAAGCTCATTCAAATTCAAACAAAGGCTGATCACAACACAACCATTGAGCTTATATTCGAGAATACAATCTTCATTGAAACACATTTTCTTCATCTATTCACACATTGGGCATTGATTTGTAATCTTAAATATTGTGTGAGAGAAAAACAATTTGTAATCTTTTACTTTGAGTGATTGTAAGTGTTGGGATACACTTGGGTTAAGAGATTGGGGATAATCTCTTGTTGTAAAATCATTGTAAGTCAATTGTAAGCGTTTGAAGCCTTGGGAGGCTAAGTGAAATCCTCAAGCCCGGTGAGCTTGGAGGCGTGGACGTGGCGGGGATTGCAACCACGTAAAAATCTTTGTGTTTGTTTTCTCTTCCCTTACTCTTTTAATATTGTGCTTGATTGAATTTATTGTTTTCAATTTGATTAAGGCAATAGATTAAATTGTTGTGTGGTTTGCCTAGGATAATTTTTAAATTTCCAATTCACCCCCCCTCTTGGGTTGCATACTTGTATTTCAAATTCTTCCTCTTAATTCTGCGCTTTCTAAATTCAAAATGTAGCACTAGTAGAAAAAAGTATATTTTGGGGGACGAAGCTACGGTGCCCGGTTGCATGGTACCCCTTGCTTTTGATAAATTACTTTACAGTCCCTCTTATTTGCTGAAAAGTGAAAAATAGAAGTTTTGAAATTTTAATATATAAGTCGAAAATATTTCTACTATTTACACTTAAGAGTATATTTTTATTATTTATATTTGAAAACTAAACCATAGTTGATTATTATGAAATTTTTTAACATTGTCATTTGGTCATATTATTATTGATAAATTAAAATTTAATTATATATTTAAATTATTTATTATTGATTAAATAGATTTTACATTGTTTCTAAAAATTGTTTAATATTATTGATAAAGTAACAAATTTTATTATATATTGAAATTCTTTATTACAGATTAAATTAACATTATATTATTTTTTTTAAAAAAAGATTTTATGTATTAATTTTTTTTCAAGTTATTGGCCTTATACTGTCATTAATTTTAATAGTAAATTAGATCAATTGATCAAAATATAAAATTTAAAAATTATCCAAAATTATTTGTCAAACTTTTCACTATTTTACTTTTTTGAAAAATAATAAGGATGTCAATGTTAAAAACCAAAGAGAATACATTCATGCCGTTGAAACAAGTTTTGCGTTAGATCTAATGGGTAACTCATATATAGATAAAATGTGGGGTACCATGCACCAGGTGCAAGGTAGCTGGACCCATATTTTGGGTCCGTCATTATTTCAATAATTAGTTTCTAATATTTTGTGTTATTGCGCCACATGAAAAAACAAAATTATTGTTTTCGAATTTGATTTTTAGAAACTTACAAGTTAATTAGAAACAATTTTCAATAGTTCTCAAGGTCGTAGTTGAGTAGTTTTCAAGTAATTTTATTTGGTTAGTCACTTGAATTCAAATTTTTGGGGAGGTAAGGGATTAAAAAAATGAATTTAAACTTTTCCTATCCCTTATCTTTTTTAGAAAAAGTAGTTGCTAAATCTTAATTTTGAATTTGAAAATTTTCATCTTTTGAGAAAATATGAGCTCAAAAAAGCCCAAGCCCATAAGGCCGAGCCGAACTGAACTTGATCCATTGGCAACCCTAATATTTATAGCTTTTAACTTATATCTGTCAATTAATTTTATATGATAATTAATTATAATTAGTAGTTATTTTATATATTAATTTTTTTTTTCAAAACTATTTGTTTTACACTTTTCAAAACTATTTGTTTAAATGTAATTCAAAAAATGAATTAAAACTTACTGTGATTACATTAGTAAATTTTTTTAAGAGAAGATTTGGAAATTAAATGTCTGTCTGGTATGGTTTTTCCCGTGGTCATAAATATTTATTTAATCTCATAATCTTTTATCAAAATTTTTGTTTTTGTTAGGTTGATTTTTTAGTAAAGTTTTTGAAGTTTTTTTGAAGTTTAAATAATCTATTTTACTTCTATTAGCAAAATCTCAATTTTTTGGCTTTTAGGAGTAGAGGTTGAAAATGTTTATTCAAATGTTAAAATATCTAAAATATCATCTACTCATTTGACAATTTTATTTTATTCTTTTCATAACTTAGTTTTAAAAACTTGCATATTAAAGTAACTATATAACTTTTCATAAAAGTTATCATTGACAATCAAATAATTAAAATTTTTTGGGTAAAAACTCTACTTGTAAAAACTTTACTAATTAAAGTTATATTCAAATAATTTCTACTCGAAAAGCTGTATTAAACGGAGTATAAGTTATGTATATAGTTTGTTTGAGTTTGACTATTATTTAATATCCCAATTTTTCTATGCTTAATATCAAACATGGCAGCTTGAGGCCACGTAACATGCGTCTTAGTGAAAAATATAAATGCCACTTTCCCTTATTGAAGTAAATTAAAAACAAATTAACAAAAATATCATTTTTTAAATTTTAAAAAATTAAATTTCGTTAAATACTAAGCTATCAATTGAAATTTCATTTTCTAAATTTCTGATAGCTTTTTTTTTTTAAATAGACAATATAGATGATTTACCTGTTTTATTAGTAATTGATTTTCATATCTTTTTAAATTTAAACTAGAATATTTAGTCCTGCTTTTCTAGAGAGCACTTAAAAAAAAAATATATATATATATATGTTTTGATGTGAACAAAAAAATTAATAATAAACTGTTTTTCTTGTACTTTTTTATTTTTTAAAAAATTTCTTCTAAGAAATATTTTATATATTTTAAAATTAAATGTAGAAAGTTCAAGAAAAATCTTTTATTATTTATTTCATAATAATTTTTATCTATCATTCAAGTTTTCTTATAATAATTTTTTATCATTTTAAAATAATTTTCTTATATATTTATTATATGAAAATGTTTATAAAATAAAAAAAAATGTATAAGAAAAGTATTTTATTATTTATTTTTTTCACATTAGAACATATATTTCTTCTAATACTTAATTTTTTTTATTTAATTTCTATTCATGTGACTTATTTTATCTATAATAAATATGAATAAAAGTGTATTTGAAAATGTTGGCATGAGTTGTTGGCATGTGCTGTCAATTATTGAATTGATTTTGTAATTACGTCCGAGAATTTGTTAGTTGACCAATCTTGTATTTCAATATAGAAACAATTTATTTCTTCCCTTTTTTAGGATGTAATTATCTTCATATATTGCCTCTGATTCGGAGAAGAATATACACATAGAATTATTTTCTGCATTGAAACCTTTGTTTGACATGGTATCAGAGCAGGTTCCTCACCAAGAGAATCTGTGTTGACAATCGAATATTTTCTTTTCTCCTTTTTTTTTTCTCTCGAAATTCGTATTCGTATTCTGAATATTCACCGCTGTTGTGAACTCTATGGCTGATATCACAGGCGTATCAATGGATATTATCCCACCACCAGCACCACAAGTTGTTGTTCATCAAGACAACTTGACTTTTCCAACTAGAATCACTTTGGATGAGACCAACTACTCATTATGGTCTCAACTCATGGAGATGCGGATTAGTGCTCGCAACAAAGCTGATTATCTTACTAGAGAAACGAAGAAACCAGCACTTGGAGATCCTAATCTTGGATCATGGATTAATGAAAATCAAAGAGTTAAGAGCTGACTGATTGATTCAATGAGTCCATCGTTGATGCAACGATTCATTCGTCTCCCTACAGCCAAAGGTATATGGGAGGCTATATCAAAAACCTTCTATGACTGAAACCGAATGTGATCCCTCTAATTTTCTGGACATGTCTGAAGCACTATCAAGGCCACTAGAGTTACCCATGTCTACACCATTAACTGAAGAATTAACCGAAAGTGTTCCTCCTCAGGTAATTTCAAATCCATTGTCTAATGAGTCTAATGAACTATCCGTTTCTATAGAAGACATGAATCCTAGATATCTACAAAGGTCAAATAGAGGAATTCCAAAGTGACAATATGAACCTGATCCCAAATCCAAAATAAAATACCCAATCAGTAACTACATGTCATCTCATAGGTTGTGTGAATCATATGCACTTACTATTAATCAATTATCCACTTTATCTATTCCTAGTAGTGTACAGGATGCTTTGGAGGATCCAAAATGGACTAAGGCGATGAATGAAGAGATGGAAGCTCTACAAAAAAATGCCACTTGGGAACTTGTTTCACTACCTAAAGGAAAGAAAACAATCGGATGTAGATGAGTATTTGTTGGTAGATTTTATAATCAAATGCTATTGGTGTCAATGTACAAGTGTACACAACAAGTAATAAAGTGATGAGTATTCAAGATCGTCTCCACATGGATTGATGTTACTTGAAATATTGTAGCAGTCACAATAGTGCAAACTAATTTAAATTCGAAATTAACAAACGTAAAATGTGCTCTATCGTAATTAATGATTGTGAGAGAGTAAAGTAAGCAAAACCGCAATGAAATAAACTAAACTAAATGTGTTTAAGATTTAAGTGAGACTATGGTAGTTGAATGATCAAACTCTCCTTGTGGACTGACTGTTTTTCATCAAGTTGAGTCCAATTGTTACGGCAAGTGCTGCAACACTGGGCGGAATTAATCTGTATCCTCAGTTGTCGCATATTGGAACTCTCATACCCTTAATATACTAGCAATGACCAGTTGCTAATCTACTCATGATATGACTTTATGATCCTTTTTATTTCTCCACCCTACAAGGTAAACACCTATGTCTAGTGTGTCACAAATCTTAACTTCAAGTATTGCCCTTATGGAATTCAAGATAACGTAATCCAGAAAACTTAACTTAAGATTAAATAATACTCTAATAATATCTGCTAAGATATGCCATTTTGCTGCTCTATCTTAACTGAAACTATTAAATGGGTGGTCAACCGAAATAACAGTTATATTAATAATAGCTATTAGAGTAAAATGCTACAGCAATGACATAACAACACACAAGAACAGTCAAGAACCCATTGAATTGTTTGTCACTCAACTACAAGCAAATCTAGTTCATATTCTGAATAAGAAAAACAATCATAAACATGTTGTTATCAAAGGAAGAAGATAAATATAAGTTGAGCACGGTGAAAGACAAATCCAAATAATTCTGCAAGATTCCTCAATGTTGCCGAACAGCACTCTTCAATTTCGATCTTATTTTTTTTTCTCTCTAATGATTTTGATGATAATTCCCTTGTCGCCTTTCTATGTGGTGCACGCCTCTCTTTTATACGGCAAACTAGGGTAAAACAGAAGTCTATAGGCATGCATGAGTTAAATTAGGAAACATGCAAATCGCGAATCTACTGCTGGCCTGGTTGCTCCCAGATTGCTATAGCACTGGTTGCTCTAACATCCGCAACAACACTGCACTATTCCCGATTGTGCTTTACTTCTTTTACAGCTATCTTCTTTCCTCCTCTTGCTCATCCATTGTCTCACCATCCCCTCATGAATTAAGAGTTTCTGAAAACCTACAATAATGCACCTATTTTTAGCACCAATTACTTTTATTCAAACAAAACTTATTAAAACTTAACTAAAATGAATGTTTATGCAAAATATAACCAAAATGTAATAAAAACACCTTATTTGTCCTCTAATTAATCTTGATTTAAGTCTAGAATTGATGTAATAACTCTCATTTCCTAGAGTTATTAGTATTCATGGTGAAACTCAGAACATATGGAAGCATTGATAGGTATAAAGCGAGACTAGTGGCAAAAGGATATACACAAAGGTATGTAATAGATTACCAAGACACTTTCGCACCAGTAGCTAAGACAAATACCATTCGCATTATTATTTCGATAACAGCAAATCGAGATTGGCCCTTGAAACAGTTCAATGACAAAAATGCTTTTCTCAATGGAGATTTAGAAGAAGAAGTTTACATGGAGCTACCTCCTGGTGTCAAACGTAGTTCTATGCGTAGAAATGAAGTATATAAGCTGAAGAAGTCCTTGTACGGACTAAAACAGTTGCCTAGGGCATAGTTTGGGAGGTTTTCAGCGACAATGAAAGCTGTTGGCTATAAACAAAGTAATTCAGACCATACTTTGTTTATAAAACACAAAGAAAGAAAAGTAACGTTGTTAATAGTGTATATTGATGATATGGTATTAACAGGGGATGATTTGTCTGAAATGAAAGCACTACAAGAACATTTGGCTGCTGAATTCGAAATAAAAGATCTTGGGCAGCTTAAATACTTCTTGGGGATTGAGGTAGCAAGATCGAAAAGTGGAATTTTTCTTTCGGAACGAAAATATGTGTTAGATCTTCTCACTGAAACTAGTATACTTGATTGTAAACTAGCTGAAACGCCTATAGAGATGAATCACAAGCTCGGGATTCTACCAAATCAAACTCCAACTGATAAGGGTCGTTATCAACGGCTAGTTGGGAGGTTAATCTATTTATCCAACACAAGGCCAGACATAGTATATGCCGTAAGTGTAGTAAGCCAATTCATGCATTCACCAAGTGAAGAACATATGGATGCAGTCTATCGAATTCTGAGATATTTGAAGTGTGCTCCTGGAAAAGATTTATTGTTCTAAAAAAAATAATGTCTCAAACATTGAAGGATACACGGACTCTGATTGGGCAGGTGACCAGACAACAAGAAGATCTATGTCAAGTTATTTTGCATTTGTTGAAGGCAATCTCGTCACTTGGAGAAGCAAGAAACAGAAGGTTGTGGCAAGATCAACCGCTGAAGCGGAATTTCGCGGAATGGCGCAAGGTGTGTGTGAGATGTTATGGATCAAGAACATACTGAAAGATTTGGGGATTGATTATGCAAAACCCATGAATCTTAACTGTGATAATAAAGCAGCCATAGAGATTGCCCAGAATCCTGTACAACATGATCACAAAAAACATGTTGAAGTAGATCGTCATTTCATCAAGGAGAAGCTTGACAAAACTATACAGTTCCCATTTGTTCAATCTGGAGATCAGTGGGCTGACATACTCACAAAAGCAGTATCAGGAAGGGTGTTTCATGATATAATCGACAAGTTGGGCATGATAGATATCTATGCTCCAACTTGAGGGGGAGTCTCGGCATGAGCTATTGGCGTGTGCTGTCAATTATTGCATTGGTTTTGTAATTACGTCCGGGAATCTGTTAGTTGACCAATCTTGTATTTAAATAAAGAAACAATTTATTTCTTCCTTTTTAGGATGTAATTATCTTCATATATTGCCTCTGATTCGGAGAAGAATATACACATAGAATTATTTTCTACATTGAAACCTTTGTTTGACAGAAAATAAGGGTAATATTATAAACTTATATTGTCAAGGAAGTTATTAACTATTACAAAAAAAAAGAGGAGTAGATGATATATATTGATTATAGTATAGTACAAATTGACAATCTCCCCCCACCCCTACACACACACGTGTACAGTGGTTGTAGGCTAGCTAGGACATATATCAACAACCTGGGATGCCCTAATCCAAAGTTATAGAATTATAAAAGGCGGTCAGAGGACAACTAAGGTTGCATTTGTTTTTTTATCTGAAATCTGAATAGATTTGAATTTAACTGAAGTCTGAATAGATCTGAATAAAAATGTCTAAATGACATGTTTGTTTTTTCTTTCTCAATATCTGCAGAGAAAAACTTAAAAACTAGTAGTTTAACATAAATATCATTTTAAGTGGTGCATATATTTCTTTCTCACAATTTATAATTTTCACAAGTTAATTAGTATGGTAACATTAAAAAAATACTATCATTGTTTATCTTAATTTAATTTTTTAATGAAATGTAACAATAACATCAAATTTTATTATAAAGTCAACACTGTTATTTTATTTTTGATTCATCACAATTGACATAATTTGATTTGTTCAATATTTCAATTTAGTTAATGTTATCACGTGAATAAAAATTTAAAGCAATTAAAAAAATAACTTTAAGAATAAGAAATTAAAATTTTCCATTTACACTTCAGACTTAAGATAAAAGTGGACTTTTTCTAGTTTTTCAATTCTGATAAAATTTTCTGACAATAAGTGATAAGTTAAAAAAAGAAACAACTTAAAATTAAAAAAATATTTGAAAAAAAGTTAAAATTCAGACTTTAAATTAAAAAAACAAATAGCACCTAAATTTAATAACTACAAAATTAGCATATTTGGGTTAGACAAATGCTATTAATTAATTTGGCCAAGTCAAAGAGAATGTTATTTACTTATTTATTTATTTTTTGAAACTATTGGATTGGACCGATAAGATTTTAAAGTATTAGAAGGGGTTTGTCCATATTTTTTTCAAAGGACTTTCTTTTTGATTAATTATGCTACAAATAAATTTAATTGAGAATTGAGATATATAAACTGTGTGTCTCAATTAATATGATATTTATTACCATATCATTCATTCGTATATTCAAAAATATTAGTACAATTAATCCGTAAGACAATATATAATTAATAAAGTAAAAAGACAACATAAGAATACAATAATACTAGTAGTGGAAAATATTGAGGTGATGACACAACAAGTACAGACTCAAGGGGCTTTTGATTGAAGGGCTCCATGCAGCATCACAATTCTTCCCCTTAATACCACACTTCGTAAATACAAAATGTAACGCTAATAGGAAAAATTATAATTTGTTTCCATCAACATTTTAATAATTATTTTTCCCAAAATATTGTGTTATTGTTCCACATGGAAAAGTTATAGTTGGAAAGATCTCGACAAATCATCAGTGCCGCCACATAAGCGTCATGTCATCAACAGGTCAGTAGAAGTCCGCCGAGAAAACAACTACTGACAACCCAATATCACACAGCAAATTCTAGCCCAAGTGATACGGGCTTGCCAATTGAATTGGATGCAAAGGGCAATTTGCCAAGAGAGGATGAAGAAGCCAAAACCGTTACTAAGGAACCTAATAATGAATTCGCAGAAGCAAAGCTGACTCAACTTTGGAGAGAGCTTTGGATGAAGGACTATGCCACGTGAACCAGGACAACAAGGGTGGATGGATAATTTCTCTTAACAATTATCTGAATTCTGTTATTATAATTTAGCTACTTTACAATTGCCAGCTCATATTTGTCTTTTAGCCTTAGAATACTCTAGAGGAGTCACGAGATATATATGTAAAAGGGAATATTGTGTAAGGCATGTTTATGAATGAAAAGTTCTCCTTTTTCACCTCTGTCTTATTCTCTTTTTCTTATTTTGGAGCTGTCACTCGCTCGAAGAGTGCTCGATTATTGGTACATTTTCTGAATTCTAACTGTAAAGTGTATCATTGGTGCTTTCATTGATTCCTTCCATGGCCGATTCTCATGAGAGCAGCACATTAAAAGAACTTAGTGAGAAAATTGACAAACAAGCCTTATCTTTTCACCAGATGATGCAGCAATTTATGACTGCAGTAGATGCCCATTTTGATGAAATTCGATCTAAAATACCTGATACTCTAACAAACGTGCCTAGTTCTTCGAAACAACCATTAACAGTGCCACCACTTTCATCTAGCCCATCCGATGGGCAAGATCTCTCTCCGATGGTCAAATCCATGAAGATGGAAGTTCCACGTTTTGATGGTTCTGATCCACATGGCTGGGTATTTCGAGTGGAGGAGTTTTTCGAGTTTCATGGTACTCCAGAACATCAACGCCTCCGTATCGTTTCCTTTCACATGGAGGGTCGAGCAGCAGGCTGGTATCAGTGGATGAAATCCAACAATTTACTCACCACTTGGAGAGAATTTTTGGCTAATCTGAAGTATCGTTTTGCTACTACTCTTTATGATGATCCACAAGGTGAATTGTCTAAACTCACCCAAACCACCATTGTGCCGAATTTCAGTCGGCTTTTGAAGAACTCATGAACAGAGTTAATGGCGTCTCCGAGCAACTTCTCATCAATTTTTTCATAACTGGCCTGCAGCAAGACATCAGGAGAGAACTTCTCTTTAATCGACCAGCAACACTCATGGCCACCTTTGCTATGGCTCGAGCGCTCGAAGCCAAATTTAATGACACTAAACCACACACTCGCTTCTGGTCTAAATGGCAGCCACAATCCACATTTCCCTCCATGACAACAACACAAACCAGAACCGTTCCTTTACCCCTGCTTTCCCATTCACATTCCTCCACCATAAGTGCTAACCCACCATCATCAAAACCTCCACCACCTCACATTCACAATAAAACAAACACTTTACCCGCACTTCTTCCTACACCAAATTTGCCTATTCGTCGGTTGTCCCCTGCTGAGCTACACGAGAGACGTGAGAAAGGTCTCTGTTACTCTTGTGACTAGAAATACAGCCCCAATCACCGTTGCAATTGTCGATTCTTGTTACTTATCGGAGCTGAAGATGATCATTTAGATCCAACCAATGAAGGGGAACCACCAGACGAGGAAGACTCCGCTGTCACTGGTGATATTTCAAGTCTGAATGCTTTCGCTGGCCAAGCAAATCCTCGCTCCCTTCATTTACAAGGCAAGATTGGATCCCAAACATTCCAAATATTAATTGACAGTGGCAGCACTCATAACTTTATCAAACTATCAGTGGCGGAACGTGCCGGCGTCGCGATTCAGCCCACAACTCCGTTTCGAGTCTACATAGGAAATGGTGATTTTTTGTTGTGCACTCAATTTTGCCAGCACGTTCAATTAACACTGCAAGGCACGAAGTTTCCCATGGACCTTTTTGTGTTGCCCATTGAAGGAGCTGATATTGTTCTTGGAATACAGTGGTTGCAACAACTAGGACGGGTATCACATGATTATTCAGCTCTTTCCATGGAATTTTCTTTTAATGGAAAATCGGTTACTCTTCAAGGTGACTTGTCCACATCTCCGACTTTAGTAACTTATAATCAATTTCGGGCTCTGATCCACCGCGCTGCAATTTCAAGTTTTTGTGCTCTTCAACCGTTATCTTCACTACCAACAGAGCCCCCTCCAAGCCAAACACTTCTCTCCCATTTAGAATTTCCAACTGATTTACCACCCCAATTCCGTGACCTTCTCCAACAACATCATCATCTATTTTTATCACCCACAACACTTCCACCACACAGAATTATAGACCACAAAATACACCTCCTCCCTAACACTTCCCCTATCAATGTGCGACCCTACCGATACCCACACTTCCAGAAGAATGAAATAGAGAAACTAATTCAAAAGATGTCTGACCAGGGAATCATCAGACCCAGCCAAAGCCCTTTCTCTTCCCCAATGTTTTTAGTAAAAAAGAAAGATGGCACGTATCGTTTTTGTGTGGATTATCGTGCTCTAAACGCGGTTACAATTCCGGACAAATTTCCAATTCCTACTGTCGACGAACTCTTTGATGAACTTGGCAAGGCTACGGTCTTCAGTAAATTGGATTTTAGGGCTGGTTACCATCAGATTCGGGTCCACTCTCGAGACATTTACAAAACCGCATTTCGGACACATGAAGGCCATTATGAATTTCTGGTTATGCCGTTTGGTTTGCCGAATGCACCCTCGACATTCCAAGCCGCTATGAATCAGATCTTTGATGCCTATCTTCGGAAATTTGTGATCGTCTTCTTCGACGACATCTTGGTTTATAGCGCTACCATGGCTGACCATTTAGTTCACCTTGAACAGGTATTGTTATGTTTGCAAATGCATAAATTCTTTGTTAAATTGAGCAAATGCCTCTTTTGTAAGTCAAGTATTGAATATCTTGGCCATATTATTTCTGCTATGGGAGTACAAGCGGATCCCCAAAAGGTGACTGCCATGCTCGAGTGGCCACTGCCGCAAAGTACCAAGCAGTTGAGAGGTTTCTTAGGCCTTACGGGATACCACCGGCGGTTCATTCGTGGATACGCTTAATTGGCTGCCCCTTTAACTGACTTGCTATGTAAAGATGTATTTCACTGGAATTCTGAAGCCACTACAGCATTTGCATCTCTGAAGCAAGCAATGGTTCAAGCTCCGGTGCTCAAACTACCTGATTTTGATTCCGAATTTGTGATTGAAACAGATGCCAGTAACGTGGGGATTGGAGCAGTACTTATGCAACAAGGCCATCCCGTGGCTTATTTCAGCAAAAAAATTGGGCCCAAACTGAAAGCTTCATCCACTTACTTAAAAGAATTGCACGCTATCGTAGAAGCAGTCTCTAAATGGCGGCAATATCTCTTGGGCAGGTTCTTTGTAATACGCACAGACCATCGAAGCATCAAGGAACTACTACAGCAAGTGATTCAGACTCCTGAACAGCAGGTTTATCTACGGAAGTTACTCAGTTTTCAATTTCGGATTGAGTATAAACCGGGGCATGCAAACCGAGCGGCTGATGCTTTATCCCGAGTCCATGCAGCTTCTGACGAAATAGAGCCAATTGACAGCAAGTATACGAGCTCTTTTTGTCTATCTCTTCACAGTAGCCCTTCCTTCAATATCTTTACAGAACTATTGCGGGAAAATTCAACTTGTCATGATATTCTCAAGCTTCATCACCAAGTTTCTTCCGGGCATTTCATGGCTGACTATTCCATTCATAATGGAATACTTCTCTACAAAGGGAAATATTATATAAGTGCTGAATCCTCATTGAAAACAATCTTATTAAAGGAATTTCATTCAACTCCACTGGCCGGGCACGTTGGCATCCATAGGACTTGCCTTCGATTGTCAGCAAATTTTTTTTGGGTTCACATGCGACGGGATATTGAGAAATTTGTCACCGAATGCTTAATATGTCAACAAACAAAATATTCAACTAAAGCCCCTGCTGGTCTCCTTCAACCGTTACATATTCCAAGTTTGGTTTGGGACGAAATCACTATGGATTTCATCACAGGCTTGCCCTTGTCTCGCGGTTATTCGACTATTTTGGTTGTGGTAGATAGGCTGACAAAATCGGTCCATTTCGGACCATTACCAGGTAACTTCACAGCTCATAAAACTGCAGAGTTATTTGTCAAAATTGTGGTTAAAATTCATGGCTTCCCCAGCTCTATTATTTCGGATCGCGATCCTGTGTTCTTGAGTCAGTTTTGGAATCAGTTGTTGACTCTTAGTGGCACATCGTTACACCACAAGATACGGCTTTATCATCCAAACGGACGGTCAAACGGAGGTTGTCAATCGTAGTCTTGAGCAATATCTTCGGGCATTCACACTAGACAAACCGAAAACTTGGGTTTCACTTCTCAGTTGGGCAGAATTCTGTTACAATTCCAGCTACCATAGTGGCTTGAAAATGACCCCATATTAGGCTTTGTTTGGTCGACTCCCGCCCACAATTCCCCCATATGTGAAGAGCTCTACTTCAATCCAAGCTTTGGATGACATCCTACTCGAGCGTGATAAGCTGCTGAAATCCTTGAAAGATAATTTGCATCAAGCTCAGCATCGGATGGCCCAAAAAGTTAATACTCATCGCCGGGAAGTTCAATTTTCTGTCGGAGATAAGGTGCTGGTCAAGCTCCAACCGTACCGCCAGTATACAGTAGCTTCACGTTCCTGTCATAAATTGGCCAAGCGCTATTATGGGCCTTTTGTAGTCATCGCTCGCATAGGTCCTGTTGCTTATAAGCTTGAGTTACCCCCGGCATCGAAAATTCACCCTGTTTTTCATGTTTCCTTACTTAAGCCATTTCATGGCTCCACTCCTCAAGAAATCTCTCCACTCCCAGAATATAGCATTGACAATCACCCCTTGACTTTACCAGCAGCAATTTGTGCTACTCGCATAGTGTTCCAGCAAGGAAAATTGGTTCCACAAGTCTTGGTGCAGTGGACAGATGGTGCCCCTGAAAACGCCACTTGGGAAAATTTTGGAGCTTTTTGTCAACAATATCCTGCTTTCAACCTTGAGGACAAGGTTAGTTTCCAAGAGGGGGAAAATGATACGGGCTTGCCAATTGAATTGGATGCAAAGGGCAATTTGCCAAGAGAGGATGAAGAAGCCAAAACCGTTACTAAGGAACCTAATAATGAATTCAAAAAGCAGCTCAACTTTGGGCAGAGAGAGAAGCTTAGATGAAGGACTATGCCACGTGAACCAGGACAACAAGGGTGGATGGATAATTTCTCTTAACAATTATCTGAATTCTGTTATTATAATTTAGCTACTTTACAATTGCCAGCTCATATTTGTCTTTTAGCCTTAGAATACTCTAGAGGAGTCACGAGATATATATGTAAAAGGGAATATTGTGTAAGGCATGTTTATGAATGAAAAGTTCTCCTTTTTCACCTCTGTCTTATTCTCTTTTTCTTATTTTGGAGCTGTCACTCGCTCGAAGAGTGCTCGATTATTGGTACATTTTCTGAATTCTAACTGTAAAGTGTATCACCGAGTCTTGAAAATTTAACAGGAGACCAGTTTCATTTTCAGCCCACCAATTGAGGATACAGCTCCAAATTCTGATCAAATTTGTTGTGCTTCAAGTGGCTGATGAGTAAATCACACGTTGAAAAGTTTTTCCAACTAGACTGTTAAGAATGTGAGTGTTTTTTTTTTTTTTTTGAAAGGAAGAATGGAAGTTACTGTGACTAATAAGTTAATGAAAAAATCTTCATGACGTAGGACTGTGTAACATTTATTTTCCCTTATAAAAAAATGTGTGTGTATATATATATATATATATATATATATAGGGTCCGCCTACCTTGCAACAGTTGCACGGTACCCTAAATTTGGTCTTTTTTTTATTGAGTCCATTGATCTAATGGTTAAAGTGTTCAACGGATGAGATGTGTTCATTTGGTTATTAACACTTAACTCCCTACTATTTATTACAATATCATAAAAATTAAAAGTTTTTAAATATTTTTTTATATAACTCCTATTGTTTTAAATCTTTTAAAGTTTGATCTATTCACCTAACTTGATATTAAAAAGATGGTGTAAAGATAATAATGTAATATCACAGAAATTTTTTTTAAACACATTAAAAATTTATAAATGTAAATAATATTTTTTTGTTATATAATATATATTTAATATAGAATAAATAAACTGAATATATATTAAGAATATAGGTTATTAACCATACAATACTTCAAAAAATTATAAAATAAAAAAGGTGAAATTTCAAAATAAGAAACATGTAAAAAGTGTTAGGTTGTAAAATTTTATTATTTTAATATTAGAAAACTTTACTTTCTTATTACATTTTTATTTTTAACATTAGTTGACATGTTAGTTTATTTGTACATATAATATGTTAATTTACCTATAAAATACCAATATTACTCTTGAAATTTAAGAGAGCCATTTTAATTTTTTAAAATTTTAAATGTAGCCCAACAAAGTTCTAGAAAGATAAACAAAAAATAATATAAAAGGAAGTTAGTTTATTTTTTCTTTAAGAATATTTCAGAAGCATTTGATTTTTATGTTTCTTGAAAATTACCCATTTTTAAAGATATTTGAGCTTGTGAATCTTGTTGTAATGATAATTTATTATTTATTCTTGATAAAAAAATATTTGAATAGTAAATTTATTGATTTCTAAATGCTCTTTTAGATGTAGGGTGGTTGCTTAATTTTTATTATATCAGTCTAAAATTTTTTATGATGGCTAATCAACATCGCAAAAGACTCTGCCACGATTATTTTTACTTTCTTTACATCCTTTTAGACCATCATCACACAAAGAATTAAGGGTTTATTTGGCATATTGTATTATATTATACTCTATTGCATTATTTAATATAGGTATATTGTATTATGTTATATTACATTAGCAGTAAATTATAATAATATTGTACAATGTTTAGTAATTGGTATTACACTATACTGCATTAATTTTATATTAATATTAAACTAACATTATTTAAATTTATTATTAATTATACTAAATTATTATTTTTATATTAATATAATATGATATAATAAAATAAGATTATAGTATAACTTATTTGATATTTTTATTTATTATAATGAAAATAAAAATATATTTAATGCTCAATTAAGGCAAAAAAATCTATAAAGTTTAATAATGATGATGATGATGTTGGCGACATTAATAATAACATAATAATTAAAATAACAAAATTATTAAAATTTTAATAATACTAATAAAATAATAATAATAAAGTTAATGTATTTTAATAATAGTAATAAAAATAATATTAATGACAATAATATTAATTAATAAATAATAATAATGACTTAATTAAATTAATCATAACAATGAAAATAATAAATTAATAAATTTTCATAATAATAATAATTAATGAGAGTAATAATAATAATAATAATTAATAAATAAAATAATAAATTAACAAATTTTAATGATAACAATATTATTAATAATATTAATAATGATGACATTTATGATAGTATTAATACATAACAATAATTTTAATTTTAATAATAATAATAATAATAATAATATTATTATTATTATTAATATGATAATAATGAAATTAATAAATAATACTAATAATAACAGTTAAAAATTGTTTTAAAGCCATTTTATCCCAAAAAAAGGGCTTATATATAAAACTTTGTAACTTTTAGTGTCTATATTTTTTTCAGAGAATATAAGATAGTGCAATGTAATTAATTGAAAAAGACAAAAGTAAGTGATAAATGTTTTCATCCATATATATATATATATAACAATTATTTTCAAAAGATAAAGTAATTATTTGAATCAAAAGATAAATTCTATTAACGATCCAATGTTGAATTAGGACCTGATGTGTTAAGATTTAGTTAGCTTATTTGAGTAATTAAGGGAGATTCTTTCCTTATATATGGCTGATTTGTTATCCATTGAAATATGGGGTAGTTATTTACTTTCCTTTCATTTGGGATCGTAATTTGTGAATATTATAGCTCTTGTAAACTTGTAAATAAAGTCTCTTATTCAACTGTCAGAAAATGAATACATACCGTTCTTTTCAAAACTTAATTTTTAGGATGCTAAACTGAGTTGTACACTCATATTTTCATAATTTTCTGCCATTGGTATAAAATTAAAGTTTAATCACCAATTGCATCTACATAAAAAGTTGGCAAAAACCCCCGATGGTAGTACTATTTTTCCGGCACTATCCAACTCCAAATTTGTCACATGACTTTGCTCCTATAGAATGACATTGAAGTATCAAGAATGCATATCAATCTTTAATGAAAAATGATTTTTCAAGCAGGAGCAGCTTCCATTTATTTCAAGCCTCAAGGAGCGTTGAGAAATAAAGTGGAATTAACAGTCAACAATTGTACTGACAAAAACAGTACTTTTCAGGCGGTATTGCCTTGTGAAAATCACACCATCCTGTTCCCTTGTAATTTTTTTGACAATCCGCTTTGCACTGATCATCGCCATTGCAGGCCCAAAATTTCTCGCAAGTATTTGCTTGTGCCCCAAGAAACATGTTTCCATCTGCATGTTATGAACAATATATATATTTGTTGTTAGCCATCATTAAAAAAATTTCATTATATTTATCTATATATAATCGAAATAAACTATACAGATTGAATCAACGATCAATTTTTTTTGAGTGTGTGTGTGTGTATAGACATATATACATACCAGAAACAAGAAGGAAAGCAAGTAGGAAGCAAACAATAGTGAACTTTGCCATCTTTTGAAGAATATACGAAGTTGCTTATATGATTTTAAAAAGGTTTATGAGAAACTTATAATTTTTATTGATCTTTTTATAGCACTGGAATATGTATTGATACACTGATATGATTTTAACATTAAATCATTACTTTCTAAAATTGCAATACAGAATCTGGGAATTAATGGGAATATTTTGAATAAAATACTTAAATTTGCATTTTCTTATTAGTTTTTGACAGCAACTTAGAATTTGGGAATGGCAACAATATTAAATGAAATATTTAGGTCCTATTTGGTATTACGGTTGGACAGAAGCTGTAAGAATAAGAAGTGTTTGGTAAACACTAATTGCTATAATTTTAAAGTTGAGTTGATTTATCACACACTTGTATGATAAAAAATTTTTAATATCAATATTATCTCTGTTAAATCATTATTTTAAATTTATTTTTTAATGACTATCAACTTTTATTTAATGCCTATAACTTTTTTTTCTCGTATAATAGCTGTAGTTTAAAAGTCTCAATATCTCAATGCCAAATATATCTCAATTTGAAGATTTTTAGTTTTGGATAACAACTCAGGATTGTAAATATCTTGTAATGAAATACTTAAATTAGTAGTTTTTCAGTTTTGGATGACAACTAAGAAATTGTAGGAATGAGAATATTTTTTTTAATGAAATACTCAATTTGCATTTTCTTATTAGCTTTCAATAGCAAATGAGAAAGTTCGGGGATGGAAATATTTTTGAGTGAAATACTTAATTTAATTGGCAATTTCTTAGTTATGGATAGCAACTCAGGATTCTTGATTTAAACTGTGATCAAACCTGTCACCGGCATTTGTGGCAATTTTCATAATAAAAATTCTGCGAGATGTCACTTGTTATATTACATGTTTGCAGAAGCTCAGTTGAATAGTAACAAAATTACGTTCTTGAGTGCACATAAATAACAACAGCAAAACAAGCATAAGATGAATAGCATAATAATTTTATGTGGTTCAGCTTGCAGTCTACTTCGATGGTCAAAGATATAAAAAATTTTTACAAAGAAATAAGGGTGTACACATATTAAAGTATATCTTTCACTCATGACCAAAATTCCTGATATATGCTTAATTTCTCTCTCACTTGAGCATTAAATTTCCCCGAATTCACTCAACCGAAACTTTCACAAGAAAGTCTTATTAAAGCTTCATCTTCACTTGATATGCTCTATAATTCAAATTAAAGGGTGATATATTTCTCAAAATGGAGAGCTCTATTTAGAGGTAAAATCTCAAACTCATCAAATTGGCAAGTGAAACAATCATCATCCTTGCCATACCAGCTGTAACGCAAAATCTACATTATGACATTTGCCTTATTAATTACCTGATTACACAGAAAACCGAAACAACCGTACCAAAGTTTACTTCAGCCAAAATAGCGAAGAAGATGATACAGAGTAGATAATAAAACCCTGAATTAATCATGGGGCCGGTAACAAGCACATCATCTCATCATGTGGGAAAAGTCTTTGCCAAGAGAAGCTGCTCGCTTCAAACAACATCTTATCACCTGAAATTTATGAAAATAATTAATAGCTTTTCAATTTCATTACATTATCTATGCCAATCTAACAATAATTCATCAAAATTCAAATTCAAAATCATATTAGCATCATACTATGAGTAACGAAGCGGCTTGACCACAACATATGTATTGACCACCTTTTGATCATTATTGTGTGGAGTATATATTTGCTAGGAAGGAACCCATACAAGCAGCTGCAAATTGACTAGAAACAAAATTTATTCCCTCTTTTTGTGATTAAAATGAGATGTGTACCATAAATAAATAGGTAGAAAAATAAACCAATAAAATCCGAGCAATAAACCCACAAGAGACATATTTTTACAAGAAAAACTCAAATGGGAAAAATCACGGGACCATAGTCCGATATAATCTTCCACTATATTAATGAGATTACAACATAAATTCTTCTCTATATAACACTAGAGGTTAACAACATTAAGAATCTCAATAATCTTGGCTTACAGTAACAACCTAATATCTATCTCTTTAATAAGTGGGTATCTCAAAATAACGGCCAATGAGTGGATAAAACAAAATAAAAACTGGTAGGATATTGTAGAGGGCGATGCCAAGAACTTAGGAGAAAATAGAGTTAAATTTTCCTTTTGATCGTCCAATAAAAAATTGAAACCCTTGCCCCCAAAAACAATCTCACGCCACTATCTTTCTCTCCCTTTCTCGTCATTTCTTCTTTTTCTCAATCAATGTCAACCGCCGCTTGCACTTTTTCATCTTTGTATAATGTTTTCAAAACCAATTTAATGGGAAATTTCATTTAACCTCACTTGTTTCCTTTAGTTGGTTAAATACCCAAATTAATGAAAGTTGGGCTTGGGCCACCCAAATGAGATGGATCTAACAAATTTTCCTCTCCAGATCATATGGGGGGCACTACCAAGCCCGTTCTCTCCTTACATCTTTTCAGCTTCTTCTTGGGCAATGACTTTGACATCATATCTGACCCATTTTCAATTGTATGAATCTTTTCAAGTTACAATTATTTCTTCTTAAGCACGTCTCGTATCCAATGATACCTCATATCAATATACTTGGATTTTAGTTGATATGTCGAATTCTTTGCTAAGTGAACAACACTCTGATTATCGCAGTACACTATATAGCTATCTTGTTTCACACCTAGCTCTTGTAGGCAATTCTTCATCTACAAGGCTTTTTTCCAACTTCCAGAGATTGCAATATACTTTGCTTCAGTGATCGATAAAGGGACACATTTTTGAAGTTTGGATTGCCACGAGACTGCTCCCCTTGCAAAAGTGAGCAAATATCCTGATAACGATTTTCTAGAATCAACATCTCTTGCCATATCTACATCAAGGAACGTTTGTAATACAAGTTTGTCACCATCAAAACATAAAAATGCCTTGGATAGTGCCTATGAGATATCTGAGAATCTACTTAACTGCTGTCTAGTGCTCTTTACCCGGATTGGAAAGAAACCGACTGACTACACAATTTGGATGAGCAATATCTAGTCTTGTACAAACCATGGCGTACATCAAATTGCCAACTGCTGAAACATAAGGAATTTCTTTCATCTCTTACTTCTCTTTCTCACTTATAGGATAATACTCGAAACTAAGCTTGAAATGACCTACAAGTAGAGAATAACTAGATTTTGCCTTGCTCATGTTAAATATTTCAAGAACCCTTTTCAACACATGCTTCTTGAGATAACCATAACTTTTTCTGATTTTCGATCACGGGAAATCTTCATGCCAAGAATATGTTTTATCGATCCAAATCCTTTATTGCAAAGACTTATTAAGCTATTTCTTCATATTATTAATTTTACTAATATCTTAGCCAACAATTAACATGTCATCCACATAAAGCAAAAGAATGATAAAATCATTATCACCAAACTTCTTTACAAAAACACAATGATCACACACTGTCTTGCTAAAACTATGATTCTCCATAAAAGAATCAAACTTCTTTTACCACTCTCTTGGTGCCTATTTTAGCCCATACAATTTTTCTTCAACTTGCATACAAATTCTTCTTTGGCTTTGACACTGAACCCTTTAGGTTGTTCCATATTTATTTCCTCCTTTAAGTCACTGTACAAGAAAGCTGTCTTTATATCAAGCTGTTTAATCTTTAAATTCAAGCTAGCTGCTGATCCTAAAACAACTCGAATAGAAGATATCTTTACTATAGGAGAAAATATTTCTTCAAAATCAACAATTTTCTTTTAGTTGAAACCCTTCACAACCAATCTAGCCTTATACAGCTGTTGCAAATTATTCTTAATCTTCAACCTGTAATTTCATTTGTTCTTCAATGCCCTCTTTCTTTTAGAAAGGTTTACTAAGTCAAAAATGTGATTCTGAATCAAACATTTCATCTCCTCTAAACCACTAACTTTTATGCTGATAAGGCATAGCTTCTTCAAAACATTATGGTTCTCATTCATTTGCAAGCATCACATACTCATGTGGAGGATATTAGTAGAAGATTGCCATTCTCTAGTGGATCTTCTCAATTATGTCTCAATTGGTGGTGTTAGTGGTTCTGGAGGTGCTTGCTCAACTGGTTTTACTGAGCTATTATTATTATCCTCTCTACCTCCCCTATGATCATCATGAATTATAAGTGGAGAAACAAAAGTTGGAATAATAGGAATCTTTGAAAATGACTTAGACTTATCACTCTTCTCTGCATCACCAACTATCTGATCTTTAAGAAACACAATATATTTACTTCTAATAAATTTCCTTGCCACTGGATTCTATAACTTGTACCCAAATTCTTCACGTCCATTGCCTAAGAAAATGCATTCCTTGAGTTTATCACCAAGCTTCAATCTCTCATCTTTAGGGATATGAACATATGCTCTGTAACCAAATACTATTACGTATTTATAAAAAATATCTTTTTCACTCTAAACTCTCTTAAGTACATTACCATCTAATGGAACTGAAGGAGAAAGGTTAATCAAATCAACTGCAATATGTATAGCCTTTGCCCAAAAAGATTTAGGAAGCTTGGCATCAGAAAGCATACACTTGATTCTTAGCATGCACCTTATTCTTTCTTTAATTGTTTTATTCATCCTTTCTACAACATCATTCTACTGAGGGTTTTTTGGTACAATCTTTTCAAGTTTTATTCCATGGGATCTACAATACTGCTCAAAGGTCCTCCATATTCGCCATTATTATCTACCTTGACATATTTTAATTTTCTTCTTATCTTCTCTCAATATAAGCATGGAAGAATTTAAATGTATCGAGCACCTGGTCTTTAGATTTTAAAGTAAAAACCCACACTTTTCTAGAATAGTCATCGATAAAAGTCACAAAATAAAGTGCACCTCATGTTGATCTACTTTGCATCATACAAACATCAATGTGAATCAAATCAAAGATTTGTGGTTTTTTAGATGGAGAAAAGCTTTTAGAATCTATCTATATGTCTTTCTAGCTAAGCAATGAACACAAGTCTTGAGAGATATGCCTACAAAGCCGGGTAGAAATACTTTTCTGGCAAGAGTTTCTAACCATTTATCACCAATGTGTCCAAGCCTTTTATACCATGTCTCAATATCAAAATATTTTATAGCCATATTCACGTGTTCTTTGTTGATCTTTTTTCTTGATCTTGCATTCTACTACATACAGAGTGTTCATTTTTCTTTCCTTAGCTAACACTAGGAAGCCTTTGGTGAGCTTCCATTTGAAATACAAGTATGCAACCCAAGAGGGGGGTGAATTGGGATTCTAAAAATTATTCAATTTATTAAGGAAAATCTTAATGCAATTATAAATCAAATTCAAAGCAATAACAATTAAGTTGATCACAATATAAAAAGTTAAGGGAAGAGGGATTCAAACACCGAGATTTTTACGTGGTTCGGCCAACCTCGCCTACGTCCACGCCTCCAAGCTTTCCGGGCTTGAGGATTCCACTAAGCAAGCCTCCAAGGCTTCAAAAGCTTACACTTGACTTCTAAGGTATCAATGGACCTTTACAACAAGAGATTATCCCCAATCTCTTAACCCAAGTGTATCCCAACACTTACAATCACTCAAAGTAAATGATTACAAATTGTTTTTCTCTCACACAATATCTAAGATTACAAATCAATGCCCAATGTGTGAATAGATGAAAGAAGAATGTGTTTTAAGCTCTATGAAGATTGTATTCTCGAATATTTGCTCAAAGGTCGTGTTGTGATCAAACTTCTTTGAATTTGAATGAGCTTATTTATATCTGGAGCTGAAAATCTAGCCGTTACAAACTGTCGGACAGAAAACGGTTCGTCGTTAACCATAAACGGTTAACCATTTAGGTTGGTCAAAGTTACCGTTGGGCCGGATTTCAAATAAACGGTTTGCCGTTTAGGATTACCCTTTTGCCGTTAACTTCCAGAGACCTGCAAGATGAGCATTTGTTATCCGTTTATGCTAAATGGTTAAGGCCTTTCGTGAAGTAACATTTCTGGATATTATCGGTTAACCGTTTGCAATAAACGGTTCGCCGTTTGTCTCCAGTAACCTGCAAAACAATTTACCCTTATCAGTTTTCATTAATCGGTGCCAGAGGAGGACAACCTTTAATTCTGGACGTTATCAGTTATCCGTTTAAAATAAACGGTTCACAGTTAAGTTCCAGTAGCCTTTCCATTCTTGGTGATTTCCGTTTTCCATAAACGGTTAGAGCTTTAGGAAATATGTTGCTCCCTGGATGTTATCGGTTAACCGTTTAAAATAAACGGTTCGCCGTTAAGTTTCAGTAGCCTTTCCATTCTTGGTGATTTCCGTTTTTCATAAACGGTTAGAGCTTTAGGAAATATGTTGCTCCCTGGATGTTAACGGTTAACCGTTTAAAATAAACGGTTCACTGTTTATAACCAGAATTGCATTTTAAACCAGTTTTAGCAAAGAATCTTTTTCCAATTTGATTGATCATCTTTTATGAAGAAAGAATGCAGTGATTATAAAGGCTTTCGTTTATTAAGAAATAGCTCCAATATTTTTGTCAAAAACCATTTAAAATTTGTTATCATCAAAATCAATATTATTAACATATTCATGTTAACAATCTCCCCCTTTTTGATGATGACAAATTTCATTCAATGTTTAGCCCCCCCTTAATATGTGCTCCCCCTAAATGTATGGCCAAATTGAGAAATATTCAATAAAAGGATTTTTGCTTTAAATCTCCCCATTTTAAATCCAAATCTCCCCATTTTAAATCCATCTTAAAAACCATAATTTTCTCCCCCTTCATCATAAAAAAGAGAAGAGTCAATAAGGAAAACACAAATCCGTTAAAGAAGTTGCCCGGTTTTGGCGAGCGAAAATTTTGGCAGAGTTTCCCCTTAAAAATAATAAAAAACCACTAATACAAAATGAGAGAGAACACTTCCAAAAAATAGATTAACATCAACATCTTCTTTCAACAAGCCAACAACTCCATGAACAAGACATACCAACACTCCAATATCCACAAATAAGCCAATACTTCAATAACCAACAATCAGCATACACCAATCATCAATCATCTAATCATCAAGAACATCACAAGCATATGCATCAAAATAAAATAAAAAATTAAAAATTCTAATAATCAAAATGTAAAATGTATGTGCGAAAACAGAGCTCAGAAACTACGGAGGCGGAGAAGATGTGCTCCCCGGATTATAGTTGAAATAGCTAAGAAGAGTGCGCTCAGCTCATCAAGGCTCTGCCAAGGTCGAAAGTCGAACGCATGGCTGGTGGTCACGGGAAATAGTGTCCAACCGATCAAGAATCAAAATCAACATCGAATCAAGCTGCACCGCTGAGCTGGAGGCGGCATAGAGGTAGATGGCTGCTCGGGAACTGCAAAAGGCTCAGGAGCAGGAGGCAGCTCGGAGCAGGAGGGAATGTCAGCATCCATCGTACGCTCCTCAGTGTCTGAGTCAGCTGGAGGCCGAGGGACAAAACGATGACGCGGAGGAGGAGGATGAGCTCCTATTCTAAAATCAGGAAGCTGATCGTGAGGATAAATATCAGTGAGCATCCGTTCGTCCTGCAGCAATCAAGGTATCCCGGTTTTGGAGTTGCTTGTCTTTATCCACACTCCATTCTTCCTAGAGAAACCGATACTAGTCATGGCCTCGGGACCAATCCGAGTCTCCATATGCGTATCAGAAGTGGAACCTCAAAGCGTCGCAGTATCTTAGTGATGATACTGCCATAAGGAAGCAAGCGGTGATTGACCGCAGGAGTACTCAACATATGTCGCACAATAATATACCCGAGGTTAATAGGACGGTCTGTAAGAAGGCTATCTAATAGGGCCACGTCCAACCTCATAACCTCATCCGAGTGACCCTTCCTAGGTGTCACTATGTGCTGTAAAATAGTGTGAAGAATACGAACTTGGAGAGGTAAAAGTTGAGACCGAAACGGAAGCAAACAAATCTCATTCGATAAGTCTCGACGACGACATATATTACGGATGCCATGAGTATGAGAAAAACTATCAAAGGAGAGAGTTTTCCTAGAGTTATAAATATCAAGCCCCTCACAAGAGATACCAAGAAAGTCAGCTAAGTCCGCATCATCAAATTCTATTGGCACACGGCTGACTTGAGTAACTATCCTATTTGGTCGAGTATCGGAGATTTCCATGTTGGAGTAAAAGACTCGCACTAAATTTGGATAAACCCGGTCATCAAAATCAATACCAGACTCCCAAGGCCGAAGCATATCCGGAATACTTCTACCACAAACAACTAAATTACGGAAATCATCAATGTCGACAAAGAAGGATTCAAGTACCTTTCGACCATCGAAGCATTCTTCGAACCGCTTGGCCAAAGAAGGTGTGGGGAAGTGAATCCTTGCAAATTCAGACACTTCCCGTGGTGGTATAGGATTTCTTGGAGGCACGGATTTACGCCTGAGATTTCTCCGAGGGGGTTCAACCATGGAGAAGCACAACGAATCGATGATTAGTATAGAAATTAGTAGAGGATGTGAGTAGGATGTTCAATTTGGTTGAAGAAAGGTGAAAATCGGATCAAGAACGAAGAAACCCGACCCGCGACAGTTAGGGTTTAGATTTGGGATTTTTGAATTTTGGGCTTGATTTGAAGTTTTAAATTGGTAGAAATGTTCTAAAGATGATAAGAAATGTTTTTGAAGGTTTGATTTGGTAGGGAAAGCAAGAAAAATGAGGGTTTGAGGACAGAGAAACCTTCGGTTGCGCAACAATGGTGGAAACGGTGAAAGCTTAACTGGAGAAGGAGAAGAAAACCTTTGAACAGTTTTATACTTCGCGAAAATGGTTAACCGTTTATTGAAACGGTTAAAGGGTAACTTTCAAAGATTAAGACAAAGGTAACGGTGAAGGCTTAAACGTATAACGGCTAGGGAGTAACCGTTTAGAGAACTCTCTGTTGAAAAACGGTTCACCGATTGTAGCAAACGGTGAAAGAGTAAACGGACAGACACATAATCTAGTTTCTGGAATTAAACGGTGATCCGTTTATAGGAAACGGCTAACTGTTTATTTTATCTGTAATTTCGTACATTTGATTTAATTTTTGGCCAGCAAAAAATATATTCCAAGATCATTTAATTGATCAAAAAATATTTTATGAGCCATTTTAATGCATGATTCATGAACATGTTTTCAACCAATAAAAAAAAATTATCAATGCAAATTCATCATTTGTCTATCAAGCTCAAGCATTTCATAAATAATAATCAATCAATTCAGTACACTCAATAGCATGCATAGAGACGTTAGTGCAAAAATTTCATCATCCCAAGTTCATGCCGAATTTTTGAAAATTGTTCTTCGCAAAGCGGTTTTGTGAAAATATCGGCAAGTTGTTTTTCCGTGGAAATAAACTCTAATGCAATATCTCCCTTTTGAACATGATCTCTCAAGAAATGATGTCTTATCTCTATATGCTTGGTTCGAGAGTGTTGAATGAGATTCTTTGAAAGGTTTATAGCACTAGTATTATCACACTTAATAGGAATTTGTTCAAGATTAATACCGTAATCTCTAAGTGTTTGTTTCATCCAAAGTGCTTGTATACAACAACTTCCGGCAGCTATATATTCAGCCTCGGTAGTTGAAAGTGCAACAGAATTTTGTTTCTTGCTAAACCATGAAACAAGAGTGTCCTAGAATATAGCAAGTTCCACTAGTGCTCTTCCTATCCACTTTATAACCGACAAAATCCGCATCCGAAAAACATGTTAAATCTATATGAGTTCCCTTAGGATACCAAAGGCCAATATCTATGGTTCCACTCAAATAACGAAGAATTCTTTTAACAGCGAGCAAATGAGATTCCTTGGGACATGACTGAAATCTTGCACACAAACATACACTAAACATGATATCGGGTCTACTTGCAGTCAAATAGAGTAGGGATCCAATCATACCTCGATGCATTTTGATATCTACTTCTTTACCTTTTTCATCTTTGTCCAGCTTGGTTGTTGTGCTCATTGATGTATTCTTGGTCTTTGAATCATTAATGCCGAATCGTTTGAGTAGATCCTTTGCGTACTTGGCTTGGTATATGAAAATCCCTTCCTCGTTTTGTTTGATTTGAAGTCCAAGGAAGTATTGCAACTCTCCCATCATACTCATCTCAAATTCCTTGCTCATATATGATGAAAATTCTTTACACAACAACTCATTAGTAGAACCAAAAATAATATCATCAACATAAATTTGAACAATGAGTATATCTTGGTTCTTATGCTTCACAAATAGAGTAGTATCCGCTTTTCCCATAGAAAATTCATTTTCTAGCAAGAAATTTTTAAGTCTATCATACCATGTTCTAGGTGCTTGTTTTAATCCATACAAGGCTTTAAGCAACTTATAAACATGATTTGGAAATTTTTCATTTTCAAAACCAGGAGGTTGTTTCACATAAACTTCCTCCAAAATATAACCATTTAAGAAAGCACTCTTGACATCCATTTGATATAAAATAAAATCCTTATGACATGCATATGCTAACAACATCCTAATAGATTCTAACCTTGCAAAGGTTTCATCAAAATCAATTCCTTCCTCTTGATTGTAACCTTGAGCCACTAATCTAGCTTTGTTTCTTACAACCACACCGGATTCATCCATTTTATTTCTAAACACCCATTTAGTACCTATTACAGATTGATGTTCTGGTTTAGGAACTAATTCCCACACATTGTTTCTTTCAAATTGATTTAACTCCTCTTGCATTGCCATAATCCAAGATTCATCATTTTCTGCATCCTCAAAGGATTTTGGTTCAATTTGAGAGATGAATGCATTATGCTCACAAGTATTTCTAAATGATGATCTAGTTGTAATACCTCGGGAGGGATCTCCTAAAATTACATCTTTAGGGTGAGAAGAGACATACCTCCACTCCTTGGGGAGTGTTTGAGAAGTACCTTCATTTTGCTCCACATTTGGTTCTTCATGATGTTCCTCTTGAATTCCATGTGGTGCATCTTCTTGATTGTCATTTGATGCTTCTTCTTCTTGTTGTTGTTCTTCTCCTGCATCATCATCAACAACGACTTTCTCCATAGAGGAGGGGTTAGACTCATCAAATGTGACATGCATAGTTTCTTCCACAACTAAAGTTCTTTTGTTATAGACTCTATAAGCTTTGCTTAAGTTTGAATAACCAAGAAAAATACCAACATCAGATTTTGGATCAAATTTACCAAGATTGTCTTTTGTGTTCAAAACAAAACATTTGCATCCAAAAACTTTAAAATAGCCAATGTTGGGTTTTCTATCTTTCCAAAGCTCATATGGAGTTTTATTAAGATTAGGTCTAATCAACACCCGATTTAAAACATAACAAGCGGTGTTGACGGCTTTGGCCCAAAAATATTTTGGTAATGCATTTTCATTTAACATGGTCCTAGCCATTTCTTGAATAGACGTATTCTTTCTCTCAACAACTCCATTTTGTTGTAGAGTTCTAGGTGATGAAAATTGATGCTCAATGCCTAGATTATTGTAAAAACTCTCAAATGCATGATTTTCAAATTCTCCTCCATGATCACTCCTAATGCATACAATACCATGCCCTTTTTCATTTTGTAATTTCTTACAAAGTACTTTAAAAGCATCAAGAGCATCATCCTTATTGGCTAAGAATAATACCCATGTATATCTAGAATAATCATCCACTATCACAAAAGCAAAATATTTGCCATTTAGACTTGCATATCTAGATGGCCCAAAAAGATCTATGTGAAGAAGTTCAAGTGGTTTTGAAATAGAAATATGGTTTTTATTCTTGAAAGAAGTTTTAATTTGTTTTCCAAATTGACAAGCTTCACAAATCTTATCCTTTTGAAAACCAATTTTCGGAAGACCTTTAACTAAATCATCTTTCGAAATTTTTGAAATCAAATCCATACTTGCATGTCCTAACCTTCTATGCCATAACCAACAATCATCATGCAATGCCGAAAAATATTTATCAAGAGTAGATGCACATTCTATGTCAATGATATAAACATTACCACATCTATTTCCAACAAATAAGGTTTTGCCATCACATGAGTTCTCAATAACACAACTAAATTTATCAAAGATAACTTTATAACCTTTGTCACATAATTGACTAATGCTAATTAAGTTGTGTTTCAAGTTCTCAACCAAATATACGTTCTCAATTAAAGTTGAGGAGACTTTACCAACATTTCCAATTCCAAGAATTTTTCCTTTTGAGTTGTCTCCAAAAGATACGTCTCCACCATTTTCAATTTTGGTGAAGCTTGAGAACCATGCATAGTTTCCAGTCATGTGCCTTGAACAACTGCTGTCCAAGTACCATTTATTTTTCTTCTTCTTCAAGCCCTACAAGAAAAAATCTCAAGTTTTAGGTACCCAAAGCTTTTTGGGTCCTTGAGAGTTAGCAACGGTTCATTTTGGAACCCAAATGCATTTGACACCGTAATATGCATTCCTTTTCACGGGACATCTATATTTCATGTGACCATTTTGATTACAATAAAGACATACAATTTTATGATCAATTGTGGAGGTAGCTTTAACAAAATAATTCTTATAATACTTTTGCTTCAAGTTAGGCTTATATCCAAGTCCTCCTTTATCAAAAACACATTTTTGTGAGTTAAGCATATTGTCCAACATTTTTTGCCCATTTGTAAATTTCAAAACAATTTCATTCAATTCATTACTCTTTTTCTTGAGCATTTCGTTCTCATTTTTCAACTCATCTATGTGTGATTCTAAATGCTCATGTAAGATGCTAGGTTTCTCATTTGATAATGCAATCTCATCATGCAATGTTTTGTTCCCTACTTCTAGGCATACAATTCTAGCATTTAGAGATTCATTTTCATTTTTAAGCTTTGCCATTTCCTTTTTAAGACATACATTCTTTTTACCAATCTTCATCAACTCATTATGTAAATCTTTAAAAGCATTATACAATTCATCATAGGTGGGATCACTTACCTCATTGAGATCATCATCCCCTCCTATTGCCATGAGTGTTAGGTTTGATACTTCTTGTGATCCTTCTTCATCACTTGATTCTTCCTCACTATCATCCCAAGTTGTAACCATTGCTTTCTTCTTGAGTTTGTTGATAAGTGGACACTCCGATCTTATATGTCCAGGCTTCTTGCATTCATAGCATGTGATTGCCTCCTTCTTCTCCCTATGGTTCTTGAAGTTTCTGAAATTTCTTCGTTCTCCGGTTTTCTTGAAGAATTTTCTGAACCTCCTTGCTAGCATGGCTAGCTCTTCATCATCCGGTTCACTCTCCCCATCACTCTCATGTTTTGAAGCTTTGAGAGCAATGCTTTTCTTCTTCTCTTCATGTCCTTTTTCTGCAGCTAAATCCTCTTCATATGAAATGAGAGAACCAATTAAATCATCAAGAGGTAAAGTATTTAAATCTTTGGCCTCTTCAATGGCAGTTCTTTTAGGTCTCCATTCTTTTGGAAGTGACCTAATGATTTTCTTAACTTTCTCACTATTTGAGAAGGTCTTTCCCAAGGCACCTAGAGTGTTTACTATATCCGTGAATCTAGTATACATAGAATACACATTCTCATTTTGCTCTATTTGGAACAGCTCATATTGACGGGTGTATCTACTAATTTTAGACTCTTTAACTTGATTTGTCCCTTCATAGACAACTTCAAGTTTATTCCATATTTCTTGTGCACTTTCACAACTAGAAACTCTATGGAATTCTTTCTTATCAAGGGCATAGAACAAAGCATTCATAGCCTTAGAGTTTAGAAACATCTTTCTCTTTTCTAACTCACTCCATTGACTTGACGGTTTAGGAATATCATCTCCTACTTCATCTTTAAATGTTGGCATGAACGGACCATCACAAACAACTTCCCAAATTTCATAGTCTAAGGCTTGGAAATAGATTCTCATTCTAGTTTTCCAATAAGCATAGTCATTACCATCGAAAAATGGTGGTCTAGTTGTGGATTGCCCTTCTCTAAAGGTTAAGTCATTTAGGGTTGCCATGGATCTTTTACTCTAGACGATTAAGTCTTAACAAGAGAACAAGGCTCTGATACCAATTGAAATACAAGTATGCAACCCAAGAGGGGGGTGAATTGGGATTCTAAAAATTATTCAATTTATTAAGGAAAATCTTAATGCAATTATAAATCAAATTCAAAGCAATAACAATTAAGTTGATCACAATATAAAAAGTTAAGAGAAGAGGGATTCAAACACCGAGATTTTTACGTGGTTCGGCCAACCTCGCCTACGTCCACGCCTCCAAGCTTTCCGGGCTTGAAGATTCCACTAAGCAAGCCTCCAAGGCTTCAAAAGCTTACACTTGACTTCTAAGGTGTCAATGGACCTTTACAATAAGAGATTATCCCCAATCTCTTAACCCAAGTGTATCCCAACACTTACAATCACTCAAAGTAAATGATTACAAATTGTTTTTCTCTCACACAATATCTAAGGTTACAAATCAATGCCCAATGTGTGAATAGATGAAAGAAGAATGTGTTTTAAGCTCTATGAAGATTGTATTCTCGAATATTTGCTCAAAGGTTGTGTTGTGATCAAACTTCTTTGAATTGGAATGAGCTTATTTATATCTGGAGCTGAAAATCTAGCCGTTACAAACTGTCGGACATAAAACGGTTCACCGTTAACCATAAACGGTTAACCGTTTAGGTTGGTCAAAGTTACCGTTGGGCCAGATTTCAAATAAACGGTTTGCCGTTTAGGATTACCCTTTTGCCGTTAACTTCCAGAGACCTGTAAGATGAGCATTTGTTATCCGTTTATGCTAAACGGTTAAGGCCTTTCGTGAAGTAACATTTCTGGATATTATCGGTTAACCATTTGTAATAAACGGTTCGCCGTTTGTCTCCAGTAACCTGCAAAACAATTTAGGCTTATCAGTTTTCATTAATCGGTGCCAGATGAGGACAACCTTTAATTTTGGACGTTATCGGTTATCCGTTTAAAATAAACGGTTCACCGTTAAGTTTCAGTAGCCTTTCCATTCTTGGTGATTTCCGTTTTCCATAAACGGTTAGAGCTTTAGGAAATATGTTGCTCCCTGGATGTTATCGGTTAACCGTTTAAAATAAACGGTTCGCCGTTAAGTTTCAGTAGCCTTTCCATTCTTGGTGATTTCCGTTTTTCATAAACGGTTAGAGCTTTAGGAAATATGTTGCTCCCTGGATGTTATCAGTTAACCGTTTAAAATAAACGGTTCACCGTTTATAACCAGAATTGCATTTTAAACCAGTTTTAGCAAAGAATCTTTTTCCAATTTGATTGATCATCTTTTATGAAGACAGAATGCAGTGATTATAAAGGCTTTCGTTTATTAAGAAATAGCTCCAATATTTTTGTCATAAACCATTTAAAATTTGTTATCATCAAAATCAATATTATTAACATATTCATGTTAACACCATTTTCCTTTATCAAATTGGTTAGTATAACCATCATCATCAAGTTTTCTTGTGGAGATTAAATTAAGGCGAATATTTAATACATGTCTGACATTTTTAAGCAACAACTTATAGCCAACATAGTTTCTAAGCAAATATCTCTTATGGCCATAATCACTATTAACATGGGATGTGAAGTAATCACGATATTTAGTAACATGAAACGAAGCATCCGAATCAATCACCCAATCACTACTATAGAAAGTGAGATTTACAGAGCTCTCATTATAAACAATACCTAAATCACTATCAACTATCGTTGCAATGTTCTCTTTGTCATTTTTCTGACCATATGCCTTTTCCTTCACTTGTTCTCTTTTCCATAATCTGCACTCCCTTTTTATATGACTCATTTTCTAATAGTGAAAGCACTTGGCACTTCTCTTCTAGGACTTAGATCTTCCCATGTCTTTCTTACTTGTTTAAAATAAGTGCATCTGACTCAGAGGAAACCATTTCAACACTCTTTCTTCTAGTTCTTCATTTTGCAGTCTATTTGTAGCCAGATCCAAGGTTAATTTCCCGTTCGATGCTGAATTATTTACTGACACCTCTAATATCTCCCAACTATTAAGGAAAGAACTAAGCAATAACTATGCTTGTAACTTATCATCTAAAACAATCTTCATAGTAGTCAACTGATCAACCAAGCCTTGAAACTCACTCGGGACTTAAGTTATATTATGCCCCTCCTTGTATTTTAATTTAACAAGCCTTTTCATCATATTGGCTTTATTCTGTGCTGTTGGCTGCTAATAAATTATTTTCAATTTCCTCCAAAAATCATCAACCCCGAATTCCTTCGCAACATGGTGGTATACACTTTAATCAATCCATAACCTAATAGTGCCCATAGACTTTTAGTTTAATTAAGTCCATTTCTTATCATCCAAATTAGCGAATCTAGCTTCTTCGCCTTCAATAGGTTCATATAAGTCTTTCATGTATAGCAAATCTTCAATTCCAAACTTTCAAATACCATAATTCCATGATTTTAATTTAATCATGCTTGTCGAAGACTCCTCCATCTCACATCTCAACCAACCACACAAGTAATAGAAACACACAACCTAATGCTTTGATACCACTCTATTGGGAAGGAACCCACACAAACAGCTGTAAATTAAGCGAACAAAACCTTCTTTCCTTTTTTGTGTGACTAAAATGGGAAGTGTACCACAAATAAATAATAAGAAAAATAAACCACAAATAAGTAAGTAGGAAAATAAACCAACAAAATCCAAAGCAATAAACCAATCATAAGAGACACATATTTTTACGTGAAAATTTCAAAACGGAAAATACCACTGGACCGTAGTCTGATATAGTCTTCAATTATATTAATGAGATTACAACATAAATTCTTTTCTCGAACACTAGAGACTAAAAGCATCAAGAATCTCAATAATCTTGACTTACAGTAACAACTTAATATTTATCTCTCTAATAAGTGGGTATCTTAAAATCATAGCCAAAGAGAGGATAAAACAAAAATGAAGATCACTAGGATTGTAGAGGGCAATGCTAGAAACTTACCTTTTAAATTTGGGAGAAAACAAAGTTAAATTTATCTTCCGACCATCCAATCAAAAATTAAAATCTTTGCCTCAAAAAAACAATCTCACGCCACTATCTTTCTCTCCCTCTCTCGACTTTTCTTCTTTTCTCACTCAATGTCAGCTGACGCTTGCACTTATTCATCTTTATATAATGTTTTCAAGACCTATTTAATGGAAAATTTAATTTAATCCCACTTATTTTTCAATTATTTAAATACCCAAATTAATGAAACTTGGGCTTGAGCCACCCAAATGAGATAAACCCAACAATATCTTTGACTGCGTAAAACTTTAGCTGCAAGCCACCTGCAAATTTTTTTCAATCCTGAACGAGAGCCTAAATTTGAATAAAAATTAATCTATATGATGACACAAGAGACAATGGTAAAATAACCATAAGAAATATAAATATACTTTTGTCAGAGCATCTTCTGGGAGTATTGATTTGGTCTAAAATCTTAAATTTTATTAAAGTTTGAGAAAGCTATTAACTCATATGGTTTAATAGTTTTTCTAGGCATTATACTATTAAATCATATGTTCTTCTAGTAAAATGCAATGCCTCCATTATCAACTATGATTACCTACATGGTATCCTTCTGTTATAATACCATTTGTAGTGAATTGAATCTTGACGTGTGCCTTAGTATGCTGCTTAGTATCCATAACCTGTTAACAAAAACAACTTTACTAAAGTTTAGTCCTTAGTGGTAAAATAGTGAAGAAGAGAATCTATTGATAATAAATATTTACCTAGTTAACCTTATGTCGATAATCACAGTATCTCAAGGGGAAAAATCTTCCATATATAATAAGCTTGCTTCAAGCAAGGTAGTCGCCGGCAGTGAGAGGGAGTTCCTACAGTGGTAAAGCACCACCACCTGCGGCCGGTGCATCCATGAAGGGCTTGACCAATAATAAAGTTATTCAACATGCATGCCGAGTCAATAAGTGTTTTATTATTAAAATTTTTCTTTTCTTACGAGCAATAACAATTGGGCAATTAATGTGTAGAGTTTGTTTCACAAAAATATTCAAGAAGAAAGAGAGAATATAATGGAAGAGGAGTTCATGTGAAAGGACAAGGACATTGATATTGATATTAAGGATGTGGTAATTGAAAGGGAGGGGTTTTTACCGGCTATATCCTTTTCTCAAAAAGTTCATTCGCAACTAGTGAAGCCATGGGAATCAACAGTTGTCGTGACATTGCTGGGAAGATCTATTGGATACAAAGTGTTGTGTAATCGTTTGGAGGCTTTATGGAATATGTCCTATGATTTCTCTGTGATTGATCTAGAAAATAACTACTTCCTTGTTCGGTTCAAAAGATGCTCAGCATGTGTTTACTCAAGGACCATGGATCGTGTTTGGCCATTATTTAATGGTACATTCATAGTCTTTGCATTTTGACAGTGCTAATAAAAAGATATCATTAGTAGTGCCATGGATTCGCCTTCCGGGTATGCCTGTTCACTACTTTCACAAGAAGGTGCTGAGGTTGTTAGGCCAGGTAATTAGGAATGTCATTCGTATTGATTATAATATGGAATCAGCTAGGAGGGAAAATTTGCTAGGATCGGTATTGAAGTTGCACTGGATAAGTCGTTATGCTCACAGTTCCTGCTAGATGGACAGATTCAAAAAGTGGAATATGAAAGTTTACCTACCATATGTTTTGAATGTGGTATCTATAGTCACCTCGTTTCATCCTGCTAATAACTCTATGAAATGAGAGTTATCATGAGACTTTTAGGCTTAAATCAAGACTACTTCCAGAGTAATTGATGTGCTTTCAGTACATTTTGATGTTGGTTTGCATTAACATCTATCTTAGTTTACATTTGATGAAGTTTATGTGATTTTGGAATAATTGTTTGCCTAAAGCATGTGCTTAATTATAGGTAACTGGAAACCTGAATTTTATTGAAAGGATGCTGTTGCAATGGACTTATAAAAAGGACAAACGAACATGGCTACAAAAGATTTGAAGTAAGGCTGGAACAGTTCAGATGCTATAGCTATTGCTGTAGCAACTATTGCTATAGCAATTCCCGAGCATTGACAGAAAAATTTGGGCAATCTATTCAAAATATTGTGATCTGCAATTTCCAAATCTGAAGATGCCCCCTAAAGTTTCCAGTAAACTTAATTTACGAATATAAAAGAATGTGTACATGAAAAGAAAATGGAGAGAGCCATCAATCAAGATCAAAACAGAGAAGAAATAACAAAGTAGCAGAATTCCCCGATTAGAATTCAAGGCTGCACTAGTAGAAGAAATTTACAGAATTAATTGGAATTTGCCTTGTCTCAATCTTTTCTTTTTTACTTTTCATTCATTGATCATGAATATGTATTCGATGGCTAGAACTTGGTTGTTTAATTACCTTTCACAAATTATGAATTAAACTTATTTATGGTTGAGTGTTAAACTAGCTAGATGATTAATTGACTGACTATATATATTGCTACATGTTTGCTATACATTTTGCTTTAATAGTATTTATTTAAAGTCATTATTTCGGCTTACCACCCATTTAATGATACAAGCTAGGAAAGAGCCATAAAATGGTCTGTCTTAGTGGAACATATTAGAGCAAACTTGGTCTTGGATTGAGTTTAACTTGAGTCGAAAAAGGGCCATGCTTAATCTTAGATTAATGATTAACTAGATATGAGGATTCACCTTATAAGGTAAAGAGAACTTAAATGTGTAATGTTATATCCTATGTTGATATAGCAACTGGTCATTGTTAGGTTGCATAAAGATATAAGACATCTAACATGGCACTGCTGAGGATAAAGATGGTTTCTGCCCAGTGCTGTAGTAGATGCTGTAGCAACTGAACTTACATGAATAAATAGTCAACACCATCAAGAGAGTTTAATCACTCAACTACTCCATTCTTATTGATTTAACCCTTGTGTTTAACGTGGAAATTTTATTCATTGTATATTCAATGATTACAATTTCATTTTCCTTAAGTATTTAGTTAGGTTGGTTGCATTGATTTAATTTAGGACATAGATTGCATTGTTGAATTGCTGTAAGAATTCTGATAGCATCAATCCTTGTGGAGACGATCTTGAATATTCATAATTTTATTACTTCCTGTGTACACTTGCACATTGAAACTAATAGCATTTGAATTTATAGCAACAAGTTTTTGCCACCGTTGCTGGGGATTGATTGTTATTTTTGAATTGTGAAATCAATTTTGACGGTGCTGATCTTTGGTTTTATTTTGAACTGTTTCTTCGATAACAGATCACTCTTGCATGGGTAAATACAAAATTGTTGAATTTCAGTTTGACTAAGAGATTGAAAGAACTGCAAGGAGATTGAGAAGAGAGCAAAGAAATTCAAAAACTGCTATAGTAATGACTGACTTGCAAAACTTAGGAAACTTAGACCCTCACGGACCAATACAACCTGTCAATGTTTAAGAAAGTTAGAATGGGCAAATTAATCAGAGACCATCAGGGAATAACAATATTATCTACATGGCAGATGATAGAGACAGAGCCATTAGAGATTATGCTGTGTTGGCCCCTCAAGTTATACATCCTGGCATAGTCAGACCTGAGGTGGAATGTGCCAATTTTGAACTCAAACCAGTGATGTTTCAAATGTCAGGGGGCAATTTAATGGATTGCCATCAGAATATCCTCATCTCCACCTTAAGTTGTTTTTTAAGGTGAGTGATGCTTTCAAAATTGCTAGAGCATCACATGATACATTGAGACTAAGACTTTTTCCTTACTCCTTAAAAGATGGAGTAAGTGCATGGTTGAACTCTCTACCACCAGACTCCATCACAACATGGAATAACTTGGCTGATAACTTTGTGATGAGTAACTTCCCACCAACCAAAAATGCAAAGTTATGGAATGAAATTATTTTTTTCATCAACTAGAAGATGAGAGCTTGTATGAGGTTTGAGAAAGATTTAAGGAGTTGCTCAAGAGGTGCCCTCGTCATGGCATTCCTTGCTGCAAACATGTTAGAAACCTTCATAATGGGTTAAACCCAAGCACTAGATTGATGGTCGATGCTTCAGCAAATGGGGCTTTATTATCTAAATCTTACAATAAAGCCTATGAAAATTTGGAGAGAATTGCTAATAACAACTATCAGTAACCATCAACTAGATAAATTGCAGCAAGAGGAGCAACATGGATACACAATGTAGATGCATTTACAACATTATCAGCCCAAGTAACATCGTTAACCAATATGGTGAAAGCTATGACCACTGCTCCAGCAATTGTCAATCAAATTGTTGAGATTTCCTATGTGTAATGTGGAGAGGGGCATTGTTGCGTAAATTTTATTGAACTCGCAAGCGCACGAATCTATTGTAGAATAGATTAGTGGTGACGAGTATCGATCCCACGAGGAGGTGGATTTCAATTATATGTAGAATTAATTTTCTATGAGGGTGGTTGGATTTGTGGTGGAAGTGATTTAAATTATCCTAAAATTCACATTATAATGACGGGAATAAATTGAAGTGAAATCTATTAAAATGGAGTGTTTGGGTATCTGGATTTGCATCAACATGCACCATGGGCTTAATATTCCTTATTAGTGCCAATTAAATCATGAGGGGGGTTTCCACTCCTCATGAACCACACTCTAATCAATATGGTGCTAAGGGCTTATTGTGCCAAATAATAATAACCTTGTACTAGGGAGCCGATTAAACCAGTGCGGTATCTAGACAAGATTATTATTATTTGTCGACGAAAAGTCAAAACATCAACAATAATTAAAGGGGAAGAGAAAGTAAATTTACCAAATAAAGCCCATGGCACATGTTGAGACTTCACCTTCAACCCAAGTTTAAAAGAAAATTAGCTACTCATAATTGAACTAGGGGTAAAATGAGAATTTATTAAAATATATAAAAAATACAAGATGAAGAAGGAATTATAGAAAATGGAACTCAAAAATGAATTCAAGGATGCCAAATTAGAAGGGGAGCCCCCTTTTTATAGACACACTGAGTAAATCATGGCCATCAGATTAAAAATATTTTGGACGCTCAGGATTGTGCCACATCATCGGTCAACAGTACACGATTTGACCACGCAATTTGAATAATGACACAGTTTGACCACGCGGTTTGAATAGTGACACGGTTTGGTTGTAATAATTCCGTGTATATGAATGCACCGTATGCGCGATTTTTGGTCCACTAACAAGTTGCCGCGTCACCGATCAACAGTAAATAAGAATTTTAGTCCAATAGGATCGTGACACTTCATTGGTCAATGCCACATCATCAGTCACTGCCACATCATCGTTCCGTATATGTGAACAGTGTCACTAACAGTAACATTGACAGTACCATAGATGTGAATAGAACCGTACATGTGAATAGTGCCATTTTTTCTTTTATTCTCCTCCTAAGGTTTTCGACTATCCTGAGTTTAAAAGTGATGTCTGTTTCGCTGTCTGATCTCTCGTTCATTGTGAAATGACCATGATGTCCCTAAAATACATAAAATACTTAATTAAAATAAAACACACATAATTAAATTACAAGAGAGTTAAATACATAAAAATAGGAATGTTAGTGAAACTTGAAGTGTAAAATGACGATTTTCTCCTTTATAAATATATACTTTCTAACACTCAACACACCGCCAACCAGCTTATTGCTAGTTCCTAGCAAATAAAGTGAAAATAAAATTCAAACCCAAAATGATTTTTTTTAAAAAAAACAATCGTGTTTATTCAATCAGACTAATGATAGCAATCAAATAAACGTATAAGCATTATCTCTAGTCTAAAGAAATATCACACCCACATCAACCATCCACATGAATAAGCTCAGTAAACTTTGTCACAGCTATTTTCAAGAATGACATATCAAACCCCAAAATCCCACAGGTAGTAGTGGCACTCTCATAAAAAAAATTGAACCCAATAAAAATAGTTACTCAATGAATGGTAAATTGAGAGAAAATAATAAAGAAGTGATATCACACACTCTCACTAAGATGAAAGGAATATGGCCACATTTTAGAAATCACACAATCTTTAAATGAAACAAAATGTTAGTCAACCCAATTTATTTATTTATTTTATATATGTATGCATCATTACATCTTTTTATCCCATATAACTAGCTTCTACTTCAGACCATAAATCCCTAAAATCAAGAAAGACTTTTATTAAACGTAACGAAGGCTAAGGATATGGCTAATAAAGGAGGGAAAATAAGGAAAACAAAATATATGTTTGAGAAAAAGTAGATATCTTTTGGAAATTACAAAGTGCATTTTGCTTATTTATTGTTATTGTTATTTTTTCTTTTTTTTTAAACAACAATTTTTTTTGTTTTTTTGCTTTTATTTGGCACAACTTCATTGAACAAAATAATTATTTACATTTTTCTCAAACATAAATAGGTGATGAAACTTGTAATATATCAGGTAATACTCCAAATCGGAGTGGGTCAAGATGATAAGTTTGACAAAGAAAAGTTTTTTTAATAAATAAAAAGCTCAAAAGGGTTAAGTATGGATATTTCGCAAAAGGGATGGTTACAAACGCTCAAATGGGTCAAAGATGGCCTTCCCATCGTCTTTTAGGGCTTTAAATAATCTTCCATATCTCCTAATTAGATGGACCTCCAGATGTAGTAACACCCCTTTTTTTTATCTCACAATTTTTTTTAGAGGGTTGACTCAAAGGAAATCTAGAGATCATGTATAAAATAATAAACTGTTAAGATGTATGAAGAATGGGCAAAAAGGGTTACTTTCCAAAAAAAAATGACACGCTAAAAAACTCACTTGGAATTTATTATGACATGTGCATTCCTTCAAGCAACTCATATTTATCTCTAACATCAACATGTAGAGTAACAAACATAGCGTAACATCACTTAAGACCAAAGATAATACAAATACTAAAATTTGAAAGTTATCATGTCATCTAATGTTAAAAAAAATTCACACAATTTTTTTTTTCAAACGGCAGTCTACCTCCCAACCTATTCTAAACATGAAAAGAAAATATGTATGTAGAAAGGTGAAATGATGCAGAAAAACTAATTAGAAAAGTTACACTTAAAATGATAGAAAATAAAATATATTTTTTTTAACTAAGAAGATGCGTTTCTAGAGTCACTACACTCCATATTCAGCCATCTTCGACTCAAAAATTTGAAAGTGTATATTTATAAAGGAGAAATTAGAAAGAAGAAGTTAGAAAAAATAATGATTGTCAAAGCTTAATAAAGAAAAAGAAAATGTTTGGAATTTTTTTTTTTAACTTCCAAACCAAGAGGATGCGTTTATAGATTCACTACATTCCATATTCAACCATCTTCAACACAAAATGTTAGCCACAGTTAGTCTCTACAACAAAAAAAATCAGTAAAAACTTAACAAAGATTCCACAATTGTCAACTATTCCCTCCCCCCAACCAGAACGAAACATTGTCCTCAATGTTTTAAAGGAAAAAAAGTAGAGTTTAGAAGACATCACCTGGGTGGTGCAACATGGAAGAAAATTTTTACAAGCGGAGAGTTAAATTTAATTAGCACTTCTTACTGCGGCTCTGTTACCATCATTATTTGGATACTCCAACACAAAGGTCCTGGGGTCTGGCTCTGGTCTATAAGCTTGTAACAGATCAAGTAGCTCATTAGTAGTGTGAGCACAAATAAAAAGTTTTTTCACCGTGGAAGGAATGAAATAATTTTTTATTGCATGGTTAAGAAATGCAATGAATCCATCATAAACGTTATTGTCTTTTAACAAACCGTTGGGTTTCCGGTGATTGTGTAGATGGGCCCAAGATGCTAATGTGATAAGTGCCTCTAAAGTATTTCAGTTATTCTTTCTTTTATATCTGAGATGACTAACTCTTCTCCAGTCGGTGGGTCAGAAAAACTGCCCAAAGGTTTTAGGCCTCTTAGAATGATGCCTAACACTTGGCTTCCTCTGACAAAAGCAGCTTCGGAGACCAATTTTGATAACCCTCAATTATCTGCTCCACACACCAAGTGTAAGTTTCTCTCTATTATGCTTCGACCAAGATCTATGGCTGTCTCAACGAACTTTTTATGTTTGCCATAGTTAAATCGAAAAAGCACACAAATGTTCTTGAATTGTTTATTGGGAGTAGCTGCCATTGAGATACTTCTCAAAAATAATTTGTGAGTGCATAACAAAAAGTCATATTTAAGAATCTTAGTAATAGTGGGTGTATGACGTAGCATGTCAGTGTCAATTAACGCGTAAAGCACATGGCTCGAGAGTAAAAAAGGAAACAGTAAAAAGAAAAAAACAATGATAAAATGAAATTATTAAAGACAATAATGCAAATGATAAAATAACAGTGAAATAAAACAACAGTGAAGTAAAAAGATATTTACAGGTAGTTGCGATTGTGGCTCACATCTTCCTCTGGTTTTACGTCCAGAAACGGCTTGAACGCCCTCTATGGGTTGAGGATAGACTTCCCATCATGTTTTCTTATAAACTGGCAAACAGGGTCGTTCATAGTTAGATTCCCGAGACTATATCGTGCATGCTCTTTTTGGAATAATGGCCATAACTGGAGAATCACTCCTTGTACATATCCTCTGGGATGCGTTTCAAGAGACAAAAGGATATTATCCAATGACTCTTTATTCAAGCCATCCTTAATGAATTAAATCTTTTTTTCCCTTATCAGACACCATTCCTAAAGAGCATGGTTTTTTATCGCATCTCATTCTGGCACACTTATGACAAGCAACAGAAATTCTCCGAGCTCTTCGTTTTCTTGCGTACTTTCTTTTACCACAACTAGGCATATATGCAATAAATTTTAAAGGCAACTCAGCTGCCAATCGTACTTTGGCCTCAATTAACCAGCGGATGTCAGCAGGTATGTTATTCCTCATAAGCAATCGCATGCATTTGGACCGAACTTTATAGATTGTAAGGAGGACATTATGAGGAAGTGAAGGGAATTGATTGTGAAACTTTACTAAAATCTCATTTCTGTCCATACCTTCGCCTCAGAAGATCAGTTATTATGGGAAACTGAAGTAACCGACTTGATTGTCACGGAGTAACGTTATCCGTAACTTAACCAGGGTAACAAACTAAAGCACACAAACAAAGTAACAAACTAAAACACACAAAGAAAATTACAATCGTCTTCTTATTGAATTTACCTCAAGCTCCAGTTGAATGTCGAAGATACCTCCTTCAATGTCTCTGAGTTGGCTTTCTAAATCCTCAACATGGGATACTAACTCTGGTGGTTGTAGATCCCAAATATGATGTGTTTTACAAAATTGAATCTGTCTTCTGAGATGAGATTTTACACGTTGAAGTCGTCTAAGAAGGTCCAAGAGGATCTGTTTAGCTGAGGCACTCATGATTAATAATGATAAAAGAAAACTTAATGGTTAAACAAACACACTTATGCAAAAATAATTTCAATTAGCAAAAGAATAGTAAAAAGAAAAAAAATCAAATCACCAAAAAGAAAGAAAAATCTCAATTCAAATTTGGTGGGTCACTTTTCGGTGTCCTCTCTATGAGGTTGGTACTCTAGATATGGCTTTAATCTTTGACCATTAACTTAAAAGTGACACCATTCTTTGGGTCTTTAATTTCAATTACCCCATGTGGAAAAACAGTGTGAACAATAAAAGGGTTAGACCATCGATAACGTAACTTACTTGGGAATAGGTGCAAGCGAGAATTGAATAAAAATACTTTCTGACCTGGAGAGAAAGATTTTCTCAAAATTTGCTTGTCATGAAAAACTTTCATTAGCTGCTTGTAAATATTGGCATTTTTGTATGCATCATTGTGAATTTCTTCAAGTTCTGCCAACTATAATATTCTTTCTGAGCTAGCTTGCTGCATGTCAAAGTTGAATTTCTTGATAGCCAGTATGCACGATGCTCGAGTTCCACAGGTAGGTGGCAAACTTTTCCATACACTAGCATGTAGGGTTTAAATAAACAAATTAAATCTTTTTTTTGTGGATCGATCTCGGACTCACCGAGTTATAATATAATAAGACACTCTTATACTTGGGAGTTAGAAATCACTTTTAAGTCATGTCAATCATCAAATATACATTTCTATCTTCTGTCTAAAGTACTTAATTAATTTCAAAACTATTCGTGTTGTTTGTATTTTGAGTAAAGCTTTTAAAAATTAAATAAATGATAAAGGTTGTAAATTTTTTTTAGTTAAATTATCTAAAATACTATTTGTTAGTTTTTCAGTCTCATGAGGAAGCGATTTCATAACATAATTTGAAAAAACTTCTATAGATATATATTAAATTAATCTTACGATTTTTAATAAAAGTTATCACTGACAACCAAATATTTAATTTTTTTAAATAAAAAATCTACCAGCACTACTAAAAAAATGCATTTTTATCATAAAAAAGTTAATGATACATATCGATTTGTCATAAAAATATCATCAAAGAATGATACTTTCGTGACTAATATCATTTTGTTAAAAGGACATACTTGGGACTCTTATATTCATTTCTTTTATTATTGAATAGAAACATGTCATGGTCAGTTTTTTTTTTCAATCGTTTATGAAACATGACGGCTATCAATAATCTACTTAAACAATGTCGGTTTAAAATTGATTATTTATCTTTTTGATATCCCTAAAATATTTTTATTTACAAACATGTGCTTAAAAAATATTTTTATTTTTGAGAGAATGAGGTCTTTGACTTCTTTAACGCTGATTTGAGGATTAAGGCGGTGAGTGCTCTGTGAGTGACAGAGGGTTTATTGTTAATTTGCTATGTAAAAGAAAACATACAAAATGTTGAAAGTTTGGGTCTTTTAAAGCATAACGCCTGAACAACACCACTCCATTCATATCCAGCTCTTACTGAAAATCAGTCGTCACTGTTCGACTGAACAAGAGGGCGAAGTCAGTAGTGAGCTATTGAAAACCAAGGTATTCACTAAATCTTAATTTGCTATTAATATGTTGTAATCATTGAAATCCTCTGCATGTCAAATTAAAGCTTGACTTAGACCATTTAGACTACGATTAATTTTTTTTATTGAGGTGATTGTTATTTTTTACTGCATGTCGAATTCAGTAGTTGATTACACTATTAAACTTTTGTACGTTCTACATGTCTATGTTGATTCTTCTTTTAGATATATTCTGAGTGAAATTTGTCATTATGTGCATATTGTTCTACTTATTTGTAAGTGGACCATAGTCAGAAAACATTCCTTTTAAAACTGTTATTTCAAAAAGGTTGTTTTGTTTATGGTCCTCGCAAACATTTAAAGCACAATTTTAAATTATTCTTTTGTTTTTTAAAGATGGTGGACCATTTATGCCTCTGAATTTGAACAAGTCATTCTCATTGGTAATAATGGTATCAATATGATGCTTGGAGTAGGAGATGATATTAAGATCGATATCTGCAGTCCAAAAGAAAACCAAACCACCCCCCAATCCATTTCGAGGCACCGAAAAAAGATGGGAGAGTTGAAGCTTATATTTCAAAAATTCAAATTGACTCGCTGTTAATTTGGTTTCACTCAAGAATACAATGTTAGGCTTATGGTTTCGGAGAACTTCCTTGAGTGCTTGGAACGTTAGGGGGTTCCCCAGTCCCCGAACGTTCCAGTAGATGATCTTTATTGCGCCTAGCGGGGCTGGAGACTAGCACCCGCTATTTCATGTGCTCTAAAATATGAAGGTAAATGTGAAGGAGAGGGATGTACAATACTGGCATTACTAGCCTCCCTCCCTGAATCCTCCGAAGCTTGACCTGGATGTGATCGTTTCATCATAGGCTCGAGTTCTGGTTTATCTTCGTTGGCCCGTGTTCTTTTAGAATTTGGTTCTGAAACAACTGGAGATTTCATCTTGGATTCAGAGGCTCTAGCCATGCGTTTCCACTTTTGGATTGGGCTTGTCGCCATAGAAAGCTGGGAGCGGGACTCTTTGTTTAAGTGAGATGGGCTCAACTGAGAAGCCTGTGGATCATCATCATTATTCCCCACAAGCGGGTTATCCTTGTTTGGAGCACCGTCAGGAATGAGTGGTTCTGCAATTAATGTAGCTGGAGTTGTGGCTTGATGTTTCAGCTGAGTTGTAATACTTCCAGATCTTTCTTCATGCAATTTATTGACCGGTCCATGTTCAATATTGCTTGCTGCTAATGTCATCCCTTCTACATTATTCGATGAGGCGGTTGCAGTTAGACATGTGCTTGGCACTGTTGAAGTCGTCGTCTCCTTAGTCTTGGCATCTCGAGATTTCGCTGATGGAGTCAGTAACTTAAGTAAATGACTATACTTGAAATATTTTGCACATTGGGGGTTGCCAATTGAGGGAGGTGGACATTCTCGATGAAGATGCCCAATGAAACCGCACCGGAAACAAAAATCAGGCAAACGTTCGTAGAAGATTGCAAACGTCATCACCTCCTGACAACCTCACAATTGAGCTCTAATCCCTTGTTTCAATGGTTTTGTTACATCTATCAAGACTCTTAAGCGCAAACAGGGGCAAAGGCATACCCTAGTAGGCCCTGTGTCCACTTCAAGAACTTTGCCAATCGACGTTCCCAATATCTCCCCAGTCTCAGCAGTCTTACAAACTATTGAAATGTTGTGAATTTGCACCCAAAGAAGCGCCCTTGTAAAATCCAGCTAGGACAACTCACCCATAGTTGTTGGTTCTGTTAAAATCAAAAGAGCTTTGTCAAAGATCCATGGACCACCTGTTAAAACGCGTTTCCTTTCTACTGCTGATTGGAATTGAAAGATGAAAGTATTGTTGCCAAGACTTTCAGTTTTCAGCCCGTGAACAGTTAGCCAAATTTGTTGAATGGCAGTTTTGAACCCTTCGCAACGGATTGCCTTATTTGTTAAAACTTTACCCACTAAGCACTGAGCTAATTACTGTGCTCCTGCATCATGTGCACTCCCCTCAATAGTAACCGCCTCTCCTTCTACATTAGAACGAGAAAGTGCCTTACAGAACCAAGTTAACTCCTTAGAGTCCATGCAAAGAACAGAATAAAAGACAGACAGAGAGCAATGTCGATAGTTTCTTAGATTGACGAAACAGGTATGATGAAGGTGAGAAGAGTAGAGGAAGTAGAGAAGAAGGTGAAAGCAATTCGGTTGAGTGAATAAACACACCCGTGGTATGAGAAAGCACTCATGCTGAGTGAAAGCTTTGTAAATTCTCAATTTAAAAGGGAAAAAAAAAACACTTGGACCATGTTGCGCAGACTTGCTCCACTCTCTTCTCTTCTCTGGTTATGTGGAGAGGATTGTTAGCCTAAAGGGCTACACATAATGTAATTTTGATGATAATAAACATGTGTCTTAAGTGATAAATATTGTATTTCATATTTTCACTAGTTTTTGAAGGATAAATCAAGTTCAAAACATTCAATGGACAACGGCAAAATCAAGAATAAAAGCTTAGAGCTCAACGAACAAATTATTATGATAAATTCTTATAAAGCCGGTATGATTTAATTAATGCATGATTTAGCATTTGAGAAGCTCAAGAGTTTATTTAAATAATTACTTTTCATAAACTAAAAGGTTTTATATTTATAAGATAAAGTATTTTGTGAATTTGAGTAATTTGGACTAAAATAAAAAGTTTTGCAATCTTTGATTTTAATAAGTATTGTTTTGAATTCGGAGTTGGACTTATTTGCAAACATATGAAACATTTCAGGCCATAAAATAATTTATGAAAGTTTGAGAACCCGAATGTAATCCAAACATTTGAAATCCAAAATTGGACAAAGAGTCAGAGAGTGAGCGGCTAACCGGCTAAGCGCCTGAGGAAAATCGCATATTTTCAAATTTTACACTAAAGTGAAAGGTTTTGAGAACTTTGAAAAATATGAGTATTATACTATATTTTGAAAAGGACCTCTTTGAAAAATACTATTATATGTGGGGCCATGTCTTAATTTCAAAAATTCTTGGGAATGACAAGCATTATTTAGAAATTCTGAAATTGGACTTGTTTGTAAAGTTTTATGACGTCTTGGGCCATATTGTAATTACAAAATGTTTTGGGCAAAAAGTAATTTTATGAACAATGATACCGTAGCAATTTTAAATTTAACGGTAATATCATTGTTCTGGGCGGCTAACCGCTTGGTTGCAGGAATTTGCGTATAACGGCTAGTTTTCGGGCTTTAACTATAAAAACTCAATTGTAACTTCATTTTAGAGATTCTAGCAAGCACAAACAATTTTAGACAACATATTTTGAGCTTCCAATTTGCAAATCATCATAGATTAAATCTTTATTGTGCTATTATTTTCATATCTACTCTAAAAGAGAGTTCTTTATTGTAATGATTATTTTCTCATCAAATTTGTGAGTGTATAAGTGTGAGAAACACTTGAATGAAGAGATTAAGAGATAATCTCTTGGTTGTAAAGGTTTATTGACACCTTGGAAGTCAATTGTAAAGAACTTGAAGCCTTGGGAGGCTTGGATAGTGAAATCCTCGAGCTTGGTTGGCTTGGAGGTGTGGAAGTAGGCGGGGATTGCCGAACCACGTAAAAATGATTGTGTTTGCTCTCTCTTTCCTTACTCTTTTATTATTGTACATTATTGAACTTATTGTTTTTAATTTGATTAGGGCAATAGATTAAATTGTTGTGCGAATTGTTTAGCGTAAGTTTTAAAATCCCAATTCACCCCTCCTCTTGGGTTGCATAACTTGCATTTTAAGGATTTTAACCAAATCTTACATACAGAAGAAAAGCAGGGGGTAATCTTTCTATTAGATACTTCTGCCTGGCCATTGGATTGTGGGTGATATGCTGTTGCTACTTTATGCCTGACTCCATATTTTACTATAGCTGCAGCAAATACATTATTACAAAAATGAGTACCCTCATCACTAATCATTGCTCTTGGAGTGCCAAACCTGGAAAAAATATTTTTTCTGAAGAAAGTCCACTACTACTCTAGCATCGTTGGTAGGTAATGTTGTAGCTTCTACCCATTTGGAGACATAATCTACAGCAACCAGGATATATAGGTTGCCAAATGATAGTGGAAAAGGACCCGTGATATTTATTCCCCACACATCAAAAACCTCCACTTCCAGAATATTTGTCAATGACATTTCATGACTTTGAGTTATGTTTCCTGTCCTTTGAAAGTGGTTTTAGTAAAAAAGAAAGATGGGACGTATCATTTTTGTGTGGATTATCATGCTCTAAACGCGGTTACAATTCTGGACAAATTTCCAATTCCTACTGTCGACGAACTCTTTGATGAACTTGGCAAGGCTACGGTCTTCAGTAAATTGGATTTGAGGGCTGGTTACCATCAGATTCGGGTCCACTCTCGAGACATTTACAAAACCGCATTTCGGACACATGAAGGCCATTATGAATTTCTGGTTATGCCATTTTGTTTGACGAATGCACCCTCGATGTTCCAAGCCGCTATGAATCAGATCTTTGCTGCCTATCTTCAGAAATTTGTAATCGTCTTCTTCGACGACATCTTGGTTTATAGCGCTACCATGGCTGACCATTTAGTTCACCTTGAACAGGTATTGTTATGTTTACAAATGCATCAATTCTTTGTTAAATTGAGCAAATGCCTCTTTTGTAAGTCAAGTATTGAATATCTTGGTCATATTATTTCTGCTATGGGAGTACAAGCGGATCCCCAAAAGGTGACTGCCATGCTCGAGTGGCCATTGCCGCAAAGTACCAAGCAGTTGAGAGGTTTCCTAGGCCTTACGGGATACTACCGGCGGTTCATTCGTGGATACGCTTCATTGGCTGCCCCTTTAACTGACTTGCTATGTAAAGATGCATTTCACTAGAATTTTGAAGCCACAACTGCATTTGCATCTCTGAAGCAAGCAATGGTTCAAGCTCCGGTGCTCAAACTACCAGATTTTGATTCTGAATTTGTGATTGAAACAGATGCCAGTAACGTGGGAATTGGAGCAGTACTTATGCAACAAGGCCATCCCGTGGCTTATTTCAGCAAAAAAATCGGGCCCAAACTGAAAGCTTCATCCACTTACTTAAAAGAATTGCACACTATCGTAGAAGCAGTCTCTAAATGGTGGCAATATCTCTTGGGCAGGTTATTTGTAATACGCACAGACCATCGAAGCATCAAGGAACTACTACAGCAAGTGATTCAGACTCCTGATCAGCAGGTTTATCTACGGAAGTTACTCGGTTTTCAATTTCGGATTGAGTATAAACCGGGGCATGCAAACTGAGCGGCTGATGCTTTATCCCGAGTCCATGCAGCTTCTGACGAAATAGAGCCAATTGACAGCAAGTATACGAGCTCTTTTTGTCTATCTCTTCACAGTAGCCCTTCTTTCAATCTCCTTACGGAACTATTGCGGGAAAATTCAACTTGTCATGATATTCTCAAGCTTCATCACCAAGTTTCTTCCGGGCATTTCATGGCTGACTATTCCATTCATAATGGAATACTTCTCTACAAAGGGAAATATTATATAAGTGCTGAATCCTCATTGAAAACAATCTTATTAAAGGAATTTCATTCAACTCCACTGGCCGGGCACGTTGGCATCCATAGGACTTACCTTCGATTGTAAGCAAATGTTTTTTGGGTTCACATGCGACGGGATGTTGAGAAATTTGTCACCGAATGCTTAATATGTCAACAAACAAAATATTCAACTAAAGCCCCTGCTGGTCTCCTTCAACCGTTACATATTCCAAGTTTGGTTTGGGACGAAATCACTATGGATATCATCATAGGCTTGCCCTTGTCTCGCAGTTATTCGGCTATTTTGGTTGTGGTAGATAGGCTGACAAAATCGGTCCATTACCAGGTAACTTCACAGCTCATAAAACTGCAGAGTTATTTGTCAAAATTGTGGTTAAAATTCATGGCTTCCCCAGCTCTATTATTTCGGATCGCGATCATGTCCTCTTGAGTCAGTTTTGGAATCGGCTGTTGACTCTTAGTGGCACATCGTTACACCACAGTACGGCCTATCATCCGCAAACGGACGGTCAAACGGAGGTTGTCAATCGTAGTCTTGAGCAATATCTTCGGGCATTCACATTAGACAAACCGAAAACTTGGGTTTCACTTCTCAGTTGGGCAGAATTCTGTTACAATTCCAGCTACCATAGTGGCTTGAAAATGACCCCATATCAGGCTTTGTTTGGTCGACTCCCGCCCACAATTCCCCCGTATGTGAAGAGCTCTACTTCAATCCAAGCTTTGGATGACATCCTACTCGAGCGTGATAAGCTGCTGAAATCGTTGAAAGATAATTTGCGTCAAGCTCAGCATCGGATGGCCCAAAAAGCTAATACTCATCGCCGGAAAGTTCAATTTTCTGTCGGAGATAAGGTGCTGGTCAAGCTCCAACCGTACTGCCAGTATACAGTAGTTGCACGTTCCTGTCATAAATTGGCCAAGCACTATTATGGGCCTTTTGTAGTCATCGCTCGCATAGGTCCTGTTGCTTATAAGCTTGAGTTACCCCCGGCATCGAAAATTCACCCTTTTTTTCATGTTTCCTTACTTAAGCCATTTCATGGCTCCACTCCTCAAGAAATCTCTCCACTCCCAGAATATAGCATTGACAATCACCCCTTGACTTTACCAGCAGCAATTTGTGCTACTCGCATAGTGTTCCAGCAAGGAAAATTGGTTCCACAAGTCTTGGTGCAGTGGACAGATGGTGCCCCTGAAAACGCCACTTGGGAAAATTTTGGAGCTTTTTGTCAGCAATATCCTGCTTTCAACCTTGAGGACAAGGTTAGTTTCCAAGAGGGGGAAAATGATACGGGCTTGCCAATTGAATTGGATGCAAAGGACAATTTGCCAAGAGAGGATGAAGAAGCCAAAACCGTTACTAAGGAACCTAATAATGAATTCGCAGAAGCAAAACAACAGCTCAACTTTAGACCCGAGAGAGCCAAGAAACAGCCCAGCTGGATGAAGGACTATGCCACGTGAACCAGGACAGCAAGGGTGGATGGATAATTTCTCTTAACAATTATCTGAATTCTGTTATTATAATTTAGCTACTTTACAATTGCCAGCTCATATTTGTCTTTTAGCCTTAGAATACTCTAGAGGAGTCACGAGATATATATGTAAAAGGGAATATTGTGTAAGGCATGTTTATGAATGAAAAGTTCTCCTTTTTCACCTCTGTCTTATTCTCTTTTTCTTATTTTGGAGCTGTCACTCGCTCGAAGAGTGCTCGATTATTGGTACATTTTCTGAATTCTAACTGTAAAGTGTATCACCGAGTCTTGAAAATTTAACAAGAGACCAGTTTCATTTCACCACCGAGGATACGACTCCAAATTCCGATCAAATTTGTTGTGCTTCAAGTGGTGATGAGTAAATCACACGTTGAAAAGTTTTTCCAACTAGATTAAGAATGTGAGTGTTTTTTTTTTTTTTTTGAAAGGAAGAATGGAAGTTACTGTGACTAATAAGTTAATGAAAAAATCTTCATGACGTAGGACTGTGTAACATTTATTTTCCCTTATAAAAAAATGTGCGTATATATATATATATATATATATAGGGTCCGCCTACCTTGCAACAGTTGCACGGTACCCTAAATTTGGTCTTTTTTTTATTGAGTCCATTGATCTAATGGTTAAAGTGTTCAACGGATGAGATGTGTTCATTTGGTTATTAACACTTAACTCCCTACTATTTATTACAATATCATAAAAATTAAAAGTTTTTAAATATTTTTTTATATAACTCCTATTGTTTTAAATCTTTTAAAGTTTGATCTATTCACCTAACTTGATATTAAAAAGATGGTGTAAAGATAATAATGTAATATCACAGAAATTTTTTTTAAACACATTAAAAATTTATAAATGTAAATAATATTTTTTTGTTATATAATATATATATTTAATATAGAATAAATAAACTGAATATATATTAAGAATATAGGTTATTAACCATACAATACTTCAAAAAATTATAAAATAAAAAAGGTGAAATTTCAAAATAAGAAACATGTAAAAAGTGTTAGGTTGTAAAATTTTATTATTTTAATATTAGAAAACTTTACTTTCTTATTACATTTTTATTTTTAACATTAGTTGACATGTTAGTTTATTTGTACATATAATATGTTAATTTACCTATAAAATACCAATATTACCCTTGAAATTTAAGAGAGCCATTTTAATTTTTTAAAATTTTAAATGTAGCCCAACAAAGTTCTAGAAAGATAAACAAAAAATAATATAAAAGGAAGTTAGTTTATTTTTTCTTTAAGAATATTTCAGAAGCATTTGATTTTTATGTTTCTTGAAAATTACCCATTTTTAAAGATATTTGAGCTTGTCAATCTTGTTGTAATGATAATTTATTATTTATTCTTGATAAAAAAATATTTGAATAGTAAATTTATTGATTTCTAAATGCTCTTTTAGATGTAGGGTGGTTGCTTAATTTTTATTATATCAGTCTAAAATTTTTTATGATGGCTAATCAATATCGCAAAAGACTCTGCCACAATTATTTTTACTTTCTTTACATCCTTTTAGACCATCATCACACAAAGAATTAAGGGTTTATTTGGCATATTGTATTATATTATACTCTATTGCATTATTTAATATAGGTATATTGTATTATATTATATTACATTAGCAGTAAATTATAATAATATTGTACAATGTTTAGTAATTGGTATTACACTATACTGCATTAATTTTATATTAATATTAAACTAACATTATTTAAATTTATTATTAATTATACTAAATTATTATTTTTATATTAATATAATATGATATAATAAAATAAGATTATAGTATAACTTATTTGATATTTTTATTTATTATAATGAAAATAAAAATATATTTAATGCTCAATTAAGGCAAAAAAATCTATAAAGTTTAATAATGATGATGATGATGATGATGTTGGCGACATTAATAATAACATAATAATTAAAATAATAAAATTATTAAAATTTTAATAATATTAATAAAATAATAATAATAAAGTTAATGTATTTTAATAATAGTAATAAAAATAATATTAATGACAATAATAAAATTAATAAATAATAATAATGACTTAATTAAATTAATCATAACAATGAAAATAATAAATTAATAAATTTTCATAATAATAATAATTAATGAGAGTAATAATAATAATAATTAATAAATAAAATAATAAATTAACAAATTTTAATGATAACAATATTATTAATAATATTAATAATGATGACATTTATGATAGTATTAATACATAACAATAATTTTAATTTTAATAATAATAATAATATTATTATTATTAATATGATAATAATGACATTAATAAATAATACTAATAATAACAGTTAAAAATTGTTTTAAAGCCATTTTATCCCAAAAAAAGGGCTTATATATAAAACTTTGTAACTTTTAGTGTCTATATTTTTTTTAGAGAATATAAGATAGTGCAATGTAATTAATTGAAAAAGACAAAAGTAAGTGGTACAGTACAACCGTTGCAACATAGTTTCATCCATATATATATATATATAACAATTATTTTCAAAAGATAAAGTAATTATTTGAATCAAAAGATAAATTCTATTAACGATCCAATGTTGAATTAGGACCTGATGTGTTAAGATTTAGTTAGCTTATTTGAGTAATTAAGGGAGATTCTTTCTTTATATATGGCTGATTTGTTATCCATTGAAATATGGGGTCGTTATTTACTTTCCTTTCATTTGGGATCGCAATTTGTGAATATTATAGCTCTTGTAAACTTGTAAATAAAGTCTCTTATTCAACTGTCAGAAAATGAATATATACCGTTCTTTTCAAAACTTAATTTTTAGGATGCTAAACTGAGTTGTACACTCATATTTTCATAATTTTCTGCCATTCGTATAAAATTAAAGTTTAATCACCAATTGCATCTACATAAAAAGTTGGCAAAAACCCCCGATGGTAGTACTATTTTTCCGGCACTATCCAACTCCAAATTTGTCACATGACTTTGCTCCTATAGAATGACATTGAAGTATCAAGAATGCATATCAATCTTTAATGAAAAATGATTTTTCAAGCAGGAACAGCTTCCATTTATTTCAAGCCTCAAGGAGCGTTGAGAAATAAAGTGAAATTAACAGTCAACAATTGTACTGACAAAAACAGTACTTTTCAGGCGGTATTGCCTTGTGAAAATCACACCATCCTGTTCCCTTGTAATTTTTTTGACAATCCGCTTTGCACTGATCATCGCCATTGCAGGCCCAAAATTTCTCGCAAGTATTTGCTTGTGCCCCAAGAAACATGTTTCCATCTGCATGTTATGAACAATATATATATTTGTTGTTAGCCATCATTAAAAAAAATTTCATTATATTTATCTATATATAATCGAAATAAACTATAGAGATTGAATCAACGATCAATTTTTTTTGAGTGTGTGTGTGTGTATAGACATATATACATACCAGAAACAAGAAGGAAAGCAAGTAGGAAGCAAACAATAGTGAACTTTGCCATCTTTTGAAGAATATACGAAGTTGCTTATATGATTTTAAAAAGGTTTATGAGAAACTTATAATTTTTATTGATCTTTTTATAGCACTGGAATATGTATTGATACACTGATATGATTTTAACATTAAATCATTACTTTCTAAAATTGCAATACAGAATCTGGGAATTAATGGGAATATTTTGAATAAAATACTTAAATTTGCATTTTCTTATTAGTTTTTGACAGCAACTTAGAATTTGGGAATGGCAACAATATTAAATGAAATATTTAGGTCCTATTTGGTATTACATTGGACGTAAGAATAAGAAGTGTTTGGTAAACACTAATTGCTATAATTTTAAAGTTGAGTTGATTTATCACACACTTGTATGATAAAAAAAATTTAATATCAATATTATCTCTGTTAAATCATTATTTTAAATTTATTTTTTAATGACTATCAACTTTTATTTAATGCCTATAACTTTTTTTTCTCGTATAATAGCTGTAGTTTAAAAGTCTCTATATCTCAATGCCAAATATATCTCAATTTGAAGATTTTTAGTTTTGGATAACAACTCAGGATTGTAAATATCTTGTAATGAAATACTTAAATTAGTAGTTTTTCAGTTTTGGATGACAACTAAGAAATTGTAGGAATGAGAATATTTTTTTTAATGAAATACTCAATTTGCATTTTCTTATTAGCTTTCAATAGCAAATGAGAAAGTTCGGGGATGGAAATATTTTTTAATGAAATACTTAATTTAATTGGCAATTTCTTAGTTATGGATAGCAACTCAGGATTCTTGATTTAAACTGTGATCAAACCTGTCACCGGCATTTGTGGCAATTTTCATAATAAAAATTCTGCGAGATGTCACTTGTTATATTACATGTTTGCAGAAGCTCAGTTGAATAGTAACAAAATTACGTTCTTGAGTGCACATAAATAACAACAGCAAAACAAGCATAAGATGAATAGCATAATAATTTTATGTGGTTCAGCTTGCAGTCTATTTCGATGGTCAAAGATATAAAAAATTTTTACAAAGAAATAAGGGTGTACAAATATTAAAGTATATCAATCACTCACGACCAAAATTCCTGATATATGCTTAATTTCTCTCTCACTTGAGCATTAAATTTCCCCGAATTCACTCAACCGAAACTTTCACAAGAAAGTCTTATTAAAGCTTCATCTTCACTTGATATGCTCTATAATTCAAATTAAAGGATGATATATTTCTCAAAATGGAGAGCTCTATTTAGAGGTAAAATCTCAAACTCATCAAATTGGCAAGTGAAACAATCATCATCCTTGCCATACCAGCTGTAAGGTAAAATCTACATTATGACATTTGCCTTATTAATTACCTGATTACACAGAAAACCGAAACAACCGTACCAAAGTTTACTTCAGCCAAAATAGCGAAGAAGATGATACAGAGTAGATAATAAAACCCTGAATTAATCATGGGGCCGGTAACAAGCACATCATCTCATCATGTGGGAAAAGTCTTTGCCAAGAGAAGCTGCTCGCTTCAAACAACATCTTATCACCTGAAATTTATGAAAATAATTAATAGCTTTTCAATTTCATTACATTATCTATGCCAATCTAACAATAATTCATCAAAATTCAAATTCAAAATCATATTAGCATCATACTATGAGTAACGAAGCGGCTTGACCACAACATATGTATTGACCACCTTTTGATCATTATTGTGTGGAGTATATATTTGCTAGGAAGGAACCCATACAAGCAGCTGCAAATTGACTAGAAACAAAATTTATTCCCTCTTTTTGTGATTAAAATGAGATGTGTACCATAAATAAATAGGTAGAAAAATAAACCAATAAAATCCGAGCAATAAACCCACAAGAGACATTTTTACAAGAAAAACTCAAAATGGGAAAAATCACGGGATCATAGTCCGATATAATCTTCCACTATATTGATGAGATTACAACATAAATTCTTCTCTATATAACACTAGAGGTTAACAACATTAAGAATCTCAATAATCTTGGCTTACAGTAACAGCCTAATATCTATCTCTTTAATAAGTGGGTATCTCAAAATAACGGCCAATGAATGGATAAAACAAAATAAAAACTGGTAGGATATTGTAGAGGGTGATGCCAAGAACTTAGGAGAAAATAGAGTTAAATTTTCCTTTTGATCGTCCAATAAAAAATTGAAACCCTTGCCCCCAAAAACAATCTCACGCCACTATCTTTCTCTCCCTTTCTCATCATTTCTTCTTTTTCTCAATCAATGTCAACCGCCGCTTGCACTTTTTCATCTTTGTATAATGTTTTCAAAACCAATTTAATGGGAAATTTCATTTAACTTCACTTGTTTCCTTTAGTTGGTTAAATACCCAAATTAATGAAAGTTGGGCTTGGGCCACCCAAATGAGATGGATCTAACAAATTTTCCTCTCCAGATCATATGGGGGGCACTACCAAGCCCGTTCTCTCCTTACATCTTTTCAGCTTCTTCTTGGGCAATGACTTTGACATCATATCTGACCCATTTTCAATTGTATGAATCTTTTCAAGTTACAATTATTTCTTCTTAAGCACGTCTCGTATCCAATGATACCTCATATCAATATACTTGGATTTTAGTTGTTATGTCGAATTCTTTGCTAAGTGAACAACACTCTGATTATCGCAGTACACTATATAGCTATCTTGTTTCACACCTAGCTCTTGTAGGCAATTCTTCATCTACAAGGCTTTTTTCCAACTTCCAGAGATTGCAATATACTTTGCTTCAGTGATCGATAAAGCGACACATTTTTGAAGTTTGGATTGCCATGAGACTGCTCCCCTTGCAAAAGTGAGCAAATATCCTGATAACGATTTTCTAGAATCAACATCTCTTGCCATATCTACATCAAGGAACGTTTGTAATACAAGTTTGTCACCATCAAAACATAAAAATGCCTTGGATAGTGCCTATGAGATATCTGAGAATCTACTTCACTGCTGTCTAGTGCTCTTTACCCGGATTGGAAAGAAACCGACTGACTACACAATTTGGATGAGCAATATCTAGTCTTGTACAAACCATGGCGTACATCAAATTGCCAACTGCTGAAACATAAGGAACTTCTTTCATCTCTTACTTCTCTTTCTCACTTATAGGATAATACTCGAAACTAAGCTTGAAATGACCTACAAGTAGAGAATAAATAGATTTTGCCTTGCTCATGTTAAATATTTCAAGAACCCTTTTCAACACATGCTTCTTGAGATAACCATAACTTTTTCTGATTTTCGATCACGGGAAATCTTCATGCCAAGAATATGTTTTATTGATCCAAATCCTTTATTGCAAAGACTTATTAAGCTATTTCTTCATATTATTAATTTTACTAATATCTTAGCCAACAATTAACATGTCATCCACATAAAGCAAAAGAATGATAAAATCATTATCACCAAACTTCTTTACAAAAACACAATGATCACACACTGTCTTGTTAAAACTATGATTCTCCATAAAAGAATCAAACTTCTTTTACCACTCTCTTGGTGCCTATTTTAGCCCATACAATTTTTCTTCAACTTGCATACAAATTCTTCTTTGGCTTTGACATTGAACCCTTTAGGTTGTTCCATATTTATTTCCTCCTTTAAGTCACTGTACAAGAAAGCTGTCTTTATATCAAGCTGTTTAATCTTTAAATTCAAGCTAGCTGCTGATCCTAAAACAACTCGAATAGAAGATATCTTTACTATAGGAGAAAATATTTCTTCAAAATCAACAATTTTCTTTTAGTTGAAACCCTTCACAACCAATCTAGCCTTATACAGCTGTTGCAAATTATTCTTAATCTTCAACCTGTAATTTCATTTGTTCTTCAATGCCCTCTTTCTTTTAGAAAGATTTACTAAGTCAAAAATGTGATTCTCAATCAAACATTTCATCTCCTCTTGCATGGCTTTAAACCACTAACTTTTATGCTGATAAGGCATAGCTTCTTCAAAACATTATGGTTCTCATTCATTTGCAAGCATCACATACTCATGTGGAGGATACTAGTAGAAGATTGCCGTTCTCTAGTGGATCTTCTCAATTATGTCTCAATTGGTGGTGTTAGTGGTTGGAGGTGCTTGCTCAAGGTTTCTTGAGCTATCATTATTATCCTCTCTACCTCCCCTCTCATCATCACGAATTATAAGTGGAGAAACAAAAGTTGGAATAATAGGAATCTTTGAAAATGACTTAGACTTATCACTCTTCTCTGCATCACCAACTATCTGATCTTTAAGAAACACAATATATTTACTTCTAATAAATTTCCTTGCCACTGGATTCTATAACTTGTACCCAAATTCTTCACGTCCATTGCCTAAGAAAATGCATTACTTGAGTTTATCACCAAGCTTCAATCTCTCATCTTTAGGGATATAAACATATGCTCTGTAACCAAATACTATTACGTATTTATAAAAAATATCTTTTTCACTCTAAACTCTCTTAAGTACATTACCATCTAATGGAACTGAAGGAGAAAGGTTAATCAAATCAACTGCAATATGTATAGCCTTTGCCCAAAAAGATTTAGGAAGCTTGGCATCAGAAAGCATACACTTGATTCTTAGCATGCACCTTATTCTTTCTTTAATTGTTTTATTCATCCTTTCTACAACATCATTCTACTGAGGGTTTTTTGGTACAATCTTTTCAAGTTTTATTCCATGGGATCTACAATACTGCTCAAAGGTCCTCCATATTCGCCATTATTATCTACCTTGACATATTTTAATTTTCTTCTTATCCTTCTCTCAATATAAGCATGGAAGAATTTAAATGTATCGAGCACCTGGTCTTTAGATTTTAAAGTAAAAACCCACACTTTTCTAGAATAGTCATCAATAAAAGTCACAAAATAAAGTGCACCTCATGTTGATCTACTTTGCATCATACAAACATCAATGTGAATCAAATCAAAGATTTGTGGTTTTTTAGATGGAGAAAAGCTTTTAGAATCTATCTATATGTCTTTCTAGCTAAGCAATGAACACAAGTCTTGAGAGATATGCCTACAAAGCTGGGTAGAAATACTTTTCTGGCAAGAGTTTCTAACCATTTATCACCAATGTGTCCAAGCCTTTTATACCATGTCTCAATATCAAAATATTTTACAGCCATATTCACGTGTTCTTTGTTGATCTTTTTTCTTGATCTTGCATTCTACTACATACAGAGTGTTCGTTTTTCTTTCCTTAGCTAACACTAGGAAGCCTTTGGTGAGCTTCCATTTTCCTTTATCAAATTGGTTAGTATAACCATCATCATCAAGTTTTCTTGTGGAGATTAAATTAAGGCGAATATTTAATACATGTCTGACATTTTTAAGCAACAACTTATAGCCAACATAGTTTCTAAGCAAATATCTCTTATGGCCATAATCACTATTAACATGGGATGTGAAGTAATCACGATATTTAGTAACATGAAACGAAGCATCCGAATCAATCACCCAATCACTACTATAGAAAGTGAGATTTACAGAGCTCTCATTATAAACAATACCTAAATCACTATCAACTATCGTTGCAATGTTCTCTTTGTCATTTTTTCTGACCATATGCTTTGTCCTTCACCTGTTCTCTTTTTCATAATCTACACTCCATTTTTATATGACTTATTTTCTAATAGTGAAAGCACTTGGCGCTTCTCTTCTAGGACTTAGATCTTCCCCTGTCTTTCTTACTTGTTTAAAATAAGTGCATCTGACTCAGAGGAAACCATTTCAATACTCTTTCTCCTAGTTCTTCATTTTGCAGTCTATTTGTAGCCAGATCCAAGGTTAATTTCCCGTTCAATGCTGAATTATTTACTGACACCTCTAATATCTCCCAACTATTAGGCAAAGAACTAAGCAATAACTATGCTTGTAACTTATCATCTAAAACAATCTTCATAGTAGTCAACTGATCAACCAAGCCTTGAAACTCACTAGGGTGTTAAGTTATATTATGCCCCTCCTTGTATTTTAATTTAACAAGCCTTTTCATCATATTGGCTTTATTCTATGCTGTTGGCTGCTAATAAATTATTTTCAATTTCCTCCAAAAATCATCAACCCCGAATTCCTTCGCAACATGGTGGTATACACTTTAATCAATCCATAACCTAATAGTGCCCATAGACTTTTAGTTTAATTAAGTCCATTTCTTATCATCCAAATTAGCGAATCTAGCTTCTTCGCCTTCAATAGGTTCATATAAGTCTTTCATGTATAGCAAATCTTCAATTCCAAACTTTCAAATACCATAATTCCATGATTTTTATTTAATCATGCTTGTCGAAGACTCCTCCATCTCAACCAACCACACAAGTAATAGAAACACACAACCTAATGCTTTGATACCACTCTATTGGGAAGGAACCCACACAAACAGCTGTAAATTAAGCGGACAAAACCTTCTTTCCTTTTTTGTGTGACTAAAATGGGATGTGTACCACAAATAAATAATAAGAAAAATAAACCACAAATAAGTAAGTAGGAAAATAAACCAACAAAATCCAAAGCAATAAACCAATCATAAGAGACACATATTTTTACGTGAAAATTTCAAAACGGAAAATACCACGGGACCGTAGTCTGATATAGTCTTCAATTATATTAATGAGATTACAACATAAATTCTTTTCTCGAACACTAGAGACTAAAAGCATCAAGAATCTCAATAATCTTGACTTACAGTAACAACTTAATATTTATCTCTCTAATAAGTGGGTATCTTAAAATCATAGCCAAAGAGAGGATAAAACAAAAATGAAGATCACTAGGATTGTAGAGGGCAATGCTAGAAACTTACCTTTTAAATTTAGGAGAAAACAAAGTTAAATTTATCTTCCGACCATCCAATCAAAAATTAAAATCTTTGCCTCAAAAAAACAATCTCACGCCACTATCTTTCTCTCCCTCTCTCGACTTTTCTTCTTTTCTCACTCAATGTCAGCTGACGCTTGCACTTATTCATCTTTATATAATGTTTTCAAGACCTATTTAATGGAAAATTTAATTTAATCCCACTTATTTTTCAATTATTTAAATACCCAAATTAATGAAACTTGGGCTTGAGCCACCCAAATGAGATAAACCCAACAATATCTTTGACTGCGTAAAACTTTAGCTGCAAGCCACCTGCAAATTTTTTTCAATCCTGAACGAGAGCCTAAATTTGAATAAAAATTAATCTATATGATGACACAAGAGACAATGGTAAAATAGCCATAAGAAATATAAATATACTTTTGTCAGAGCATCTTCTGGGAGTATTGATTTGGTCTAAAATCTTAAATTTTATTAAAGTTTGAGAAAGCTATTAACTCATATGGTTTAATAGTTTTTCTAGGCATTATACTATTAAATCATATGTTCTTCTAGTAAAATGCAATGCCTCCATTATCAACTATGATTACCTACATGGTATCCTTCTGTTATAATACCATTTGTAGTGAATTGAATCTTGACGTGTGCCTTAGTATGCTGCTTAGTATCCATAACCTGTTAACAAAAACAACTTTACTAAAGTTTAGTCCTTAGTGGTAAAATAGTGAAGAAGAGAATCTATTGATAATAAATATTTACCTAGTTAACCTTATGTCGATAATCACAGTATCTCAAGGGGAAAAATCTTCCATATATAATAAGCTTGCTTCAAGCAAGGTAGTCGCCGAGAGGGGAGTTCCTACAGTGGTAAAGCACCACCACCTGCGGCCGGTGCATCCATGAAGGGCTTGACCAATAATAAAGTTATTCAACATGCATGCCGAGTCAATAAGTGTTTTATTATTAAAATTTTTCTTTTCTTACGAGCAATAACAATTGGGCAATTAATGTGTAGAGTTTGTTTCACAAAAATATTCAAGAAGAAAGAGAGAATATAATGGAAGAGGAGTTCATGTGAAAGGACAAGGACATTGATATTGATATTAAGGATGTGGTAATTGAAAGGGAGGGGTTTTTACCGGCTATATCCTTTTCTCAAAAAGTTCATTCGCAACTAGTGAAGCCATGGGAATCAACAGTTGTCGTGACATTGCTGGGAAGATCTATTGGATACAAAGTGTTGTGTAATCGTTTGGAGGCTTTATGGAATATGTCCTATGATTTCTCTGTGATTGATCTAGAAAATAACTACTTCCTTGTTCGGTTCAAAAGATGCTCAGCATGTGTTTACTCAAGGACCATGGATCGTGTTTGGCCATTATTTAATGGTACATTCATAGTCTTTGCATTTTGACAGTGCTAATAAAAAGATATCATTAGTAGTGCCATGGATTCGCCTTAGGGTATGCTGCTTCACTACTTTCACAAGAAGGTGCTGAGGTTGTTAGGCCAGGTAATTAGGAATGTCATTCGTATTGATTATAATATGGAATCAGCTAGGAGGGAAAATTTGCTAGGATCGGTATTGAAGTTGCACTGGATAAGTCGTTATGCTCACAGTTCCTGCTAGATGGACAGATTCAAAAAGTGGAATATGAAAGTTTACCTACCATATGTTTTGAATGTGGTATCTATAGTCACCTCGTTTCATCATGCTAATAACTCTATGAAATGAGAGTTATCATGAGACTTTTAGGCTTAAATCAAGACTACTTCCAGAGTAATTGATGTGCTTTCAGTACATTTTGATGTTGGTTTGCATTAACATCTATCTTAGTTTACATTTGATGAAGTTTATGTGATTTTGGAATAATTGTTTGCCTAAAGCATGTGCTTAATTATAGGTAACTGGAAACCTGAATTTTATTGAAAGGATGCTGTTGCAATGGACTTATAAAAAGGACAAACGAACATGGCTATAAAAGATTTGAAGTAAGGCTGGAACAGTTCAGATGCTGTAGCTATTACTGTAGCAACTATTGCTATAGCAATTCCCGAGCATTGACAGAAAAATTTGGGCAATCTATTTAAAATATTGCGATCTGTAATTTCCAAATCTGAAGATGCCCCCTAAAGTTTCCAGTAAACTTAATTTACGAATATAAAAGAATGTGTACATGAAAAGAAAATGGAGAGAGCCATCAATCAAGATCAAAACAGAGAAGAAATAACAAAGTAGCAGAATTCCCCGATTAGAATTCAAGGCTGCACTAGTAGAAGAAATTTACAGAATTAATTGGAATTTGCCTTGTCTCAATCTTTTCTTTTTTACTTTTCATTCATTGATCATGAATATGTATTCGATGGCTAGAACTTGGTTGTTTAATTACCTTTCACAAATTATGAATTAAACTTATTTATGGTTGAGTGTTAAACTAGCTAGATGATTAATTGACTGACTATATATATTGCTACATGTTTGCTATACATTTTGCTTTAATAGTATTTATTTAAAGTCATTATTTACCACCCATTTAATGATACAAGCTAGGAAAGAGCCATAAAATGGTCTGTCTTAGTGGAACATATTAGAGCAAACTTGGTCTTGGATTGAGTTTAACTTGAGTCGAAAAAGGGCCATGCTTAATCTTAGATTAATGATTAACTAGATATGAGGATTCACCTTATAAGGTAAAGAGAACTTAAATGTGTAATGTTATATCCTATGTTGATATAGCAACTGGTCATTGTTAGGTTGCATAAAGATATAAGACATCTAACATGGCAGAGGATAAAGATGGTTTTACGCCGTCTTTGTAGTAGATCTTGTAGCAACTTACATGATTAAATAGTCAACACCATCAAGAGAGTTTAATCACTCAACTACTCCATTCTTATTGATTTAACCCTTGTGTTTAACGTGGAAATTTTATTCATTGTATATTCAATGATTACAATTTCATTTTCCTTAAGTATTTAGTTAGGTTGGTTGCATTGATTTAATTTAGGACATAGATTGCATTGTTGAATTGCTGTAAGAATTCTGATAGCATCAATCCTTGTGGAGACGATCTTGAATATTCATAATTTTATTACTTCCTGTGTACACTTGCACATTGACACTAATAGCATTTGAATTTATAGCAACAAGTTTTTGCCACCGTTGCTGGGGATTGATTGTTATTTTTGAATTGTGAAATCAATTTTGACGGTGCTGATCTTTGGTTTTATTTTGAACTGTTTCTTCGATAACAGATCACTCTTGCATGGGCAAATACAAAATTGTTGAATTTCAGTTTGACTGAGAGATTGAAAGAACTGCAAGGAGATTGAGAAGAGAGCAAAGAAATTCAAAAACTGCTATAGTAATGACTGACTTGCAAAACTTAGGAAACTTAGACCCTCACGGACCAATACAACCTGTCAATGTTTAAGAAAGTTAGAATGGGCAAATTAATCAGAGACCATCAGGGAATAACAATATTATCTACATGGTAGATGATAGAGACAGAGCCATTAGAGATTATGCTGTGTTGGCCCCTCAAGTTATACATCCTGGCATAGTCAAACCTGAGGTGGAATGTGCCAATTTTGAACTCAAACCAGTGATGTTTCAAATGTCAGTGGGGCAATTTAATGGATTGCCATCAGAATATCCTCATCTCCACCTTAAGTTGTTTTTTAAGGTGAGTGATGCTTTCAAAATTGCTAGAGCATCACATGATACATTGAGACTAAGACTTTTTCCTTACTCCTTAAAAGATGGAGTAAGTGCATGGTTGAACTCTCCACCGACTCCATCACAACATGGAATAACTTGGCTGATAACTTTGTGATGAGTAACTTCCCACCAACCAAAAATGCAAAGTTATGGAATGAAATTATTTTTTTCATCAACTAGAAGATGAGAGCTTGTATGAGGTTTGAGAAAGATTTAAGGAGTTGCTCAAGAGGTGCCCTCGTCATGGCATTCCTTGCTGCAAACATGTTAGAAACCTTCATAATGGGTTAAACCCAAGCACTAGATTGATGGTCGATGCTTCAGCAAATGGGGCTTTATTATCTAAATCTTACAATAAAGCCTATGAAAATTTGGAGAGAATTGCTAATAACAACTATCAGTAACCATCAACTAGATAAATTGCAGCAAGAGGAGCAACATGGATACACAATGTAGATGCATTTACAACATTATCAGCCCAAGTAACATCGTTAACCAATATGGTGAAAGCTATGACCACTGCTCCAGCAATTGTCAATCAAATTGTTGAGATTTCCTATGTGTAATGTGGAGAGGGCATTGTTGCGTAAATTTTATTGAACTCGCAAATCTATTGTAGAATAGATTAGTGGTGACGAGTATCGATCCCACGAGGAGGTGGATTTCAATTATATGTAGAATTAATTTTCTATGAGTGTGGTTAGATTTGTGGTGGAATTGATTTAAATTATCCTAAAATTCACATTATAATGACGGGAATAAATTGAAGTGAAATCTATTAAAATGGAGTGTTTGGGTATCTGGATTTGCATCAACATGCACCATGGGCTTAATATTCCTTATTAGTGCCAATTAAATCATGAGGGGGGTTTCCACTCCTCAACCACACTAATCAATATGGTGCTAAGATTGTGCCAAATAATAATAACCTTGTACTAGGAGCCGATTAAACCATGACAAGATTATTATTATTTGTCGACGAAAAGTCAAAACATCAACAATAATTAAAGGGGAAGAGAAAGTAAATTTACCAAATAAAGCCCATGGCACATGTTGAGACTTCACCTTCAACCCAAGTTTAAAAGAAAATTAGCTACTCATAATTGAACTAGGGGTAAAATGAGAATTTATTAAAATATGTAAAAAATACAAGATGAAGAAGGAATTATAGAAAATGGAACTCAAAAATGAATTCAAGGATGCCAAATTAGTGGGGCAGCCCCCTTTTTATAGACACACTGAGTAAATCATGACCATCAGATTAAAAACATTTCGGACGCTCAGGATTGTGCCACATCATCGGTCAACAGTACACGATTTGACCACGTAATTTGAATAATGACAGAGTTTGACCACGCGGTTTGAATAGTGACACGGTTTGGTTTTAATAATTCCGTGTATATGAATGCACCGTATGCGCGATTTTTGGTCCACTAACAAGTTGCCACGTCACCGATCAACAGTAAATAAGAATTTTAGTCCAATAGGATCGTGACACTTCATTGGTCAATGCCACATCATCAGTCACTGCCACATCATTGTTCCGTATATGTGAACAAAGGTCACTAACATTGATTATAGATGTGAATAGAACCGTACATGTGAATAGTGCCATTTTTTCTTTTATGCTCCTCCTAAGGTTTTCGACTATCCTGAGTTTAAAAGTAATGTTTGTTTCGCTGTCTGATCTCTCGTTCATTGTGAAATGACCATGATGCCCCTAAAATACATAAAATACTTAACTAAAATAAAACACACATAATTAAATTACAAGAGAGTTAAATACATAAAAATAGGAATGTTAGTGAAACTTGAAGTGTAAAATGATGATTTTCTCCTTTATAAATATATACTTTCTAACACTCAACACACCGCCAACCAGCTTATTGCTAGTTCCTAGCAAATAAAGTGAAAACAAAATTCAAACCCAAAATGATTTTTTTTAAAAAAAAACAATCGTGTTTATTCAATCAGACTAATGATAGCAATCAAATAAACGTATAAGCATTATCTCTAGTCTAAAGAAATATCACACCCACATCAACCATCCACAGAATAAGCTCAGTAAACTTTGTCACAGCTATTTTCAAGAATGACATATCAAACCCCAAAATCCCACAGGTAGTAGTGGCACTCTCATAAAAAAAATTGAACCCAATAAAAATAGTTACTCAATGAATGGTAAATTGAGAGAAAATAATAAAGAAGTGATATCACACACTCTCACTAAGATGAAAGGAATATGGCCACATTTTAGAAATCACACAATCTTTAAATGAAACAAAATGTTAGTCAACCCAATTTATTTATTTATTTTATATATGTATGCATCATTACATCTTTTTATCCCATATAACTAGCTTCTACTTCAGACTATAAATCCCTAAAATCAAGAAAGACTTTTATTAAACGTAACGAAGGCTAAGGATATGGCTAATAAAGGAGGGAAAATAAGGAAAACAAAATATATGTTTGAGAAAAAGTAGATATCTTTTGGAAATTACAAAGTGCATTTTGCTTATTTATTGTTATTGTTATTTTTTCTTTTTTTTTTAAACAACAATTTTTTTTGTTTTTTTTGCTTTTATTTGGCACAACTTCATTGAACAAAATAATTATTTACATTTTTCTCAAACATAAATAGGTGATGAAACTTGTAATATATCAGGTAATACTCCAAATCGGAGTGGGTCAAGATGATAAGTTTGACAAAGAAAAGTTTTTTTAATAAATAAAAAGCTCAAAAGGGTTAAGTATGGATATTTCACAAAAGGGATGGTTACAAACGCTCAAATGAGTCAAAGATAGTCTTCCCATCGTCTTTTAGGACTTTAAATAATCTTTCATATCTACTAGTTAGATGGACCTCCAGATGCAGCAACACCCATTTTTTTATCTTACAATTGTTTTTAGAGGGTTGACTCAAAGGAAATCTAGAGATCATGTATAAAATAATAAACTGCTAAGATGTATGAAGAATGGGCAAAAAGGGTTACTTTCCAAAAAAAATGACACGCTAAAAAACTCAATTGGAATTTATTATGACATGTGCATTCCTTCAAGCAACTCATATTTATCTCTGACATTAATATGTAGAGTAACAAACATAGCGTAACATCACTTAAGACTAAAGATAATACAAATACTAAAATTTGAAAGTTATCATGTCATCTAATGTTAAAAAAAATTCACACAATTTTTTTCAAACTACCTCCCAACCTATTCTAAACATGAAAAGAAAATATGTATGTAGAAAGGTGAAATGATGCAGAAAAACTAATTAGAAAAGTTACACTTAAAATGATAGAAAATAAAATATATTTTTTTTAACTAAGAAGATGCGTTTCTAGAGTCACTACACTCCATATTCAGCCATCTTCGACTCAAAAATTTGAAAGTGTATATTTATAAAGGAGAAATTAGAAAGAAGAAGTTAGAAAAAATAATGATTGTCAAAGCTTAATAAAGAAAAAGAAAATGTTTGGAATTTTTTTTTTTAACTTCCAAACCAAAAGGATGCGTTTATAGATTCACTACATTCCATATTCAACCATCTTCAACACAAAATGTTAGCCACAGTTAGTCTCTACAACAAAAAAAATCAATAAAAACTTAACAAAGATTCCACAATTGTCAACTATTCCCTCCCCCCAACCAGAACGAAACATTGTCCTCAATGTTTTAAAGGAAAATAAGTAGAGTTTAGAAGACATCACCTGGGTGGTGCAACATGGAAGAAAATATTTACAAGAGGAGAGTTAAATTTAATTTGCACTTCTTATTGCGGCTCTGTTACCATCATTATTTAGACACTCCAACATAAAGGTCCTGGGGTTTGGCTCTGGTCTATAAGCTTGTAACAGATCAAGTAGCTCATTAGTAGTGTGAGCACAAAAAAAAATTTTTTCACCGTGGAAGGAATGAAATAATTTTTTATTGCATGGTTAAGAAATGCAATGAATCCATCATAAAAGTTATTGTCTTTTAACAAACTGTTGGGTTTCCGGTGATTGTGTAGATGGGCCCAAGATGCTAATGTGATAAGTGCCTCTAAAGTATTTCAGTTATTCTTTCTTGTATATCTGAGATGACTAGCTCTTCTCCAGTCGGTGAGTCAGAAAAACTGCCCAAAGGTTTTAGGCCTCTTAGAATGATGCCTAACACTTGGCTTCCTCTGACAAAAGCAGCTTCGGAGACCAATTTTGATAACCCTCAATTATCTGCTCCATACACCAAGTGTAATTTTCTCTCTATTATGCTTCGACCAAGATCTATGGCTGTCTCAACGAACTTTTTATGTTTGCCATAGTTAAATCGAAAAAGCACACAAATGTTCTTGAATTGTTTATTGGGAGTAGCTGCCATTGAGATACTTCTCAAAAATAATTTGTGAGTGCATAACAAAAAGTCATATTTAAGAATCTTAGTAATAGTGGGTGACAGCTGTGTATGAGGTAGCATGTCAGTGTCAATTAACGCGTAAAGCACATGGCTCGAGAGTAAAAAAGGAAACAGTAAAAAGAAAAAAACAATGATAAAATGAAATTATTAAAGACAATAATGCAAATGATAAAATAACAGTGAAATAAAACAACAGTGAAGTAAAAAGATATTTACAGGTAGTTGCGATTGTGGCTCACATCTTCCTCTGGTTTTACGTCCAGAAACGGCTTGAACGCCCTCTATGGGTTGAGGATAGACTTCCCATCATGTTTTCTTATAAACTGGCAAACAGGGTCGTTCATAGTTAGATTCCTATATCGTGCATGCTCTTTTTGGAATAATGGCCATAACTGGAGAATCACTCCTTGTACATATCCTCTGGGATGCGTTTCAAGAGACAAAAGGATATTATCCAATGACTCTTTACTCAAGCCATCCTTAATGAATTAAATCTTTTTTTCCCTGTTATCAGACACCATTCCTAAAGAGCATGGTTTTTTATCGCATCTCATTCTGGCACACTTATGACAAGCAACAGAAATTCTCCGAGCTATTCGTTTTCTTGCTACTTTCTTTTACCACAACTAGGCATATATGCAATAAATTTTAAAGGCAACTCAACTGCCAATCGTACTTTGGCCTTAATTAACCAGCGGATGTCAGCAGGTATGTTATTCCTCATAAGCAATCGCATGCATTTGGACCGAACTTTATAGATTGTAAGGAGGGCATTATGAGGAAGTGAAGGGAATTGATTGTGAAACTTTACTAAAATCTCATTTCTGTCCATACCTTTGCCTCAGAAGATCAGTTATTATGGGAAACTGAAGTAACCGACTTGATTGTCACGGAGTACCGTTATCCGTCACTTAACCAGGGTAACAAACTAAAGCACACAAACAAAGTAACAAACTAAAACACACAAAGAAAATTACAATCGTCTTCTTATTGAATTTACCTCAAGCTCCAGTTGAATGTCGAAGATACCTCCTTCAATTTAAGAAAGCTCTTATAGCAAAACAATGTTGGAGATTAATTTCTTTTCCACACTCTCTATTCTGCCAAAGTTCTCAAAGTTAAATACTATCCAAGAGGCAATTTTCATGGAGAGTAAATTAGGTAGTAATCCTTCATATAAATGGAGAAGTATCTTATGGGGGAGAGAGGTTATTGAAGCTGCTTTAAAATAGAGAATTAAAGATGGTAAAATTGTTTCTATTTATCACCACAGATGGCTTCCTCGCCCTAGCACATTCAAGTTATTCTCTCCTCAGCTCATGCTTTCTCAATCTCGAGTAGCCATCTCGATTAACGAAGAAGGACGCTGGAAAGAACAGTTGATAAGAACTCATTTTCTCGAAGAAGATGCAACTCATATTTTAAAAATCCTATTACCTAAAAGGCCATTGGAGGATTAACTGGTCTGGACATATGATAAGCGAGGCCAATACAGCATAAAAAGTGGCTACCATATGGCCCTTTATTTGAAACTCAAGGACTGGCCTTCAGCTCCATTACTAATACAGTGTGGTGGAAGTATCTCTAGAATTTGTCTCTACCGTCTAAGATTAAAATCTTTTATTGGCGAGCATTTTCCAATATTCTACCCACTTATTCAAATATGCATAAAAGGAAAATTCCAGTTGCTCATTCATGCCTTTGTTGTGGCTTTGCTTATGAGGAACAGTATCATGCTCTAGTAGGGTGTAAATAAGGAAAGCAGGTATGGAAGCTCACGAGATATTATTCATGCCTAAAGATTACAAGGCCTATGGAGTTTTCCAATTTGACCACTCATATAACATCTATATTAACAGAAGAAGAGTTTGAAGAATGGGTAGTTTTTTGTTGGTCAATTTGGCTAGCTCGGAATCATCTAATTTACGATAAAGTTATCACTAAGTCTTAAACAATTTTCGTCCGAGCTGCAAATGTCGTGAACTCATTTAGAGCAGACACTCTGCAATGTGGAACCAGCAAGAGCATTAAACTCAATACTCCCAACCTGGGTTGGCAAAGTCCTCCCTCATCATGGTACAAAGTGAATGTTGATGCAGCTGTTAGTTTTGCAAAAGGTCGTGCTGGTATTGGAGTATTGGTTCATAATTCGAGAAGAAAGGTTATGGCAGCTTCTATTTGTACGGTGATTTTCTCCAGAGATATAGAGTTTGTGGAAGCTGTTGCTGTGCACAAAGGCCTGCAATTGGTGATGGATATTGGGTTGGCTCAGTAATAATAAAGTCAGATTCTCTCAATATCGTTAATCTTATTAGTAACAAAATGCATAATAGATGTGAAGTGGGGTGGTTAATCTCCGACATTCAAGAAGTCTTATCTTCCTCTGAGAACTCTTTCTAAGTGAAATTTGCTCCACGGTCTTGCAATGAAGCTGCATATCATCTCGCTAAATTAGCTATCTGCAATTCCATCGAGAAAGTTTGGTTAGAAGAAGTTCTAACCAAGATCGATGCTTATGTATGTAAAGATAAATCACCGTAATTGTTTTATATTAATAAAATTTTAATTTAAAAAAAATGGTGGACCATGTTTTTCTTTCTTGAATCATTATTTATTAACTAAATTGATTGTCCAGGAAAATTGTTTTGTTTAATACACTGTATTTTCTGCTTAAATATTGCAACATTCATTTGTTTTTTAATGTATTGCTTTGTTGAAACATTAGAGGGCATCTTACCCAATGAAAGCCCTCATGTTCTGCATTTTTGACAACACATGTCTTACTCAATTGCTATTGATGCCAATGTGCAAGTGTACACAACAAGTAATAAAGTGATGAGTATTCAAGATCGTCTCCACAATGATTGATGTTACCAGAAATGCTACAGCAATCACAGTAGTGCAATCTGACTCTATTTCAAGATGAACAAATTTAAAGTTGATTACTACCGAACCTAACAGTTGTAAAGAAATAAAACAAAAAAACGCAGTAATGAAGTAAATTAAATAAATTACGTAGAAGAATCAAATGAGAATGAAGTAGTTGAATGATCAAACTCTCTTCATGGGTTGACTGTTTTTCATCAACTTAGCACCAGTTGCTACAACAATTCCTATAGCATTGGGTAGAATTTATTTTGCATCCTCAGCTGTAGCATGTTGGATCTCTCATACCTTTAAATATCCTAACAATGACCATTTGCTATTCTATTTAAGGCATGGCATTATAAGCGTCTTTTCTCTCTACCCTACAAGGTGAATACCTATGTCTATTTCTTCAAAAAATTTTACTCCAAGCATAACCTTTATGGGATTCAAGATAACCTTAAACTAGAAAACTCAAATTAAGATCAAGTATTACTCTAATAATATCCACTAAGACAAGCCCTTTTGTAGGCTCTATTTTAACTTGAACCATTAAATGGGTGATCAACCGAAATAACAGTTATAATCAAAGATAGTAGAGTAAAATGCTACAGCAATTATATAGTAAGTCATAAGAACAGTCAAAAACTCATTTAGATTGTTTGCCACTCAACCACAAGCAAGTTTAGTTCATACTTTGAAAAAGAAAAACAAACAACAAAATATTGGTTATGGAATACATTGGTTCAATCAAGAGAAAAGAAAAGAACAAATGGAGAACGATAAAGATTAAATCCAAATAACTCTGCTGGATTCTTTTCTGATGCAGAACCGGTTCCCTTGAATTCTAATCGTTTTCCTCTTTTTCCCTTGATTTTTTCAATATTAATTCCCTGCCGCTGTTTTATGTGATGCGCACCCCTTTTTATAACTGAAAACTAGGGTAAACAAAGGCATAGGGCGTGCATGAGTCAAATTAGGAAACTGCATATCGCTATTCTGCAGATATCTCGCGCTAAGCTTTCTCTGTCGTTGTTCCAGGATTGCTACAGCAATGGGTTTTCCCTCAACTGCTACAGCACGGCACTGCTCCAGATTTTGTTTCACTTTTTTGGTGGCCATATTTTTCTTCCCTTTTGCCATCCTACTGCATCCGCATCCTTTCCATGAATTATAAGCTTCTGAAAACCTACAGTTATGCACATATTTTGAGCACAAATTACTCTATATCAAGCAAAACTTATTAAGACTAAACTAAAATGAATGTTTATGCAAAACATAACGAAAATGTAATAAAAACACATCATTTACTCTCTAAGTGATCTTAATTTAAGTTTAGAATTGCCATAATAACTCTCATTTCATGGAGTTATCACACCCCCAAACTTAGACCGTTACTTGTCCTTTAGTAATGACAACATACTACCACTTCATGCACACAATCATGCAACAAACAACTTAGCTCGGTCATCAAATTTGCAAGCATTCTTCCACCCTCAGATTTCAATTTTTAATCATGCAACATAGCCATAATAGTTCAATTCTAGACTGAAGCTTTCTTCTGTCCAGAGTGTGTGTGTGCCACTTTGATCAGATTCCAAAGGTGCTACAATATTACCAAAATATTGTATGTAATTCAGAGGTAGAACACAATTATATTCACATATGAAGTAGAAGACATCACACATACTCAAATTGTGCTATGATAAAAACCAAAACTTAAGAGTGCTCAACCCTCTTCACTGCAACATTTATTTTTCATGTGAATGTCGATCACTTGTAATTATGACACCCAATTACTTAATCAATGCACAAATCAAAGTTGTTGTAGCAATATCCGTAGCATAGCCTTATCTAAAAATATCTTTTAACTCAAGGCTGAACATGGGGCTCATGAACAGACATGGCTACTCAATATCCTAGACAGAATGCTTTTCTTTTTTTTTTATAATTATAGTGCTACAGCAGTGCTCATAACTCTTGTTGCTTTTAGACTCAAGTCTGCATATGGGGTACATACTCAGCCTTGGTTACTCAACAATTTGAACCATTGGAGTCAAATTCAATTCATAATGAGCATACTTTCACCAAGATTTTTCCCCAACTTGAGATATTCTACTCCTTCTTATTTTCTTAACTTTGCTACAGCATCCCCATCAAATCCAATCAAAGTCTAAGTGTCAGGATAGAATTTCGACCTCCATCTACAACTATCTCTACTTGGCATTCTCATAAGTACTGAATAACACACATTTTATCTTCATTAGGTTTTCAAATCCATACACAAATATTAGATAATAGAGCTTCACACAACACAAACATAAGCACACATTCAAAACAAATAGAAACACAACCCCCCCAAACTTGAATGGTGTTGTGTCCTCATAAGCACACAAAACAAAACCATACAACCAGTCAATGACATGTAGATGAAATAGAAAATGAAGTCTTATCGAAAGAAAAGTTTTTCAGAACTAAATAAAATAACTAGCAGGAAGGGGATACTGCCTTGTTGTTTGGACACTGCTGCAACATTGTATAGTGACATCAGCACTTTTTGGATGCATTGCGTAGCTTATACTTAGGGGATTCTTGTGGTGAGGTGGCTAGCAACATTTTTTTCTTTTTCTGCAATGGGCTGGTGGGAGGGGTTGCAATTGGGGCATCCTGCTTGGTTGAAACTGATCTGGTCCTTTTTGGTTCTGGTGATGCTGCTGCAGTAAAGCTTCCAGAAGTGCCTCCCTTTCTTTTACTGTGTCCTCTAGGACTAGCACGAACAGGTTTGTTGGAGTTTGCTGTGGAGGAGCTAGAGCTGGGGCATCAGCTGCATGTCGCTCAGCTGTGATGGCGGCAATGATATCAAGCAGCTGCTTAGCCTCTGTAGGTGTACGAGTAACTCTAGCTGCTGCAACTTCCATCTCTGCATCAATTTGCTCGGTTTCATCGTCAGAGGCAGGAGGAGTAATTACTTTTTCCTTGCCTTTCCTAAAAAGGACTGGAATGGGAGGCTCCTCTTCAGGTTCATCTTCTTCCTCCTATTGTATAATGTGTTTCTTTCTAGACTTGGAAGAGGTTCCTCGTGTTCTTCCTCAGACACTTCCTCTGCCTCTATTAGTGAACTGTCAGTTGCAGACTTGTCACCCTCTTCCTCAGGTTGGTCAGATTGGTTACCTCTTCTTATTCATCTATGTCGAGCTTCACTGAGCAATGAATCAGGAAAATTCTGGTGGATACTTTTCATGTATACAGCCAATTGGTGTAAGTGGCTTTCCAGGTGCTGTAAATAGCTCTAAAACTGATCATTTTCCCTTTGCTGAGCTTCAGCACATTGGGTGATGCTGGTGCTCAGTGCTTGTATTCTTTGTTCTAACCCAATAGCTCGTCTTGCCCCTGTTACAGCAGCTGGTTCAGATGTGGCTCCAGCAACTTCACCAGTAATTCTCTCGATGGTGCGTGCACTAAGGGCAACATAAATCTTGACATGCTCATCTTTTGCGTCAAGACGAACTCCCGATACCACACAGATGCTGGTGATAAGTGAAGGAAATAGCAAGGCAGCTGCGTTGTGGTTTTTCATGGCATAGTCTCGAATTTCATTTTCGATAATGCTTCCCACATCTATGGGAAGTCCTCTAACAATAACATACAACAGTACCAACCATTCTTGTGAAACAGTAGTGGTGTGGGTGGTTGGCATAAGTCTGGATTTCAGAAATTTTACCCACACCTTAGCAATGGGTTTTAAGTATATTCTGTTAATTACACGCCCTTCCTCATTAGCCCACGATGCACCCTCTACTGTAAGTGTCGTGAAAATTGTGTTCCATCTTTGCGGGGTTAATTTGTTAAGTAACTTGGCATACTCGCAATTAATTTCAGCAGGTAAATTATAGAAAGCATTTATAACTCTAGAATCTAATAGAACAAGCGAGTTTCTTACCCATATGTTGTGCTGACTATGGCTTACCAAATTGGCATAAAATTCCTTTACTACTCGCAACATTGGGTCTCGATGGTGGTTACAAAACTCTAGCCACCCGTGCTTTGCTGCAGTATTGTATAATGTTTGCACAATTCATGTGGGTTGAGGTGGAAACTGAAACCTTTTTTCTTCCAAAATCTTGCGCGGTTCAATGAATTCTTCATATTTTTCTTCCACATGGTAACTTTGGAAGCGTGAAGGATCTTTTAGTCGGCTAGCTGTCCTTTTGTACCTTGGCATTGCTATAGCAGTAAGAATTCGATGGTCATATGCCCAACAGTAAAATGAGAAGAAGAAATTAAGAAGTACGAGAGTCGTGAATACGAAGGAGAGGGAAAATAGTGTCAGAGGTCACTAAGCACAGTAAAATGAAAACAAATCCGGTAAAAAGAGATAATTATGGAAGAATTTTTTTTTAAAATTTATTAAGCATATCCCATAAAAATAGGCAAGAGAAATTAGTGCATTAATTTCGGAGATATTCTTCCTTAATTTCTATCCAAATTCATCCACCCATCTGTCACATATTATCTTCAACGGTAAATGAGAGGCTCCATCTTTAAGTTACTGTAATGGTAATATTATTTGTTGTAGCACCCAATCGTTTGCTCTAGCAACGATTACATACTCTCCTCCAATAGTTATTGACGCATGGCTTGCCTATGTATTCTGTTAACAATACAACCCCAATTGTCAGTATGGAATCCATTTGTCACATTCATTTCGCTTAAGAAATTTAAAAATAAATAAAACTAATCCTAAAGATAAAACCAATCCTAAAGAAAGAAAAATTAAATAATCCTAAATGAGGGAAGTAAAAATAAATAACAACAAATAAAAAATAGAAGAAGAATTAAATTAAAGTAAAATAAAATAAGAGGAAAAACGTTTAACAAAACCAATGAGGATCCACCTCATTTGAAGTGACTGCGTCTGAAATGGGTTGCCTCCTATTAAGTGCTTGATTTAAGGTCCTTCAACCTGAACTTACGTGATTGCTCATAAACTTGGTTCTTTAAGGAGTAAGACCTCCTTTGAACAATCTGCAGCTGAGTGTATGTAATGCTTGACCCTATGCCCATTGACCTTGAATTCTTGGCCTGTCTTTTCATCTAGAAGATCAACAGCTCCATGAGGATAAATTCTGAGCAGCTTGAAGGGTCCAGACTATCGAGATTTTAGTTTGCCTGGAAACAGTCTTAGCCTCGTATTATGGAGTAGTACTAGTTGACTAGGGATTAATTACCTATGTTGGATATGTTTGTCATGCCGGTGCTTTGTTCTCTCTTTATAAATTCTTACATTTTCATATGAGAACATATGTAATTCCTCAAGCTCACATAGTTGAAGTTTCCTTTGCTCTGCTGCAGTATGTATATCCCAATTTAATTGCTTCAGTGCCCAGTATGCTTTGTGCTCTAGCTCGAGTGGCAAGTGACATGCTTTCCCATACATAATTTGGTAAGGAGATATGCAAAGTGGTGTTTTGTATGCTGTTCTGTAAGCCCATATGGAGTCATGTAAGCGCAGGGACTAGTCCTTCCTTGATGGGTTCACCATTTTTTCTAAGATTTTCTTAATCTCTCTATTAGATACTTCTGCCTGGCCATTGGATTGTGGGTGATATGCTGTTGCTACTTTATGCCTGACTCCATATTTTACTATAGCTGCAGCAAATACTTTATTACAAAAATGAGTACCCTCATCACTAATCATTGCTCTTGGAGTGCCAAACCTGGAAAAAATATTTTTTCTGAAGAAAGTCCACTACTACTCTAGCATCGTTGGTAGGTAATGTTGTAGCTTCTACCCATTTGGAGACATAATCTACAGCAACCAGGATATATAGGTTGCCAAATGATAGTGGAAAAGGACCAGTGATATTTATTCCCCATACATCAAAAACCTCCACTTCCAGAATGTTTGTCAATGACATTTCATGACTTTGAGTTATGTTTCCTGTCCTTTGACACATGTCATAATATGTAGCAAATTCATAAGCATCTTTAAAAGTATAAGGCCAGTAATAACCTGATTGCAGAACCTTATCAGCTGTTCTGTGACCACCAAAATGTCCTCCATATGCTGCAGCATGGCAGGATTCCAGTATGTGAGGAATTTCTTCCTCTGAAGCACATTTTTGTATTACTTGATTTGAGCATAACTTATATAAATACGGGTCATCCCACTAGTAGCTTCTAACATCATGAAGAAATTTCTTTTTCTACTGAAACTTCAACTCAGGTGGTAGTAATTCACTTACTAAATAGTTGGCAAAATCTGCATACCATGGAGGTCCTGATTACTGCAGCGTTTGTGCTTAATGTACTACTAACAGTTGTTCATCAGGAAAAGTTTCAGTAATGTCCTTTTTTGTCAATGTGCTTGTGTCTACTTCTAGCCTCGACAGATGGTCTGCTACTTGATTCTTAGTCCCTTTTCTATCTTTAATTTCTAAATTAAAGTCCTGAAGCAATAAGATCCATCTTATTAATCTCGGTTTAGCATCATTCTCTGAGATTAGGTACTTGATGGCTGCATGGTCTGTGTACCCACCAAATAAGCTCTGAATTTATCGAAAGTGAATACTACTGCTAGCAACTCTTTCTCTATTGTGGTGTAATTAATTTGAATTTGAGTAAGAGTTTTGCTGGCATAGTATATAGAGTGGAAAATCTTATCTTTCTTCTGCCCCAATAGAATGGTCGCTGGCATCACACATCAGTTCAAATGGTAGAGTCCAATCTGGTGATATAACCACTGGTGCAGTGATCAAAGCTTTCTTTAATTCTCCAAAGGCTTGAAGACAATCTTTATCAAAATGAAAATGTTTGTCATGTTCTAGCAATGAGCATAATGGTTTAGCTACCTTGGAAAAATCTTTTATGAATCTTCTGTAAAATCCAGCATGACCCAAAAAACTTCTAATCTCCTTGATTGAAGTGGGAGGTGACAATTTATCTATCACTTCTATCTTTATTTTATCTACCTTTATGCCCTTCTTGGACACCTTATGAACCAACACTATGCCTTCTTGCACCATGAAGTGGCATTTTTCCCAATTAAGTACTAAGTTAGTCATCTCACATCTTTTAAAAACTTCTTCTAAGTTGTGCAAACAATCAGGGTATGTCTCTCCAAAGACTGAGAAATCATCCATAAAGACTTCTAATGTTTGCTCCACCATATCTGAAAAAATAGACATCATACATCTCTAAAAAGTTATTGGAGCATTGCATAACCCAAAGGGCATCCTTCTGAAGGCAAAAGTTCCATAAGAACAGGTAAATATAGTCTTTTCCTGGTCCTTTGGAGCTATAGCAATTGGGTTGTAGCCTGAATACCCATCTAGGAAACAATAGTATTGTTTTCCAGCAAGTCTGTCCAGCATTTGATTTATGAATAGAAGTAGGAAGTGATCCTTCCTAGTGACATTATTGAGCTTCCTGTAATCTATACATACCCTCCATCGAGTCATTGTTCTTGTGGGAATAAGTTCATTCTTCTCATTTGCCATCACTGTTATTCCTCATTTTTTTGGTACACATTGAACTGGGCTTACCCATGAACTGTCTGATATTAGGTATATGATTTCAGCATCCAACCATTTGATGATTTCTTTCTTCACAACTTCCTTCATAATGGGGTTTAGTCTTCTTTGTTGCTCCACTGAATTGTTGTAGTAGTCTTCTAACAGAATTTTATGCATGCATATGGATGGGCTGATCTCTTTAATGAATGTCTACCATAATCCATCCAATTGCTTTTCTGTATTTCCCAAGCACATTTACCAGGCTCTGTTCTTAACCTGCATCCAAAGTAGATGAAATGATTACAGGGAGTGTGTTGTTTTGACCAAGATAAGCATATTTCAAGTGTGAGGGTAGCAATTTTAATTCAAGAATATGAGGTGATTCAATAGATGGTAAAGTTGTTTTTACTTCCTTGTCTGAAAGATTCAGATGTTCAACAAATCTATTATGTCTGTTAGATTTCTTTCCTTCCATCCAATCTATCTAATTTGCTGCAACATCTTCTTCTTTAAAGCTCTCAAAGGTGGCAACTTTGATGATCTCTTTACTGCAGCATCTGTCGATTCTGTCTGCTACAACAAAGTCCACAACACTCAGGAAATTACAATATTCTGCCTCATCAGGGTTCTTCATAGCCTCTGGTACATTGAATGTGACTTGTTGATCATTCACCCTCATTGTTAGCTTTCATTTTTGCACATCTATCAGAGTCTTCCCGGTTGGTAGGAAAGGTCTTCTAAGTATAATGGGTACCTCTTTGTCAGCCTCAAAATCTAATACAATGAAGTCCACTGGAAAAATGAATTTGTCAACCTTCACTAGTACATCCTCAATTTTTCCTTCAGGATATGCATGGGATCTGTCAGTTAACTGCAGATTTACTATTGTTGGCCTGTATTCTCCTACTCCCAACTGGTTAAATACAGATAATGGCATCAGATTAATACTGGCTCCTAAATCACAAAGTGCTCTGCCATTGTACTTAGTTCCAATGGAATATGATATTGTGAAGCTTCCTAGATCCTTTAATTTTTTAGGAATCTTACTTTGGAGCATGTGACTTCTTTCTTGTGTTAAAGCAACAGTTTCAAATTCTCCCAACCTTCTCTTTCTTGCCAAGATGTCTTTTAGAAATTTCACATAATTAGGCATTTGCTCCAATGCTTCTACAAAATAGATGTTGATGTGTAATTGCTTCAGCACTTCCAAGAATTTAGTAAATTACTTGTCTTGTTTTTGCTTCTAGAATCTTTGTGGGAAAGGAGGTGAATGTCTAAATTGCTGAGCTTCAGGAGGTACCAATCTCTACTCATTTGGTTTATTGTAAGATGTTGCCACTAGTGTTGCAAATTCTTTGTCATCATTTATTGGTTGATTCCCTTCCATAGTTGTTGCAGCTTGACTACTAATACCAGTATCTTGATGGCTGGGTTGTTGTAACATGCTGTCATCTTGAACTGGTTCTTGTGAGGGCTTAAATTCCACCAATTTTTTAGTCACTTCCACAGGGGTATTAACATTCTTTTCAGATCTTAAGTTGATTATTTTGCAATGTTCATTTCCTTTTCTTCTTGGATCTTCTGTCTTGCTGGGCAAGCTTCCCTGAGATCTACTACTCATTGCTGTGGCAAGCTGACCAATTTGGTTTTCCAGGTTTCTTAGAGATACTGCTTGACTTTGCACAATTGCTTCATTCTTCGCAATGTATTCCTTAATCAATATTTTTAAAGAAGTGAGAGGATTGTGGCTGGTGTGTTTTTGCCCTTGATTCTGCTGATAAAAACCAGGTGGTTGACTATTTCTGTTTTATCCACTCAAAGTTGGAACATTTTGATTCTGATTGCTCCATGAGAAATTTAGGTGTTGCTTCCATCCAGGGTTGTAAGTATTTCTGTACGGATTATTTTGAGGTTGTCGGTTGAAATTACCCACATAGTTTCGATGGATTTCAAGACAGCTTATCAAATTCATGTTCTTTACCACCAAGTCGATGCAAAGAATTTGCTTTACTACTGGCTTTCACTATGTTAGTCAATGAGGTTACTTGTGCTAATAATGTTGTAATTGCATTTATATTATGTACCCTTGCTACTTCTCTTATTGCTGGCTGTCTAGTTGATGGCCACTGATAATTATTGTTGGCAATTCTCTCCAGAATCTCATAAGCTTCAGTGTAAGATTTAGATAATAAGGCTCCATTTGTTGAAGCATCAACCATCAATCTCGTACTTGGATTCAACCCATTTTAAAAGATTTCCAATTGTATGCAACAAGGAATACCATGAGGAGGACACTTTCTGAGCATTTCTTTAAATCTCTCCCAAGCCTCATATAAACTCTCATCTTCCAATTGACGAAAGGAAGTGATCTCATTCCTCAATTTTGCATTCTTGGTTGGTGGAAAATATTTCATTAAAAATTTATCAGCCAATTCATTTCATGTAGTGATGGAGTCAGATGGTAAGGAATTCAACCATGCTCTTGCTCGATCTCTTAAGGAGTAAGGGAAAAGCCTTAGTCTTAAAGCATCTTGTGTTGCTCCAGCAATTTTAAAAGCGTCACTCACTTCCAAAAACAACTTAAGATGAAATTAAGGATCTTCAGTTGGTAGTCCATTGAATTGACCCACTGTTTGCAGCATTTGAAACATCACTGGCTTCAATTCAAAGTTTGCGGCTTCCACTTCAGGTCTGACTATTCCTGGATGTACAACTTGAAGAGTTAACACAACATAATCTCTGATAGCCCTGTCTCTGTCGTTTGCCATGTAAATGATATTGTTGTTGTCTTGCTGTCTCTGATTAACATGCTCATTCTGCTCATCTTGAATGTTGACAGGTTGCAATGGCCCGTGAGGGTCCAAAGTTCCCACATCCTGCAGATTATCCATGTCTGAAACAGTTTTTGAATTCTTTTGTTTTCTTCGCAGTCTCCTTACAGTCTTTTCAATCTCTGGATCAAATTGGAATACAACAGATCTGTCTTTGCGTATGCAAGTGTTGATCTGTCAATAGATAAAACAAATCAGATTAAATTTGCACTATCAAGATTTACTTCACACTTTGAAAATAACAATCAATCCCCGGTAACGACGCCAAAAATATATTGGTTAATTTCTTACTCAATTGCTATTGATGCTAATGTGCAAGTGTACACAACAAGTAATAAATTGATGAATATTCAAGATCGTCTCTACAAGGATTGATGTTACTAGAAATGCTATAGCAATCATAGTAGTACAATCTGACTCTATTTTAAGATGAACAAATTTAAAGTTGATTACTACCGAACCTAACAATTGTAAAGAAATAAAACAAAGAAACGTAGTAATGAAGTAAATTAAATAAATTACGTAGAACAATCAAATGAGAATGAAGTAGTTGAATGATCAAACTCTTCATGGGTTGACTGATTTTCATCAACTTAGCACCAGTTGCTACAGCAATTCCTACAGCACTGGGCAGAATTTATTTTGCATCCTCAGTTGTAGCATGTTGGATCTCTCATACCTTTAAATATCTTAACAATGATCAGTTGTTATTCTACTTAAGGCATGACATTATAAGCATCTTCTCTCTCTACCCTACAAGGTAAATACCTATGTCTAGTTCTTCACAAACCTTAACTCCAAGTATAACCCTTATGGGATTCAAGATAACCTTAATCCAGGAAACTCAAATTAAGATCAAATATTGCTCTAATAATATCCACTAAGACAAGCCCTTTTGCGGCTCTATCTTAACTTAAACCATTAAATGGGTGGTCAACCGAAATAACAGTTATAATCAAAGCTATTAGAGTAAAATGCTACAGCAATTATATAGGAACTCATAAGAACAGTCAAAAATCCATTTAGATTGTTTGTCACTCAACCACAAGCAAGTTTAGTTCATACTTTGAAAAAGAAAAGCAAACAGCAAAATATTGGTTATGGAATACATCGGTTCAATCAGGAGTAAAGAAAAGAACAAATGGAGAACGATAAAAATTGAATCCAAATAACTCTGCTGGATTCTTTTCTGATGCAAAACCGTTTCCCTTGAATTCTAATCGTTTTCCTCTTTTTCCCTTGATTTTTTCAATATTAATTCCTTACCGCTGTTTTATGTGATGTGCGCCCTTTTTTTATAATTGAAAACTAGGGTAAATAAAGGCAAAGGGCGTGCATGAGTCAAATTAGGAAACTGCAGATATCCTGCGCTAAGCTTTCTCTGTCGTTGTTCTAGGATTGCTACAGCAATGGGTTCTCCCTCAATCAGCCTTTTTTTTGTCACTTCTTTGGTGGCCATATTCTTCCTCCCTTTTGCCATCCTACTGCATCTGCATCCCTTCCATGAATTATAAGCTTCTGAAAACCTACAGTTATGCATATGTTTTGAACACAAATTACTCTAAATCAAGCAAAACTTATTAAGACAAAACTAAAATGAATGTTTATGCAAAACGTAACGAAAATGTAATAAAAACACATCATTTACTCTCTAAGTGATCTTGATTTAAGTGTAGAATTGCCATAATAACTCTCATTTCATGGAGTTATCACACCCCCAAACTTAGACCGCTACTTGTCCTCAAGTAATGACAACATACTACCACTTCATGCACACAATCATGCAACAAACAACTTAGCTCGGTCATCAAATTTGCAAGGATTCTTCCACCCTCAGATTTCAATTTTTAATCATGCAACATAGCCATAATAGTTCAATTCTAGACTTAAACTTCCTTCTGTCCAGAGTGTGTGTGTGCCACTTTGATCAGATTCCAAAGGTGCTACAATATTATCAAAATATTGTATGTAATTCAGAGGTAGAACACAATTATATTCACATATGAAGTAGAAGACATCACACATACTCAAACTGTGCTATGATAAAAACCAAAACTTAAGAGTGCGCAACCCTCTTCACTGCAATATTTATTTTTCATGTGAATGTCGATCACTTGTAATTATGACATCGCCCTCTACAAATCTACTAGTCTTAATTTTTATTTTATCCTCTTGTTGATTGTTATTTGAGATATCAAATACTATTTTTTCATTTAATGGAAAAACTACTTTTTCATTTAATGGAAAAACTGCTCTCTAAAAAGTGAAATTATGATGATATTATTTGTGAATATCTATGTTTCATATCAGGATAAGACGTGAATGCCTACTTTGATGTTATTAGTATCATGAAAATTTATACCTTTCCTATTGATTGATTTGTTTTTATCATTTTCTGTTTTTTCTTTTTCTAAACCTATTGACATTGAATGAGTTACTTTCAGAAATTATTTTGGTGATGATTTTTTTTCCTATATACTATATATTTTGGAATTTTATTAGCATATATGTATACACAAACACAAATAAAACATTTTATTATGATTTTTGTTTCTTTAAAATTGTGCAGAGATCATAATCAATTGAGCAAAAACATTAAAGCTATAGCTAGCAGGTATAGTGATTAATTCCTATTGCCTTTTCTTTTGCTTAACATAACATTTGCTTTACTTGGATGGATTTTGTTTACATTTTATGGTGGGGTCAATAACTCTTGCTCATAATAGGTTTTTTTTTCACATATTTTGTTTGGAATTTTATCATGAGATTTGTGCTAGTAGATGCATGTTTTACACAGATTTTTATTGGCTATGACATCCTTATTCAATAGCTTTGATATTTGACATGAAATAAATTATTGCTATGAAGCTTTAAAATAATTTGAAATGAATTAAAATTGAACAATGAAGTCAAACCAAAGCCATTAAAATTGAAAATGGCCAAAGCTTTTTTCATGCATTCATATTGTAAGCTTTGCCTATAAATAGAGGAGTATAATGCATTTGTAAAGCATCCCAATTTGTAAGAAGTAGAGAGCAATTGCAAGTGAGCTCTTTGAGAGAATTTGAGAGAGCTTCCACTTGAGTGTTCTAGTGAGTTTTCGTTTGAGTGTATTGGGGTTGTGGGTTTTGTGAGTTCTTTCCACTTTTGTAAATTCCCATTTGTTAGTAAAATTATCTTCTAGTTTTTACCCGTGGATGTAGGCATTACGCCAAACCACGTAAATTATTATGTCCTATTTTCTTTGCATTTGTTAATCACTACATTTATATTTCTCCAGAAGTCGCAATATTAGTAATTGCTCAACCTCGTGCTTCCTCAATAGATTGTACCGCCTATCAATTTCACCTCAGAACTTTGAAGTGTTAGTCTAGTTTCATTCAAAGATAAGAATTTAGTATTAAAAAGTTAAAAGAGTAGCCACACAAAATAGGCAAAAACAAAGAAATAAATAAAATAAAAAACACTCGGGCTTACAGGAAAAAATGAAGATAATCAAAGAGTAGTAGTGGCAGGCTCTTATAATTAGTGCGGACAATAGTATATCTAAATTTGTATTTACTAATTAATCTATTAATATATTAATATCAATTCCCTTTAAAAACCTATGCTAATTATTTTTGCATTGTTCCTATATCATATGAAATATGGGTCCTCCTACCATGCAACAGTTGCACGGTACTCTAAATTTTATCTTTTTTCAACTCAGCCAATGGATCAATAGCTAAAGTGTTCAATGGCTAGGATGTGTTCAATTTGTTATTAACACTTAAGTCCCTACTGTTTATTATAAAATCATAAAAGCTAAAAGTTTTTAAATATTCACTTACATAACTTCTGTTGTCTTAAATTTTTTAAAGTTTGATCCATTGACTTAATTTGATCATAAAAATGATTGATGGTGTAAATATAATAATGTAATATCACATAAAATTTTTAACACATGAAAATTTGATAAATGTAAATAATATTTTTTGTTATATAATATATATTTAATGTAAAATAAATAAACTGAATATGTATTAAGAACATAGGTTATTAACCTTGATACTTTAGAAAATTATAAAATAAAATAAAAAGTGAAATTTTAAAATAAGAAACATGTAAAAAGTCTTAGGTTGTAAAATTTTATTATTTTAATATTACAAAATTTTACTTTTTTATTACATTTTTGTTTTTAGCATTAGTTGACATGTTAGTTTATTTATACATACAATATGTTAATTTACCTATAAAATATCAATATATATATAGCCCAACAAAGTTATTGAAAGATAAACAAAGAATAATATAAAAGGAAGTTAGTTTATTTTTTTTAAGAATATTTCAAAAGCATTTGAGCTTCATATTTCTTTAGAATTATCATTTTTTTAAGATATTTGAGCTTATGAATCTTGTTGTAATGATAATTTATTATTTATTCTTGATTAAAAATAATTAAATAGTAAATTTATTGGTTTAAATGCTCTTTTAAATATAGGATAGTTGCTTAATTTTTATTGTATTAGCCTAAACTTTGTGATGATAGCTAATCAACCATTGCAAAAGATCTGCCACTATTATCTTTACTTTTTCTACATCCCTCTAGACCATTATCACTCAAAACGTTAAAGATCCGTTTGGCACACTATATTATATTATATTGTATTGTATTATGTAATGAACATGTATTATATTATATTATATTATATTACATTATCAGTATATTATAATAATTATAATAATATTATACAACATTTGGTAATTGGTATTATCCTGTACTGCATTAATTATGTACTAATATTAAACGAAAATTATTTAAATTTATGATTAATTATATTAAATTATTATTTTCATATTAATTATTTTTAAATAAATATAATATGATATAATAAAATAATATTACAGTATAATTTATTTTTATATTTTTATTTATTATAATAAAATTTAAAAAAATAATTAAAATATATTTAATGCTTAATTAAGGTAAAATAATAATAATGACAGTGGTATTACTTAAAAGTCAAAACAAAAAAAATTTATAAAGTTTAATGATGATGACGACGACGACGACATTAATATTAATATAATAATTAGAATAATAAAATTAATAAATTTTGTTAATATTAATATAATAAAATAATATTAACAATATTTAATAATAATTCAATAATAAATTTAATATATTTTAATAACAGTGACAGTAACAAAATCAATAAATAATAATAATAATAACTAATTAAAGCAATCATAACAATTAAAATAATAAATTTTAATAATAATAATATTAATATAATAATAATGACATTAATAAGTAATAATAATAAGAGTAATGATATAGCCACAAACTCTTATACAAATTTATTTTGTACAAACTTATGTGGCATGATAAGATTGGTTGAATTAAATATCACTTGGCCCACATGATTTGTTTTTATTATTTTATATTTTCATTCTACCAATGAATTAATGTCACATCAGTTTGTACAAAATAAATTTGTACAAGAATTTATGACTGTATCATTACTCTAATAATAATAACAGTAAAATTATTTTTCAAAAGTCATTTTATGATTTTATCTCAAAAAAAGACCTATATATAAAAATTTGTAACTTATAGTATCTAATCAATTTTCTTATAAAATATAAGATAATGTAGTGTAATTTTTGTAAAAAAAACAAAATTGTGTGGTATCGTGCAACTGTTGCACGGCAGGCGGACCCATAAAATATTTAATATTTTTACCCTTAAAGTCAATGTCAATTTGAAAGCTTTTATGCTGGAAATTAAAGGAGTCCCCACAGCTTTTATGCTGGAAATTGAAAGAGGGGCTAGCTTTCTGCTCCACCACGCCAATAATTGTATAGCATCTGCCCCGTTTCTCTGATTCATAAAAATTATGCAGACTGCTCAGCATCAGCACTTGTAAAATTTCTTACAAAGTAACAAAATATTTGTAAACTACAACAAAAAGCTTAGAGCAATTTACCGATAAATCTTCTGAAGTTACATATAATAGATTAATTTTATTTAGAATTGTCTTAGTAAATAGATATTTTTATTATAAATATTAATAGATATTTAATTGTATAATTTAATTTCGTTCAATTATATTTATCCATTATGAATTTTCGGGAAAATTTGACGCAACTGAAATTTCAGAAAAAAACCATCTCCTGACAATTTATTTATTTTATTTATTTTATTTATTATAATTTTCGATTTTATGATTACAGCCTAACGTTGATGATCTATGCCTCTATATCTGCCGACAACTTTTATTATCTGGCAGGCCAAAGCGATACCCTCATTAATTCATGGGTTCATTTGAAAGTAGGCAGTGCTTCACGTTTTAGTCCACAATCGTCAATAAATATATAAATTTAATTTATTAGGTCAAGTACAAACTCCGAGATCTGATACACATTGTTTGAGAAAACGGAATTAAATCAGTTCCATAATCATTTTAATTACTTCAGATGAATATCATGCTATGGACTTGCCTCATATTAGGAAGAAAATATAACAATCTCCTAATGGAATACCTTCTGTAAAATTGTTTTCCAAGAGCTGATATATAATATATAAAAAAATTGGGTCAAATATAAGTAAATGTATTGTAGACTGATCCGTTTAAGCTTGTGAGCGGACTCATCGATCGTCAATTATTCAGACCACAAAAATCTGTTATGTTGTGGAAATTAAAGCACACTAGTATTGTCCTACATATTAAGATTATTAAATTTAATTTTGCGGGAATAAATTTATTTTTGGCGCCAATATTATTATTATTATTAATTATTAATTTTGCATAATTACATTTATTTTGATATATATATATATATATAATGAGATAATATAATCTCTGAAAAGAACTGAAATTCCGTGACAATTGTAATACTAAAATAATAACTTCTTAGCTGAAAAATCTAGAACTAAAAGAAAAAAACAAAAAGAAATTAATAAAGCAAATTATGTCCAGTAAATCATGTTCCTTGAATCAGAGTCTAGCCTACCAATCAATCGACAATACCACCTGGAATTATGTCCAGCAAGTCAATAAACCCAGAAATTCAAACGCAGAAATACAGAAAATGATCAGCAATGCCTGTAAAAGCAACAACTCCTCAACACAGCAATCTCAATGATTTCCACACTAGGTAAATACAAAGTTAAAAGTAAACACACAATGTTAAAAGTAATAACACCACAACATGCTAACAACCCTCAAAGTCAAAATTATAACAAAAAAAATGAATTGCATTAAATCTTCAAAGGATTTTGTTTCCCCAAGAATTATACTCCAGTAATTTAAAAAGAAAAAAGAAAAAAAAGAAAGAAAGTAGTAAACAAGTGCAAGTGGCTGCTTTGGAGAAAGTCATCCACACTCTATCCTATCCTCTATCCTCTATTCTCAAGAAATATGGACCATCTGACAATCTTTTATGAGTAGTGCTAGGTGTAGAGAAGCATGAGAGAAAGACGAGAGAATTTTGTCCTCTCTCTCTCTACCCACTCACTCTCTCTCTACCATTTTCTTCTTTATTTCTCTCGTCTTTCTCTCGTGCTTCTCTTCACCAAGCATTTTCCATGTTTTATTTTGGTCCGAATTACAATGAATACGTTATCAATATAACAGAACATACATCCATTGGTCGAGTGAATGATTAATTAAGTATAGGAAAAGAAAGTGAATAATCAAATAAGAATACATGACATTTTCTTTTTCTTTCGTTTCATTTAGTTTAAATTTCTAGCGAAGAAGATGATTATCAAGCGATGACACAGGAGAGTTTATAACAATATCATGCTTGAAAATTGACAATGAAATAGAATGAGAACAATTGGAAGAGTTAGGCAAAGGGAAAAGCAAAGTCCAAGACTAACATAAATTGTTCGAATTAACTGTACTAATAAAAAATAATTAAATTATGTGTTATATATATTGTTGAAAAGACCTAGCATTTCAGATATTTTTGTTCGCATCCACCAAAATAAAAAGAAAAAATTAAAAACTTTTGGGACTAGGATCCTCTCCCCATTTCTTGCTATCCTTTCCTCTCCTTATCTTCATAATCTAGTAAAAGAAGATTGACTTATTATAAATAAAGTAAAAAATACAAATACAAAGTTTAATCTTTGCAACTTATAAAATAAGAAGCGATAAGAAGAGAGAGAAAAAAAAAGATAAAGAGAGGATTCTTGTCTAAAACTTTAAATAATATTAAAATTATAAATTATTTTTTTAAATTAGTGTGATTTTACATGATTAATTGAATGAAAATATAATATAATAAACAGCATTTAACTCCTGCGAATCATGAGCAGAAAATACATGAAGCAAACATTAGAGTGCATATTTGGAAAAGTTTAGTACATTTGTGATTCTCTATTTTATTTCTGGGACACCAATTCTCAAGAGCCAACCCCGGAGCTAGGATGCACATGCGCGAAAAAATGTTTAAAGATAAGAAAAGTAGTTAAACAGAGAGAAAGATAATTCTAAGTATGGGGGTTTACGTACATGTAAAGTAAGCATATTGTAACATAAATATTTTAATTAAAATTACTATACAAATTTTGAATTATTTATCTTGTACAATTTAATGGTGGACTCTCACGATGAAAGTGGTATTTTGAAGTAAAAAATTTATAAATAAATTGTGTGCTCGTCCCCACCCACGCAATTAAAGTATTCAAAAAATTTATATAAAAAATATTAGACATTTTCTTTATTCTTGTTGTCCCCACAAATTCTTGTTTCTCATTCACGTGAATAAGATTCCAATCCAACTACCTATCATCAATACAACAGATTTTAAGTGTATGGGCACAAGCGATGTTTTGGCACGAACATCTATAAAATGTTGTTATCCCATTGCAATTTGAAACTACATCAAAAGCATCTTTGAATCGCACAACTATTATTTCGCCGCTCTGAAATTAAAAAAGAAGAGAAAATGGCACAACCCATGGTTGGTGGAGATGGTGCTCACAGCTATGCAAAAAATTCTAGCGGCCAGGTAAAATTCTATGCAAAAACAAATATTAAAGAAAAATAATCAAGCACAAATTTAAATAAAGTAGCATTTAATTTAGTGATATACAATCACCCTTTTATTTTATTTATATATAATTTTAATTTTAGTTTCATTTAGCCCCTTTGCAAACAGAATTGACTCGATTGAATCGATATCTACAGGGGCGAGTTATGGAACGTGCAAAGGAGCTGATCAATGAAGCCATAGCCGATAAGCTTGACTTGAAGCTCCTGAAAATTGATACTTCAAGTACTTTTCGAGTAGCAGACTTGGGCTGCTCAACTGGACCTAACACCTTCATTGCTGTGCAAAATATCATTGAAGCTATAGAGCTGAAACTCTTACAAGCTGATCACCAAAACCCTTCAACTATAGAATTCCAAGTGTTCTTCAATGATCATCCCGAGAATGACTTTAACACACTCTTTAAAGCCCTTCCACATTCACGAAAATATTTTGCTGCCGGTGTGCCGGGTTTTTTCCAGAATCGCTTGTTTCCCAAGTCAACTTTACATATTATAAACTCATCCTATGCCCTGCATTGGCTCTCCAAGATTCCGAAAGAAATAGCGGGCGGAAATTCACTGGCCTGGAATAGAGAAAGTATTCGGAATAAAAGATTTGTAAATGAAGTAGCGGAAGCGTATTCAGCTCAGTTCAAGAATGACATCGAGTCATTTCTGAACGCTAGAGCACAAGAACTAGTGGCTGGAGGCTTGATGTTCATTCTTATAGTTGCTGTACCCGATGGGATTCCATTGTCTCAGACTACTCTTGGTGTATTTTATGATGTTTTTGGATCTTGCCTCACGGACATGGCTAAAATGGTAAGAATTTAAAATATGAAAAACCGTAATCCATAATAATTGTATTAAATTATAGAAATAGGCTTTTCTCCTGTTACTCTGATGAAATTTTAATGATTTTGTGCTTATTGGAAATAGTATTGTATGGCTGAAAATCAACTATCTTTATTTTTTTATTTATTAATCATCAACCATTTAAGTGAATTTCGCTCGGGCTAAACTCAGATTGTTACGGGGAAATTCTTGTTCTAAATTTTAAAAGTAACTTTTTTTATATTGCAGGGAATAACCAGCGAAGAAAAAATCAATTCCTTCAACATCCCTAATCACCGCCCAACCCCTAAGGAGCTGGAGTCAATAATCAAAACAAATAAATATTTCACAATTGAGAGAATGGAGCAACTGGCTAATCGTATGTCGCAATCAACATTCCTCGCTAAATGTCGCACTTCAGCAGTAAGAGCTGTATATGAGGGAGTCGTCATGGAGCATTTCGGGAGTGAATTCGTAGAGCCGTTTTTCAACCATTTCACTATAAAGGTTGAAGAGAATGCCTCTAGATTTGAGAAATTTCAGAATCCGATTGACTTGTTCGTCCTACTAAAGCGCACCGGAGATGAATTAAATTGATCAGATTTGTTATTCTTTCAGAAATGTTTGGGCAAATAAATTTCAGTCAAGAGTTGGCTAGCTATCATATCGTAACTCAATTTGGCACAAAAGAAAGCATGTTGGGCCTTGATTGCTTTGTAGAATTTATATTAAATGAGACGGTAATTGTAACTCCATTTCATAAAAGTGGAAACATCAGTCAATAAATTTTTAGATGCAATTAGTGAAGAGTATAAGTTATTAATAAAATAGAGATTGTTAAAACTATGTGAAATCATTGCTGGCATATACCTTGGATGGGAAAATAGATTGGGAATTTATACAGACATTTTAGAAGAAAAAATTTGGTTTATGTGTCAATAAAGATAAGGAATTATAAATGCATGTGCTATGTTCATAATTTATAGATCTTTAGAAAAGTATAATAAAAACTCTAAACAAATTTTTAAAAAACAGATGTAGAAGAGATTGATGCAGAAATTATCGAGCTAATAAAAAAATCAAGGCTAGGTAAGTGTAAATCCTTGAATAATTTTTACAATTCCATAAGAAGTTTAGAAAATATAACAAAGAAGCCCATTTGCAGTATCAGCACTTTTCAGATAAAATCATCTCCAGACAATTTGTTTATTATAATTTTTGACAGGTGAATCCATGTCTTTTCTATATCAATCGACAACTTATATATACATATATGATCATTCTCAGGTGTGGGCACCTCATTTTTGTTAGTGCGGCCTGTTAAGCCTTGTAACTTAATAGAGTTAATTCTCAGTACAATATAAAACCGTGTGATTTAATAGCATTAAAAACCAACTCTATTTAACCACACACAGTTTAACAACGTGCCCACATGAAAAAAAATGAGGACGTTGGCATTATAGAAAGACTATATATATATATATATATATATATATATATATATCCAATTTCTGATAAGGGTATCGGTTAATTTGGCCCTACCTACTGTCAAGTCTCCACCTGATTTGGCCATAGACAATAGGCCTAGTGCATTAAACCAATCGCGTTTTAATGCATCCTCTGTCTATGAGGGGAATATTGATGGTATGTCTGAGTACAACATTTTAGGATTGTTGCAACAGATGACCATGGCAGCCAATGCCTATAAAACCCAATCGGGAACATCTGACAAAGCCATTGCAGAAATCATATATATATACATATATATATATATATATATATATACATATATATATATATATACATACATATATATATATATGTATATATATATATATATATAAGTGTATATATTATCACTGTGGCATGTTTAATTTCTCTATTTGGACTCCACTAACTTGATGTAGTACATAATTTTTAAATATAATATTCTCAAATTAATTTGTAGTGGTCGTTTCGGTGCCAATCAAAAAGTGCAAAATGAAACAAAAGTTGGAAAAATCATGCATCACCAGTAAAGAAAATTGAAGCATGAGAGAATTGGTTAACCTTTATTGAAACTAAAACCATGAATTTATACAAGACAGATCGTGAGATTAAAAGAGCAAGTGGTCTAAACTTAAGCTACTGCTATCCGAACTAATGGCCAAAACAATAGCCACTAATGCATGACATTTATGTACAACTAGCATAGAAGGAATATTTATAAAATAATTGTAATCATTGAAGATATTTAATGGAGATAATCTAGACATTAGAAATCCCTTTGATAGTGCTCTGCATTCCGCTAAATTAATCTCCATGATTTTCCAATGATTGAGTTCTTTCCTTATCATCCTCCCTCAAGCTGGAGGGTGGAGTGCAATGAACTCTCAGCTTGTATTGAAATTGAAAGAAAGATTGCTTTGGCAGTGGTTTTGTAAATACTTCAGCAATTTGTTTTGTAGAGGGTAGAAACCTCGTGATGAGTGCTCCTAGTGCGACTTTTTCTTAGAAAAAATTGTAATCGATTTCAATATGTTTGGACCGAGCATGAAACACTGGATTGATAGTCATATGTAGTGCACTAAGGTTATCATAAAATAGTGTGGTGGTTGATAGAGGGGAATGCCAATGTCACGCTGCAGAAAAGTAAGTCATGTTATTTCTGCAGTAGTTCAAGCAAGAGATCGATATTTTACTTTAATGCTTGACTTGGAAACTGTGGGTTGCTTTTTGAGGACCAAGAAATAGAATTAGATCCCCACGTATATACAGTATCCTGTTGTGCTTCTTCGAGTTACTTTATAGCCACCCCAATCTGTATCACAAAAACCATTTAAAGTTAGAGAGCTTTGAGAGATAAAGCAAAGTTCATAGTCCATTGTTCCCTTGAGGTATCTAAGTATCCTTTTCACTGCACTCAAATCGCCTATTGTGGGGCTTTGAAATTTTTGACAGACTTTGTTCATAGCTTGAACAATGTTTGTTCTGCAAAAAGTTAAATATTGAAGTGCCCTAACTAGTTGTCTATACTCGGTAGGATTAGTGTGCTTGTTGTCTCCCGGTTTGTGTTGATCTCTTATGGCCATTAGAGTTTTCAAGTAAGAGTAGCTAAGCATTTTGGCACAGTAAACAAGTCCTTTATATATTTTGATTGAGCAATAAATATTCCACCCGAGATATATTTTATTTCTAAGCCAAGGAAATAGTGGAGTTGCCTAAGATCTTTTAACGCAAATTCAGTGTTAAGGTTATGAATTAGATTCTCGATGAAGTCATTGTTGTTTCCTATTATTACTACATCATCTACATAAACAAACATAAGAACAATCATTGTGTTAGTTTCGTAAATAAAAAAGGAAGAATTAGCTTTGCTACAAGTAAAACCAATATGGAGAAGAAATTGAGATAAATGGTCAAACCAAGCCCTAGGTGCTTGTTTGAGACCATAGAGAGAATGTTCTAATTTGCAAACATGGTCAGGTTGCTCAAGACTTTTAAATCCTGGTGGTTGTTCCATGTAGACTGTTTCCTTGAGAAAACCATGTAGAAATGCAATCTTTACATCTAGTTGTCTCATTTTCCAATTTGTAGTGACGACAATTCCAAAGATTAATCATATTGTTGTTGGCTTCACCACAGGACTGAAAGTTTCTTCAAAGTCCAATCCTTCAACTTGAGAAAATCCTTGAGCTACCAAGCGAGCCTTGTAGCGGTCTACAATTCCGTCTTCTTTGAACTTTGTTCTAAAGATCCATTTTGATCCTATGAAATTCACGTCCTTTGCCCGAGGAACAAAAGACCATGTTTGGTTTGTGTTCAAGGCATGGATTTCTTCCTCCATTTCTTTAAACTAGCATGGAATTTTGAGTATTGATTTGTAAGTTTTTGGTTCTATCAATAAAAGAGCATGTTGAGTGATCAGCGTCGTATCACTAGCCAAGGCTGGATTCTGTTTCAATTTATGCCGCGTAATCATGTTATGTGTGTTCACTGAGGCTTCTGCTTGGTTTATATTTGAAGCATTCTTGCGGCTGAAATATTTTCAAAAGTGTTAGTGTTGTCAGGAATAACTAATTCAATGAATAAGTTTTCTCCTAAGCCATTAGGATCATGAACATGAAAGTGCTGTTACGAATCAGCCACATATATTTGATCAGCATTTGATGGTTATACATTTTGATCATGTATGAGTTGTTCTTATGGTTGGCTATTGTTTTGAGATTTGAACCAAGACTTTAAAACCATCAAAATAACACTCTTACTATTGAACCATAAGTCTTTTGTTACATGAAAAATGTGTCCAAATTTTTTTGATTTAATTTTTAGAAGGGGCTTGCGATACATTTAAAAGAAAAATTATTAGTCTAGAAAGGGCTGAAGCCCCTCCTAGGCCTTAATTAGGACCGCCCATGACTGCTATCCTAACTAATGGCCAAAACAATAGTCATTAATGCATGAAATTTATGTATAGCTAGCATAGAAGGAATATTTATAAAATAATTGTAATCATTGAAGATATTTTACGAAGATAATCCAGACGTTGGAAATCCCTTTGATAATGCTCTGTATTCTGCTAAATTAATCTCTTGATCGAGAAATGAAATTTTCTATTGTGTTACTACCTGGCACTGCACCTATCTCTAAAACACCTTATCGTATGGCACCTCTTGAGTTGAAGGAATTAAAGGTTCAAATGCAAGAACTTCTTGATAAAGGTTTTATCGGCCCTAGTGTATCTCTTTGGGAAGCTCTGGTATTGTTTGTGAAGAAGAAAGACGATTCTACATGGTTATACATTGATTACAGTTGTAACTTTTTCTTGTGTTGTTGGTGTCAATGTACAAGTATCCACAATAAGTAATATAATGATAAGTATTCTAGTTCATCACTAATTTTGGATTAGGCATGACCCTTTTGGAATCAAGTAAAACTCAACTTAGGAAACTCAATTTAAAACTGAGTATTGCTCTTGTATGTTCCACTAAAATAGGTCATTTTGTGGCTCTTTCTTAGCTTATATCATTAAATGGGTGGCCAGCTGAAATAATGAATAAAAATAAATATTATCAAAATAAAATGTTATAGCAAACAGGAAGCAACACATATATTCAGTTAAAAAACGATCAAGGTTGTTTATCACTCAACTACAAATAAATTTATTTCATAATCTATAAAAGAAACATAAATAATATTGTTTTAGCCATCAAATACATCCTCGTGATTAAAGAATAAACAAGAAAATAAGAGAAGACTAAGAAGGACTGGGTTCCCGATTGATTTTTGCAAATTCTCCTCTAATGCAGCCCTTAATTTTACTCTTGGATTATTTTTCTCTCTTGTTTCTTTTTGGTTTTTATTCTTGGTTGACGGCTCTCCCTTTTCCTTTGCGTGTGTACTCCTTTTATAGATTAAAATTAGGGCAACTGGAAGTCTAAGGCGCGTATCTTCCAGATTTGAAAACTCCAGATCGCAATCTGTTAAGTGTCTCACGCGAAATCTTCTCTGTCAATGCTCCAAGATTGCTACAGTAATGGTTGCTACGGCAATGGCTACGACATCTGCACTGTTCCAGACTTGTTTCAATTCTTCTGCAGCCATGTGCTTTTGTTCTTTTTGCAAGCCCATTGCAACAATATCCTTTCCTTGAAATTCGAGCTTCCAATTACCTACAATTATGCATATAATTTAAGCACATAATTATTCGAAACCAAACAAAATTTACTAAAATTAAACTAAAATAGATGTTAATGCTAACTATCATTAAAATGCAATAAAAATACTTTATTTACTCTCAAGTAATCTTGATTTAAATCTAAAAGTGCCATGATAACTCTCATTTCATAGAGTTATCAATTACCGACAACTAAATACAGTTACAATCAAGAACAGATACCCCCTTCCTCGCATTGATGATCTTTTTTATCAATTGCAAGGTGCAACAATATTCTCCAAAATCGATCTAAGGCCTAGATATCATCAGCTGAAAGTGAAGAATGAGGATGTTCCTAAAACAACATTCCGAACGCGGTATGGGCATTATGAGTTCTTTGTGATCCCTTTTGGGCTAACCAATGCTCTAGTAGCTTTTCATGGACTTGATGAATAGAGTCTTCCAACCTTTTCTTGATCGATTTGTCATTGTTTTTATTGATGACATTCTGGTGTATTATAAAACCATGGAGGAGCATAAGGAACATTTAAGAGTGGTTCTTCAAACACTGAGAGAAATAAAGCTTTATGCAAATTTTAAAAGTGTGAGTTCTAGCTCGACCGAGTAGTTTTTCTAGGGCATGTGATTACTAAGGTTGGCATTTCTGTTGATCCAGCCCAAGTTGAAGCCATAGTGAATTGGTCAAAACCAACTAATGTTACTGCGATTAGAAGCTTTCTGGGTTTGGCTAACTATTATAGGCAATTCGTAAAGGGATTTTCTAGTCTTGCGGCTCCATTAACAAAATTGACTAAGAAAAATATCAAGTTTGAATAGAATGATGAATGTGAGAAGAGTTTCGAAGAATTAAAGAATAGATTGGTTTCTACTCCTATTTTAACAATTCCTTCTAGTGGTGGTGGCTATTCGTTTATAGTGATACTTCTAGAAATGGACTAAGATGTGTATTAATGCAACATGGTAAGGTAGTTGCATATGCATCTCAACAGTTAAAGAGTTATGAGCAGAATTATCCCACTCATGACTTAGAATTAGCAGTTGTGGTCTTTGGTTTAAAGATTTGGAGACATGATCTCTATGGTGAAACTTGTGAAATCTATACAAATCACAAGAGTTTGAAGTACATGTTCACTAAAAAAGAATTGAACTTAAGGCAAAAGAGATGGTTAGAGTTGGTGAAAGATTATGATTGCTCGATCAAAAAGGGAGATTATGCGAGAGTGCCATGACTCAAGTTTTAGTGCTCATCCTAAGAGCACTAAAATGTATCATGACTTGAAGCAAAATTTCTGGTAAAGGAATATGAAGGGGTGATATTGCTGATTGTGTTTCGAAATGCTTAGTGTGTTAGTAAGTGAAGATTGAGCATCAAAGACCTACTGGGTCTCTTCAGTCACTCCTTATTCCAAAATGGAAGTGGGAGCATATCACCATGGATTTTTTGAATGGATTGCCTCATTCAAGGAAAATTCGGGACTCGATATGGGTTATTGTAGACCGATTAACCAAGTCAGCGCACTTCTTGCCAATAAAGAGTACTGAAAAAGTTATGGAAGCTAGGGCAACTTTTTATAAATGAGATAGTGAGATTACACGGACACGGAGTGCTAGTGTCCATTGTCTCGGATAGAGATCCACGATTTACCTCTATATTTTGGGGTGGTTTGTAGAAGAAATTTGGGACAAAACCAAGGTTCAATACTGCCTTTCATTCTTAGACTGATGGACAATAAAAAAGGACTATCCAAACTCTTAAGGACATGTTACGAGCTTGTGTGTTGGATATGAAGTAATTGGGAAGATAATTTTTTATTAGTCGAGTTTGCCTATAACAATAACTTCTACTCTAGCATAGACATAGTGCCTTTTGAAGCTTTATATGGGCAGAAGTGTAGGTCACCTATTTGTTGGGATGAAGTTGGTGAAAGGAAACTATTGGGGCCATAATTAGTTCAAATTACTGCAGACAAAAATCAAATTGATACGAGAGCATCTCCGTACAGCTCAAAGTAGGCAGAAGAGTTATGTTGATCAATGTAGACTTGATATAGAATTCCAAGTTGGGGATTATGTTTTCTTAAAAGTCTCACCTTGGAAAGGAGTTTTCCACTTTGGGAAGAGAGGTAAGTTTAACCCTGGATTTATTGGGCCTTTTGAGATTCTAGAGAGAATTGACACAATGGCGTATCGAGTGGCCTTGCCACCAAGCCTTTTAAGATTTTACAATGTATTCCATGTGTCTGTATTGAGGAAGTACATGGCTGATTCTTCTCATGTCTTGGATTACACACACCATCTAGATCTCTAAGGATATGTCGTACGAGGAGCAACCAATAGAGATCCTAGATAGAAAGGAATAAGTTTTAAAGAGAAGAGTCATACTGATAACTCTATGAAATGAGAGTTATCATGGCACTTTTAGACTTAAATCAATACTACTTAGAGAGTAAATGATGTGTTTCTATTGTATTTTTGTTACATTTTGCATAAATAATCATTTTAGTCAGTCTTAATAAGTTTTGCTCAATTTAAAGTAATTTGTGCTCAAATTGTGTGCATAATTGTAGGTTTCCAGAAGCTTATAATTCATGGAAGGAATGCTATGCAATCGGCTTGCAAAAATAAGGAAAGAACATGACTACAAAAGAATTGAAACAAATCTGGAACAGTGCAATTGTTCCACATGCTATTGATGGCCTACGGGCCGCGTGCTAGCCCACCAATGAAGTGTGCTTATTACGTGCCTTTTCATTTGTCTTATTTTGGCCAATATCTAATCATGTCATGCTTTAAAGGCACACACATGCCTAAAATTCTGAGCCCAACCCAACCCACGTGCGTGTTTTGCCATGCCGCATGCCCTACCGAAACATGCTCGTACCATGCAGTGATGTACGGACACGTGCCATGCCCGTGCTGTGCCATATGCCGCTTGGCCCGTTGGCCATCTTTACTTGGGAAGGTAAGTGGCCAAAAATAAATTTGGGCTTTGCCCACCTGTATACCTTTTAAATAATAATAATAATAATATAGTATAATCATATTATAATATTGAATAATATACTATTATTTCAAAAAATATAATATTTATAATTATTCAATATAATATTTATATTATGTTATTAAATTAAAAAATTGTTTTTATTATTAATGTCAAATATAATTGTTTAATTTATTTTGTTACATTTAATATGTTAGAAAATAATAAATGATTAAATAACATTAAATACTTTATATATATCTAAAGTAAAATAATTAAAATGATTTTATAGAACAAAAGTAAAATAATATATTATCATTTATTTGTTAAATATTTAGGTTTATTACTATCTTATATTATTATTTAAATATAAATTTAATTAATATTTTAATAAATTTAAATTTATTATAATTTATAAATAATAAAAATTAAATGATTATATTTAAAATAAGAACAATGTTTTAATACAATTAAGCCTAAACCCTATCTCCCCTTGGTTTTATTTTATATACCTTTCATTGTGTTAGCCATCTTTTTATTGTTGTGTAATGCAACCAGAAATTATAGCCAAAGGAGGGTTAGCATAAGAACAATGTTTTAAGGTAGTGCAATTCAGTGTAATGCAAGTTGCCAAATTTTATTATGACGTATTTGATTATTTAATGATGGTACAGTGTATTATGTTGCATTGTATTAAATGTGTAATATATTAATGTTGTACAACATCTGGTGTTACAATGTATTGTATTATCTAAAATAATATTTTATGCCATTACTTATATAAAATTATTATTATGTATATTTATTAATATTTTATATTGTTATTATATTAAATTTATTTTTTTATTTGCAAAATAAAAATAAAATAAATCATCGACAGTCACATCAACCATACGAACCACCACCGATACAACGTTTTAGTTTTGTTTGATATTATTTTTAGTATTGTCGAAATCGTCATCAGTGGAGGATTACAAAGGTACATGTTTCACTAGAAATAGATCTTCCATCTATGGTCAAAGTTTTGAGATTTAAAATTTTGACCATAAATCTATGGCGAAAGGAACCTTGGTTTCCAATGAAACATATACTGATGCAATGCTTAAGCAGCAAGGATTCCAATAGTACTAAAAATAAACTCAAATAGACATGTAAATCTAGCGGTCGATGGCCGTAACAGTGATTTAGAGCTGTTATCATTGACAATTAATCTTTAAAATAATAATTAATGAATAAATGTAAATTCATAATATATATTTTTAATTATTTTCAATTTTATTATAATATTTTATTGTTTTCTTTTCTTTCCTTTTAGTTGGTGCTCAGTTCTACAAACGTCTACTTTGAATTCGGAAATATAAATTTGTTATTATTCTATTTTTAATTATATTAAATAATTATTTTATGTCAATATAATGCAGTATTGTTAAATAATATAATAAAATTACAAATAATTAAAAATGTAATAAAAATTGTATAATAAAAATTTACTGTTATATATTAATTATTATAATATAAAAAGATAAAATAAAAAAGCTGAACATAACACACTTTATTATAATATAATATAATTTTATTAAATGATAAATCGATTTTTATGTTAATTATCAATAGCTTTTGCTCGTACATATAGCAAAACTCAAGGTCCTCCTCGGGTTTGAGCAACGCGCCAAAATTTGCATTGTGGTGCATTATAGACAGCACCACGTTGTAACTTCTAAAATTGCCAAACATGGGTGCCGGCTACTCTGAAATGCCTCGAAAGTTCAATAAACAGCGTCTCAGTACTTGCTACTCTGAATTACCAAATATGAAATCATTTTTAAGTCATTATTGTTGTAAAACAAAAGTTCTAACTGTCAAGGGAAAGTTGACGAGTGTTACTGTTTGGTATCTTATTTAGAACTTATGCTTTAGTAAATAGTGACGGCCGTTAATCAGTTACCTTGCCAAAACCAAGTTGCAATTATTTACCGAAACACTTATCTTTTGGCAGCAAAGTGACCAAAAAGCTTATACCAACAGAGCCTCGGTCCGGCTGGGTTGCCTCGGTCCGGCTGGGTTAAGGGTTCCAATGAGAAGTAAATTTACTCTAACAGACATCTATTTTCCCGAAGATGATGCAAGCAAATTTAAGATTAGTACAAGTTTTGAGACCAAAGAATTAGGCCTGGAATCTCAAAAGATTTATTCCAAAAAATGTAAAGCCGTAAATGGCATTAGATGTTTGTCACATTGTCCGCTTTCCTTCGAGACAGTCCAAAATTTGCCAAAATGCATTTATCATTGCTAAAAAGCTAGCGAAGGATGGAAAAAGGTTCGGACGAAAAGCTGGAATAATAAAAAGGCAGAGATCCGAACTGAAACCAACCGTACAAATTAACCCAACATGGAAGAAGAAACGTGAAAAGTGTTGTGCGCGGAATGCGGAAACAAGCACACCGAATAATCACGGAAAAATAAAGGACACAAAAATTACGTGGTTCGGCAATATACCTACGTCCACGGGAGCAAGAGAAAAATAATTGTATTATTAACAATTATTTGAGTACAAATTTGAGTAAAGAAATCTCACTTTCTCAGAACCCAAATACTCCCAATACTCTCACACACACTGTCTAATTGCTCACACTCTCAGAATTCTCAAAAGTTTAGAAACTTATAAGTTTAACAATTTTGGGATACAAAAACCTCTCTGAATGAAACTCTATTTATAGTTAAGCTTCACTGCAAAAGTCTTAAAGTAGTTGGCAAAAGTTCTGCAATTTGGTGCCGACTTTGAAAAACAAAAGCAATGCATGATGCTCACTTTTATTTTTCAACCAATTTGAAAACAACTCACCAAAAACTTTGACTTTTCAACAATTCTCCACCTCGGTGAAGATTTGTCCAAATCTAAGCCGAATGCCAACGAGCCATCATCCCCAAAGTGGCTGCATCTTTATGACTGCCTACATACCCAAAATTTGGGATTAAGCTAACCATAGTTCAAAATTCCCGAAGGACATATCTTAACACAATCGAAGGATTTGAATTAGTTTCAAGCAATGTTGAAACTTAACTCCAGAAACTACCTTCGTCAACATATCTGATGGATTATCTTTGGTATCGATATTTCTTAACAACACAATACCGCTCTCGATAATCTCTCTCACATAATGATATTTCACATCTATGTGCTTCGTCCGAGCGTGATATGTTTGATTCTTCGCAAAGAATATCGCACTTTGATTATCACAGAAGATCGCAATGTTCTCCTGGATTACTCCTAAATCACCTAACAAGCGTTTCAACCAGATAGCTTCTTTTACAGCTTCAGTTGCTGTCATATACTCTGCTTCCTTAGTGGATAGAGCAATTATTGATTGTAGAATCGACCTCCAGCTAACGGACCTCCACCCAATGTGAATACGTAGCCCGTTGTTGATCTTCGCTTGTCAAGGTCTCCAGCGAAATCAAAATCACAATACTCAACACATTGTTGACCACAATCCTTCTTGAATAATAACACAACATCAACTGTCCCATACAAATATCGGAGAATCCACTTTACCGCAAGCCATTGATTTTTACTCGGATTGTCCATGTATCTACTAACCATGCTCACTGCTTGAGATATATCGGGCCTTGTGCATGCCATAGCATACATAAGACTACCCACAACACTAGCATATGGAACACAAGCCATGTAATCACGCTCTTCTTGAAATCTAGGACATGAAAAAGAGCTTAGTTTGAAATGAGGAGCTAGAGGTGTACATAGCGGTTTAGTTTTGTCATCTATACCGAATCTTTCTAGCACTTTCTTCAAATAAGACTTTTGAGTCAACCATACGATCCCATTCTTCTTATCTCTACGAATCTCCATCCCAAGTATTCTCTGTGCATCACCCAAGTCTTTTTTCTCGAACTCAGAAGCCAGCTGCTTCTTTAATCTTTCGATCTCATCTCTATTCTTCGAAGCTATAAGCATATCGTCGACATAGAGTAACAAATAGATGAAAGCTCCATCTAGTAGTCTTCTAAAGTAAACACAATGATCGTGTTCACTTCTGGTGAATTTCTGCCCTTGTATAAATTGATCAAATCTTTTGTACTACTGCCTTGGCGATTGCTTCAGTCCGTACAAAGATTTAATCAACCTACACACATGATTCTCCTTTCCAGCAACTTTGAAACCACAAGGCTGAGTCATATAGATTTCCTCCTCCAAATCTCCATGTAAGAACGTCGTCTTAACATCCAATTGAGCCAACTCTAACTCATATTCTGCAACTAAGGCAAGTAGGATGCGAATGGAAGTATGTTTTATAACTGGAAAGAAAACTTCATTATAGTCAATACCTTCTTTTTTAGCAAAACCTTTTGCCACGAGCCTTGCCTTGTATCGAGGAGTTGATTGATTCGGAGATCCTTGCTTCTTGGTGTAGACCCATTTATTCCCAATAGCCCTTTTTTCCCTTTGGTAACTTTACAAGTTTCCAAGTCTGGTTTTGATGGAGAGATTTCATCTCTTCTTCTATGGCTAACTTCCATTGATTACTTTCACTGCTGCGTAATGCTTCACCGAAAGTGTTGGGGATGTCATCATCAATAACTAGAAGTGCATAGGCTACCACCATGTCTTTAGTAAGCCATCTAGGTTTCTTTATCTCTCTTCTTAGCCTCCTTGTTGCTATAAAATCATTATTATTTACATCATCAATTGTTTCTTCATTTTGTGGGACATTAGAAGAAACAACCTTTTCTTCAACTCTAGGTGTCACATATATAGGTGAACCATTTTCTGATGTAGAATTAACTGGTACATATGGAGTTGTAACAAACTCCACCCGCTGTAATACCTCTGTGGTCTTGTTCTCCACTTGTTGAGAACTTAAAGCATTCATCATTGAAGCTTCATCAAACGTGACATCTCTGCTACACACAAACTTTTTATCTTCTAGATCTCAAAGCTTGAAGCCCTTTACTCCACCTTTGAATTCCATGAAGATAGTTTTTTTAGCACGAGGATCCAATTTACCATCTTTGACATGATAATAAGCTGGACACCTGAATATACGAAGGGAATCATAGTCTTGTGCATGCTTTCCAGACCACGTTTCCATAGGAGTTTTACCTCTAATTACAGCAGAAGGCAACTAGTTTATCAGCCCAAAACTTTTTATCCAAACCAACATTAGATAACATGCACCGTACTTTCTCTAGTAAAGTACGATTCATACGCTCAGCCACACTATTCTGTTGTGGATTATGTCTCACCATGAAATGTTTTTTAATACCCTCGTTCTGGCATACTTGCAAGAATGGATCAGAAGTATATTCACCCCCATTATCATATCGTAATACTTTGAACTTTCTGCCAGTTTGAGTCTCCGCCAATTTCTTCCATTTCATGAAAATCTCTAGAACCTCATCCTTTGCTCGCATGGTGTACACCCACACACGTCTAGAGAAATCATCAATAAATGTAACAAAATAATGGCTTCTACCAATTGATGCAGTCTTGGTTGGTCCTCATACATCACTATGAACATATTCAAGGATCTCACGAGTATCATGATTAGCTGTACCAAACTTGACCCTTGTTTTCTTGCCTACTACACAATGCTCACGGAAATTTAATTTATAGGTTTTGGTACCTTTTAAGAGTCTGTGCCTCATCAGAGTTTGCAAAGACTTCTCTCCAGCATGTCCTAGTCGTACATGCCATAGCTTGGTGGTATCATTGTGCGCCTCAACAACATTTGCTTCATCAGTTGTACCTCCCTTCAAATAGTACAGATTGTGACGCCATAGCCCCATGTGTAAATTTCATTGTGTCATCTTCAATGGTAACCTTGTAGCCTTTATCTTCCAAAGCACCCACAAAAATTAGATTTTTCTTTAAAGCTGGAACAAATCTAACCTCTTTGAGTTCTCTGATCATTCCATCAAACATTTTGAGTCGAATTGTTTCTATCCCCATTGTGCGACAAGGTTGATCATTCCCCATCACAACTACACCAGATTACAGATTATGAAAATCCGTAAACCATTCCTTAATAGGACACAAATGATAGGTTGCTCCAGTATGAAGTATCCACTCGCTCGAACTAGCCACGTATGCTGCAGGAGTAATACTTAGTGAATAATCAGAGTCCTCATCTTTCCGTGCCATGTTTGCTGCTGCTGGTTTTTTCCCATCTCTCTTTTGAGCCTTTGGACAATCTTTCATGACAAAAGGCACACTCGTCTCGAGCTATATTTCTGCTTCTTGATTTAGATCGAGAATTCTTTCCACCACGCTTTTTCTTTTTCTCCATCGCCCAATCTCTGCTCACCAAAGCTTCAGATGATACTCGTTCAGAAATTTTATCATTATTCCGAATCTCCAAGCTAGTCAATGCTATGCAAACATCTTTGAAGACGATCACACTCTTCCCATCTATCAAAGTAGTCATAAAATGACTATATTCCGCTGGTAGTGAGTGTAACAAAATCATAGCCTTAACTTCATCCTTAATATCTTCATCAAGATTCTTCAAATCAGCAAATAATTTTTCAAATCTCCTCCAATGTACGCCACAAAGTCATCACACACTCCTCATCTTTCACAAAGTATTTCACCTTCTTGGTCAAACAAGATCTGATCTGACCACATGCTTTCTCATCCCAAATTTCTTTATCATACAAGTGTCTTTTATTTTTCAGAACAACATTGAGATCGCTTTGCATAAGGGCATCCATAACTTCGTGCCTCCACATGCCAAAGTTGATTTTCCCATCAAACTTTTCAACATCGATCTTCTAGCCTCCTATAATAGGTGCTGAATAGCGATTTGACAAATCTCGCCTCCCACCTAAAGTGTCTCCTGAAATAGTCTCAATAGATCTCTCCTTAATTTTGGAAGTTTCACCTTCTACCATTTTCTCAACAAACTATTTTCAATTGAAAAACAGCCTCTATGATGTTAATTTTGCGTGAATAAATACACCAGGAAAGTTTCTAGGAGACTGGACAAGAACTCGGCTCCAATTAAAAACCAGAATCCTTAGACTCTTATTGCCTTGTTGACAGAACTTTCCTAAACATGCAAAAATACACACTACTTACAATAAACTGTCTCCCAAGTACAAATGGCCGTCTCTACCGTATTCGTGAACAGTACCGTATAGGAGAATAGTACCGTATACGTGAATAGTATTATATACGTGAATTGTGCCGTATCCCCCAAGTACGAATCGTCGGCTCTGATAGCACTTGTTGTGCGCGGAATGCGGAAACAAGCACACCAAATAATCATAGAAAAATAAAGGACACAAGAATTACGTGGTTCGGCTATATGCCTACGTCCACGGCAGCAAGAGAAAAATAATTGTATTATTAATAATTATTTGAGTAAAAATTTGAGTAAAGAAATCTCACTTTCCCAAAACTCAAATACACCCAGTACTCTCACACACACTCTCTAATTGCTCACACTCACAGAATTCTCAAAAGCTTAGAAACTTATAAACTTAACAATTTTGGGATACAAAAACCTCTCTGAATGAAGCTCTATTTATAGTTAAGCTTCACTGCAGAAAGTCTTAAAGTAGTTGGCAAAAGTTCTGCAATTTGGTGCCGACTTCGAAAAACAAAAGCAATGCATGTGGCTCACTTTTTTTTTTCAACCAATTTGAAAAAAACTCACAAAAAAACTTTGACTTTTCAACAAAAAAGGATACCAATAAATTGGACATTTGATGATACAAAGCCTGAACTTGAGTATAAGTAGCCACCCAGCCGAATTAACATTGTAAATTGATCAATTTTACTCTCTGTAGTTCCATGTTCAAACATGGGAAGCTAAATGCCCTTTTAACATTATCTTCTCCAATTCATTGGAAAAATCTATTGATGGCAGCAAAATTTGGCTACAAGATGCCTGGAAAAGGATTCATACTCTGAATGAGAGCATGAAGTGGAACAAATATTATGAAGGAAGAAACAAAGGCATAATACCGGAAGAAACAAAGGCATAATACCAGAAGAAATAGAATACTTTTCCTCAGAGCCCTCTGGTCTTGTTTGTGCTGGAACCAATGGAAATGTATTTCTACGAATAAGACAAATCAGCCGAGACAAGCACTCTGTATGAGCAAATAAACCAGAATTACCGAAAATTGAAGATTGATATGATACCAAATAGAGAACTTTGTACACAATTTATTGTAAAGTAAGACTGTATACCTAAAGAAAAATTTTCACTGTTAATCTTCAGCAGAATATCAGAAAAGATTAAGGAAGGGAGATTAAATATTTTAATCGCAACTATATACACAACACGGTACTAGCATTAGTGGATGGCACCAAGACGTAAAGAATTCAATATGCCTCTTCACAGCCATTGTACAAGCGTAATTTGAAATTTACCGCAAAAGCTTTTTGGAAACCTTGGACATGATAACCTGAGAGATGAAATCGTTATTACAACCAACATTGAAACATGCGTGAAGAAAGGAGGGTTTTCAGAAATGTACCTTAACAACCATGAGATATCATGTATTCAGTAAGCAATTCATCCATAACTTGACAATTTTCAGAAGGCATCAACTGCTTGAATTTAAAAAGAGCAGATTCGGCCATCACTATTCCTTTTACTGTTAACACATGAACTTAGAGAAAGCATTTAACCAAAAACAGAGCAGATCCGGTTATTTGAACTTCTCTGCTGCCTGCATTATTTATACCAAAATAGTTTAGATTTGTGGATCAATGAAAATTAATACCAAACTGCGGCAATGATAATTTTTGTTTTCAACATTATTACATGAGTGTCGCAAAAAACTTTCCTAAGGATTCTCCCAAATAGAAATAGAGAGCGAAGTGACTAGAAGGGAAGAAATTACCTGCAGGCGTAGTAATTACCACCGTTTGAGAATTTAGTTATGGACCTCCATCATATGCCTCTTAAGTGGGGAATATGAGATATCTTACGCCAGTCTTCTCCTTCTCCGTGACGTTCTTGTAGACGAGGACAATTCCGAATCTTTAATCTCTGAAATTGGGCAGTTTTTTCGTATTAGGACAATTCCCGATATCCATGAAAGAAAGACGTGGCATGATGAAGATGTTTTCCTTTCTAGTAATCCTATAATCCCACCCTACCAGTTCAGACATTTTCCAAATGAAGAGTGATTTCAATTTCGGGAAGGCAGTCACCGATGAAGATGAAGATGAAGATGGAGACGGGTTATAATCAGTACTTCTATTCCCAAGAATTCATTACCCACAGTTTTTACCCTCCTCAAATCACTTATGGTGAGTTTTTCCAGAGATGGTAACTTTCCCAAAGGAGGCAAATGCTCACAGTTTTTGCACCAGCGGATTTTTAGAGCCCTTAAATTTGTTAGTGAAATCAACGAGTTGGGGAAAATGCTGCCTCTGTAATACAGAATCCCTAATTCCTCCAAACTCGGAGGCGGATGTAAGGCTTCAAGGAGTTGTTCATCCTCATCATTTACTTTTCGATCTTCCCCATCAAAAGACAGTTTCGAAAGCAGAAGATTTTTCATTTTAGCGAATTCTAGTCTCATAGCATCACCAAAATATGACGCATTACCCGGCCCTTCTATACCACAGTCTCGAAGGAGTTGAAGGTTTTTCAATTTTCATAGATCCAAGACGACTTGGTTTGCCATGTTCAACACCTCCACCCACAACAAACTTATCCAATCTTCGAAGATTGGTTAATCTTAAGATCCCTTTTGGCATGCACTTCAATGAATCAGTTTCGCCACTCAGTAAACTCCTCATATTCATTAACTTCCCAATTCCTGGAGGTAATTCTCAAAGATACCGGCACCCTCTAATATCTAGCTTATGTAAATTGTATAACCCGCACGAAGTCTCAGGTAGTTCCTTTATATCTAGATCAGACAAATTAAGGTGTTTTAAGTGTATTAATTTTCCTACATTTTCTGCAATTTCTTCAATCAAATTTATCTCACCAAAACTTAATCGTCTCATATCTAATGCCCTAAAACATGCCAATTTGCTAAATAACTCTAGACGGATGCTACTATCAAGAGACAAATTGTTAACATCGTAAATTAAGAGGGCACGCAATCTACTAAGTCTATGAATGGAGTTAGGAAATGAACAGTCTCCTAAAGAGTTAACATTAAGTGATGGTCTTTCTCATCAAAAGAGTTTATGACCGATTCCTCACTACCATGATAAATTCCTATCGAAACACATTCTTTTCTGCTTAGAAATTGGGCAAAATCATGCACTATGTAATGCATCAATCTTATATAAAAAATTTGTACTCAAATACAGATACTTACAGAAAATTAAGATTTCAGACCTCAAGATAATTTTTATAACCATCAATCTTTAGCAACCACTTGCACACTCGTAAAACTGTTAGTGTTAGCCCAAAAAAACTGGGAACTTAGAAAGGATTTTAAGAATAAGAGACAAAACATTTCGGTGGCAACTAAACTTACACACCGTGGAAATCTAAAACTTATGTACTCAGAATGAATGTGCCTCTTCACAGCAATTAAACAAGCTGGAAACTTTAGAGCAAATGCTTTTTCAAACTCTTCAATTGCATAAGTTTGTTCAAATCAGCCTTTCTCAATCTTTCAATTCACACATGATAACACAAGGAAACATTGTAAGCGAATTGTCAACTATGACAAATTTGGGTAAATTTGTTGGATAATATATATTTGTTGGAAAGTAATTAAGTTGGAAGTAATTGTCAACTGCTGTTACCTGCATAATATATAGTGTCAATACCAAATTCTTTCCTGATCAGTGGAAGCATATCAGCCCACATAGGGTTTGCTTTTGTAGCTTTTAAGAAACTGAGAGATGAAAAACCTGAAATTTTGGGAAGCAATTCAGGATTCTTTATTTAGACTTACATTGTTTGATAACTTGCTGATACAAAAGACATTGCCTCCAGCACATTTTGCAGGAGCTAAAATCAAGCCGATCACTTCCTTTTCTGGTAATTTTAATGGAGAAAGAAAAAGGGCGAAAAAAATCTGCAAGATGTCACCTGTAATACTGTTTGTTAGCGGAAGCAGAGTTAAATAATTACAAAATTACATTCTTGATAGTACAGAAATGATATATAGAAAACAGGCATAAAGAAATAACAATATAATTCTTCATGGTTTGGCTATTAGCCTACATCACAGCCAATAGCTGTCAAGAGATTTTTACTATGAAATGAGAGTGTACGAATATTAAAGAAAAACATTCACTGACGACCTAAATCGTTGATATGTGCTTAATTTCTCACTCAATCTAAGAACATTCAATCTCCCAAAATTCACTCAAATGAAACTTTCACAGGAAAGTCTTATTATTAAGACATTAGCTTCACTTCATATGCTCAACAAATGAAATTTGAGGATGACATTTCACAAAATGGAGGGCTCTATTTTTCCTGTGAAAAATCTTCCTCACCATCATCATCCTTGCCATACCAGTTGCACTAAACAATCTTCATTCTGATATTTGCTCTATTAGCCTGATTACACAAGAAACCGAAACAAGCGTTCTAAATTTTAATCTTTATATATAACCAAAATGGTGAAGAAGAAGGCGTAGTTGATAATACCGACCTGAGTTAACAAACACGGGGCTGGTAACAATCACTGCATCTCATCATGTGGGGAAAGCCTTTGCAACAGAAGATGGTGCTTGCTTTAAGCAATAATAACTTTCCAATTTCAGAAGGTAGCTTAAAGGCCCTTTTAAGAAAATCTGCACCAGCCCAACAATTAGTTATGGAAATTCAAATCCAGAGTCATCTTAGTATAAGGAAAGAAGTAAAATAAGCGACTTGGCAACTATACACGCATTTATCACCTTCAATTTGCTCCTCTTTGTATAGAGTATTGTTTTTGCATTAACTTAATTAGCTTGCAAGCCACCTGAAAATGGTTTTAAATAATGAGTGAGAGTGCGAATTCGAACGAATTAATCAAATATGATGTCAAAAGAAACAAAAGTAAAATAGCCACAAGAAGTAGAAATATACTTTTGCTATATTTAGAGCACCTTCTACTGTCAAGTTTTTTTCCCTTACTCTGTTTCTGTGTGCGCTCAAACGCAATGCCTCAAGGCTCAAGATAATTTTATGACCATCAATCTTTTTGCAGCCATTCGCAGACTTGAAAAACTGGTTGTGGCCCTAGGGAACTTGAAAATCAGAAAGATTCAGAATGATTGACTAAATATTTTAATCAAAACTAATTAAGCATACATGCCTTGAAAATCTGAAACTGAATTACTCAAATGAATATGCCTGTCCATAGGAATTGCACGTGGTTGGAACTTTACTACAGAGACTTTTTCAAACCCTTGAAGATGATACTCTACCTGATAGCACAAGGAAACACAGTCGATATATAAAGATGCTTTTACAAACAAATGAGAGCTTACCAATATTGAAAGGATAACGATTCTCTCTCTCAAGAGACTACAAGCTCTCAAGATTCACTACCGTGAAACTCTTACAACAAAATTCTCATCGAAGATTCTCTACTCAAATTTGATCAGACATCTCTCAAAAGGAAGAGCTCTAATAATATATAAAGCCAAAAATCTAACACTCATCAAATTGGCTTGTGAACAATTAATCTTCCTCGCCATCATACATACCGGGTGCGGTGAGCAATCTTCATTCTGACATTTGCATTAATAGGCTGCTTGGTATCCTTAACCTGATAACTTACAGAAACAAAAATAACTTTACTAAAGACTAGACCTAAGAGACAAAATACCAAAGAAGATGATATTCTGTCTGTGACCAGAGCTCTGTTTATTTCTGTCTGTACTCAAACCAAAAGGAAACATTGGAAATGAATTTCTACGAGTTAGAAAAATCGGCCAAAACAGGTACAAGCATTGAAACATGTGTGGAGAAAAAAAAAAAGATATTCTCACTGAGTTGGAAAACTGCTTATGGACAAAAATTAAATAACTTGAAAATCAGAAAAGATTAGGAATTAGTGACTAAACGTTTTAATCGCAACCAAACATACAAACCTTGAAAATCCAAAATTGTACTCCGAATGAAAGTGCAATTGCACGAGCTGGTAACTTTACTGCAAACGCTCTTACAAATCCTTGAAGACGATACCCTACATATCAAGATAACACAAAGAAACACAATGAATATTAAAGGTTATTCTGACAATGCAGATCTGTGCAAATTATAAACTGTGGTTACCTGCATAATAGTGTCAACACCGAATTCCTTCATGGAAGCATATGATCAGCCTACATGTGCTTTGCTTTGTAGCTTTTGAGTACCTCAAATTGTTATTACAACCAATAATAATCATCATATCTTTCAGGCGGCTATCCATCAACAATTGAAACAGAGCAGACCCGGCCATCACTTCTTCAAAGTCCAGCAACCAAACGTTGCACAATAACCACAGTGATAATCCTTGGTTACCCCAATGTTCTCCATAGAGTCTTCAAAGAAAACCTAAAAATAAAATAAAAATGCAATGCAGGTGGAAATGAAAATTCTATAAATTAAATAAGATAAAAATGCAACGCAGTACTAGTAGGGAATCTACTGCTTGAGCTTGCTTTAACATCATAGTATTATCAAGTTTTGATATATCTTTACTTCTCTGTGGTTCAATTATTTACTTTTGTGTTGCTGTTTATACACAACACAGATATCAATAGAAGAAGATGGAAATAAAATTCTATAAAATAAAGCAAGTGAATTACCAGCAGGACATTTTAGCAATCCTTTCACTGTACTTGTCATTTTCATAGACTTGCTCTGCTGCCTGCATCAGTAAAACCAAATTAGCATGGACATGTGAATTGCTAATGTAGTAAAACAGTTACACAATTACTCTACCCATCTCACAAATCTCAAGAATTAGTGTCACACAAATTATATATATCAAAAATAGGATTTTCATTAGAAAAGGTAAAACTGATACTTTAGTTTTCAAACACTGCTACAAAGCATCAAAGAAATTGTGTCTCGGGAAAAGTTCCCAGAAAATATTGCATATTCCTGTGAGACATGGGCAAAATATAGAAATCTAATTCAAAATATAATGATTATCATTATTATTATTAATTTCATTACAAGTAACAACAAAGTAAAACAGGGGAGGAGCAGAAATTACCGGCGGGGGATGGTAATTGCAACCGTTCGAGAATTTACAACTTGGTGTGGGGAATGTGCGATATCATATGATAGTCTTCTCCTCTGTAACGTTCTTCTAGAATAGGACATCCCCTAATACTCAATTCCTGCAGTGTCGTCGTTTGAAGAAGGTGATCTGGCAGCACATTTAATTTGGGGCAGCAATCAATTTCCAAGGAAGAAAGACGCGGCATGATGGAGATGTTTTCCTTCCTCGTAACCCTGTAATTCCACTCTTCCAATTCATCCAAGTCCTCAATTTTGAGTGATTTCAATTTGGGGAAGGCAATAACTGATGAAGATGAAGATGTGTCATCAACACTACTCTCTTCTATTCCCAAAAACTCATCACCCACTCTTTTTACACTAATCAAATTGTATAGGGTGAGTTTTTCCAGAAGCAATTTTCCCAGTGGAGGCAAATGCTCACAGTTAACGCACGAGAAGAGTTTTAGTTCCCTTAGATTGGTTAGCAAAGTCAACCATTTGGGAAAAATGTTGCCTCCGTAGAATATAATCCATAATTCCTCTACATTCAAAGGCGGTTGTAAGGCTTCAAGAAGTTGTTTATCTTTCTCATTCTTCCTCCTCCCTTCTTCGCCTTCCCCATCTACGACTCTACCAAACTCAAGATGCAAACGAAGGAGGTTTTTCTTATTGTAAAGTTGTAACCTCTCAGCCTCATCTACATGCGATACATTACTCAGCCCTTCTACTCTACATTCACGAAGGAGTTGAAGATTTTTCAGAGATTCAAGCCTACACGTGCTGCCACCATCAACACCTCCACCCACAACAAACTTTTCTAATGTTCGAAGGCTGGTCAATCTGGAAATCCCTATTGGCAGGTACTTCAGCTTTTCAGTTTGACCATTCATTAAACTCCTCATGTTCATTAACTTTCCAATCCCCGCAGGCAATTCTCTAAGATTTGTACACCATCTAACAGCTAGCTTTTGTAAATTATATAATTCACACAAAGTCTCAGGCAGTCTCTCTATACATAATTCAGATAAATTAAGATATTTTAAATGTATCAATTTTCCAATATTTTCTGGAATTTCTCTAATGAAATTTTTGTCATCTAAGGGTACGAACCATTGCCTTATAACTAGTGCCCTTAAACATGCCACTTTACTAAATAACTCCACAAGGATGCTGCCATTAAGAGACGGACTGTAAGGACTTAAATCATAAATTAAGAGGGTACGCAATCTATTAAATTCAGGAGTGGACATAGGAAATGAAGCTCCTCCTTCAAAGTTTAACCCTAAGTGACGGACTTTCTCACCAAAAGAGTTTATGACTGATTCTTTCCTACTGTTAATTTCTACCCACAAACATTCTTCTCTACTTACAAGTTGGGCAAAATCATGTACTATGTCATGCATCTTGCAACTCATAACATTATCATCATAATCTTTCACAAACTCTTGAAAGAAAGAGCGTGTTGCTAAGATGTTGAAATACTCTTCTCCAATAATCTCCATCTCTTCATCTTCTTCTGAATTAAGGTAACATTGAGCCATCCATAGTGTAATTAGTTCCTCTTTCCTTATATTGTAGTCTTTTGGAAAGACAGAACAGTATGAGAAACATCGTTTTACCATAGAATTGGAGGGCAAATCGTTATAGCTCAATAACAAAGGAGGCAAAAGACCTTTCCCAATCTCTTCCACCTTCCACATTTCACTATCTAAAATTCTTTGCCACTCGCTTACTGTTCTTTTAGAGCGCAACAGATTCCCAATTACCTTTGCAGCAAGAGGCAAGCCTTTGCACTTACATGCAATTTTTCGTCCGATTGGTTCTAATTTTTCACAATCCTCAAAGGACCTACCTAGAAATGCTACCTGCTTAAACAGTGACCAACATTCCCCTTCACCCAACTCCTTGACAGAGATAATATCTATTGATCCCATTTGGAGTGCAACTGACCTATCACGTGTGGTAATTAGAATTTTACTTTCATGGTGGCCATTCTTTAGACAAGAAAAGAACGGGTCCCATTTTTTGTAATCTCCATCCCACACATCATCCAAAACAAGAAAAAATTTCTTCCCCCTAATAGATTCCTGAATCTGTTGCATAAGAGATTGGAATTCGCCTAAACTAGAAGCAGATTTGTCTAAAACCTCAAGAATTGCTTTAGCAATCCTAATCTCCTCAAAAGCGTCTGATACACACACCCATATAACTACGTCAAACTTTCTTTTCACCCCCTCATTGTTGAAGGCTAGTTGCGCAAGGGTTGTTTTACCTATACCCCCTAACCCAAACAGTGAGATGATACGAAGGCCTTTTTGTTGTTCGCTACTCTCACCCAACAACTTGCTTAACAGCTCATTTTTCTCGTCAATTCTACCACAAATCTCCCCCTCATCAACCAAGGAGGTGGTTCGCACTCGCTCTGGCTTCTTGACATTGTTACTCACATTCTCAGCAAATTTAAACCTATCTTTTTGAGAGGTAATATCATCCAGCGTTTTATTGATTTCTCTAATCTTGACAGCAATGTCATGACGAAGACTGAGTTGTTTGAAACTACCGAAGCAGTTTGAGGCAGAAGGAAAGAAGGAACATACCTTCTTCTTATGAGCAGCAAGAGCAAGAGTATTGTCATCGTCAAGGCCCTCAATCTGCAATTTGAGCCTTGCAGTGGTCCACTCCTCCAACACATCTTCCATGTCGTAAGATGCGTCTTTGAGCTGATCCAGCCAAAAAGTAACAGCTTTGTCGTGCTGCATTTGCCTTTTCTCTGCATCTTCCAGCACAAGTTGAATGGCTTGAAGATTGCTGGTAAGCTTTTTCACTTCTTCTCGGACACCAGTCACAAGCCTCACCTGTTGTTTCACTTCATCAGCCGCAACAGAGATCAGCTGCTCCAGGAGAGAGGAAACGATCGCATCAACCATTCTGACAAAGAAGACGAGAATTCTGAAGAGTTATTAGATGTGCTTTTGTTGCGATGATACTGAAAGAAAAGGAGTTATTGCATTCTTTTATACTGCATAGAAAAGGTTTATGCTTATCCCCAACCCACACGTCAATGATTGTAGAATGTTTAATTTCCCTGATTCTACTCCACTAGTTGTGATGCGTAATTATAAATATTCTCAAATTATATATGAAATAGCACAAATTTGGATCTAGTAATGATTTATATGATTTCTGTGTGTTCACTTTTCCGTAATCTTCTACTATAAGGGTTCAGATTTAATTACTAATTTAAAAAATAAGCACAAAATAATATCAAGCATTAATGTTATTAGTAATACTCAAATTCACAAAGGAATAAATAACGAAAAGAAAAAAGATTGGAAAAATCATATTGGTAAATTAGCACATTGTTTTTTTAATAATCTCAATAAAATTAGTAATACTCATATTAGTCCCTAAAACATTATTATGTATAAGTTAAAAAATCTTATTAGTCTCCATGATCAATATTTATGGAAATATTTTTGGCCTAGGCTGAGAAAAAAATTCCTAGTTTCATCACTAGTTAACCTCAAGTATACATCCCATATATATACACACACACATTCCTTCTTGAGTGCGAGCGCGGTCATTGTTTTTTTTATATGAACACACTTTTCAGCCACATGGCTTAATAGAGTTAAGTTTTTAATACTATTAAACTACGCGACTTTATAGTATATTGAAAATTAACTCTATTTAGTCATATGATTTAACAGTGTCTGCATTAAAAAAAGAAAAAAGAAAGAGGTTACATATATATGCAGGAAAGGTCTAAGAAAATTTTAAAACCTCACGATTTTAAAGTTTTTCCAGACTTATCTGTACTTTAAAATTTTGGATTAAAAAATTTATATATATATATATATATAAAGAGTAATGATATAGCCACAAACTCGTGTACAAATTTATTTTGTACAAACTGATGTAGCGTTAATTTATTGGTTGAATTAAATATCTCTTGGCCCTCATGATTTATTTATATTATTTTATATTTTCATTCAACTAATGAATTAATGGCACATCAGTTTGTATAATATAAGTTTGTGCAGTAGTTTATGACTGTATCATCACTCATATATAAATTCTCTCCCGCATACATCCACGCAAAATAGAGTCCGAATTTGACATTTCACAGTCTAAAAAAATAACTTTCACCGCTGCAAAACTATCAACGATGGCTTAAAACACTATGCTTACATGTTTCATGTGGAAATCTATGGAGAGATAACGACTATATATATATATATAAACATATCTTAATTTCTAATAAGCTATTAGCCAATATTTAATCAACATTTATGCAAAGGGGTCCCCCCCCCCCCCCTTTATTTGGAGGAATTTGGCACCAGATGAAAAATTTATGCTTATCCCCAACCCATACGTTAGTAATTGTAGTAGCATCTTTTAATTTCCCTGATTCTACTCCACTAGCTGTCGTACATAATTATAAATGTTCTCAAATTTGTCGCATCTTTAAAGTATGAACACTGATTTTGTCCATGTCACTTTTTCTATCTTATTGCAATATGAGGTAGACGAATTCAGTTTCTTCAAGATATGGGAAAAGATCGCATCGGCCATTCTAATATTAGATTAAATGCTAAATGTTACAATTGTTTTTGTTGCGAAAATGCTCAAAAGAAAGTAGCTTTTATGAATTCTGTGAGAATGCTCAGTCAAGCATTTTTTAATTCTTCTTATACTACGTGAAACATTTAATTTTTACCCTTGAGTCAATGTCAATGAGAATGCTTTTGTGCTGGAAATCAAAGGAGTCCCCAAAGGAGTCATCGTCTGGGGCTAGCTTTCTGCACCACCACGTCAATAATTGTCTAGATCTCCCCTGTTTCTCTGATTCATAATAATTTTGCAGACTACTTTGCATCAGCATTCGTAAAATTTCTTACTTTTCTAATTAGTAACAAAATATTTGTAAGCTACAACATAAAACTTATAGCAATCTATCGATGAATCTTCTGAATTCATATTTAATAAATTCGATATAATATAGTCATTAGTTTTTTATTATAAACATCAGTATATTTTTTATGATATAACATATATTGATGAAACTATATAAAGCAATTTCGCCCTATTATACAAATTCATTATGAATTTCATCACAAATTTGTATGCGATCGGGACCGTGCAAGTGAGATTTCAGATAAAATCATCTCCTGACAATTTATTTAATATTATACTTTTCAATTTAGCTTTAACGTATGGCCGACAACTTTTGTTATCCGGTAGGCCAAATCAGTATCATAAAGTAGTGAATCTGTTTTAGTCTACAGTCAATACATAACTTCATTATGTTTGCATGTCATGATAAAATGAGAATTGTTAAATATAATTAATATTAGTAATAAAATTACTATAATAATAATACTATTATTAATATAATCATTATAAATAATATCAATAATAAAAATTTTATTATTATCAATACTACTATTATTATTATAATAATAAAATAAAATAGTACTAATTATTTTGATAATAGTAATAGTAATTAATAATAATAATAATAACAATAATAAAAATTATCATCGTCATCATCAATCAATTTTTCATAATAATAATAATATATAAAGAAGGAAAAAATAAGAATTTTAAAATTTGAGTGGGAGTAATATTGTTACCTCAGGGAATGGGATTCTCATTTGCACCTCCTCCCATAGGAATGTAAACTCTAGTAATCACTTCTTATTTTAGTTTGGGCCCATCACTTTAATTCAAATTCCTTTTCTCATTCAAGCAAGTAAACATATCATTAATTTAATTCCGATTACCAATAAATAAACACATTTATTATAGTGGTCAGGCCTTTTTTTCCTATATAAAGACAAATGCAAATTCATCGGAGTCATTTTCAAAGAAAGGTTTCTATAATTAATTTTTTTTAAAACTAAGAAAAGATAGCATATTGTCACGGACCACTCAAATTTACCACTAAAGGAGGCAAAACTAGCCTGCCAAGGTGAGCTCAGTAAAAGATTGCCCAAACACGAAGTATGCTAAGTAGCAAGGTGCGCTCAATCCAAAACCCAAGGTAACCAAGTCCAATCCAATTTTAGAAATCTCTACAATATAATAGCAACTGTAAATATCTAGATAATTCTACAGTTGCGTACGCTAGAACTTAGTAGATAACTAGGCAAGTTATGCAAGTTGCATAGAACTCTCTAGATCTAGGCAAGCCTCCCTATAAATAGGGCATGTCATCCACCATTTTGCACAACACAACACACCAAGCATAAGTAGATCAAGCATACTTGTAATGCTCTCTTGTATTCTCTCTTTCAAGTAATAAAATTCGTTTTGGCTACATTGCTCTCTTCTCTCTAGCTTATTTGCAATCATCTTTTCTTAGCTAGTTTGAGAAGTTCGATAGGTTTAATTAGCAACTTTTGTGCTAGAAGTTGTTTAAGTGCCACATGGATTGTTGTGCAAATTATTTATGTCGTGACAATATGTTATGATTATTATGAATTTTCCACCACTTTATATAAAATCCTCTAATTTATTTAAATTGTGAGTCATAGAAGTATATTACCCAAATTGTTCTATTATCATATTAATATAATATTTTTGTGTTGACACTTGTAAACAATTGAAAAGTTTTGTTTTACTATAAATTGGTAGCATCTCTACATGTAATATCATCTCATTTTTCCTCAAACAATATTACTAGCAAGAGAAAGGAATTAGAATTCTCCATCTCAAAGTTTAAGTTTTTGGTTATCAACACTTTCTTCATGTTCTTTGTATAGTTTAGATACTTCCTAATTAGATTTGCAACATGTTATCAAGACAACTTTACTTTGATTCAAGAAAGTACTCAATTTCCTATGCTCTCATTTCATATGTTTATTTAACAACTCTATACTTATACGTATGTTTTGTAGTCAATATTGATTTAGAGTTACATCAAATAAAAAAAAAAAAAGGGTAAGTGATCTTCTATTCTTTTATGTAGGGACATCAATGGTGTGAGGTGGGGGTGGAGAGGCCTACCTCATTACCCACCCCATTAAAATTTTTACCTCTATTCCTCATCCCATTTCCCAATAAAATTCAGTGGAGTGGGGATGAAGAATTCTCATGTGAAGAATGATTTCTCTATCCCTACCCTATTCTCTATTTACTTATTTTATAATAGGTATAGATAAATGATTTCAGTAAATTAAAAATTAGAAACTTAAATAAATTCATTATCATATTACAAATTATTTAAATTGTTTTAAAAAATCTCCAAAAGGTTGAAATAATATCTTGAACTAATAGTAAAATTAAAAAAATGTTTGAAGAGAATAGTATCTTAAGAGGAAAAAGAAAACATAAGAATGCTTTAGGGTTAAATAAGTATTATAATGTAGGTTTTTCTTTTAGTTATAACTTATTTATATTAGGTAAATAAAAAGAAAATTTATTAACCAACATTTTAATTGATAAAATAAAATTATTGAATAAAAACTAAAAAAATATTCATTTATAATAGGAATTGGGGTGGGGATGGGGTAGGAAGTACAAAACCAACCCCACCCCATTAAGAATTTGAGAATTATTTTTTCCTCATTCTCTACCCATTCTTCAAAAATTATTTAAAATTCACCTCATTTAAGGTGGAGTCTATCCTATCAGTACTTTCATGGCACGAAATTATTATGCTCAGTGATGATTATTGATTTGTCTAATTTTAGATGAGTTATTATTTTGGAGATCAGTGCTTTTGCTGCTATGCTGAAAGAAAAGGAGCTAGATTATTCTTCTTTATACTGCATGATAAAATATTTACTAATAGTCGATATTCTATTAACAATTATGCAAAGGAGTCCCTACTGAAAAGCTAAATTTAGAATTCAATGAAAGTTTTAATCATTGTAGCATCTTTAATTTTCCAGTTTCGACGTCACACCTTGTGTTACATATTTGTTAACTATAATATTCTCAAATAAATTTGTAGTGGTCGGGTCCGTGCCAGTCAAAAAGAGAAAAAATAAAACAAAAGTTGGAAAATCATGCAGCCGACCACTACAAATTAATTTTAAAAAAGTAGTGGAATATTAGGTAGGCGAATGCGGTTCATCGTTCATAGGTCATTTAAGAAAGTAATCGCTCTCTAATTAATTTTTTTCTTTTATCTAATCAAGAAAAGGTAGCAATATTTTTTTATTGATTTGCGATTCTTTAAAATAAAAAAAAGAACATGAATGATTGATCGATAATATTAATTTTCTAAGTTATTTTAATTATTAAAAAAATATTACATATTTTATTTATAATATTATATTCATATTTATTATAGAACTTTATTTTAGGTCAATTTTAGTTGTTGTGTTTGAATGAATAGATGCTTATTTAATTCTTATATTTTAAGTTATATTCACGTTTAATCTTTATATTTTAAAAAATATGATAGGACTCCCCTAATGTTAATATCTTACACTCTCCTGTGTTGAAAATTGATTTTAAAAAAAGGAGACACTAGTAGAAATGCCGTCATTTGCGACCAAAACACTGGTCGCAGAATATATAATTTTGGTCGCTAAAACTGATCTACGACCAAAAAATGGTTGTCGCAAACTCGCCACATTATGTCTGTCGAGGAATCTTTTCCGCGACCAATCGTTAAATTCGTCACTGATAATGGCTTTCTGTGACCAAAATACATCGTCATAGATTAATTCATCTTTTGTCGATTGTTATATTTTGCGACTACTTAATTGGTCGCTGATAAGTTTTCTACGACCAATAACTATTGATCGCAGTTTTCATGTTTCTGAGACAAAATTTAGCTGTCACAAAATCATGTTTTCTACGATGAGCAATTTTGGTCGTAGATTAATTATTTTCAAGGTAAGGCTGGTTGCAAAAAATTTAAATATAATATTATGTTTTAATTATAATTTTATAAAATTATAATTTATTTAATTTTTCTTTAATAATTAAGACAATTATAACCAACTTCATGAAAGTAGAAAAATTAAATTAAAAGTTATTATTGATAAAAAAAATACACAAAATTTTTTGCAAATGAAATTACATTATTTAGAACAATTACATAATTGTAACACTTGGAACAATTACATAATGATCTTCAAATAACATTGTAATATTTGGAACAACTATATTTATTCATAAATTTCTTGATTTTCTTCACCTCTTTGTATATGATCTTCAATATTTAATTTCTACAAAAAAAAAGCACAAAGGTTAGTTAACTTCTACACATGATAATTAAATAAAATTATGTAACCAAGAAAAAAAGTTTGTAAGGAAAATAAGCTAGGAAGATAGAGTGAGAACAAGGGAATGAGAATTATAAGAGTGAGAGAACTTAGAGATAAAAATGAAAGAGAGAAGAATAATACAAATATATATAACATGCTTGTCTTTTGCGACCACGTTTAAATTTGGTCGCAAAAACTTGTTCAAATTGAGTTTAATTGTATAAGGCGGTTCAATTTCCGCCAAAATATTTCATTTTTAGCGACCAAATAATTATTTGTCGCAAAAAGTATTATAAATATCTTTTTTATTATTTGGTTGGCGGTAGATTACCCGCCAAAATCTTTCGACTTTTTGCGACAACTTGAAAGGGGTCGCAAAAAGTAGATATTTTGAGACGAAAATTTAGTTTTGTCACAAAAAGGAAGTCGTACATTATTTTTATCACTTTCTTTTTTGCGACGAAATCTTGAAGTGGTCGCTGAAAGTATAGAATTTGTGACGACAATGTTTTTGGTCGCAAATAAATTAAAAGTAAATATAATTGGCAAATGCTTTTGCGACGAAAATTGTGTTTGGTCGCAAAAAGTGAGTTTTTGTGATGAACTTAATTTTGGTTACAGAAAAACAAGACATTTAGCGACGAGATTGCCTATGGTCGTAAAAAGTGACATTCTGTGACAAAAATTATATCGTCACAGAAAATATGGTCGCGAAAGAATATAATTCTTGTAGTGAGAGTTGAAAAATCAAATCTCCAAGTAGGAGAATGAAGAAAAGAAAAGCCGTAAAATAAACAGTAGCCGCAAGATGAACAGTAGTCACTGGTGGCTACAAATAGAGGAGTGCTCCTCCTTATTGTTTGTATCCTAAATCCCAAAGAAGGAATCCAAGTTTTGGTGAGAAATTAAGAGAGAGAAATGTTCTTAAGCATGTAGTTATATTGAAAGAGAAGTTGGCTCCTCAATATGGGTATTACAGGTTTGCTTTGTTAAGGGATATTTCTCGGGATTATGTATTTGGGGCTTGGATGAGAGAAATTTATTTATGAGAGTGTGGTTGTAATAATTTTCTATATAGTGAATATTTTTCTCTGGTTGTCTTGTGACAACGGCCGTGGTTTTTCTCCGAATTTAGAGTTTTCCACATAAATCTTGTGTTGTGTGATTGGTGTATTCTCCATTTAATTTTTTTTATTAATTTATTGCTTGATAAATTATTTGAAGAAATCTTGAGAGGAAGTTCAATTTCCTAACATCCTGTTCTTACCTTTTATTTCCTTTTTGTTTACTTTTTGTTTCCTAGCTTTTTACTCCACCACATCAATAATTGTATAGCTTCTCTGATTCATAATAATTATGCAGACTACTCAGCATCACCACTTGTAAAATCTCTTATATTTGTATTTCGCAAGTTGCAGCGCTTAAGATAAGTAATAAAATATTTGTAAACGACAACAAAAAGCTTTGAGCAATCTATCTATGAACATTCTGAAGTTAAATATAGTAGATTAATTTGATCTAGAGTGGTCTCAGTAGGTAGATTTTCTGATTATAAATATTAATAGACATTTAATTGTTTGAGAAGTCGGAGTTAAATCAATTCCATAATCATTTTAATTAATTAAGATGAATATCATACTATGGATTTGCCTCGTATTACGAAGAAAATGTACGAAAGATAATTAAGGAACAGCTTTTTTGAAAATTTTTTCCAGGAGCTGATATTATATTAAAAAGTTGGGTGAAAATATAAGCTGATAATATATTAAAAAATTGGGTGAAATACAAGTAAAGGTATTGCAGACTGATCCGTTTAAGCTTGTGAGAGGACTCGTCGGTCGTCAATTATTTTCTCTCGTTCTTGGGATACATAAAAGAAAAAAGTTCGAGGTGGGTTATTAACAGTAAACCCAAACTGCCTATTTTATTAATAGCAAATAGAATATTAGTACTCTTAAGGTGAGTTTTGACACGCTGTATTTATATTATGGTTTATTTCATTAGAATGTATTACTTTGAGTTGTGATACAATACTAAATTTGATGTATATAATAAAATAATATTATTTTTTGTTAAAATTAAATTATTATTATTTAAATTTATTAATATTTTTTATTATTAATTTTTAATCAAGAATTAAATATTCTTGTATTTAATTTTATAAATATAAAAAATTTAATAGTATATTATTACTAATTAATAAGATATTACAATACTATGTTATTTTATTAATTCCATTATATTACAATATAATTTTATTTATATGTATTACCTTTTATAATATAGATAATCATATTGTAATATGGTATAATATGATTATTATGTAATGAAAGTAAAAATAATGTACTATCATTTATTTATTTAGGTTCATTACTATCTTATATTATTATTATTTAAATTAAATTTTATTTAAATATAAATATAAATTTATTATAATTATAAAATAATAAAGATTAAATTATTATACTTAAAATATGAACAATGTTTTAATACAATACAGCCTAAACTCTATCTCCGCTTGGTTTTATTTTTATATCTTTCATTGTCTTACCTATCTTTTTAATTTTGTGCAATGCAACTAGAAATTTCAGCCAAAGAAGGGTTAGCATAAGAACTGTGTTTGAATGCAATGCAATACAGTATAATGCAAGTTGCCATATTGATGTATTACATTATTTAAGGAGGGTGCATTGTATTGACACTATATTATATTAATATTATATAATGTTTGGTGTTACACTGTATTGTATTATTTAAAATAATATTTTATATCATTATTTATGTGAATTTAATATTATGTATATTTATTAATACTTTATATTATTATTATTATTATTATTATTATTATTATTATTATTATTATAATTATTATTATATTACATTTGTTAATTTAATTTACAGACAAAAAAATAAATCACTGACAGCCACATCAACCATCTCTAATCACCACGAATCAGCGCCGACACCACATTTTGGTTTTGTTTGATGTCATTTTTGGTATCGTAAAAATCCTCATCGGTGGAGGACTGCAACGTACATGTTTCACTAAAAATAGAACTTCCAGTCACTAGAGATCTATAGACAAAGTTTTGATATTCAAAATTTTGACCATATATCTATGGCGAAAGTAACCTCGGTTCCGATGAAACATATATTGTTGTAATGCTCAAAGAACGAGTTCCAATAATACTAAAATAAACTCAAATAGACATATAAATCTAGCTGCCGATTTTTGCGAGAGTGATTTCAAGCAGTTGCCATTGCCGATTAATATTAAATAGTAATTATTATTGATAATATTATTTTATTATATTATTTTGTATTTATAATAACTAATAACTAAATGTAAATTCATATTATATATTTTTAATTATTTTTTAATTTTATTATAATATTTAATATTTTCTTTTCTTTTTTAGTTAGTGTGCAGTTCTACTTTACGAATTTATTATTATTTTATTTTTAATTATATTAAGTAATTATTTTATATTAATATGATGTGGTATTATTAAATAACATAATAAAATTGAAAATAACTAAAAATACATAATACGAATTTACACTTATTTATTAATTATTATAGATATAAAAATAAAATAAAAGGTAGAATATAATATAAATAGTATTGTAATATAATATAATTTTATTAAATTATTAGTTCGATTTTATATTAATTATCAATAGCTTTTGCTCATTTATATAGCAAAAGCTAACGCGTCAACTTGCCCTGTGCACTAACTCCAGCTCCCCCGGGTTTGTGTAATGCACCAAAATTTATAATGTGGGCATTATAGACAGCTCCACAACGCAACTTCGAAATTTGCCAAACATGGGTCGGTAACAAGTTTTGAAGCCCCAAAAGTTCAATAAACAGTACCTCAGTGCTTGAAGCTCTAAGTTACCAAAAATGAAATCAATTTTTAAGTCATTGTTGTTGCAAAACAAAAGTGTAAAGGGAAAGTTGACGAGTGTTTCTTAAACACTACTAATTGTCAAGTTAAAACTATTTGGTATGTTATTTAGAACTTATGCTTTAGTAAATAGTGTTGGATCATAAACTTGATCCAAAATAAATAAATTCACACTCAACTCATGGAAGATTCCATGAATAGGTATGGCTGGTGAGGTTTGAATTATTTGTGTTATGTGTGGTTGGTGAAGTAGGCGAGTGGTAAGTTTTAATGGATGATGGAGATTTGTGTATTAATTGAATAAATGAATTGTTGTGATTAGTTTGTATTATGTATAAATACCCGCTCTCCCCTTTGGTTTAAGTATCAAGTGAAGTAACAAAATCTCTAAGATGTAAAGAGTGAAAAATAAGAGTTGTAATTGGTGAGGAGTGTTGTTGAAGAAATAAAATAGTATGTTTTTTTGTGTGTTTTATTTATTAATTCTCCAACAAAGTGGTATCAGAGCTAGCTTTAGATGCTATATATAGTCATATAGCATATCGAAACGAAGATCTCGATGAGAGAAACGTGATGCCGCAAAACTCATCCTGATCAGAGGCCGAACGCGCCCACACTCGCCTTCGGAAGTTTTCTGTCCTGAAGCTGAGTTGACTCACCGAGTTGAACAAAACTAAGTTGAACCTAACCAAGCCGAGCCGAGCCGAGCTGAACCGAATCAAGCAGAACCGAGCCAACTCGAGTCGGACCAAACCGTACCAAACCAAGTCTACTAAGCCGACGTTGGCCGTTGACCGACGTTGACTGTTGACTGAATGTTGACTCGAGTCCTTCCCAAGGTTTCTCGACGTGCCAGATTCATCTGTGCATTTGGACTCTCCAAATTCTCACTCAATTTGTGAGTTATGGCAAATGGTGGTATGATGTCATTTTAAGTTCCACAATTAAAGGGAAGTTTGACAACTGGAGTATTAAAATGAAGGCTCTATTGGGTGCACATGACGTATGAGATGTCGTGGAGAAAGGCTTTATTGTGCTAGAAAATGAAGCCACTGTAACTGCGGCACAGAAGGAGAATTTAAAAGACTTGAAGAAGAAAGAGAATAAAGCCAAGTATCTCATTTTTCAATCATTAGATGAAAATGTTTTTGAAAAGATTGATGGTACAACCTCCTCAAAAGAAGTATGGGAGAAACTAGAGACCTGTTACAAAGGAGCGGAGTAAGTAAAGAAGGTTCGCCTCCAAGCATTACGAGGAGAATTTGAGTCCTTACACATGAAAGCATCAGAGTCAATTTCTGACTACTTTACTCGGGTTGCGACCGTTTCTAATAAATTAAAAAGAAATGGCGAGGAGTTAAAAGAGGTAAGGGTCATTGAAAAGATACTTCGATCAGTAAACTCGAAGTTTGACCATATTGTTGTGACAATTGAGGAAACAAGAGATCTGGAGTATACAACGATCGAGCAACTTCAAGGAAGGTTGCAAGCTTATGAAGAAAAACTAAAAAAGAAGCAAGGAATCAAAGAACAACTTCTCAAGATGAAAGTCAATCCAAAGAAAAGAGAAGAAAGCTCCAACAACGAGAGAAGGCACTATGTCCGAGGTAGAGGTCGAGGACGAGGTAGAGGTTGTGGTCATGGACGAGGTTGGAATTTCAAAAACAACTCCAATTATGCCAAAGGAGAAAGCTCAAGCAGAGGTAATCCAAGATCGAGGTATGACAAATCCCAAGTACAATGCTAAAATTGTCAAAAGTTTGGGCATTATGCTTCAGAATGCAGAGCTCTAAGCACCAGAATTGAGGAGAGAGTGAACTATGTTGAAGAGAAAAATGGTAAAGATTTACTAGCATGCAATGACACAAGTGGAGGTCAAGAAAATACATGGTATCTTGACACAAGTGCTAGCAATCATATAAGTGGAAACAAAAGCATATTCGTGCAACTAAGTGAATCTGTGAATGGCAGTGTCGGTTTTGGAGATGATTCAAAAGTATCTGTGAAGGGTGGAGGTAATATTCTTTTTCGTGCAAAAGATGGTAGCCACCAAATAATTTCAAATGTTTACTATGTGCCCAATATGAAAAGCAACATCTTTAGTTTGGGTCAACTTTTAGAAAAAGACTATGATATTCACTTAAAAGATTACAGTCTTTTCTTAAGAAATAACAAAGGAAATCTAATTACAAAGGTGAAAATGTCGAAGAATAGAATGTTTCCTTTAAATATTCAAAATGATGTTACAAAATATCTCAAAGCCTGTCACAAAGATCTATCCTGGATTTGGCATCTTCGATATGGGCATCTCAACTTTGGAGGATTGGAGATACTATTTAAGAAGAACATGGTGAAAGGCTTACCATACATCAATCACCATGATAAACTTTGTGAAGGATGTTTACTTGGCAAGCAGTTCAAAAAGAGTTTTCCAAATGAGTCAAATTTAAGAGCTCAGAAGCCACTCGAACTCATTCATACTGATGTGTGCAGTCCATTCAAGCCAAACTCCTTTGGTAAAAGTAACTACTTCCTTCTCTTTATAGATGATTTTTCAAGAAAAATTTGGGTGTATTTTTTTAAGCAGAAATCAAAATTCTTTGAAGCTTTCAAGAAGTTTAAAGCTGCAGTGGAAAAAGAAAGTGGATACCAGATTAAAGCCATGAGATCTGATCGAGGTAGAGAGTTCACTTCCAAATAATTTTTAGAGTATTTTGAAGCAAATGGAATTCGACGCCCTTTGATAGTTCCAAGATCCCCCCAACAAAATGGTATTGCAGAAAGGAAGAATAAAACCATCCTCGACATGGCAAGAAGCATGCTCAAGAGTAAGAGGCTACCTAAACAATTTTGGGCTGAAGCTGTTGCATGTGTAGTCTACTTATTCAATCGATCTCCAATAAGAAAACCCGGCATCACTCATCTAAGAGTTTTTGGAAGTATTGCCCATGTACATGTACCAGACGAAAGCAGAGCCAAGTTGGATGAGAAAAGTGAGAAGTTCATCTTCATCGGCTATGACAACAACTCCAAAGGATACAAGCTTTACAATCCAAATAATGGGAAGATCGTGATCAGTCGAGATGTAATTTTTGATGAAGCAGGAGAATGAGATTTTGGTTCTGGTGTGGATGACTTCAACTTTTTTCCTATTGAAGAAGATGATCATACACAGATAAAATAAGTAGAACAACAACAAGAGCCAGCTACTCCACCTATCTCACCAGCATCAACCACATGTGGAGATTCACCGCCATCTTTCTCAAATGAAAGAACTGAAGAACGTATAAGGAGTCTTCAAGATCTTTATGAGGTAACTGAGAGACATGATAATATCACTCTCCTTTTTCTCTTTGCTGATTGTGAGCTAGTCAACTTCCAAGAAGCTGCACTAGATGAGAAGTAGAGAATTGCAATGGATGAAGAAATCAAAGCCATTGTGAAGAATGATACTTGGGAGTTTACTACTCTTCCCGAAGGTCACAAGGCGATTGGTGTCAAATGGGTGTACAAAACAAAAAGAAATGGGAATGGAGAAGTTGAAAGGCACAAGGCGAGGCTAGTTGCAAAAGGCTATAGTAAAAAAGATGGCATAGACTACGACGAGGTATTTGCTCTTGTAGCTTGACTTGAAACTATTAGACTTATTATTTCTTTGGCTACTCAGAACAAATGGAAGATTTTTCAAATGGATGTCAAGTCTGCTTTCTTGAATGGATTCCTTGAAGAAGAAGTTTACATCGAACAACCATTGGGTTATGTGGTGAAAGGACATGAAGACAAAGTTTTGAGATTGAAGAAAGCTCTTTACGGGTTAAAGCAGGCACCAAAGGCATGGAATAGCAGAATTGACAAGTATTTTCAAGAGAAAGGCTTCACCAAATGCCCATATGAATATGCTCTCCACGTTAAAGAAAAAGATGGAGATATTTTGATCGTGTGCCTGTATGTGGATGATCTCATCTTCACTGAAAGTAATCCAAGCTTGTTTGAAGAGTTCAAAAGAGTGATGATCAAAGAGTTCGAGATGACTGACATCGGACTGATGGCATATTATCTTGGCATTGAAGTCAAGCCAAAGGAAAAATGCATATTTATCTCCCAAGAAAGTTATGCAAATGAGATTCTCAAGAAGTTCAAGATGAATGATTATAAGCCTATAAGCATGCCAGTGGAATGCGAAGTTAAATTATCCAAACATGATGAAGGTGAAGATATAGATCCAACATTCTTTAAAAGTTTGGTTGGAAGCCTACGTTATTTGACATGCACAAGACTAGATATCCTTTATGCTGTTGGACTTGTGAGTCAATACATGGAGAATCCAAAGACCACCCATTTTAAAGCTGCAAAAAGAATTCTTCACTACATCAAAAGTACAACTAATTTCAGCTTGTTATACTCTTTTTCTAATGACTACAAACTTGTTGGATATAGCGATAGCGATTGGGGTGGAGATGTAGATGATCGAAAAAGCACCATAGGATTTGTGTTCTTCATGGGAGATACTGCTTTCACATGGATGTCAAAGAAGCAACCTATTGTCACGTTATCTACTTGTGAAGCTGAGTATGTAGCTGCCACATCAAGTATTTGTCATGCAATTTGGCTAAAAAATTTGCTGAAGGAGTTGGGTTTGCCACAAGAAAAGCCAACCGAGATTTGTGTTGATAACAAATCAGCAATTGCCCTATCCAAGAATCCAATCTTTCATGATCGAAGCAAACACATAAACACTCGCTATCATTTCATAAGAGAGTATATTGTAAGAAAACAAGTGCAAATCAAGTGTGTAAAATCATAAGATCAAGCAGTTGATATCTTCACCAAGCCTCTCAAGAAAGAAGACTTCGTAAAATTCAAAAGTTTGCTTGGTGTCACAGGATTAAGTTTAAGGGGGGGTGTTGGATCATAAACTTGATCCAAGATAAATAAATTCAAGCCCAACTCATGGAAGATTCCATAAATATGTATGGTTAGTGAGGTTTAAATTATTTGTGTTAGGTGTGGTTGGTGAAGTAGGTGAGTGGTAAGTTTTAATGGATGATGAGGATTTGTGTATTAGTTGAATAAATGAATTGTTGTGATTAGTTTGTATCATGTATAAATACCCCATCTCCCCTTTGGTTTAAGTATCAAGTGAAGTAAAAAAATCTGTAAGGTGTAGAGAGTGAAAAATAAGAGTTGTAATTGGTGAGGAGTATTGTTGAAGAAATAAAATAGTGTGTTTTTTTTGTGTTTTATTTGTTAATTCTCTAACAAATAGTTGTGGCAGTAATTGGTTACCTTGCCAAAACCAAATTGCAATTATTTACTCAAACACTTATCTTTGGCAGCAGAGTGACCAAAAAGCTCATACAAACAGAGCCTCAATCCAGCTGGGTTAAGGGTTCCAATGAAAAGTAAATTTTCTCTAACATACATACTTTTCCTAAAACTAAGATTTATTCTGAAGAAATCTCAAAAGATTTATTCTAGATAATGTAAAGCCGTAAATGTGACACATGCGTGTTTTAGATTTAGCCCAAGAGACAAGTACAATCCAATATTATGACTCCAATTGTTTCAATTGATTGTATTTTTCTAGACATAATTAAATTATGTATAAAATATATATTGTTAGAAAGGTGAATATGTCTAGTTTTTAAAGAATTTTATGGAATTAAATTCAAACTTTTGTTCTTAAAGAAATTCATGACTTTGTCAATGAAGGTCACAACTGTTAGGAATTCTACATATAGCAAAAAGTTTTGAATTTACTGGCATTAATGCATCAAGATCTAATAAGAAGCTTCAAATCAGTGAAAAGCTTTTGAGTCAAGAGTTCAATGAATTTTACATGTTTGATTTGGAGTTTTCTACATCAAGATATGATTAAATAAGTGTTGACTGCTTACACTTGCGGTTGAAACCGACCTTGATGTCAAATTGTATTTTGCTTTGTTTTCTTTCACCTCATGATAGCTAAGACCTGTTATTCAAATTTGATTTAAATTCTAAATGATAGAGGTCTTATCCTAAGCTCGGAGGGATGTTCCAAGTTGTCGATACAAAAAGGTATTACATTGTAACTTTACAAAAAGGGGTGATTATGAGAATGTAACTTAGAAGAGTGCTCTTGTTAGAGTTTCTTCATGCAACTCTATATCTCTTGGTTCGATTCCTTAGAGTGGTGAGTTGAGAAGTACGGTATCTCTTGTAGGATATCATTAGATGGTGAATATCTATATCCTTTTGTAATCCTCTTAAATGGTGAGCTTTGGTAAGTTAGAGAGCCTTGTATCTCTTGTAAGACATCATTCGGTGGTGAATATCCCATTGTAATGAGCTTTGCTCTTGCCTTATCAACGTGTGTGTTTTACTTAATAATGAAGTTCAGTTTATAATTAGGCCAGCATCAAAATGGCATTAGATGTTTGTTGTATTCTTCACTTTCCTTTGAGATAGTCCAAAATTTGCTAAAGTTTTCACAGCAAGAGTAGGATGTGACATCCTTTATATGTTTTTGTTAGAAAGGAAATGGACAAAATGCATTAAGCATCGTCAAAGCAAGGATAGAACAACACAAATTTTTTTGACAAAGAGAGCACCATTTGATTAGGAAGAAAAGCTAGAATAATAAATAAGCAGAGATCTAAACTGAAATCAACCCAAAATCGAAGAAGAAACGTGGAAATGATACCAATACATTGGACATTTGATGATACATAGTCTAAATGTCAGATTGAGTATAAGGAACCTCATGATCGAACTAATGTTATCAATTGGTCAATTTTATTCTCCGTAGGTCCATGTTCGAACATAGGGAAGCTAAATGCCTTTTAACAATACCTTCTTTAATTCTTGTTGGAAATTGTGATAGGATTTAGGGCTAAATTATGGCTTATTTTTATTGATTAAATCAAAAGAAAGAAAAATCCTGACCTACCTCTCCCAAAACTCCTAATTATTCCTAACACTAGACAAAACTTAACATAAATCCTAAATGACTCCTTAATCTCTTATTTATACCTGAGCCAAAATTAACAATAAATAAAATTACTAAATTGGCCCTATCCTTAAAATTACTAAAATTTTCCCACCCTTTATATTTATAGTTAACATAAGTTTTATTGGTCTAATATTACTCCTCTCTTAAAAATACACCTCATCCTCAAGGTAAAATCGAGGAAACTGCTGACTTTTCTTCCTTGGCTTTTTCCCTGCCTTCCTTCTCATTATACATAGTCAAGACTTGTAGTGATTTGTACTTACATTGATGCCCCGATGAAATTTTCTCACCGCATTGAAAAAACAACCTCATTGTCCTCTGATCCTGAATCTTTGTCTTCGTGAGGCATTTGAAAGTCACCCCTAGTCGTGCCCCACTAACCCGATCCATTTAGGAATCTCTTTATAACCCCATCATTTGCATTTTTTAGAACTTTGGCTGAAACCCCAAAGTTTGGGTTTTCTGTCTTATCAATGGTGTGTTGTTTTGGTATGAAAAACAAACTGAACTGCTCATATTACCCCGTTCTATTGTGTTCTTATCCTCAATCATTTGTGCCAGCTCTATTGACTCCCCTAACCCTCTTGGTGTTAAGTGTTAGAAAATGTATATTTATAAAGGAGAAAATCGTTATTTTACATTTCACGTCTTACTAACAACCCTTACTTTTATGTATTTAAACTTCTTGTAATTTAAGTATGTGTGTTTTATTTTAATTAAGTATTTTATGTATTTTAGGGGCATCATGGTCATTTCACAATAAACGAGAGATCAAATGGCAAAACAGACATCACTTTTGAACTCAGGACGGTCGAAAACCTTAAGAGGAGCATTAAAGGAAAAATGGCACTATTCACATGTACGGTACTATTCACATGTACGATCGTCTCATGACTTGTTTACATAGACGGATCGATGACGTGGCATTGACCGATGATGTGGCATTAACTGATGAGGTGTCACGATCCTGTTGGACTAAAATTCTTATGTACTGTTGATGGTGATGTGGCAGCATATCAGTGGACAAAAAATTTCGTATACGATACATGCATCACACAGGATTATTTTCAACCAAACCGCGTTACTGTTCAACCCGGGTCAAACCGTGTTACTGTTCATCCACGTGGTCAAACCACGTACTGTTGACTGATGACGTGGCGCAATCCTGAGCGTCCAAACTGTTTTTAATCCGATGGCCATGATTTACTCCATGTATCTATAAAAAGGGGGCCTCCCCCCCTAATTTGATATCTCTGAATCCATTTTTAGACTCTGTTTTCTGTAATTCCTTCTCTATCTTGTATTTTCTATGTATTTCAATAAATTTCCATTTTACCCCTAGTTCAATTATAAGTGGCTAATTTTCTTTCAAGCTTGGGTTGAAGGTGAAGTCTCAACATGTGTCATGGGCTTTATTTGGTAAATTTATTTTCTCTTCCCCTCTAGTTTTTGTGCATGTTTTGACTTCTCGTCGACAAATAATAAGTCTTATCTAATTTCACAAGGTTATTATTATTTGGCATGATAAGCCCTATTGATTAGAGCGTGGTTCATGAGGTGTGGATTCCCCCCTCATGATTTAATTGGCATTAATAAGGATTATTTAGCCCATGATCCATGTTGATACGAGTCCAGATACCCAAGTATGTCATTTCAATAGATTTCTCTTCAATTTATTCTCTAAGTCCCTTTCACCACAAAATCCAACCACTTCATACAAAATTAATTCTACATATAATTAAAATCCACCTGCTCGTGGGATCGACACTGGTCACCATTAGTCTATTCTACAATAGATTCGTGCAATTCATTAAAATTTGCACAACACTCTAACAAGTGTAGTGAGCTTAGATTTCGCTTTAGTTCCTTCATAAAATTCCTTCCAATCGCCTCTTGGGTTCCCCGCATACCCCAATAGCAACTCAAACTTCTCCTTATACTCTATGATTGGTCTTTCCTAGGTCAGAGCAAAATACTATTCATACAAATCTCCTTTTTGAGTGGCCTGAAGCTTCTCCAATAGCTGATCCTTGAATTCACCCTTCAAATCAATGGTTGTCATTGTTCTCGAAACCATGCAAGGGCCTTTCTCTCCAAGTATAACATGACTGCCATCAACTTTTTCCTTTTTAAGAGTCCATTGATGGCGAAAGAGTGCTCTATCCAATACATCCATCTATAGGCATCCTCGCCTTTAAAAATAGGCATAATCAATTTCCTTACCCTAGATTCTACCCCAAATTGAGTTTGTCCCGCCCGATTTCACACTATTAGAGGCATCTAACCTCCCGAATCTACTTTCATTTCACAAATCCTGAAGATCCAGCCCCAAATTCTCCTTGTCTAGCCCCATATTAGGTCTTATTTATACTTGAGACCTAATTAACGAATAAATAAAATTACTACACTGTCCCTAACCCTATAATTACTAAATGTCTCTGCCCCTTTATATTTGCGCCTAACATAAGTTTTATTGGTCTTACAAATTCTTCATAATCTGAATGAGAGTATGAAGTCAAACAAATATATATTATGAAGGAAGAAACAAAGGCATAATACTAGAAGTAGAATACCTTTCCCCATAGCTTGCCAGTCTTGTTTGTACTCGAAGCAATGAAAACGAATTTCCACAAATTAGATAAAGCAGCCAAGACAGGCACTCTGTAGAAGCAAATAAACGAGAATTACCAAAAATTAAAGATCGATATGATGTTTAAAATTTCATTCCCGTATGGCTAATATATAAAACTTTCAACACGAGTACTCATGACTTATTGTATATTAAGAGAGCATACTTGAAGAATAAATTTCACCTTTAATCTTCTGTGGAATATCATAAAAGATTAAGGATGGGAGATTAGACCATTTTAATTGAAATTAAATATACACATATGGTACTAGCATAAGGAGATCGTACCAAAACGTATTGAATTGAATATGCCTCTTCACAGCCATTGTGCAAGCTTAATTTAAAACTTTACCGCAAAAGCTTTTTCAAAACCTTGAAAATGATTACCTGAGAGATGAAATGTATAAGAAGAAAGGAGGTTTTTCAGAAATGCACCTTAACAATCTTACACCTTATCAACTCCTCAATCTTCCCCATTAAGAGACAATTTCAAAAGCAGAAGGTTTTTCATTTTATCAAGTTCTAGTCTCATAGTATCACCTAAATATGACATATTACCTAGCCTTTCCATACCACATTCTCGAAGGAGTTGAAGGTTTTTTATAGATCCAAGATGACTTGGTTTGCCATCATCAACACATCCACTCATAACAAACTCATCCAATCTTCGGAGATTGGTTAATCTTAAGATCCTTATTGGCATGCACTTCAACAAACCAGTTTCACCACTTAGTAAGCTCCTCATTTTCATTAACTTGCCAATTCCTAAAGGTAATTCTCTGATATCTCAGTACCCTTTTTTATAAAGTCTCAGGTAGTCCCTTTATATATAAACCAGAAAAATTAAGGTATTTTAAACCAATCAATTTTCCTACATTTTCTGGAATCTCTTCAATCAAATTTGTCTCACCAAAACTCAATCCTCTTGTATCATGATAAGACGATTTGCTAAATAATTCTGGAAGGACGCTACTATCAAGAGACAAATTGTTAACATCATAAATTAGAGAGGGCACGCAATCTACTAAGTCTATGAATGGAGTTAGGAAACTAGCGATCTCTTAAAGAGTAAACATTAAGTGGACTTTGTCATCAAAAGAGTTTATGACTGATTCCTTACTACCATGATAAATTTCTAACAAAACACATTCTTTTCTACTTAGAAATTGGGCAAAATCATGCACTATGTAATGCACCAATCTTATAGAAAAAAAATTGTACTCAAAATACAGATACTTATAGAAGATTAAGATTTTATACCTCAAGATAATTTTTATAATTATCAATCTTTAGCAACCACTTGTACACTCATAAAACTGTTTGTGGTGGCCCAAAAAAATTGGAAAATTATAAAATATTTTAAGAATAAGTGACTAAATATTTCAATGGAAACTGAACTTAAAACTTGGAAGTTTAAAACTTATGTACTCAGGATGAATACGCCTCTTCAAAGCAATTAAACAAGCAGAAAACTTTAGAACAAATGCTTTTTCAAACTCTCTAATTGCATAAGTTAGTTAAAATCATCCAATGTTTCAATTCACATATGATAACACAAGGAATCACTATAAGCAAATTGTCAACTATGACATATTTGGGTAAATTGTCCGTTACTTATGGCTACCTGCATGACATATAGTGTCGTCACCAAATTTTTTCTTGATCCGTGGAAGCGTATTAACTAGGGATGGCAAAGTAACCTTGACCCGACCCAAATCCACACAAACTCGGATAATCCAAATCGGGTTCAACCCATACAGGTACAAACAACATCCAGAATCCGACAACAATATAATAAACCTGGACATATCTAGGTCTGGATTCGGGATCTAGTTAACCCGCATATCCGAAACACGGACCCAGATTTCTTTATTCTTAATATTATATTTTTAATTTTTCTGAATATAAATAGAAAAGCAAAAAGTTAAAAGAATAAAAAAGAAAAGAAGAAATCCTAGTTTACTCTTTACAACTTTCTCTCAACACATCCGCCAACCATTTTCCTCTTCTCTTCGTCAATTCAACACAGCCGCCAACTATTGCCTTTCTTGTCATCGTCGACTTGGCACTTTACTGCCATCGCGGCTGTGTTGCTCAATGTTGTTGTTAGCTACCATTCAATTCGTTGATTGTTGTCAAACTAGATTCAAGTGTGGTATCAAATACCATCCTCCAATTGCTGTTCCAGATGGTGATCTTGTGAAAATACAGAGGCTGTGTGTGTGATATTGAACTCAACTAGTGAGGCCAAGGTGTTTTCTCACATTGACCACAAATTTGATTTGATGTAATGTTTAAAGGGCATACAAAAAGGCGAGTTCTTTGAAGTCCGCAAGGATCTTATGCTTTGGGGAAGGATTATGAGGAGGTGGGTGCTGAATCTGGTGAGGGTGAACATGGTGATCAGGGGGATGATTTGTGTTGGTAATTTTTTTAGCTTGTGTTCTTTTAATTGTTTATTTGTTGTTGGAGTTGGATTCTAAAGTTGCATTGGTTCACATTTTGCTGCTTTTACTTTTTTGGGTTAAATTGTTATGCGGCTGTATGATATTTCCCATTGTATCCATGGCCTGTCAGAGAATTAGAAAAGAAAAATTCTTATATGTATCTAGGTTTGCAACTCGCAATCGGGAAACCCAGTTTTTTTCGGTTTAAACACAGTCTTGACTAGGGTTGGCAATGGGGCGGGATGGGATGAGATTTACCAATCTCAATCCCATCCCATATATGCAAATGGGATGAAAAAACGTCTCAATCTCGTCCCTATATTGTTTTGGGATAAAAATATGTCCTAATCCCATCCCAAAAGAGATGGGATCCTGCGGGATCCCATCCCAATTGAAAAAATTTCCATTCTTAATCGGTAATGAAACGGGATGGGACAGAATTTGTCAATCTCACTCCCGTCTCGCATATGTAATTGGGATAAAAAAATGTCTCAATCCCGTCCCTAAATTTTTTTATGGGACAAAAATATGCCCCAATCCCGTCCCAAATGGGATGGGATCCTGCATCGGGAAAAATTGTCATCCCTAGTCTTGACTCAAAGTCAAATTATCTGGGTTTATATCCGGATTCGGGATAGTAAATTCGCATCTAGGTCTGGAACCAGAACGGCCAAACCCGGACCCGGACCCAAAATTTTCCATCTCTAGTATCAGCCCACACGCGGTTTGCTTTGTAGCTATTAAGAAGCTGAGAGATGAAAGACTTGGAATTACGGACAGCAATTTTAGGATTCTTTATTTAGACTACGATCTTTGATAACTTGCTGATACAAAAGACATTGCCCCCAGCCTTTTGCAGGAGCTAAAATCAAGCCAATCACTTCTTTTTCAGGCAATTTTAATGGAGAAAGAAAAAGGGAAAAAAACTACAAGATGTCAATTGTAATACTGCGTGTCTGCGGAAGCAGAGTTAAATAATTACAAAATTACATTCTTGATTGTACAAAAATGATATATAGAAAATAGGCATAAAGAAATAACAATATAATTCTAGATGGTTTAGCTATTGGCCTACGTCACGGCCAAAGGGTGAAGAGATTTTAACTACGAAATGAGAGTGTATGAATATTAAAGGAAAACATTCAGCGATGACCCAAATCGTTGATATGTCCTTAATTTCCCATACAATCTAAGAATATTCAATCTCCCAAAATTCTCTCAAGTGAAACTTTCACAGAAAAGTCTTATTATTAAGGCTTTAGCTTCACTTCATATGCTCAAAAAATAAAATTTGAGGATGATATTTAAATGGAGATCTTTATTTGTCCTGTGAGCAATCTTCCTCACCATCATCATCCTTGCCACACCAGTTGCACTAACAATCTTCATTCTGACATTTGCTCTATTACCCTGATCACACAAGAAACCGAAATAAGAGAGCGTTTGGGGCAGCTGCGCTGCCACAGCGCAGCTGCCCCAAACGGACCCTAAATGTTCTAAATTTTAATCTTTATATATAGTCAAAATGGTGAAGAAGATGATGCATTTGGTAATAAAAACTTGAGTTACTGAGGGGCCGGTAACAATCACAGAATCTCATCATGTGGGGAATGGGAAAGCCTTCGCAACGGAAGATGCTGCTATGTTTCAAGCAATAATAACTTTCCAATTTCAGAACGTACCTTAACGGCCCTTTTAAGAAAATCTGCACCAGCCCAACCATTAGTTGTGGAAATTCAAATCCAGAATCATATAAGGAATGAAGTAGAATAAGCGACTTGTTAACTATATATGCATTTATCACCTTCAATTTCCTCATATTTGTCTAGAGTATTGTTTTTGCACAACTTATTTAGCTTGCAAGCCACCTGAAAATGGTTTTAAATAATGAGTGAGTGTGTGAATTCGAACGAATTAATCAAATATGATGACGGAAGAGCAAAAGTAAAATAGCCACAAGAAGTAAAAATATACTTTTTCTATATTATCTTGTACTTTCAAGCTCTTTTCCCTTAGCTCGGTTTCTGTGTGCGCTCAAACGCAATGCCTCAAGGCTGAGGATAATTTTATGGCCATCACGCCCAAAATTAGAAAAGATTCAGAATGTGTGACTAAATATTTTAATCGAAACTAATTAGACATACACGCCTTGAAAATCGAAAACTGAATTACTCAAATGTATATGCCTCTTCGCGGCAATTGCACGTGGTGGAAACTTCACTGCAAAGACTTTCTCAAAACCTTGGAGATGATTTTAATAAAAAGTAGAGTCAATGTACAAAGATGATTTTACTAGCAAGTGAGAGCTTACAAATATTGGAAGGATAACGATTCTCTGTCTCTCAAGAGACTTCAAGCTCTCAATATTCACTACCGTGAAACTCATATAACAAAATTCTCATCAAGGATTCTCTACTCAAATTTGATGAGACATCTCTCAAAAGGGAGAGCTCTAATAGTGTATAAAGCCAAAAGTCTAACACCGACCAAACGTTGCACAATAACTACAGTGATAATCATTGGTTACCCCAATGTTCTCCATAGAGTCTCCAAAATCAACCTAAAAATAAAATAAAAATGCAACTTAGGTGGAAATGAAAACTCTATAAATTAAATAAGATAAAATGCAACGCAATATTTGTAGTGAATCTTGTGGTTGAGCTCGCTTTAACATCATAGTATTAGCAAATTTTGATATATCTTTACTTCTCTGCGGTTCAGTTATTTACTTCTTTGTTCTCGTTTATACACAAAACAGAAGAAGATGGAAATGAAATTCTATAAAATAAAGCAAGTGAATTACCAGCAGAACATTTTCATAGAACTTTAATTCAAAATATAATTATTACTATTATTATTATTATTATTAATCTCAACACTACTACAAAGCATCACAAAAATTCTCTCTAGGGAAGTTCCACGTAACAAATTAATTATTGTATACTGAAAAAAAATATTAATGGTTAAAGTAAATAGTTATTAGAAAGTATTGCATATTCCTGCGAGACATTGGAAAAATATAGAAAGTTAATTCAAAATATAATCATCATCATCATCATTATTAATTTCATTACAAGTGACAATGAAGTAAAATAGAGGAGGAGCAGAAAATACCTACAAGGGATAGTAATTGCAACTGTTCGAGAATTTGCAACTCGAAGTGGTGAACGAGATATCCTATGCTAGTCTTCTCCTCTATAGTGTTCTTCTAGAATAGGACATCCCTTATTAAGGAAAGTGACATTTGTAACGTGCTTTGATGTACACAATTTTCTATAGTTTACCTATTTCTATTATATTTTTTAGTACCTACAAAGTTGTAAATGCATTACTTTTTTTATAATAAAGTTTCACCTTTATTATTGCAATTATCTATATTTTTCATTCCCCACAAATATATATCCCCAACTATTAGGTAACTTTTCTTTTTTTTTAAAAAAATCTAAACAGGTTTAAATGTTACTGAAGTCCGAATAGGTTTGAATGCATATTCATATTAATATGCTTGTTTTTACAAATTCAAAACATCTTAAATCTAATATTTTTACTCTTGTGACCTTGAAAGTAGTGTATGTATTTGAAGTTTTAAATAGGTTTATATTTTCAGTATTATCTAGTACAATAGTTTTTATATGTTATAAATATTTATAGGGGAAGCATTTGATATATAGTTTATGAAAAATAATTTTGATAACATTATGTTTTACAATTTAGCATAATATTTATACAAAAAAAAGTTGTTATCTAATAACAAAAGAATTTGTTTAAAATTCCAATTAAACGCATGCATGCTAAGTATTTAATGAGGGTATTTGTGAGAAGAAAACTGATTTTCCATTCAGATATTTTATCATTCGGTAAAAGTGAAGAATTTTTACTTTTTCTATTCAGATAAAAATGTCTTACAATAAAACTCCACATAATTTTTTTAATTTAGCTACAGCGTGTGGATCCGATCCATTTCTTGTCTATATGGCAGACAACTTTTATTATCAGGTAGACAAAAGCAAAAGCCATTATCTCACTAATTCATTTGGTCATTTGAAACTCCAAGATCAAATTCAAAGAGTGCGACTCAAATAATGGTAATTAGTAATTTATTACATCTGTAGTTAGATACTTTGTTTGAGAAAAAAGAATAAAATCAGTTCCGTAATGATTTTAATAACAATAAATATCATACTATGGTTTATGGACACGCCACATATTACAAAGAAAATACGTGAAAGATAATTAAGGACAAAAGCTTTCGACAACCATTTATAAAATTGCGTTTGGAAAATTGTTTTGATGAAATGAAATTATATGAAATTACTTAGAATTTAATCAGCCTCTGAAGAAGGTTTAGTTAGTTGGCTTCTCGAGTTTAAAATTCGAATGGCAAAAAAGATAACAACAATTAAAAAATTAAAATTATTTTAAATTTTATCCAACCTTTTACCAATTTAATATATAAAAAAAAGAACTACTTATTTCTCAATGATCATTAATTATGATTATTTTTAGCAATTAATAGCAGTCGGAGGCATAATATATCTGATAGATTTTTTCTAAGCAATAAAGGTTATTATATCTCCTATTGCTTTAAAGTGTTTTTTTCGTTTTAAACAAGTCACTGCCAACGGTTAACTGTCATATGTTCGTAATTCACCATAAAAGTTGAAGGAAATTTCTTCATCCTTGGGCAGAAAATACAAAGAAAAACATAGTTCGCAATACCTGCAAAACTAATATTTTTGCTAGCTGGGGGATTAATTTTAGATGATTTTTCTATTTATAGCTATTATGTAGTCATTAGAAATTTTAAAATTGGGATATTATCATTTTTCCACCAAAAGTATTCTGACACATCATGTCAGTACTACGGTTTGGTAAAACCATCAATTTACCACCAAACGTTTAAACTGTTAGCATTTTCCCACCATTCCGTTAAAACTCAGTTAATATGTAACGGAAAATTCATAAAAGGTCAATTTTACCCCTGGAGCGTAAAAGACCATGTAATTAACCTTTTTATGAATTTTGTAATTAAATCATCATTTACTGTTCTTCCTTCTTAAAGGGAAAAAATTACCCTTTATGAATTTTGTAAAATTGACCGTGTGGTGCTAGGTACTTTATAAATTGATTTAATTTATTTAATTTTTAAAGGGAAATTTTTTATTTATTTAATTTTTTGTGTAAAATTATTATCATCATATTAAAGATTAAATTGCTTCTTTTGCACATTCTTTTTTTTCCCTTTCATAAATTGATTTTTAGTAGTAGAATAAATTGTCTTTAGCTCATCAATTTAATATATAAATTTGCCCTTTAAAAATTAAATCAATTTATGAGGTACTTAGCAGCACACAGTCAATTTTACAAAATTCATAAGGGGAATTTTTACCTTTAAGAAGGAAGAACAACAAATGATGATTTAATTACAAAATTCATAAAAGGTTAATTATATGGTCTTTTACGCTCCAGGGGTAAAATTGACGTTTTATGAATTTTTTGTTACATATTAACTTAGTTTTAATGGAATGGTGGGAAAATGCTAACAGTTTAAACGTTTGGTGGTAAATTGATGGTTTTATCAAACCATGGTACTAACATGATGTGTCAGAATAACTTTGGTGGGAAAATGATAATATCCCTTCAAAATTTGAGAATCTTGCTTGTAGCTACAGGTTGCAGTGATTTTGATTTGGAGACTTTGATTGATAATTAAAGCTACTGTTGCAAGTAAAAAGCAAAATGAAAAATAATTAAAAAATAAAAATCAAAGAGTTAGGCCCAAACTTTATTAAACTTTTAATAAAACCTATCTGTCATTTTTTCATAATGGAAAATAATTAATATAAAAATCAAGCAGCCGGGTTATTTTGACTTTATTTCACAAAATATTATGTATGAAATTTATATATCAAGTTTATTTAGGGTCAAATCAATCTTTTTATACACAACTTTTAATATTTCATTTACAAACCTCAAAGATTTTTTGAAAACCCGTAGGGTCATGTTCTCCTCTGGAAGTGGCAAATTCAGGTTCGGATCAACCCAATCACGTTTCAATTTGATTGGGTT